>VRYO01002297.1:40006065-40091767 GCA_009812075.1 Sialia sialis | reverse complement strand
TGCCTGTGAGGAGCGAGGGTTATTCACCATGTGCTGTGGGAGGTGGGGGCTGGCCTTGATTTTGGTGCAATTTCTGTTGAAATCTGTGAGTGAGCAGAATAGGGTAAGCAGGTGGCTGCTGGATGGAAGAAAGTTAATTGCTGCGAGTGGTGCTGATGCATGGACAAGGACGGGGTGCTTCTCTGTGCGTGAGCAGGCAGTGGCTTGCTCAGTAGTAAACTCTCACGTCCTGGAGTCTTTGAATAGATCTTCAGAGGTTACTACTCCAGGTCATGAGGCTCTGGGCAGAGGGATTTCTTGCCCTGCGAGTTGCTGTACACAGTTTCATTTTCCTTGCTTTTGTGTATCTTGTTCAATTCAAACCCTTAAGTGTTGTCAGGTTATCAAGTTGTTTCCATATTGTGGCAGAACTTGAAACAATTACCAACTCAGTTTCACCATTTTTGCCTGTTAAAAAAAGGTGAAAGTTAATTTACATTAATTATTTAACCAAATGAGATGCTCAGCATGAAAATGACCAGGTGCAAATTAAGATTAAATAAGTAAAGGAAAAAAATATGCTGTGCATTACATTTTTCATATTAAGCATTATATTTGTATTTCATTACCAGTCCATCTGCAAGAAGACTTTTCTTAGCAGATTGAAGCATTTTAAAAAAAACTCAAACAAATTTATAGTAAGACTGATACAAATAAAGAATAGATTAAGACGGGATAATTTTAAACAAATCTTCTTATTATTGCAGACTTACTTCCTCTTAACTCTGGTTGTACGGTGGGCCTTCATATGGTGTCTGGAGCCATGCAAAGCCTACCCCTTTTCCATGTTGTGTTGCTGCAACACAACCTCCCCAGAGCCGTTGTGTGTGTAAAATTGGACCCTAGGTAGTACTGAAATTTGTATAATTCGTAACCTGAGTTGTGTGAGGTCTTAGCTCCGTGTCACAGGAATGGATTTGAGAGTTTACCTGGTGATTGTGCTTGTTGCAGTCCTGCTACCCCTCAGCCAGTCCCTTGCGAACCTGCTTTGGGAGAGGCAGATCACAAGTCATGATGGTTTCACTGTTTGTGGGCATGAGAAGCAAAAGCTTTTGTTCAGTTGTAGACAAGTCTGGCTGTGGGATTGTGTTGGTAGCACCATCAGTCTCACCAAGGTGAGTTCAACACCGTCGTGCAATTTTCTTTGGAAGTATCAATACAACACCCTTCTCTATTGTAGAGAACAGATTTCACCCTGCAAAGATATGTGTGCTGTCTTTCTTTACCGTGGCAGGCCCTGGTTTTGAACCTTCCCAAACTTTGGAGATGTTTGTCACAAGGTTTACTTTGTGAATGGAGTTGTTTTTTTTGAGTGCATGAAAGATTTGGTTTATCGGCATGGAGCATGCTTCCTTGTGCAGTTGCTTTCCTCAGTGCAGTGCTTGTAGATTAAAATCCTTCCTGTTGTGCTTGTGCTAGTCAATTCTCCCCACAACAAGTCCATTGTCCTGGCATACTGCATGCAGTAAGGTGCCTGGTTGCACTAGTGAGAAAGAAATTTTTTTGTTTCTGCTGATGTGTCATTCAAAATGTTAATGGCAGTTTTTTTATAACCATTTTGTGAAGGAACTCTGAAAACTAGAATAACTCTCACTGCTTCAATGTATATATTATTCCATCTGAAAAACTGCTTTAAATGCATGTGTTTGCACTTGGAATGTTTTGCATCAAAACTAGAAATGACAACGTCATATGCGTGGAGTAGACTTTGCGTTTATGGTGGTGGCATATTTTACTGTCTGTGATGTGTGATCACACAAGCTCAGCAGTACACAACTGACTTGATGTATTTACTGTAATTCTTTGCCCAAGGAAGTATGGTCTAGTGACTTGCAGGCTGGGCAGGGACTCAGTACCCACAGCTTCAGTTCCTGGTTCTGCTACACAGTTCATGAGTTTGGGGCAAGATTCACACCACCTTACACTGATTTTCATGTGAGTTATGTTCATAAATATGAATGAGGCACAGCAGCATCACTGTCAGTTCCACTTCCTTATCTTACAGAGATGTCCTGTAGACAGATGCTGTATTCTGACATTGATCCATAGGTAGCCAATAGGGGTTTTGTGCTAAAACTGTGGGGCTTGAACCTTAATTTTTTTTTGTTTGTGTCTTTTCTTAAGTGACAGTTCGCGGAGCAACCAGTAATTGTGCCATTTACTGTGAGCGCCTCTGCTCATAGTATTTGTGGTGTTAAACATAGAAGTCACTGCAAAAGTCAGGCTACATGTGGCTTTGGAATCCAGTTCTATCTCCTTTACTTAAGAGGAAAAATATCCTAACTCAGGTGCAGTCATCAGCCAAGGCATGAGAGAAATGCTGCACAAATATCTGCCAGATGAATCTGGTGCTTCACTAGCAAAGCCCCTAAGAGAAACTTTAATTTCAGGCAGATTACTAAGTTGCAGTGAAATCACTGGGTCCTACACATTCTCCTGAAGTTAAGTATATGGTTATATACTTTGTGAATAGGAATGGCTTATTGAGCTGGAGCCAGCATGGGGAATTTTGGGACTCCTGCTGTTCTGCTTAAACTATTTTGCAGGAGAATTTAAGGGTGTAGAATGACACCAACTGGATTCACAGAACAATCTGCTCCTGTTCCCATGAACTCCAAATTATTTTCCTTCTCACATGCAAAGTTGTATCGAGAGCTGCATTTAAAAACCCATCTGTTGTCCATATTATATCAATATGAAGAAAAATTTGAGACTTCTAAAATATTCTGGTTATGTGCTCTGTCCTGCTGTCATCTGTCTTTCAACTACAAGCCATTTCTTGTAGTTGCACTTTCTTGTAGCTACTCAAATCTTTTCCCTCACAAATGAAACTCTGAGTTGCTGAACTGCCACGATGGAAACAGGATGTTACAAACTGGTATTGGAAAGAAATGACTGCTTTCAGAATATAATGCTTTTGATAGCATAATATTAATAAATCAGTATAATTTTTGTTTTCTTATCAAGTATGGGAATGAGTAATAAATTACTTCAAAAGTTGTTCCATCATATTTTTCAATGCACAGTATATTTGAAGTATCATCAATATCCAGATGTGCTTGATATAATTCAAGGTACAAAAATGTATAACAAAACACAGCCTTTTATTTTTTTAATTTTTTTTTTTAATTTTTTTTTTTTTTACCACAAAATAAGACTATAATTTCAGTGCTGCTGGTTTTAATTTTATAATTCACCTGCTGCTGATCCGACTTTCCTGTATTGCACTGGGAGTAGCATGAATAGTTATTGGCAGAGACCGCTTTTTGGAGGACAGCAGTGAAGTTCATTGGTGGTATTTATTTTGGTTTTGTTGTTACATTTTACTGAAACAGCCAATTGTGACAGAACAAGAGAGACAATATTGTATTTTTTTGGGTTTGGAATTTTGTCTTTGCAGCTGTAATAAGTACTCAGTGGTGTGTGTATGTGTATTTTCTTCTACAACAGCTCCCAGGCTTTCTTCTCACCATTTTAAAGCAGTGTCTTTTCACTGAGGCCTTTGGGATTTTTCAGATGCTGCACTGTGTCCTCCCTAGAAAACTCCATGGGATACACTCCGGGATGGGAGCTTTGTAGGCTTTTCCAGTGAGATACAGACCACAAATACAAACTGTCCATCTCACAATGGTTGGGTAGCTAGGCCAGTGTACTCCAGTATGTGAAATTGCTTCCTTTCCCACTTTTATGTAGCCATATGTGTGCACCTCTAGTTGTGAACTTCAGTTTTTGACACCATTTTACATCTCAGTACATCTGTTTTATCTGCAAATTCTTCGTTCTCTGATTCAACATGGAAGATTTTTCCCTTAACATGAATGCTGACCATCTCTCTCCTGTGTAAGCATAAGTTGGAATTGGAAGGAACTTGTTGCAACTGAGTAATTTTGAGACTGCTAGCTCTTCCTTTGACTGTCTTTAGAGAAATTATTAAGAGAAGACAAACAGACACAGGTGTGACATCACACATGGTTTGTGATTGCAGGGCTTTTTTTTACATAGGAAACAAGGTTACAATAGATCTTGGGAGGAAGGTCGAATTAATTGAATTAATTCCTTTGAGAATACTTTTCGGATCGGGAGCTATGTGAAAATGGTAAAATGTTAGAATTGTATTATGAGATTTTTTTATTACCATGAACTATTGTTTTCTGTGTGGTAATGTCTAAAGGCTTCTGTGAAGATGTAGGCTTTCTTGTTTTTACATCTTCAAACTCACTGAATTTACAGCATAAATATCTGACTGATGAGGAGAGGAAAAATTGTTACCACAGGGATCAAAAATGAAGACAGATTGTGAGATGCCCTCCATGGTCAGATAAGAAATCACTGGCAGCTAAGAACTCAGTCTGTTTCTCAAGTCCTGTGATTTGGTGGCACTCCCAGCACCATACATCACTTAACATCACAGAGGTCAATCTGTGTGCCTTTGTGCACTGTGTTAAACTGTGTTAAACCTTCAGCAACCCTTTTTCTGCTGAAACTTTTGACATATTTAGTTTATTACACGTATCTTTATGTTGCAATTCAGACCTAAACTTGTTTTATTTTTAAGTTTAAAGGTCCTATCTGACATAAAGCACATTGATTTTGTGGATGATTTATGAAATAATGTCAAATGCTGCTTCTTAAAAAAAGTGTTACTGCTTTGCAAAAGTGAATGTCTTGTTTTCTTTGTTTAGTAACATATTCAAAACACTTGAAAGGAAGTTTTGGAATAAGGAGATTTCTGCCCTAGGGGAGTAGTATCCTGTGCTTTCCTTAGGTCATGTCAGGCCATTGTTTTGCTTTTCTTATCATAAAGATCTTGTGTCTTTATTCATGCTCAGCTGTGGACTTGAGTTTCCTGGAAGAGAGTGAAATAATTAAGAAATAATACTACAAAATCATATGTTCTTTGTAGCTATGTTTGTTTAGTTGAAGATAGTTCTGATCTGTAGTTATGTAGAGTAATAAGTGGTATAGATAACTTCCCAGTAATAAGTGGTATCTTGTATCTGCGGTTCTCATTGTAGCTGAGAAGAAATAGGATTCTTCTGTATGAAAAAAACATAGAGAAATTCTGGATGACCTGTCAAATGGCTAGTAAAACGGGGTCTCTTGACTAGTAAAACTGGGGTTTTCACCCCTGACTGCCAGATTAGAATTTCAGTGGCATTTTCTGTACTAGTGAGTGTCACGGTGGCAGGGTATGGGAAAGGGCATGTTTAATTTATTGCTGTAGATGCAGCCGCTGGGGAGGATGGCTGGGTACACAGGGTGGTTTATCAGTAGAAGTCATTAAAGCAGGGTGATTAATGTGGTGCCAGGGAAGGGCATGCAGTGTGTTGTGCTTGCACTTAAAATCTGTGAGCTGCCACACAAGGTCACACAGCCTAAATGCAGTCCTGGTGAGAGGAGTCACGGGAGGAAGAAGGGTACTGCCAGCCTAAATTAAGATCTCATATTGCTGTGCAGTTTTGTCAGGGGATGGAAGAACACCTCCTTAATGATTTGCTAATGGGATAGATGAAGCTTGCTTGGTAAATCTGACTTGGTTCTGCTGTGACAGAGCTGAGATATTACTATGAGTGATATGAGCAATAACTTTCCTGGTCACACCCTGGGATGCATGTGCCTGCTTTGAGAATAAGCAGAATTTCTAGCACTGGCAGTGACATGCCTTTCTCCAGAGCTAAATTTATCAATACAAGGCGGCATGAGAAGGCAAGGCTTGCTAGGTCCCGTATTCATGGGACTTTTCCTTTGAAAGGTGTTGTTCCATTTCCTCCAAGTGTTCCTTGGGGAAACAATTTGGATTTAGTATGCATTTTACTATTGATTCTTCATTCGTCACTATGTGCTGCCAGATTTTTGCCATAGTTCATGTTTACTTTTATTTGCTGTCAAACACCACCACCCTGCTTGCAGGCTGCACTGCGATGTGCAGATTCTAGTACATGTAGAGAAGTCTTGGTAGAGCAGAGCAGAAGTGCTGTGGGTGACCCCATAAAACACACAACAGATGCGTAGCAGCTGGCAGATGTGTCAGCCTGCCTGGTTAGCACAGAAACTGCCCCCTGCACAGACCTCATTCTTCCAACCAGGGACCAACATGCTCTCTTATAAACAACAACAAAAAAAGTAAATTGCACCTAGGGTGTTGTAGTCAATCCAGGGGGTAGCTCTGACTAAGGGAAAGTGGAGAAAAAGCTCCTGGCAGAGGTTATACACGGAGGTTCTCTTCTTCATGTAAGTGGCAACAGCAGAAGGAGGATGAAACTACATAGCCATATGAATAAATGTGCAGAATCTGAAACTCCCACTTCTGGCTTGTCTATCACATACCATCCTTTTATAGTGTGAGATGAAATGTCCAGCACCAAGTTTCAGCTGCCCTCAGCAGACATGCCATTACCTTCTGTCTCAGTGCATGGCTGTAATCTCATCCTGAAAAATAAGATTTTACCTTCCACTTACCCTTCTGGAAACAGCTTGTCAGAGCAACATGGTACTGCAAACTTATCCTGCTTAATGTCAGCTAATTAAATTCGTTTTTGAATATAGTACTAAGCCAATTTAATTCTGCCTTTCAGAGCCTGCAGAGACAGTTGTGACTTTCAGATGGGTTTCTGTCTGTGATTAGTGATCAAATCTCTTTGTGCTTTTCTAGACTGACTCTGTCTGTCTTTTTCTGCATGTCTCTCACCAGTACTTGGGATGTTATATCCCAATGGGATATGGGGTGGAATAGGATGTTTTTTCCCCTTGCTTTCATATCCCCAGCATCTTCTCATTTGTCAACATTCTCTGTTTAATGACTTTTGTTCTCTGAAATGAGTTTCATTACTGTGGCTGGAATAGAAAGAGGAATTACTGTGAAATTCTCTTGGTGTTAGATCTTGATTTTAGAGATTGTTTTTCAAAAGTGTTGATCTTTGGAACGATGGGCATTGGAGTGACCTTCTAACTCTGAGCTGATATACCCGCCTCTGGATGATCATTCACATCACAGTCCAAGTCACAGTCCAAATGCAACAGCCTCCAGTAATGTTTACTGTCTGTCACTCTCAATATATTTTGTGATTACAAACATTCATGAAAGTAAGGGGCAGAATTTAAAAACAAACAAACAGAAAAGATTAGTTTAAAGGAGAAAAAGGTCAAAGCAAGTCGTAGAATGACAAAGTGACAAAGAATAATCTGCTTGATTAATTAAGTAGTGCTGGTGGAATTTATCATGCCACGGTCAGTCTAACAAGTGTTTTTTTTAATTTTAGAGGCTTTCTCTGCAGGTTATCAAAGAAAGTCAAAGAAAAAGTAGCTTGCCTGGAGATTTTCATGCTTTATTTTCTGTACAGCTCTGGCATGTCCCTCACTCCCTTTGTGCAGCCTTGTGCCAGGGAGTGCTTCCAATTTCCGGTTTCTGAATTCCCCGGTGCTGTTGGGCAGCAGATTGCTGTGCATCACTGTAGAACCCTCTACTTCAGTTTACCCCCTGCCTGCAGCTGCATCTCCTCTCATTCTCCTCCTGCTTGCCCTCCCACTTGTTGATGTGACCTGTTTGTGTTCCAGTCTTACAAAGGCAGAACTGAATAATCGCTATCAGTGGTGTAATTCCCTGTTACTGAGAAACTACTGATCCTGTTTCCCTCCCAGAGTGCAGCTGCAGGGTGTGTGGAGACGTGGTTTGGGGAAAAGCCTGTGTCATTGTCAAGCACTGGGCCTCTTCTGTATGAAGAGGGCTTCAGTCTGCATGGGTGTCTGATATATCTTACTGTCACATCATCCATCCATCCCTCCATCCATCCATCCATCCATCCATCCATCCCTCCATTTTTTGTGTTGCATAGTAAGCATGCAAGTGCAGTTGTGTCTGTAAGGTGGCTTCTGATGGCAGAAAGAACAAGATACCAACTTTCTCACCTTTACTGAAATCGTACTGAAGTTGTAAAACAGAGAACAGATGCCAGTAAAGTAATACTTGAGCTTTAGATTTATTGAGAGGAAAGGACAGAAAAGTTTTTTTCAGATCATTAATTACATTTTTTATTTAATTTTAAACTCTGTTTTTCTGAATGGCTGTTAAGAGGTGCATTTTTGAGAAATGAGAAGCTATAGTTTTTAATGAAATTAAAAAATAAAATATGTCCTATTATATATCTCTGGAGAGTTTTTGAGGCTTGATACCTCCTGACCTGAATTTGGTAAAGAGTTCGATGCTTGTGTATAATCAATCTAAGCTGCTGGTTGATTTAGCTGCTTTGTCTATTTTTAAGTCCTCATTCATTCTTCAAATGAGCATGAGGAGAAAGAATTGCTACAAATCAGGTGAGTCCTGGAGCACAACAGTTGTTTTATAGGAACTTTCTAAATAGCCGTGATTGCTAGGTCTCTGTAGGTCTGTTGGTGTGACTTCTCTGTGTACATTGATATGAATATTTATTATACAAAAAATTGCATATTTGCTTCTTCAGTGCTGTACTTTGTTGTGAGAAAGGAGAAATCTGGGGCAAGGGAGTAACTTATCTGTAGTTTAGTTTGTATAAAAGCAGTTTTAGGATAGTCCTAAGACATGTAGACTCAGTTTTGAGAAGTGATGGCACACGTGTGGAATTAAGTTGGAAGCAAAAATTTAATTTCAGCTTCCATTAGTTTTTCTAACTGTGCCTAATATTGCATTTCCTTCAAACATTGCTTGTGAAAATAAAGGTTTTAATTGATAGCATTAGAGATTATCACTGTCTAGCTTTAGAAAATAAACAGTTTGGACAAGAACTGTATTCATTTTCTTACCAGTTTCTCTTTCTGTATACACTATATTGATTTGTATGTTTAGTTCCCAGTCTTTCTCCCACTGAGATTTTAAGTGCTGTGTCCCCAATGGATTTCTGTCAACACTATTTCCATAGTTGCTAGAACCACGTACTTCTATACCTCCCACGTAATTTCCATGTAATTTCACAATGTCTTCCATGCTTCTGCTTGTCTAGAAAGACTTTGCTTTTGCCTTAAAGGAGCTCTTTTAGGACTTGCAATTTTTAGGTGTATTTTTGGGACTTTGTTCCTCACCACAGATAAGGAATTAGGAGGCCTCTGACAGAAAGGTCTTTGTAAAAGATCTTGAAAGTTGTCAGGGTCATGAGCAATTTCATCAATTTTTAGGTGTTGCTTGTTAGTACCTCTGGCTTCACTAGAAGTGGTTTGTTTTGAGTATTTTTGGCTTTCTTCTACACAGTCTGTGAGATCCCTGCCATCTCGACTGTGAGCAGAGAGACAGCAAGCTCTGAAATGAGGCGTAACTGGTGGCCTTGGCAATCTGGACCTGGCCAAGGAAGAGAATAAAGACTCAGTGAAGAAATCTGGAGAATTACAAACTGATTTCCTACAGGACACTGGGGAGCAGGAAGCCAGAGGTAGCTTGTGACAGCTACCAACTTGAGTTAGGATTGAACTGATTCACTACAGATGACAGACTGTGTTTCACTTGGTTCCATGTGTGGTGTGTATTGCTGTTCATGATGTAGCTATCCGGTGATCATTCTTTTCAATTCATATGGTTTTAGAACTTTAAAATAAAAGTATTTGCGATAGTTTTCATTTTCCAGCACTACTGTTTACAGACATAAAGAAAAAAGAAAGAAAAATGTTTAAATTGTTCACCTCAAAACTCCTAGTAGTTTGCAAGGTAAATGATTAGGTGCAGTCATTAGGGACAGATTATTAAATGACTCCAAATAAATCTGCAAGCAAAAGAAGAATGTGTTCTATGTCTTACTGTGTTTTTCTGTTGAAGGCAGTTGGCTGTGTTTATCCTTCTGTGGGGGGTATGTCACAGATTATTTGTCTGGGAAGGAAGCTTCTTTTTAAGTCTTCAATGGGTTGAGAAATTCTGCTTTTGAAGGTGAAGGAGAGTTATTGGGAAAGAAAATTTCAGGACTTAGAACAGATACTCAGACAGCTCTCCACACCATCTGCCAGCCAGTGCTGCCTTCTGAGCAGTCACTGCTCCCCTGTTTTCCTCATTCCTGCTGGGTCCCAAGCCCTGGCTCAGCATCAGCATTAAAGTGTGCCTATGACCAAAAATATGTGCTCTACTCTGTGTTTATACTGTTTCATCATACCCAGGGGAAGTATACCACCCTTCACCAATAATTTTTTGTTATTGTTTTGGACCAATAGATTGTGTTCTTTGTAACCGTCTGTACATGGTTTTATGCTTGTTATTGAAAATCAAACGCAGAGTATAGGAGACACCGACTTGCTTAGGTGCAGCAAATGAAGGTGTATGTGGTACTAGTGAACTGTGGGGTGTTGAGGCTGCTCACTGAAGTGTAAATAAAGGCAAGAGCCAAGCCACTTCGGAGGCATGAAGAGTCAAAGAAGCATTGCAAAGAAGCAGTCTGAATTCTTGAAAATTCCTTGTTATTCCTTGTTATTTACCAGACTTTCTTCTTGAAAACTGCTTACTCTAGGATGAGATGCAGCTTGTAGAGTAGGAGGAAGATCAGCTTCTGTTTGGTGAGGCTTGATTAAGAAATTGCATAGTTTGTTTGTTTGTTGCAGTGTGTCTTGTCATTGCTGATAGTGCTGCTAATACAGCTCATCTTCCATCTCAGCATTGGTTACCTACCAAAATATTTATAATCACCCATCAGGTGATTTTAAATTATCTAGTGATTATAAATAAGGTGATTGTAGTCACCAGTGGGAAGTAAATGCTTTGTTAAGATCTCTCGATCTCAAGAAAATAAGTTGCAAGGGAGCTCCAGTGTTGCATCTTCTTCCAAATCATAAATTTACAATGTTAAGAGGGGAAAAAATACCAAATAAAAGAGATAAAGCCAAACTGGCAATGCACTGGTGTACTGGTGAAAGGAATTGCCTGCTTTTCAAGGACCTGACAAATGGGAAATCTGAAATTTTGTATCTGTCCACCAGACAGAAACAGCTCTGCTTTAATATTGAAAACTAGTTTTCAATGCCTTTGATGGTATGCTTGAAATGTGATCTGGACCAGGGGGCCAAAACAGTTTGGTGACCTCAGGGCACCTTTTCCTGGCCATTGTGAATGGTGAAATGTTTTCTATGAGCTTGGAAAAAGCAGGGATGAATGTGAGAAATGCACAAATGTAGTGGCAGAGCTTGCTGTAAACCTCTGAATAGGATGAGTTTAGTATCTGGATTTGTTTTACTTTCAGGTGGGACCCTCTTCTGACATGTGATCTACCGTGAGCTACTTTGACTCCTACGATGACCATGTTGTCACTGCCACATCTCTGGGAACCAGTTATTCACAAGTGCACGGTATGTGAACGTCTGCATCTTACATTAACTGTTGCTTGTTGGAACAACACAGAAACAATAACGAGAAGGTGCTAAAAGTCATTGAAGTAAATGTTAAGCCACATGTACAACCAGTTACACGGAGCTGTTCCAGCGGATGTTTATCTGCTAGGCCTGGCCTGTATGCAGAATTGTGAACTGTTTTAACTTGAACATGTATTTGTTCACAGATATTGGTAGAAGCATTCTACCAATGTTTCTTTTGGACGAGATTATACTGGTACAGTGATGAAATGTAGGTATACAGATGATTGATTATTCTCTGTCTCAAGAAGGAGGGAGTGGTAGCAGTAGCATGAAGGGTTCTGTACTTTAACTGTATTTATTGTTCTGTACTTTAACTACATTGCTGCACTTACAGCAGTACTTTTTTTTGCATTTAGGAAAGGTCTTTAATTGCTTTCTTTCTTCATTCCATTTTCAGTTTCTGGCCAGTCTAAATTAGATTAATTTCACACTCCAGTGAGTCCCTAAAGAAGTGTAAATTAACTCCATTTTACCAAACTCAACCAGATGATGGCAGTTATTCCCTTGGTGTTTATCTTTACATCACCCACCATCTTTGACCAGGCTTCCAATAGGAAGTAAATTCATATTTGAGCCTGTTTTCCTCACCCTGTATAAGGAAATGGAGACTGAGATCCACATCTAATGAAGGGAGGACATTCAATTTATAGCGTACAAGGCAAAATACATAAAGCCACTGATAGCTGGCATATTTTTCTTTTCTACAATTCTGGCTTGAAATTTCTAACACACGCTCAGGTCCTGTAAGACTATGGCAAAATGATTTTATGAGAGTGATTACATTGTTGTTTTAGGTTCTAAAGCAGTTCAGAGCATACCACATAGCTGTTAGCATGGAACATCTTCCTCTGACTTATGGCCCCAGTGCAACTTCCACCAAAGCAGGCTGAAAAAAGTTTCTTTATGCTGATGGGAGTGGAATTGCACTGCATTTAACACCTGTTAAAGTAATGTTCCCTTCTGGGATTTTTATTTTACTGCTTAGCCATTTCTTAGAGATAAGGTATTAAAAATACAAATGTAAAACAAGGAAATGGATAGACAAAATAATGAGAACTCAATTAGCGAAATGCTTGTTATATGTGATAAGGAGAAATGACTGTTTGCTCTGAAAGTATATATCTGGCTTTAATGCACTGTATTTTTATATGTAATTTTGAAGACACTGTCAGACATGTGGATGATCCACTGCTGCAGCAGTGATGGAAGAGAGGGAAAGCAAGACAGAGGTCTTATGAGGAGCAGGAAGAGAAAGATCATTCTTAATTGATAAATGCATACAAATTGATAATGATAAATTGATAATGTGTTTTGGGGAAGCAGTTCACAACTTGGGTAGCCTGTGTGTTGGCTGGTGAAGGTTTCTACATCTGGCTGGGCAGTTCCAAGAGAAGCTCTCAGAGGTGACACCTACCACTAAAGTGAGAGACCATTGCACCTGCTTCTGCTGCAGGGCCTCTAGCACGCCTTTGTAGCCACCTCCAGTAGTCTCTGCTGGCCAAGCACCATTAACATCACCCTTTGCAGACTGTTAGTATTTGTTCAGATGTCTCTTCTGTTGTCCATACCTGAACACCATTTCAGGAGGGATACAGGAATAAGAATTTCCGTTGCTCATGTTTCTTGTGAGTTGATTAATTTTCAGATGTATAGAGTTATTTGTTGATATGTTGTTTTTTTCAAATAAGTTGTTTTGGTGTGTGTGTAAGCATTGGTAATGGAAAGCTGGTTTGAAAAAGATGAGTTTCATGTCCTGCAGGGGCAGAGGTCTGGAAAGGACTCAGCAGACCAGCTGGTCTGCTTTCCTGCCATCCCAGGTGTCTCATCATGAAAAGCAGGAATGCGTCTTGGTTGGCATTTTCAGTTTTCTGATGGAATGTGGCTTTTTGGGGACCTCTCAGAGTGCCAAGGGCAGGTGGTGGGGAGAGGCAGCTGTCAGAGTGGTGCCCGCTTGCAGATCTCTGTGTTCCCCAGCACAAAGAGTGAGCAGCTGAACTTTTAATGAGCTGAAGGGCAAGGGAGGCTGTCTGGCACCTCATGAGGCTTCTGATACTTGGCAATAACCTTCACAGATTTGCCATCTACACACATCAAAATGAAATTTCCTTTGACCAGTGAACACAGGAGTCAGAAGGAAGTGAAGGTTTTCATGTTTATTTTCCCTTTTGGGTGTTATTTTGGTTCTCCTCTTTTGCCAGTTCTCATATAGCATTGCACACATTTCAGGAAACTAATCTGCAGGAGCACAGTTCATGAAAGATCAACCTGCCAGAGGACAAGGCTCTGCTTATTACAGAAAAGCTTTTGAGACAGTAACAACTGAAAAGATTACACACTTCCACAGGAAATTAAATTTGATGTAATATAGTGAAAGAATGACAAAATGGAAAGGGTATATATAACATATCTGTGATTATTAAGCAATAGAAAAATGAAAACTTGAGATCCAATAAAATGCATGTAATTTAGATATGGATAGAAAATTCCCAATAGTTTTTTTTTTAACTTGGACCCTCTACTTTGCTTTGCCTTCTCTCAGCATTGTTACTTCAATGTGGAAAATCATTAACTTCTTAGAATCATGGAAGGAATTCAGTTGGAAAGGACTTTTAATGACCATCTAGTTCCAATGCCCCTGCCATGGGTAGGGACACTTTCCACTAGACCAGGTTGCTCAGAGCACCATCCAGCCTGGAACACTTCCAGGGATGGGACACCCGCAGCCGCTCTGGGCAACCAGTTTCAGTGTCTTGTAAAGTTATGTTCACTTTCAGGTACATTAGATTATAAAACATTTAAATCAAGTTTTAGAGCAGTCCTATGGTATCCAGGTAGCTTGCATTCTTCAGCAGAAGGTGCATATGTGACACCAGACTGGGAGAGGTGAGAGTTTCCTTCTTTGCTTTGTCCTTTTCTCTTGTGATGTCAAGTGCCAACAGAGAGGGAAACTTTTCTTCTCTGCCTGCCCATGCATGTTGCTGGGGAGCAGTGTGGTGCTCTGTGGCCTATGGAAGTCCTAGCTCTGTCCCAGCTCCCAAATGGAGCGGCAGGGGCCAGGAGGACCCACTATTCAGGTGGCATGCATGATTGGTACTGATGTCCTTGCTGCTAACCCAAGGCAGGGCAGGGTGATGTATCTCCTTTTCCTGTCTTCCTTGAGATCAGCGTGGGTGCTACAGTGAGTCTGACTCTCTCCTGGCCAGGTGCTTCACAGCAACACATAGGTTTTCTTTCAGATGGGATGGTAATACCCTTAATAATTTTACACCTTAATAATTTTTCCTTTAAGATCTGATTACCTGCCGTTGGAAAGAATAAGCAGGGCTCTGGTAGATTTAACTTTATTAACCATCATAAATCCTTTCCTTTTTGACTCTAATCAGTCCCTAGAGTCCTTTTAATGCTCTTGACATTGCACTGGCCTTTCATCACAGCTCAATATACATTTTCCTGTAACTAGAAAGCTGATGGCAGGAGCCTTATGTAAACTGGAGGTAATGGATGCAGCGGTGGGGATGTGTGACTGTCAGACTCGTGCTGAGGATGGAAGGAGGAGAGGGAGCTTATGCTGCCAGCACAGCTCTGCCCTCTGCAGAAGAGGGAACCCGAAAACACAGGCACTCACATGGTCTCGTGTGACCCACTAGCACCTAGGGACAGGGAATCAGCTGCCTTGCTCTGGCCTGACAGAGACAGAGACAGCAGAGCTTTTGTGCCTTATTTTGGCAAGTGGGCGCCAGGGGCCAGCCCTGCCTCAGAAAGCCCCTCTGTGAGCAGCCCCTAGCCGTGTCCCTGGGGCAGTGAGTGGCCAGAGCCTGCCTGTGGCTGGCATACCAGAAATGGGGGGGCTGGGAGCAGCACAGGGACCAGTCCAACCTGCATGGGTGGAGGTGCTGGGTGAATGGGGCTTTTCTGAGCTGGGACAATGCTAAAAGGAAGGAGTGTTACCAGGTGGTCGAGGGGCAGGCACCAAAGCAACAAATGCTGCCTTCATAAAGTCACTACCTGGGTTATTGCCTCTCTGTCCGGCCTGCACACAAAATCCTCCGGAAACCAAGAGGGGAATTCCCTGGTCGGTAGTCTGTCTGTCTCTCTGCTGTCCAGGAATTCATGGGAAGGAGAAGGCATCCCAAGAATCTGCCCCAGTGTGCAGGGACAGTAAATTCCCTCTTGTTTTTCCATATACACAAGTCAGCAAGTTTCTTCAGCAAATGCTTTAATTTTAAGCTTAATACTATGCAAATATTTAACTTGGGACAAAAAAAGCTTCAGGCTGGCTTCAGACCATGGATTGGCTTCCAGTTGTTTCTGCAGGTACAGATCCAATGTTTACGTACATGAATGGCTATTTGTTTGTTTGTTGATTTATTTGCTATGGTAATATTTTTTATCATGAACTTGGATATTTTTGTACTCCGCTTTTGCTTTGAACATAAAAATCTATGTATTTGCAATTCATGTACAGGCAGTTTCAGAAGCTTTGGCAAAAGGCTCAGATCTGCTGAAGATAATCAGTGTAGGCTGAATCTTTAGGATGACACAGAATTGTACTGACTTCTTTTTTTCTCTAACTGAAGTGCCCAAAGCTGTGTTTACCACTGATATCCCACCATCCTAGGTTATTAAAGAAAGGTATTGAAAGATTTGGTCCCTACTGCAGGATCTTTATAGTGTAATTTGTTTATCCAGAGAAATGGGTACAAAAGAATATTCAGGAGCATCAAGAGCATTAGCAATACATAGTCTGCTTAAAATGCTACCTTGAAAGATAATACTTTCCTGAATCCACATCTATTTCATACACTTTTGCTTTCTGCAGCCCTTGTCTTGGCTGCTGCAGGCCTGAAAACAGCCTCCTATTAAAGAGGGAAAGACCATGATCTTGTGGACCTTCTCTAATGTGCTCAGCGTGTGAGCTTTTGAGTTCATGAACACGAGAATAGCTATGTCAAATGTGTTTCATTTGCATGTGGCAAGATAGAAAAAGCAAACTCTGTGTGAAGACGAGCAGGCAAGAGAGACATTGAGTGCTTTAAATACTAAGGGAGTTAATGCTATGCAGTGATTTTGCTTCTGTTATAGGAAGTGTAAGAACAGTATGCTTCCAAAGCACAAGTACAGCATAAGTACATCGCCACCCAAACTGCAAAGGTTTCAGTTCCATGGCAACATGGAGGGCCCGGCTGTGCTGAAGGTGGATATATTGATGCATTCAGAGTGAGGGGCTGGGACTGAGCTGGGCAAAAATAAAATGCACCAAATTTTTTTTTTCTGTCAACTTATTTGTATACAAAGTAAAGCCTTTGTTCTTAGAAGAATCAAAGCTGATGTGAATATACCTTCTCCCTCCCCCCCGCCCCTTCCCCCACCAATTCTCTCTGATTCTTTTTTACATTTCAGACAAAAAGCAAATCAAGAGGCTGGGGTTTTTGTGGGTTTTTATAAGACTGAAAATGCAGCAGCACTTGAAGGTTGCAAGAAAATAATATTAATCCCTGAGACAGTTGTATATCCCTAGAGAGAAAGACTTGGGATAGGGGTGGAGGGACATATTGTTTCCAAGATGTACTGCTTTACAGAGCAGAGTGAAGCAGTGGGTGGTTGGTTGGTTTTTGTTTGTTTGGTGGGTTTTTTTATTATTATTATTTTCCTTGATCCTTTTGATCTACCCTTTTTCTGCCTTTCTCTACATCTACTTCCAGCTTCCCCTACCTCCCCTGGCTGAGGAGCAGGAAACAAGACTTAGCTCTGTTTCCTGACATCCAAAGAAATACAGAAGTACAAAGAAACAGTGTATTTTGTTTTCCCAGCTGACTTGGATTCACAGACCTGCACAAGAAAGGCACCTGCTCCCAGAGAGGTCAGGAGTCA
This sequence comes from Sialia sialis, assembly GCA_009812075.1. Lineage (NCBI taxonomy): Eukaryota > Metazoa > Chordata > Aves > Passeriformes > Turdidae > Sialia > Sialia sialis. The sequence continues at coordinate 40,074,505 of VRYO01002297.1, read as the reverse complement.
CCCTCCAGAGCAACTGGGCAATCAGCCAGGGAATAACAGAGCTGATCATTACGTGAATTTTGTTTGATCTGCTTGGTTGACTGCAGGAATGTAGGATAGGGGATTGTGATAAATACATTTTGCTCAGGGTGAGGAACTACCTCAGGCTGATCCTAACATCTGTGATGATGGGTGGATGAATTGCAGATTTGCAAGGTTTGAAGTCGGATTGGGCAGTAGGAGAACCTCCAGATGTTGATATTTGTGAGGCTAACAGCAGTGCTAATCTGGCATGATAAAGCTGACAGAAGTGGCAAGTTAAACTGGATTTACAGCTGCTCTGTATTGCTAAAGCGGGCAAAGCAGCCAGAACATACCAGTGGATCTAGCCTAGAGATTTCAGCAAGGTTTCTCTGTCTGACTGGGGGGAGAGTTTAGCTCTGCAGCTGGAAGTTGCTGTGCAAGAGGAGAGCAGTTGACTGACTTCCAGCTGCAGTTATACTCTGCAAGAGGAGAGGAAGAATAAAATTAATCTCTCTTTTAATCTGTATTCTTTTCTTACTTTTTAAAAGTTTGGTTGGGGCTTTTGTTTGTTTGTTAATAAATAGCAGCAGGAATATATTTTTCCTTAAAAACAAGCCTTGCTTCCGTTGCAGTGGGAACCTTGTGTTTGAGATTCTGCTTGGAGGAAATTTCACCCTCTTTAGGAGACCAGTTCAACGTGGACAAATCTTTTCTAAGGGAATAAATAGCATTGAAGTGATTCTGTCTTAGCATTCCACAAGGAGGATTTCACTCTTCAGGCAGTAGAGCTGCAAAGTAAGGTGTCATTTTAAAATGTTCTCTTTCTTAGAGAAAGCAGCACTGGTAAGACCAGCTCCCTTGCTAATGCTGCACTTGACAATTTTGCTGTTGTTGTTGTGGCTTCTGATAGTGCACAGCCCCCCAAAACAAGGAAGCAGATGTAGCTCATTAACTACTGGCATATGCTTCCCAAATTGTCACACCTTCATTTTCCTGAATTTTCACAAAGGAACTGCTGTGTATAAACCCTAAATGAAGAGGAGGAATCACTCCAGCCAACAATGTAGCAAAAGAGGCAAAGGATTCCTTTGTAGGTGTCCTTACCTGATATAACCCTCCAAACAGCCCAGCTGCTATTTGTCAGCACCTTCCCAGGGGAGTTCCTCAGTCAGCTTGGCAGGAAGGGTGAAGAGACAGCACCAAGAGGAACATCAAAGAAAGAAGAGAAGGAGAAGAAAAATCAAGGATGGGAAGAGAAAGGAAACAGAGCAAAGGCAGAAGGGTGAGAAAAAACAGGGCTGGGAAGAGCACAGCAACAGAAAGAGATGTTCCTCTGGTGCCTATGAGGGGAAAGCTGGTTTTCAGGTGTAATGTAGACAAAACCAAACAAAACAAAAACAGAGCAAGAAAATTAAAATACACAAAGTGGGAGAAGGTACCAGAGGAAGGAGAATTCAGACTGACCTGAAGAGCAGAAAATACATAAAATACACGGATGAATTTCATACCATGGTCCAGCCTATTTTACATAGTAGTTGCTAAGTTTGTGACCTTTTTATGGAGATTTTGGGGTCTGGTGAGGAGCAGTAGAGCCATATTAGGAGGCTGCTGCAGACACCAGAATGGGTGGCTAGAGGCAGATCTTTTCTGTGCACACTGTAGTATGAATATCCCCAATGAAAATTGCTCATCCTGCATCTGAAGACTGACAGTCAAAAATGTGCCTGCTTCTCTGTGAAGGTATCTGAGGGAGGGCTGTTGCCATGCAGGCAGGGGTAAGGGCTCCCTCTAGATCCCTCTTCCAGTTGTTCAAGCTATCTAGGCTACCAGGAATAAAGAGCTGAATGGAAATTTTAGTTCTTGCTGTGAAAAAGAATCTTCTGAATGAATTCTGCATCAAATAATGAATGTCTTCTTTCCTCCTCCTCCTCTCCACCTACCTTGTTCCTAACATTAACATTTCATGTCAGTTGAGCTAAGTTCGGTGTCAGACTCAGAGGATCCTGCTGAAAAATACACCCCTGTTTTATGGCAAGCCAGGGAAGATGAGAGGCTTGTGGTGTTTTTCCTTCTTAAGCTCTGCTCTGCTGGGAAAAACAGCTAAGGTTGCGTGAAGCTGTCTTCTTCCCACTCTCCAAACTTCACTCCTAAAAATGCTGCTCTCTCACCAGCTTTGCTGCTTCTCTGAAGGAGGCATGGCTTGGCCCGCTTAGTGCCATTGCTTGCCAGGGGATGTTTTCTCAGATTGTGGTGACTTCCGTCTTGATAGGAGGCTGAAGAAGATTGCTGTGGAACAACTCATTGGCATTGCTAGCTGTGTCATTTGAAAATGGTTACTTAAGCACAAAAGGGAAGAAAGAGATCAGAAATTATGAGATTTAAACCCTATCTAAAGCTTCAAATCTCCAAATACTTGGGCAGTATTTGCTTTGTATTTTTAAACTTTTCTTCAGACCCACCAAGGTGAGAAACATCCTTTCTGTGAAATAAATTGTTTTGTGGGCAGTGGTACCAGTGTGTGTGCCAGGCTGAGGCTCAAACCCTGGATTACAGTGGCCATGCAACACCCGAGGCCTGGGGTTGGGGCATCAGTCTAGAATTCCTCCTCAGGGCCACCTACCAATTTTCTCCAGACTTTTTGGAATGTCACTGCTGAAATGCAAGAAGATAACACATGTCTGCAGAGGTGGAGAAATGTGCATTCAAAACAGTGGGTTTGTTGTACAAGAAGAGGAATGGTTCTCTGGGCACTCATCTGAGATACTCTGCAGTATGTGGTAGTACTTCCTGTTAAAAGCATGGGGACAGGAGAGGCCTGGAGACCTTAATAATTTTTCCTCCTATAGAGAAAGCAAGTGGTGAAAGGCACAAGAAGGAAATGTTGGTGGAAACAGACAGTGAGCATGGTCTTGCTGATTTTGGTGGAGAAAGTGGGGATGTTCCTGTATCTCACCGTAGTGATGCAGAGATGTGCTGAGACTTGCTTATTTTGATCAGGGTTGAGAAGCAGAGACAAAAAAATGTGTGTGGTTTTGGAGGGCTGAAATCAAAGCCAGTGTGATGTGGAAATTATGATGGCTGATATTTGTGTAATCCCAAATCTCTCAACCTGTTCCTGAATTCATGGAACACCATCCTTAATACAAATGCCATGTGAGCAGGACAACATTTCTGCATAGCAGGAGTAGGTTTTTTCCCCTTCTCTTGCCTGGGTGTTAAGTCTAGCAATTAGAAATGAAATTTAGCCCTCAGTTTTTGTTTCAGGCCCTCTGAGTCTTTAATTCTTTGCCAGAAGCAAAACAATTATTTTTTATAGGCATGCAAGTTGTTTTTTAATTTGTTTATAATCAGTTTTCTAGGAGGTTGCTTTGATGTGGGAGGAACTGAGTTTTTTGGGTGCAAATATTTGCTGTTGACTCTCTTAGTCATGAAAAGATGTTTTCCACGTTAAGGTGCCTTTACTTTTAAGGGCTAATGTCAGGAATCTCTGACATCAGAAACATGAAATGTGTGGCTACCTAAAGAGGAACCATTTGCTGAGCTGCAGCATGTGAGGGCAAGAGGGACCAAGACCAGCCCAAGCCTTCTCCAGCTTCCTGGGGAGAGGCCAAACAACCCCCAGACCCCTGTGGCAGCTTTGCTGCCGTGGCTGCCCACACCAGCCCCCAGGACCTGAGACCCTGCAGGTACTGCTTTCAGCTATTGACCTACATCCCTGCAGAAATGGTTTCGCACTAAAAGGTGTCACTGTTCTTTTACAAAAAGAACGTGTCTCTTTTTTTCTTGGGCTTTTTTTCTCTTAAATAAATTCCCTTGCCACCTTTTTGTATTTTCCAACTGCAGCTCTTTCAAGGCTCCCTGCCTCTGCAGTTTTTTGCCTTTGTATAGGTTATTTTTGGAAACTGGGGAACCAGGAGGAGGGAGGAAATTTAGGGGAGTTAACTGCAGTAGAAGAAGAAAGCCCTTTCCCTTGGTGTGCTCTCGGTTGCCTACCCTTTCTTCTCATGACCTCTGTGCTCCGACCCCGTTGCATTGCTCATTCCGGGCCCGGCCGTAGCTGACCCTCTTTGTGCCCGGCCAGCGTTTCCTTCCCACGCGGTGCTGCTTTGCAAGCTGTGTCGCTTCTTCCTCCCTGCAGTGGCTGCTGCTTCTCTGCTGCTTTTCTGGGTCAGCCAGTTGGCCAAGAAAGTGGGTAGGTGGTCAAGCAGTGTTTTGGGAGCTGTGAAACACTGGAGGCACTGGGAGGTTATGTGCTTTAGGGTAAAATGTAAAATGTATGCAGAGAAGAATGTGTTCCCTTCATTGTTTCCTCAGGGGAGCAGCTCCATCAAGGTAGTTGGCTTTTTCTTGAAATCCCAGTGTGCTTTTTTTATATTATAAGTGTCACATGCTGACTGCCAAAGTTCGCAAGAAAAAACCAAATTCTTTGAAAGACTGAGGAATAGCAGCTGAAACCTGACTTGGCAGAGAGACCAGGAGCTCACCTTTTGGATCTGGTGTGTGGTGCAGGAGTGGTGGGTACAGACCCCTCCAGAATGCCTCAACTCTTCTGAACAGGAACAATAAATTCACCACAAAAATGTAAGGAGAAATTTTCTCTGAAGGAGCAACCAAGGACTCTTTTTCCCATCTAGGTTTTCTAAAATTACTAATGCATAGAAAGTCATTGACCATACGGTAAGTCAGGCTGCCCTTTTGCTGAGACAGTATCCAGATAATTGAGATGCCTGTGATTACCCAGGAAAACTTGCTGATGTTTACACTGCTGTCAGGTGTTGAAGTCACACCGTAATATTTGTTGTGCTGTCTTGCAATAGATTTTAGAATAGATTGACATCACAGCACAAAGTGGGAATTTTCCTGATTTTTTTCTGTGGTTATGAAAATGCCTGAATACCAGTGTAGCACAGTAAATGCTAAACATTAAAAGCAGGATTTATGTTTACTGATAAGAGGACATCAGTAGAGAAGGAAGTAACTTGAGTTTGATAAGAATATGGTGGAAATCTAAGCCAGTGATGGTTAGACACTCAGAGCATTAAAATGGCTTCAAGTCATTAACATAACTTCAAGGGATGGATTTGGGACAGCATCATACCAAGAGCTAGCATTGAGGAAGACTTGAACCCTAAATAAATAATTTTTTCAGAAGATGATTCTGTGCAAGAAGCTGCACAACTGATTCAAAACAGCAGCAAAAATGAGGAGAATGAAATCAAAAGAATATGAAGTACTGTCTTAAAATGCATGGAAATGGAGGGGGTTTTACTATCATGCTATTGCAGAGATCAGTTGAACTGTGCAGAATGGTTATGCAAAATGTTTGCTGTAGGGAAGTAGCAGTTTTCCATAGATTCTAGGAACGAGTACTGGCATGCTGCCGGCAGTGATTTATTTTCACCCAGCCCTGGTGCTTGTGTCTGGCACTCAATGAAATCTTCCAGGGTAAATTATTTATTTAATTAAGAATGGCCACAGTTGCACTGAGAAACTGGCAGCACAGCAGCAGGAAGTCTGTTAGAGATTGCATCTAACTTCTTACAGATAAACTGCTTATATATGCTTTCATTAATTAATATAATAAATAATTGTATGTTGGCATTTTTGTTAATTAGCAACAGTTCCTAGTCTGACTGCAGTGAGTGTACTACCATGCGTTGTGGAAATCTGATTTCTTGATTAAGTAACCCAGAGGCTTGTGCAGCAAGCTAAGACATCAGATTGTTGCAAGTGAACTTTGGAACTTTTCATAGGAAAAGGAGATGTCAGTAAGAGAAGAGTCATATTTGTCAGTGCGTAAGCTGCAGCAACCAGCAACCCAAAACCTTTCATTTCAGTAGGCAATCCCATAAGAGCAAGGAGAGATAACACCCTCTTCTTATGCCAAGTTGGCAAGATAATGCTTTTTTTCATAGTTTAACGTATTCCAGAGATAAGAGATGGTGGTTTGAGGGAGGCCAGGAAGAGAGGATTTGGATATAACTAACAAGTGAAACTGTCTTTTGAGGAGAAATCCCTGAAGAATCTCTATGGGATTTTGTACTTTTTTCCCCTGTTGTTTAAAAAATACGAAAGACGAAGCAATGTGATTTGGTAATTGTGCTTTTTTCAATAAATTGGATTTTTAAGCATGCTTTAAGAGTTTGATCCTTGTGTTCTTTCCTTGATTGTTGAGCAATATAAAAAACTTGCAAGAGGAAACTGCTCATGGATTTAAGCTGTGCAGTTTGCCACAAAGGGGAAAAAAATGGACAAAGGTTTTGAAAAAATACCACAAATGGGCATTTCTGAAACATCAGGCATACTTGGGTTTCAACTGGCCTAGTATGCAAATGAACATAGAGCTAAATGCACCTTCTGGGGTGATCTCCCCTTTTGGCAGGTGCTGGTGGTGGGGACCAGCCAGGAGGCTGCAGCCAAGCTGGGTCTCTCTCCTTTGCATGGAGAGGTTTGGACATTCTCCTTTCTTGCCCCTGCAGTTCCTTCAAGGCCCTGCTGGCTCACTGATGGTCCCTGCTGAAGCTGTCCACATCAATGTCTGAAGCACCTCTCAACTATGAGAGGTCAATTTTTCTTTTCCTTGGCCTGGATTCTCCAGTGCCACCAAAGCTGGAAGTGGATAGGCAGAGGGTTGGATGTTGAGGAAAGGCTTCCCGCTGTGCTGGCTGTGGTTTCATGTCCCAGAGGAGCTGCTCCTGCTTCCTGGGCTGGTTTGGGCAGCTGGGTGGATAGTGAGCTATTGGATAGTCAGGGATTTCTGATGGGTGAGCACCTTGGATTGACTCCCCATGGGCACAGGCAGACTCTAGAGCTGGCAGGAGCACCCAGCTGGCATTGAGAGGAAGAAGCAAAGTGGCATCCTCCCCTCTTGGGTGGCAGCTCACCACTGGACTGACCTCACTGAAGCATGAAACTTCATCCTCAAGAGCAGGTCAGATTGTGTGCATGTGAGGTCATTAGCACTTAAGCATGATCTTACATTGTCACAGTGCTCAGGGGTGGAGAAAGTGAACACAGTGGAGTTTCCTATGCTGCCCTTTTCCACTCCCCAGTTTTGGTGACCCCTAGTCACTCTCTCTGTGTTTCCCTTTCCAGATGGAGTTAGAAATGGGTATACATTCTGAATTAATTTTTTATTGGCAGTACCTGTGGATGAAGATTGTTTTTACTGATTTGCAATCAAACATCAAACTGAAATAAATGTAATTTCAGATTAGTCTCTTTGCAGTCACTGTTTCTATTTTTGCTTTACAGTATCTCAGTATTGTACTCCTAGTTCTGTGCACTGGAATTACAGAGTCACAGAATGGTTTGGGTTGAAAGAGATCTTTCAATATTATCTAGTTCCAACCCCTCTGCCTTGGGCAGGGGCAGCTTCCACTAAACCAGATTGCACAGACCCCCATCCAATCTGGCCTTGAACACTTCCCGGGATGGGGCATCCACATCTCTGTGAAATCTATCCCTGTGCTTCACCATCCTCACAATAAAGAATTTCTTCTCTGCATCTAATCTAAACCTACCCTCTTTCAGTTCAAGACTGTTGCCCCTTGTCCTGTCACCACAGGCCCTGGTAAGAAGTCCCTCTCTTAGAGGTTCCCTTTAGGTACTGCAAGGCTGCTGTAAGGTCTCCCCAGAGCTTTCTCTTTCTTCTTCAGGCTGAATACCCTCAAGTGTCACAGCCTGGCTTCACAGGAGAGGTATTCCATCTCTCTAATCATTGTTGTGGCCCTTTCTGGATCCACTCCAACAGGTCTGTGTTTGACTTGTGATTGTCACCAGAGCTGCATATGATGTCCAGGTGGGATCTCACAGGAGCCCAGTGAAGGGACTGAATCACATCCCTTGACCTTTCTAAGGTTTTTTTAAGGTTTGGTTTTATTTCTCATTATTATACTCTGATTTTTTTTGGCACGAAATTAAACTTCTTTGTCCACATTGAGTCTGTTTTGTCTATAATGGTGAGTAGTGAGTGATCTCCCCCATCCTTATCCCTATAATTGTGTTTTTCCCTCCCCTATCCATTTGAGGAAGGGAGTGACAGAGCAGCTGTGGTGGGCACCCAGTGTCATGTCAAGTCAACCCACCACACAGTACCCCCAGTTCCTCCACAGGGCTGCTCTAAAACCATGTTTTCCCTGTCTGTCCTGATACTTGGGGTTGCCCCAACCCATGTGCAGGTCCTTGGCATTGGCCATGTCAAATTTAGTGAGGTTCACACTGGCCCACTTCTCAAGCCTGTAAAGGTTCCTAGAGATGGCATCCCTTCCACCAAGTGTATCAATTGAACTGCTGAGCTTGGCATCGCCTGCAGACTTTCTAAGGGTGCCCTCAATTCCACTCTGTCATCAATTAAGTTATTGAGCAGAATAGTCCCAATAAGGTTCCATGTGGAACATCACTTGATGGAGATCCATTTGGACATTGAGGGGTTGACTGCAACTCTCTGGGTATGGCCATGCAGGGAGCTCCCTTTCTATGGAATGGTCCAGCCATCAAATCCTTATCTCCCCAATGTAGAGAGACAGAGATGTTGTGTGAGACTGTATCAGAGACCTTAAGGCAGTCTAGATAATGCCATCAGTTTCTCTTTCCTTATCCACCAGTGCAATCACTGTAGAATAATATATAGAATAAATCTGTCATGTTTTGATGATTAGCATTATTTTGTCCCTTCAAGTCAAGTGGCATACATATGATGTGGACAGACCACTGAGACTACTATTGTTTCTCATCACCATATTCTAGAAATACTTTAAAGGAATTTTGGTAAAGAATAGATCTTAAAGTATTTTTAGTTATTATATTGGAATAGGGTTGTACACAGACAAGGCTATTGCTATCAAATGCTAGTTTCTTATTTCAAGAAAATTTGGTTTCAGGTGCTCAAGCGATAGCTTTCTTTAGTTTTATGGTTTGTTTTACTTTAGAATTTTAACATAAACTCTGGAATTTACTGTTAACTATGCTACTAATATATCTAGCTTAGACTATATCAAAGGTAGTGTTAATTTGAGATTTAACTTCAAGTGTACTTATTTTCACAAGTAAAAATGTTGATTTTAGTGTTAAATATCTAAAATCAGCACAAGCCCCATCACCATCATCCACTGTTACTCATCTTAGATTTCTTCAGGGATGCTTGAATGCAAGGGGAGGTATCAGAGTCCTGCTTCCAAATAGAGAAAAATCAATATGTAGTCTCAGAAGCCTGTGTTTCTATAATATTTTAATTTTGTTTTTCAGTTATAATCAATATTACCCATTTTGCCAATGCTAGCAGTGAGAGAAAGGCCCTAAGACATTGATAGGCAGAAAGACTGAGAATAGCATGAACTATATTTATGTTTCTGACATCAGTGACCTTGTTTATCTAATGTTGTATGATATGGTGACTAAATGCACCATACTATCCCATCCTCAGTGGGCCAGTATTTTCTAATACTGCCTCTTATTTAAAAAAATCATAGAAATGTCAAATAAAATTTTGCTAATGTGAGGTGTTCTCTTACTGTCTCTTTGGAAATCTCATAGTCTCTTCATTTTGCGTAAACAATATTCCTATACTATATTAATGTATATTCTAAATTGAATGCTCCTGGGCCAATAAGAGATAATTAATCATCTTCCTACTTCAAGCACAATGTATTTTAAACTATTATGAAGTTTTGTGGTAACAGGACATATCTATACTCTTTAATACTTATTTAGGTGGGTATACTTAGTTACCACTGTAACCACTGTTCTGTCCTTCACCTGTTTTCTATATTTTATCTGTACTAAAAGGCAACATGTTTTTACTACTGGAAAAAGCAAAAGCTGCACCTGCCAGATTGTATTTTTTTCACCAAATCTCATTTTATCCCACAGATACCACCTTCACTGCCCATCTGTCACATTACCGCATCTGTATCTCTTCACCACATCTCTTCAAGATTTTGCTGGGTTCTTTAATGTTTCAAGAAATCAGGCTTTTGAAAAATCTGTTGCCTTCCAGAAAAAAAGTTGCACAAACCAGCCTTGTTCTAGGTCTCCCATGTGAGAACCAGCAGAACCAACAGCTGGTTGCTAAAAAAACAACAAGAAAAGCCAAAAAATGGACAGTGCCAGAAATGTCACTTTCCAAATGGTGTAAAATGCCTTTTTTATGCAAACAAAGGGTTTTGACTGCTCCATGTTCAAATAAGCCCTTCGTCTTTTAATTGGTGTAGAGATGTGGCTTACAACTGCTTGAGTATTGACTCAGTCTGTAGCATCCTTTTCCTAGAGGTTTATGTGAAAGGAGCATTAGCTGGAATGTTGTAGTAAGAAATGGAGCCCTTCCAAAATGCTTGGCCCCTGTGATTAACCCATTCTGTCTTCCAACAGGCAGATGGCACATGGGAACTTAACTTTCTAAAGATACCTGGAAGTTTCAGGGTCAGCCTGATGCTTCCCACATATTTGAGTTGTTTCTGCTTTACAACTGCTGTTCAAACAGCACAGTATATGCTGCAACTTCCTTTTTCCCAATCAAGGTTTAAACAGACCTTTTGAGGATTATGAATGAACCCTAAAAGTTAGGCTATCTCACAGTATTTATTTTGAGCTTCAGATCCTGATCTCCCTGCTATGTTTAATTTGATTAGTGGTTCATAGGGCCATCCAGAGTTCTTCACAGAGGTTCATGGCTTTAATTAAATGCACAGAGACAGCTGCTTCAGCCAACCTCTGCCTCTTTCAGCTGGTCAGGGAGGAAGAGAACAAAGCTTTAACCCTGCTTTCCACACAGACTCCTGTTGGGCAGCCAGTGGCCGCTGGTGTGGCTTAGAGCAGATGCACTCAAAGGTGCCAAAGAGCTGTTCTGACAGCTGCCAGGCTGCTGCCTGCCACAACAGGCTCAGCATTTCCTCAGCAGGGGCTTTCCTCCAGCCATGAGAGATTTCCTCTTTGGATTTGGACACTGTTTTGTTGACCTCACCTGTCACACGGGAGATAGTGCTCAAAGTATGTGTTAGCATCCTTGCATTGTGCCTTTCCTAGCCTTGGAGATGTGCTCCAGCTGTGTCCCTGCTGGACAGGGACATGCAGCTGTAAGGTGATGAGGCCCTGTACCTCCGTGGTACCTGACACAGCGTCTGGGAGAGGGCTGGAGCAGAGGGGATAGAGCAGGGAGGGTGGAATGGGGAGTCTGTCCCTTTGACAGACCTCAGAGCGAAAGGAGAGGAAAGCTCTCCCGGCTCACCAAGGCTTGTGTATGGCAAAAGGGAGATCCTGGGCTCTGAGCTGTGAAATTGTCTGATCCATCACCGACTAACTTCAGAATGTGTGACAGAAATAATAAAAGGCTTATAAGCTTTTTAAATGCTCCTGACAGGGAGGAAATCATACTACTTCTGAATGGGTGAGGGGCTTCCTGTGTTTCATGCAGAATTTCAAGGTTGTATTTTCCCATGGAATGTGTGGACTTGTTATAAAGTATATTTATGTGCTTCACCCGTTCTTGGTAATTTATACCTCTCCTATTTTTCACAGCACTTCTGACATTTAAAGAGCTCCACCAGTTGAGAGCACTAAGAGGTTTGAGTGTTTTAATTCCTGTATCCTCTGTAGGAAGTGGCTGGTTTTATTCCAGGGCAGTGCATTTTGGGGGCACCAGTAAAAGACCCAGGAATGTCAGGAGAAAAGACAGACTGCTGCTTGGCATCTGCAGGAAATTGGTGAGGAAAATCAGCTAGAGGGCACCAATATTTCTTCTTAGGACTGTTAAATTAGGCCATGTGGACTGGCAGCATATGGATGCATGAGAGAAACATGAGGACTTTACGAAACAGTTGTGCTAAAAATAATTTTTGGTGTTATTTTTAATAATGTTATCACAGATGAAGAAAGAGAGGTAAAAGTTCATAGCCTGAGACAATCCCTTCTGCTTTACAGGGCAAACACTATAAATCATTGAGTGTTGGTTTGTCTAGGTAATGCTTTCTAAAAGTATGCCAATGAAATAGGCATCAGAACCATAAAATATTTTCCTATATTTAGATTCTAAATGTGCAATAAAAAGTCAGTAAACTTTAGATTCCTAAGCACCAAAATTGCTTTCAAAAAGGGGGGTTGGATGTTAAAATCAAATATTTAAAAAAATAAAGATTTTAATATTTCCCGAAATGCACAATTGGCGTTTCGTGCTCAGCGGTGCTGGTAGGCTCAGCTACAGCCTGGTAAGTTTTGTTTCTGTCTGGGCATGAGAAGGATCCTGAAACTGTTGAAGGGGGCAGGAGTATTGTAGGATTATCAGTTGATTGGTTAATTTAGAGGATTATGTTTTTAATGCCAAAAAATCCAGCTGCACAGAATTGCAGAATAATTTAGGCTCAAAGGGATTTCTGGGGATCCTCTTTCTAGCCCCTGCTCAAGGCGGGTGCACAGTACATGGTTTTGCATGTTGCAAAACTTACCTTTACATGGTTTTGATTTGTGCAAGAAAGATTAACTGTTTGGGTATTTTTCTTTTTGTGAAGTGCAGAGGCAAATGCCAAAGAAGGATAAAAAATAAGGCAAAAGTTGATCCAGATAGCATTTAAGCAGCACAAAAAATCCCATACCATTTTGCATATATTGTTTTGGGTTTTTTTGTGATTAAAAAACATTGCTCTAGGGTAGCACAAGGGTCTTAGTTTAAACATTTGTGAATTAATTTCAAATTGTTCTTTTCATTGCTGGCTAATATGCAGGAGGAATTGGTAAATATTGACAGCAAAGGCTATACAGCATTTTTTAGCCAGTGGTTCTGTTTAGACTTAATCGCTATAATGCAGTGTTGAAATTTACAAAACAGCTTGTAATTGCAGTAGCTTATTTAAACCAGCTATTTGTGGTTATGTCTGCTGAGGAAACTTAAACTTCAATGTTCCCCAGCCATCTAATAGCAGCAAATTGACTGCGGGTCTCTTGAAGGAATATCTAAATGTAGGCTGTTGAATAATCCCTTTGGGGGCCCTGTAACTATTTTTGTGCCTGGATATGCGTCATCAGTGGGTATTTTCTCTGGTGACTAGCTTACATCAGTAGGTCTCCTTCCATACGCTCTATCAGTGAGTGACTTATGATTGATGGGAGTCACGGCTGCTGTTCAGCTTTTATCTGTGACCTCAAATAATGGACAAGAGGAATTTCCAGGCTGCTAAATTCCTTGAATGACTCAAGACACGGGATGGCCGTGCTGACAAACGCAGGTAGTGCCCAGATGCCGGGTGTTCGCCGGGGGCTGGGGCGGAGAGGAAGGAGAGGGGGGTTCCTGGGCTGCGGGGCGGTGAATCCGGCGCCGACGCGGAGCTGCGAGTTGCGCGTCCCCGGACGCCGGGAAGCGGCCGCGCCGGAGGATGGGAATTGCCAGTGAGGAGGATGAGGAGCGTGATGCTCCAACTCTCCCGGCTCTCCTGCCGCCCGTGCCCGCCGCTGGCACTGGCGTTTCCATTTAGCCGGCTGATCTTTAGGGCAGTTTGTCCCTTTGGAGCAAGGGAGACGCGCAGTTTGGAGCGCTGTGGAGGGAAGCGCTGTGGAATTTTCGGTTGCAGTCTGGTTGGTTTTTAACCCTTTTTGTTGCCATCAGCAGCGAGTGGATTTATTGGCATGCTTCCCCCAGGTGCTGCTGGGCTAAATCTGAAGGTGCAGTAGGCTGCGTGGTCTTAAGGTTAAGTTGCACCTGCCACAGTGACCCACTGAGCATGCAGTCACAGTTCATTTCCTGGTGTTCAGTACTTCATTTTAAGGAAATAAGGGCTGCAGGTACTGAGTTATCTCCTCTTTCTACATCCACTCAGCCTTTCTATCTGACATGCGAAATGGGGCTGCAAGACAGCTACAAGATGTTTTGTGATACCTGTGATGAATTTAGCAGCTTGAGTCAGCCCTACGGCGAGGCACTTTGTCATTTCTTCTTCTTTCCCTCCTGTTCTTCCTGTCTCAATCCCGTTGATAAAGCTATGATAGGAAAGAGGAGATCAGCTCTCTGTGAACTTGTGCACAGAAATTTCTCAAGCCCTTCTCCTGGTAACCAGGGAGTGAAAATGACAGCTCTAGATGCTCCCAGTGCGATTGAGGATTTAAAAAAAAATACAAAGTGCTTAATGCTGTTTATCACACGGCATTGTTTGGCTGAGGGAGGATAGCAGCTGGATCCAAATTCCTTCTCACCACTTCTTCCTGTTGGCAGGTGGCCTTCCGCACAGGCTGGGCTTGCAAACTCTCACGCGGGTCTCACTGATTTGAGTGCCCGCTGTTGTTCTTCATTCAGGTGACAGCGGACTGGGCTTGGTGCAAGATTTTGAGACTTGAAAAGTTTCAGAGGGAAAACGGGAGCTTTGTTTGAACTCGCCTGTGTGTTCCCTCCTCCGCATGTACTAGCCCAGAGGTTGTAGTTAATGAATGAAAGCAGGCTTCCTGCAGAAAGCCAGTTAACCCCTGTGTGTGCCTTTGGTGACACAGCGCTCACAGGTGCGTGCTGCGGTCTGTGGATGCCCTCACTCTGAGCAGTACGGGCTGGGGGTACCTTTCTGCTCCCTTCAGACATGTGCCTGCTCCAATACATGCACTGGCTCTGAAGTCAATTTCCTCACCTGCTCTGACTAGTTGAGTGCTGGTTGAGAATTGCAATTGGCAGAAGCAGTAGGAAGCGAAGCAGCAATTGAAAAGAGGTTTGGAAAATCAAGGCGGGGAGAGGAGGGAATGGAAAGGTCTTAATTGAACTGTGATTTACGAGTACAGTCTTCCTTATTTTTGGAATTGGTTGGGTTTTTCTTTCAGTCACTTCAATGTGATTTTGGGGTTTGTGACAAACTGGTTAAATAATTCAAAATCCGCAAAAGTTTGAGCACAAAAATGTTTGATGAATCTTGACTCATTTGCATTAAAAATCAGTAGATTTTCCTATGGTGTGCTTTGAAAATGTAAAGCTTGCTAGCTGGTTGATGCTACTATATGTGTCATTTACCTCAGCTTTCTAGGAATCAAAATGCCTGGCTACGCAGTAATATCTTTTGGCTAATATTGACCTCATTTGCCCCCATTTTATGAGTATCATGTTTTAGGGTAGTGATAGTATTTTAGGGTAGCTTTCATTTACAGTATTTGTGTGAAAGCTCAGCATTACCACCTTTCCAGAAAGACTCTGAAGACCTTCAGAACGCTTCCAGAAAGGGTTGCCGTTTTCTAAGAAAATGTGTTGGCAAGTTGCCTGCCGTTTCCTGATGCTTGGCACTGAGGCCAAGGCAGAGGGATGAAATCCAAGCTGGCATGTGGCAGGGTGTGTAGGTACCTCCCTGTGTGCTGTGACAGAGATGTCGCAGTGGGGACAAACTTAATTTAGGTGCTGACCCTGCAGTGAAATCACGCCCTGTGGATGCCTGGGTCTGTATGCCTACACCCTGTTGCCTTCAGTGACTAAGTGCAGGCACCAAGTTCAGCTTGAACTGAGGAATGATAACTGCAGTAGCTAAAACTTTTTTTTCCAGAAGTTTTTCCAGAAGAGCCTTCAATGGCTGCCTTTAAAATCTTGAAAGTCACCCCGCACAGTGGCTAACCAGAAGTTCATCTGTTTAGTTAAAATAATTAGGTGTTGTGAGCAAGGGATATGGCACATTCACCAAAAGTCAGAGTATTTACTGCTGCATCTTGTGATATCTCCATTGGCAAACCTCTCCCTCCTCCAGCGAAGCATGTTGGTGTTTCAATGTGCAACTAGTTCCCAGTGGGCACAGGACTGTAATTACCATACCTGGGAGGCAAAAACAGAGACTGAATCTGACACAGGAATATCGGGGCTTCATTCTGAAATCTGTTCAAAGATTAAATGCAATTCTTTTCTCTTCCACCTCTCCCACCTGTTACGTCTATGACAGTACATTCTGTACAGCTGCTGTACAGAGTTGAAGGTCATGTACAGAGTTTTTGAGGGTCATGAATTGGTATTTAATAGTCTTGTATCATTTTTACACAAAGTACTTTCAGCGCTTAAATACTCTTGAGAGTAAAAAGGTGCTCTGGAATAGAAAGAAGAGAAAAAATATTTAAAACCTCACCTTGCCATGGCCCACCGTTTTGACAGCACTATTGTGTTTGAAGAGTGACTGCATTGAGCAGGCAGTGCTGCTCATTTATTATGAAATAATAAACACAAGTAAATATATGTTATTGGTGTGAGCTGGCTATACGTTGTAAAAATACTCTGAAATATGAAACAAAGTAGTCATTTGACATTTTCAGGGGACATGGTACATTTTATTTGTTTTAATTCAAAATAATCTATTATAGTCATAAAAACTTGATCTCTCAAGATGATCTTTGTGTTTCCATAAAGTCCAGTTGAAATCAGTGAACCAGTTCCCAGATGCTTGGAAACTGTAGTTTTGGTCAGCTTCTGTGAGCAATAGCTCACAGAAATAGTTTCATTGTTTTGGGCTTTGTTCCTTCAGGTGTCATGGAAGAAATAAAGGTTAGCCGTCACTTCATTTAGGCATTACTCTTCTGTAGGGAAAAATAAGGAGTTATAAACATTTCTCATATTTGTAGTGATCAGAATAACAAAAGTGAAGAGGAAGAAAAATAATGCAGTGAAATAATACAAGAAAAATACAGTGTAAAGAAAAGTTGGCACAGTGAAAAAAGTTACTTCATTTTTTTGAATATAATTTTTAAAATCCGCTTGATCCAGTGAATGAAGAGCCTTCCCTCTTTTTGATGTCACTGTGTACAGTAATGTGAGTGAATAGGGTCAGATACACTTCAGCTCTTCCTGTGTGTTCTGTGCCTGATAACCTTGGTCCTGAGACTTTCACTCATCAGCTCAGTCCTTCCTGCAAGTGGCCAGCGACTTTCATAAGATTGTTGGAGATCCAGGACTAGGTTGTCAGTACCTTAATAGATTTATAAATGTTATCCTGGCATCAAACAGCTAATTGGAATGAAATCCACATGTTTTTTGGCTCATGGGGAAGAGGAGAGAAGGAATATACTGCAGGTGAAGGCTGTGTACTGCAGCAGACAGGAAGGTTTATGTCAGTAGTCTGGCACCAACTCCTGTAAACTGTGGCAAAGTCTTTTCTTGTTCTCCTGTCTTGTTTCCTGTATCTATATGGAGCAGTAGTTCTCACAGCGATTTTTGCTCTTGGCAGTATTTCTCTTTAGTGCCACAAAGTGAGCATTTTTCCTCCAGGACCTCAAACAACTCAACAAGTGGTGAGCAGCCAGTGACTCAGCCCAGTGTCCCTGTCCATCTGCTTGCAGCCACCAGCACTCCCTACCAGCTGCCTCTTCTCAGACAGAAAGCCAGGCGTGAATCCTGAGACAGGAGCGGGTGATGGACAGGGTTATCCTGGATAAAGAGGTCCTGTACTCCAAGGAGACAGTAAGGGAAGAAGTTTCCCAAGCTACATTTTTTTCAGAGTCACATCCTGGCCTTTTGCACATCATGACTTGGAAACTTACTGTAAAGGAGTCAAGAAAGAGATACCAGACACTGACATCCCCAGGAGCCTTGATAATGCCAGGACACCTGACTGTCGGTAGCACTTCAAAAGTAGCACTGTCATGAAGGATTTATATGGTTCTGCAATAGCTAATAACACAAGGGCAGCACAAGGTACTTATTCAAGATTGCTGAGGAGTTTGCCAAGTGTCTGTAGTTTCATGACATGACTTTGTCCCTCTGCAGACAGGCCTTTAGCACTGAGGAGTTTTCCAAAAACTCAACCAGTGTTTCTCAAGTACAATTGCCAGTTGCTACCCTGCTAGTTAAAAATAATAACCACGAAGTTAAGAAATTCAGTTCCTTACCAGGTAGTGATTTTGTTTTCACAAACTTATTCCAACATCCTCTTTTCTTCTTGTACACTTATTTATTCTTTTGGGTTGTGAAATGAATCAATGCTTGGGGATTGCTCTGTGTGTTGCTTGGGACCATCTTTGATCAGGAACAGAGGAGATACAAAGTCAGTCCATGAGGTCATGACATCTTCTCACCCTTGCCTGGGAAGCAGGATAATAATCTGCAGTGTGAAACTCCTTTCTCTCCTGCAAGGAATTCTATTTATTTATGCAAAGGTCAGCCAGATATCCTAATCTGTAAGTCTGCAATTTGGGAATGAAAAAGGGGTTATTACAACTAAGAAACAGAAAGCTTATTAAACCTCCTTTCATTAATATGCAGGAAAAGTGTGAGTAACCAAATTTCCTCAGTCTAACCAAATCATGTAGCATCATACTGACTAAAGAAAATACGAGCTTTTTGAGGCTGCTTTAGCTCTCCATCCTCCATAAAGCTCAGAGCCATGCATTGATGAAATACAGCCTGTCTTTAGAAGCGAGGTAGTGATTTTCCACCCTCTTGAGTCTTGTCTCATGCAAGCAGAAGCTTGCCACTGGTTACAGAGGGAGCAAGGCTGCAAATCAGAAGGTCAGTTGCCCTTTTCAGTTTAGCATTTTATACCTTGATTGCTACTAAATTAGATATTGCAGTGGTATCAGTAGAAGGGAATAACTGACTCAAAGAGGTATAAAGTAGAAAAATTATGCAAATGAGCAAAGAGTATTAGTTTAACTACTAGGAAAAAATTATATGATGAAGGTCTTTTCTCTTGATGGAAACTAAAAGAGCTGATTAGTTTGAGCTACTCAAAAGTGAACTGTACAAAATGCTGAAAAATATACTACATAGATTTTTTTCTTAGTTAGATACAATATGATCGAATAGACTTTAGTTGGTCATTTCCTTTTTGATCTATTTTCTGGGATTCTAAGATCACTTTTTAAAAATGGTCATTTTCTTGCGTATCTCACGGCAAATCTTCTTTGTGAAATTTTTTGTCAGTTTTACCACAGAGGGAGGCATTTGCAGTAATCCAGCATAGTAGTATATTGAAGATTCCAAACAGGTTTCTCATGGCCATGTCTTGCCATTGCTCCATTGTAAAATTCTTGGAATACTTGATGGGAGTTTTGCATTGAATTGTAAGGTATTTATAACCAGCTGCTCTTTAGAGATCCAAGTCATATCCATGCTCTATTCCCATGGTAGCCTTCTTCCAGTGCTTTAAAGATACAATTTGGCTTTACAGGAAATAAAAGTCATGCCTACCACGCTGTAACTAAAATATTGAAACACATGAATCTTTTTCTTGACTTCCTATAAAAATGTAATTTGTAGCTTTATTTTGTTTGTTCTGGTTTGACTATAATATAAACAAGGGTTTGTTAAAACATTAGCTCTAAGTTGCAGTTCTTTTTTGAGACTGCCAGGTCTTACAAAAAATATTACTGAAACTGCAGGGCAAAACCACATATTAACAGAAAAATGAATAATAAGTCTGTTTTCAAATGGATTTTTTAAAGAAGCACAGCTTGTAGTTGAACTAAATGTACTATTTCCTCCACTTCAGTCAGGAAGCCCTCATAGGCTTTTGACAGTGCCGCCAAAAAATTAATGCTTCAGCTGTTTAACAGATATCAAAAGCCAGTTTGACAATTGTAATCTCTTCCAGGAATTCCCTTTCCCATTTTTCCTCCCTATAAAAACAGATAACAAGATGCTTATATAGTAGAAATGGAAAGTCAGAGCTATTTTACGAAGCGTTGTGCATTCCTTTCAGCCTTAGGAGATGAGGCATGACATCTCCACGACAGGGTAGGAAATGCAGGCACTCTGTTGTGTAAGTAGCATTTGCTTCAAGGATTAGCTGCTTGCCAAGATAGCACAGATTTAAATGTTTCCTAAGCCATTTCTGAGGTTTTACGTAACATGGCAGTGACAGCAGAGCTGTGGAGATGGCTGGGTAGGGACTCAAAGCAGAGACCAAGGAAAGACAAAACCAAAGGAAGCAGAGAAATATGCTGCATGTGCCAGCATCAGCTGACACAGCAGAACTGAAGGCTAGGGAAAGCAGCACCAGCCAGGCTTCTCTTGAATTTCTGTACTCACTTTTAACATGCAACAAGATGAGACAAACTGAAAGGAGATGCCGCTTGAACTTTTGTTCTGAAGCATCTTGAGAAGGCACTGAAACGCAGACTCAAAGGTCAGAAGTGTTCCCTTTTCTGGAACAAATTCCCAGGACAGCTGTTAATATTACTTTGTCTTTTAAGGCTAATCTTTAATAGTACTCAGCAATATGTATTAAGAAATATATAGTATTACTGTGGCTGTGGTGAGGAGCAGTTTGTTCTTCTCTAATGACAGAAAGGAGATTCTGTGTTAGGAGGAGTGAAATAATTAAAGGGGTTGCCAATAAAAAAGCCACTGTGTTTGCAGAGGATGCCCTTGTGTTCAGCAAATGCCAATTAGAGAAATGTCACTTTATGTGTACAATGGGTTATTACTGCACAAACAGTTGTACAATTACGCACTGGGTCAGAAGGGCAAGTTACCTTCACCTCAAAGCCATTATTTTAGAGCAGACACAAATAACAGGCACACAAACATCAGGCGCTGTGGCAGTAAAGTAATGGCTATTAGAAAATGCAGGCTAAAGAAAAAAGAGTCCATGTTGCAAGCTTTGGCATTGTGGAAGGTAATTTGTACCATATCTGCGCTATGTGGATTAGAAAGTTCATCTTTATCCAGTGGAGAAGCACACACTTCCTTCCATCACTTGAAATACGGTTTATATATTGTTGTGGTGCTTGGAAATACGAAGACACTATACAGAATATGCATTTCTTTCAGTTACCTTCTTTGATTCTGAAATATTTACAGTCCACATGCCCTTGTAAATGAGTTGAGCACTTCCTTCTGTTGTGCTACCAATGGTCTGATGTCACCATCATCTGATGCACTCTGCTCTCAGCTCTTACGACTTTAGTAAATGGAATAAAGGGCAGTTCTGCAAGTGACCTTGTGCAAGACATGTCCTTGGGTGCTTATTACCTCTACTTCTTTGTAGGTGTTCTACTTGGTATTTTATTTTGCATATTTTACCTGAAGTTTCATTGGATTCAAATCTAAATAGGCAGAATGAGCTGGGGATGCTGTGGCCGTCCTGGGTGCACACAGGATAGCTGTGCTGTGTGTGGATTGATAAGCTTGGCTCTAAGGCTATCAGGTTTGCCTTCTTTTCTAACGTGGTTGCCATCTGTGCTTGTTCTGACTTCTCTCTGGGTCGTAAGGAAGAGCACAGTTCAGCAGGGATTGTGTTACCATCAGTGACCTGAACCTTTGTGCTCGCTTGACCTCATACCTCTAGGAAGCTCAGCTGGCAAACATAGCACAGACCTTTGTGGCAACACCCTCTGGGAGCGTGGGCAGCCACTAAGGTTATCCTGCTTCCATATATGCCGAGGTATTTTCATTGACATGCTCTTTTCACGGTTTGAAATCACTGTGGCTTTAAAGCACCAGCTTTCCCTAAAGTGAAAGCGCCACGCTCACCCCAGGACCTGCTCAAACCCAGCATCTGCTGGGGCAGGACGGGGTGGCAGAAGTTAAATGCAGAGCGTTAGTTTGAAAAATGTTATGAGGTCACCATCCTTTTAAATTGGTTTACACAGATGGCTCTCTGGTTTGTTGCTTTGTCCTTGCTTAATAGTAACTGTTTATGGAAAAACGAATTGCTTTGCAGAAGGAGGTCCAAAAGCTCATGCTGTTGTTTCCCTCGCTGGAGATCTTTGTGTTTTTATGGGCATAGGAAGATTTGGCCTGAAATGGAGATTAATTAGGAAGCATAGTGAATAATTAACTGTTTGACTTATTCCTAAGCTCTGTAGTCACCGAGTTAGAAATGATTTCCCAAACTGCAGGAGATAAGAGAAGGTTATTCCTGGTTTCACAATGTCCATATTGTTAGGGCTTTGTGCTGTGTGTACTCTGACATCAGCTGATACCTACGCAAGCTGGGTCCAGCTTCTCATCCAAACCACTTCCTGGGGTTTTCTTGGGTAATGGCAGTGATTCAGAAGACACCACAGTGCCTCAGAAAGCCAGCTTTTACACATTGCACCCAGACTGCGTGACCGTGAAGAAACAAAGTTCTTAGGAGAGAGCTTTGTTCTTAAAAAAACCCACTTTTTTGTTTGTTTGTTTGTTCTGCATTCAGATGTAGATGTACATTGCTTGGCTTGTGTCCTACTGACCTGTTCACAGACTCACTTTCTGTTTTGTGGAAGATGTAGGATTATGATGTACATATATGTATGAGGCAGAAACCTGCAGCCAGTCTCCAGGCAGAGATGCTGATTTTGCATCTAGATAATTCTGGAAAATAATTCCAAAAAAATCCCAACCAAGTAATAGACAGGATTAATTTTTTAAAAAACAAATAGAATCTAAATAATGGTGCTCTGCACTTTTGCAGGACTGTCTACCTAAGAAGCTGAGAGTGAGTTAGGAACATTGATGAAGCCTCTGTTCTGTGAGGTGGGTATGTGTTTTTTATTACGATTTTGAAAAAGCATAAAAAATTCAAACCATTTGCTGGAGTCCAGCAACAGAACTATTTAAGACCTGGTAATAGAGTCCAGAAATTTTCTGCATGGCATTTGTTCCTATCAACTATTACATATAAGGTCTTTTGCCCTTCTCTGAAAAAGTGATGAGTTTTTGCATTCTGTTAGTGTTTCAAGTGGCTCTTTTGATTTTTGATTTCTGACTAATGGAGTAAGTGACTCACAGATACTTTTGCTCCTCTGTTCTTGCGGTGGCCTTAGATCAAAGTTTGGGGAGATAAGAGTCTGTAATAGGGGAGCCAGTGGATATCAAACGTGTCCACTGGATCCAGGCCGAACATCATCTGGGGGTCAGAAATGTTCTGTACGTGTCATTACTTTTCATTTTTTAGCATTCTGTCATGGTCAGATGCACCAGCAGTCTTTTAATAAATTCCCTTCCATATTCAGACTTGCAGCTCAGGTTTGCAGGCCCATGGGGGCTGGATTATTTGAATAAGTCTGAGAAGTGAAACTGAACATTTGTAGGTGCAGCAATTACAGGCAGCCAGTCTAGTGAATCTTGTAATTTTGATAACCTTTGTTATTACAAGATGCTGCATGCAAAAGCATCAGCTCTCCTTGCCCTCTGTGTGAGCAACTTGGATGTGGACCCTCAATACTTCTTGTGCCAAGGCTGATTGCCCATCCCCATTCCAGGGGAGCTTGTCTTGGGCAGTGACCTGGAGAATCTCTCTCTTGGGTTCTTGGTTATTTGCACCACTTTCCCTATTGGTAAACCCTGTTGAGTAGGATTCTATCTCCTGCTTCATGGCATTGGGATCCTGGATTTGCTGTCAGGAAAGAAAAAAGTTGGGATTGGAATTTTCTTTAAACTGGTGTTCATTTTTAAAAGCCTATTTTGGAATAAATTACTCTGACAGTAAGTACCAAAATAGGTATTGATAAAATATGAATTTATGCATGCCAGCATTTATCTCTTTTGTATCTATTCACAAATACATACCAAAAATTGACTCTAGCTCCATATGGCTCCCAACCTCTTCCCTCCCCCAGCTGTCAGCTTCTCCTCACCTGGATGAATAAAAGGGAGCAGAGTGCTGGGCCATGAACCGAAGGTGGGTGTAGCAGAAAAGTTACATTGAGTAAGTTTTCTCTGGGATGTCACTGTGGCTCCTCAAGTGCCCCTCAGTTTGGATGGAAAATGCATTAAAAAGGTGATGCAGTTTGGTGCCAATCTTAGTTTCACATTCTGAAAAAGGAATGAAAATACTCAGAGGGCGAGTTATTTCTGTGCTGGTGTGCTTTCTGGGCAGCAGTGGTTGTGTCAAAGCTATTATTGTACAGTAGTTTTTCAGTGTTTTAATGTTTTCAGCACACATTACAGCTATCAATTAAAATCACTCATTTTTAAATCTGAAATTTTCACTTGACTGAAGTAAAGAGGGAAACCAAGTGGACTTCTTCTGTTGCTGAGGTTTTTTTGTAAGGGAGCAGAAATGGTCACAGCTGATTTGGAGGTTTTTTCAAGATTGCTTTCTGCTACTTCCTTTAGAAACCAAACATGAGCTTTCTGTCCTGTTAGAACATTAAGTTTTGTTGTCAAATTCAGAGCAGTTAAATCAAGTTTTAAAGATATCTAGGGGAATAAAAAGACAAAGAAACAGCTAAGGAGGAAAAGAAGAAAAAAGAGGTTGAAAGAAAATTTAGATGACAGAAGGTTCTGAAATACTTTATCTCTCCTCTAACTGGGAAAAAACCTGGACAACTCATAAGCAGTAAGACATCTTACTTCATGACATTTTAAATGTTGCTTCAGTTTTATTTTGCATATTTTTATGTCATGAAGGTATTCCAACTCATCTTGTATGTTAAATTGTAATTCTCTGAGTAGCACAATATTGTCAAACTGTTAGTATTGATGTATCTTCTTATATCACAAAACCTATTATTTTGATTTATCTTAATTTAAACCAGGGACAAAATTTCTATGTTTTATTGAACTTTTCATTTCTATCAAATCAGTATATTTTTCTTTCAGGAAACCCCAGTATGAAAAGTTTGGATGAGATACAGTTTTAGAATTTTTTTTCAATTCTTACTATTCAGTTTCTCTTTTTAAAATAAGTAAAACGTGGCTTCTTTTATTGTCTATAAGCTCCACAAATCCCTAGAATTACATATTTATGGAAGCATAGGATTTCAGCACAGATAGGACTGACTTTCCATTTCTGTGAGAATGTTTACAGTAGAATGCTCTCAGGAATAACACTGAAGCTTTCTTACGTATATGTTTTGTGAATGTGAAACTTGCACACGCTCTGAGCTGTGAACCAAAAGCTTCAGATTGAGCCAGCAGAGAGGAAGGAATTTGTCTGCTGTACAGCAAGAGGAAGTATTTGCTGTGTTATTGAAGCACATGGCCTTTTGCCATCTTTGATAAAGTATTTAAGGGTTGTGCACCCAAAGTCTGCTGCCCTCTTGACCCATCATTCATCACTGGCTGTAGATGAGGTAGATGAGATGCAGCTCCATAGGAGAGCCATTGTTTCAGCCCTGCACAGTTCCTCAGAGAACGGAAGCTGCAGACAAAGCAGCTCCCTGTGATTCACCGTGCTGCTCAGCCTCCTGGTGTTTTTTCTCGTACCTATACCTTGCAGGTCCCGCTCTGTGCTGGCCAAGGTGCACAGGCAGGTACAGGATGAAGCTGTGGGATTGATCAGCTTTCCACTCAGCTTCACTGGGCGCAAATGAGATGAGTGTCTGGGATTTTTTTTTCTGTATTGAAAAGGAAAAGCAGATACAATTATCACAGCATTTGCCTTGGCAATGCATTCAAATTTATTCCCCTTTAGACTATTCAACACTGTTGATAGATGATGCTTAAAATGTGGAATTGCCCATAATTTTTCTAGCACACTGTGAATTGCCCAGTCTTTTTTTCCCTCTCTGTAAGCAGTTCTGGTTACAGAAATGCCAGTATCCCCAGTAAGTATGCTAAGAATGTAGAGTTATACTTTGTACTGCTAAATTAACAGACAGGAATAGTCACACCAAACGAGATTCAGCTCCCAGATGGGAAAGTGTCTCCTCTAGCCCAAATTCTAATGACTTTTTTACATGAGAAATATTCAGCAATGTAGCATACTGTGTGATTTAAAGCAAATGCTATCTCTGCTGGTGATAGGTAACTTGTAGAAAATACAGCTTGGAAACAGCTGGACATTTAGGTAGGCTAACTAAGTAGGTTAAATTTTCTTTTATTATCTTAAACCATTTAAATGTAAAATTATGATTTTTAGCTAAGAAAATTTTTTTTTTGAGCACTAGTTTGAAGGATCTGATTCTTACTTGATTTGTTATATTAGCAATTCTCTTAGCTTTTACATTCCTGCAGGTGACAGGGGAATGAGTCCTAGGTGGCATAATAACAATATCAGAATAGTTAACCTGGATTGTTGTAGGATGGGATGCAAAATATTCTCAGACATTTCTGCCTCCTGAGTAGGAAGAGTCTGTTCATGAGATGATAGAATCCATGGTCTTTGGCAGTTTGCCTGTGCCAGCTGGAATATTGTAGGAGATTTTGGCCCCCTGCAAATTTTAACAATGACTGTGTTATGCTGAAGTGATGCAGAAGTTTTATGATTTGTTTAAAAGAAGAGAAAAGGTCTTCCACTTCTTGTGAATGCTTTACCCAAGAGACACTGCAGTATGCAGCCTGACTTGTCCTCGGAACTCTTTATGTTTCTGCCATGAAGTGAAGAGAGATGTGCAGATGCTGGAAGGAAAAGTTAAAAGAGGCGTACGTGGGCATTTGGACAGAAATATATAGTTCTCTGTAGTTGCACCAGACACTTTAAATACCTTCCAGTGACTGCAGCTGCTCAGCCACTGAGGATATACTTTCGATGTCATTACTTTGTGCTGTTCTCCTGTTCATGGTATTTCTAATTTTGAGTGCACTGTATTACCCTATTCCTGTTTATAAATCTTTTAAGTGTGCACATTAAAAAAGTAATTAAATTGTCATTATAATTTATAGTATGCCTGAAGTCAATCACCTAATTAAATGGAAAAAGCAGAGAGGTAGTAGGTTCATAAGCATTTATTAAGTACTACAGTATTAATTATGCAGGACTTTTGAACCAAGCAAAAGAGGAAGGAATGGAAACACCAATCTAAAAAGGTTTTCCATTGCTGGCCTTCTCAATTTAATAATGTGAGATACCCCCAACCCCCAGTTGGTAGGACAACTAATGCTTTATTTTTGTTAATTTTTAATGAAATTATGATGGGGCTTTTTTATGACAATCACTTGCAGCATTTTCCTGTAATATTTTTGAAAGCATAATTTGTCCCTATGCAGGGGCCTATAAATACATGAGTGGAATTGAAGATGCATTTAGAGTTATGGTTTGAGGTGAATTGTGCAGGAGCAGACTCTTGGTCGTCACTCCTCAGCATGTCGGGCAGGGCCTGGAGCCTGTGCTGGTCGCCGTGGCTTGGAGGCCACTGGAGGTAGGGGCTGAACCCAAAAGGGCAGGCTGTGAGCGGCACTAGGAGAGGGCAGGGAGGGACAGCATGGACATGACAAGGTTTGCACTTTATTTCAAACCATTCTCTCATCTCCAGCTGCAAATCTGTGTCAATTTTCTGACAGTGGAGGGCATGAAATGCTGGCTCATGCTGTGGGACTGGGGTCAGGAGGAGGCTCTGTAAGGTGGCAAACTGTGGGCTGGCACCTAAGAAATGCAAGTGCATTGTATTAGTGAGCTTGTGAAACAGGGCTGTCTCACTGTATCTGGTTTGTACTTTGCTATATTAGATGAACTGCCTGGAGCAGGCAGATGAACTAGATGGAGCAGAAGTCCAAAAGTTAGGATTTCTTCTCTTTTGCTAGTTTATTAAAAAATTTAAAACTGTTGTTTCCAGGATTTTAATTTCATCCTCAGTGACCTTTACACCTGAACATTAGTCATTGAACCCTCTCTTTTAGATAGCAGAGGGGTCTAATCCACCATCCCAGGCCCTGAGTCCTGGCTGCACTGAAGCAGACTGCAGGATTGAGGGGAGAGAGACTGAGCAGGCAGAAGCAGCTGCTGCGAGCATTGCAGTGGTCCATGATCTCCTGCTGATCCATCGGCCTGCAGTGAACAAAGCCCAGCTGGCTCTTGGGAATAGCAACACAGGCAAACCAGTAACAAACCAGGACAAACCCCAGGAAGGGATTTGACAGAATCCGCAGTATGCTTTGCAACTCAGTTGGATGTTGATGGTAAGGGATACAGTGGAATCCTTGGAAAGGAACACCTATGCTTTTTGACTGCAAGAACTTGTAGCAATAGAAGTTCACTCATTAAAGAGGGGGTCTTTAAAATACCTTTAGATCACTGGTCTTTTAAAGATGACCAAAAAACTCACTACTGTATAAACAGACAGGAAGTAGTTAGAGGCTTTAACCTATTTGCTCTGTCATTATCAATTTAATGCATTTGGAACCTAACTGCACAGGTATCAGTTTATCTTGCAGTATATTAAATAGGAAGTCATTGGCAAAACCTAATCACAACATAAGGGCAGCATCTGAAAGTTGGACCTGACTTATCTGAAAACTGAAGAGCCAGGTCAATAGCTCTTTTTCTGAAAGAAATTGAGACTATGTGACTGGAATATAAATCCCTGCTGAAGACCATTTCTTTTCACAGTCTTTAATGGGCTGAACTGAACTGACAGCAAGAATGATGAAAAAAAAGGGCTAGACTGAACTATCAAGAAAATTCACTTTGTATAGGTATTATATGTTTTATACAAAAAAACATTGAGTCTGTTTGGCCATAAGCACTGCAGGATTGTGTACGATCTTCTTCAGTACAAGGATGAAGAGGATGTACACTAAGGCCAGGTCCAGCAGCTGAGGTTGCAGCATCCCTTTTCCTTGTCCCACACACCCCCTGAGTTACAGGCTTGTGTGTCTTGCTGGAGGGAGACCTCTGACTACTGTTCTTTATCTATTTATTACTGTAATTTATGTTTTAAACAGATATAACTGGGATTCCCTTTGCAACAAAGACAGTGTTTTACTTTATATGGAGAAAATTAAATTATTGACAGCTCTTCATCTCAGAACTCATAATAACCGTATAATGAGCACAGTCATTATGCTTCAGGTTAGCACTGCAGCAGTGTTATATAAAAAACGTAACTTGACAGTTTTCTGGGGGAAATAATTATATATATGTTATGTATCATTCATATATGTATCTCAAAGGTAGTGGTCTAACCAAGGTCTCAGATGACATAATACAAGTTGGCTTATATAATTCATTTTGTGGTCTGAGCTGCATGTTGGAAAACATAATGCTTGTGTTTTTCGTATCAGACTTTACAGCTCTCTCTCTAATATAGAAATTGCTTGTGCCATGCTATTGTAATCTGTTTTCAGCTTCTCATGCTGGCACTAGGCAATGGAAGTCCCAGCAGTGGTGTCTCTTTGTTGAAACAGTGAAAAACTAGGAAACCCAAACCTTCCATGTATTGATTCTGAAAACAAGTTAGATGAGTCTTACATTGCAGCCCTTTGAAGTAACAGTGGAGCAGAGCTGTTCAGATACACTCTGCCAATCTTTATGTCTAAACAGAGGAAAATAAGTCTCCTCTTCATGTGTCTTCAGCACTTCAGGCATGTATTTTCACTGGGAAAATAGATTTATTTTACAGCAAATAATTGATTTTAAGTCCCAGATATCGGGATACAATGATATGCCAAATGAATGCTGTATTTTAAATCCACAGTTGTGGAAATTGCATTTTCTCCGGTGTTCTGTCCCAGATGGAGTACTTGACCACCCCAGTGTGTGGGCTGCTCAGACATCACTCAGAGGGATCCATGTTAGGCATTGGCAGCGTTGGGACAAGTGGATGTGTGATGCTTGCACACACAGTGTGTGACTCCAGGCAGCTCAGCCAAAGACTCTCTCCAGCTTCTCTCCTGCTCCTGGACCTCCTCTATCACATATATCAGGTGAAGGGTGTAACTTAAAAATCAAAGTATATGGGCCATGATTTCAGACCAGGCATATCAGAAGTAGCTTTAAGTTCCTGCTACTGGAATTTAATGAGGCATCAACAGCCTCCATATGTTCCGTGTGAATGTTGAGGTATGTAATCTTGGTGCTGATGTGGCTTCATTCTGAGCAACCCCTAATGGAGGTGACATAAGTTTACAGAGGGAGGTAACACTCTTGGTGTGTGTTTGGGTGGAAGTTCTCTGGAATTACAGGGCACTTTACAGGGCACGTCCTGAAGAAGAGAGGTATTAAATTCCAGCTATTTAATTAATTGAGTATTGATCTCCTATGTGGGATTTTCTTGAAGTATCTCTTGGGAGAACAATATTAAATTTGAAAGAACAAATACCACTAGAAAGCAGTGAGTTGTGCAGTGACATATTTTTAACTTCAAGCCTCATAAATTAAATTCCTAAGTAGACTTGGTTCAAATATTTAAAATCCTCTCAGTCCACAAAATCAAAGAGCCAGAGGGCAACCTTAATTCACAGGACTCTTCAGGAAGATGGAAAACCCCAAAGTCAAGCTGAAAATGTGTTTGAGAGAAGAAATCTAGGTACATTGGTTCTGGAGAAAGCCTAAGGGAGATCTTTAGGTGAACATATGTATCTGCAAGGGCTGGAATGAACAGGGCTAGATATTTTCATACATTGCTGGAGAGAAATTGGGAGGGAAATACTGTGGTTCAACTACAGCAGGGAGTACTTTGCTGTGGACTGTTCGATACTGGAAAGGGGTTACTACCATGCAACATTTAGGTCAGTGGAGCAAACTGCCATGGGAGGATGTGGAGTCAGGCACAGCTAGACTAAAGTGACTGTTATAGGTGACCTAGGATGACCCATTTAGAGGTGGCTTCCATCCTAAATGTTTCTGTGATTTTTGTTCTCTTCAGGTTCAGCTCTTCTCAAACTGACTTGTTTTTCCAGTTGGTGTACGATTATTACAGCCCCATTGACAAAAAAGCCCTCTGTACTAAGGATAGCATGTAAGATAAAAATATGACCAATAGTGCATTTCATTTATTGCAGATGTAAAATGCCAGATAATTATTACCTAAATTCAATAGTGTGTTCGTGTTTATGCATAATCTCTGGAAATTGGTGTTAAAATAAAATATCTTTTACATATTTAGGCTATACTCAAAACATTTTGTTTTCTTCCTTAGAATTCCACTTTTTTTTTCAACAGGAATGTCTCCGTATTTTAGATAGGAAATTTCTAAAATTTTAGAGAGTGATCTCACATGGGAGGTGAGGTACAGTCTGTGTCCCCATGATCACATGAACTACATCTCTCCTGCTATAAATGTCTGTCATGGTGCAGGGTCCCAGGGGAGGATTTAGAGATCAGTAAGCTGGTGCACGCGTGTCTTTCTGTGTGTGTGCCTACCCTTAAGTAACAGGGTCGTAGTCTTACTCAACAGTGACTGTAGTCAGTGGAATTTTTAATTGAATACATGTTTCCTCTGTGCCAGGTTATGTTTTCTTTCATGACACTAGATTGTTCAAAAGCAAGCTCTATTGTTAAGTAATTAATATTGGTGCATGAGAAAAGATTCACTTTCATCCACAGAAGCAAGATGATGTATAGCTAGTCATGCCTGGCAGGGGAGAACATTTCTCTTTGGTCTCAATCCAGGTTCCATTGACTTTACGATATTTGGATCAAGTTTTCTA
This sequence comes from Sialia sialis, assembly GCA_009812075.1. Taxonomy (NCBI): domain Eukaryota; kingdom Metazoa; phylum Chordata; class Aves; order Passeriformes; family Turdidae; genus Sialia; species Sialia sialis. Next base: position 40,043,343 of record VRYO01002297.1, on the reverse strand, counting down.
ATCATGTTGCTGGGATGATTTGCAAACCTACTGAGGAGTTCATTGCTCATTGCCAGGACTAGTTGTAATGAAATGGTATGAGAATCATTGGAACATAGGTGCCAAAATCTGCATCTGCAGTTGAAGTTAAGAATTTCTTTGACTTGTTCAGAATGAAAGAAATGGAGTAGCCCCAGAAAAGTTAATTCTGACTCCATTTACTTGTACTCTTTTAAGCACATTTGGAACTGCTGTAGGATTGCTGTATTAGTAAGCAATCCTTAGAGAAATTGTGAGCAGTACTTTACCTGTCCTAAGGTCATGCAAGGTTCATCAGGCTCTGCCTGGAGCCTCTTTCTGGGTTCTCATTATTCTGCTTGTCTCCCATGAAGTAGTCCTGACAGAAAAAAATAGCTTCTTTCCTTTTAGTGCTTGCTCTTCTATCATGTAAGCAATTTATGGTGGTCACAAAGGTTCTAAAAAGTACAATAATGGTGTGGGACATAACTGGCTACATTTTAATATATCTGTTGTAACTGCCTGAATCAGAATTGATGGTATTAATTTCTGGAAATGCTCAAGTGGGAATTTGAAAAATTCTTTGGAGATGTAAAATATAGTAGGGATCTGTTTTATCTTTTTTCCCGCCAAATTATCACTGTTTTTAACCATTCATTGTATCTGAATTTCTGAGTGATGAATATGGTTTGTTGTGTTTTTTATTCTTCATGAAAAGCCTTTATTCTTCATGAGAAGCCGTAGCTTGATTTCTTATGTTTCTTAGTAGTGGCATAATGTTTTCCTGGTAGAAACATTTTTATGGGCCTTATGTGTTGATTCTTTTATCCAAAAGCATTTTTAAGTCCCGTGCACTTTTCTTGTCTCCTTTCATAGGGCAGTATTTCCTTGGTTAGAGCTTTTGCAGTCAGAGTGGGCTCTCATCATTTTTCTGGTATTACTAATTTTTGAGCTGGAGCCCAAATATAAAATCAAACCTTGAGGTTTTAAGGGTTCAAGTCTTGGTTATATTGCCACCTTAAATTCCTTAGTCTTTCGCTTGCAGCTGCACCAAAGCTCAGCTGAACGCAGCAGAGAAAGCTAAGGTAGCTTAAAGCCCTGTTTTTCCATTTCTCTGTTTCCTGGGGCAACCAGGCCTTGAAGACACCATATGTTAATATGAAACATCCTCAGAAACCAGGTTTAGCTATTTTCTGCCGGTCTCTTTAAGTCAGCCAGTTTCTTTCTGCCATTTAGTGTTATGGTATCTTTTTGAGCTGGCACCTAGCTTTTGGAACACTGGCATCAAATTTAGTGGAGGCTCTGCTCACCTGCATTATCATTTTGCATTTCAAAGGTCAGTATTTATTTTCTTATAAAATATTGCTTTTTAATGAGTTTTCTGGGCATAGTCAAAAAAGGCAATTTAGAGAGGCAGTGGTTTAGTACACTATTTGGAGTCTGTATTTTATTCTTCCTTGTCTTGACTGTCACAATAGGATATTGAAGGGGGGAACTTTGTCTCCAATAAGCTCTGAAAATTCAGGATAAAACTTGTGTGTCTGCTCTCAAGAAATGAATATTCTGTCAAGTACCACATCATAGATAATTTTTATTTAGGGCTGTAAGTTCAGTAGCATGTCTGGTAATCTTATTTCTTCAGCTGTCACTTTAGTGATGCAGCAAGTTAAACTTTCCACCTTGCTTTTTCTATAACTTTTCATCTATGCTTCAGCTCTCTCAGACAGTGGACAGGAATTGCAAGGGACTGCACAGATTAAAAGTGACCCTCTCCCCAAATCATCATTGCTTACAGCCTGGGCATTACTACCCCACCACCCTACTTGTCAAAAGAACTGTGGAAGTGCTCTGCTTCTTATTCTGGGCAAAACCATCTGGGTTGGCTTTGGTTGAAGGTCAGTGGAGGGCTCACACTGAATGAGGTAGAAATGTGAGCCTTCAGCCAGCACGGAACAAGTAGGGACAGAAGGACTTTCAGCTTCCATAGCTAGAAGAAGACGTGCTGTCCGAGCTCCTAGCCAACAACATTTTCCTTTAAATGAGACGTACCAGGATAGCTTGGATAGCTACAAGCTTTTATATCATGTTTTCCTACATGGTGCAGAGGAGAAATTCTTGAAATGCTTATGGAAAAGTGTACCAGAACCTGTCTTGTAACTGTCCTTGCAGGAGCTTTCCACTGGCCTCCAAAATCTAGCCTTTTATCTGAGATTATTCTCCAGGCTGTTGATTACGTTTTTCAGAGCTGCAGTGTTCTCAGTGATGATTGCGTCAGGACTATCAGTTGTTATTTCCAGGTACTCAATTTTCTTTTCAACCTCCTGCTGTTTTAATCCCAAACCTTCAAGCTTCCTGTCTATGGAAACCATAGTAGCCTGGAGTAAGTCCAGTCTTCCAGAAATAGGTACTGTATATTCTATAAAAAAATTAGAAAATACTGGGTTGCTAAAGACTGCAGCTTTAGACAACATCAAACCAAAGGCAGGTAAGCAGGTAAGCCCTTTTAACAGGCTGAAAACTGTGTATGAGTATGCTGTCAGATCTTTTGCTGGTCCTAATTTCTTCAAAGGCATGTTAAAGTCACTCATGAAAAATCACAGACAACAGTCTTAAAATCTTAAATGATTGTGACCAGTAGGTCATATCATATAGCATATCTGGAAAGTAACTTTTCACACAGCCCCTGAAAGCTTTCTAATAATACTATTTTTAAATACATCTTAAATCAGTTGTTTTCAACATTTTGGTGAATTTGGTTGTTTTCTTAAACTGCCCACATAGTACCAGGCACTTGGTTTGTCCTAATTTCCCCCCATGTCTCTGCACATCATTGTCCTCCCTTCTCCATCCTGGGAGAGGGCTGTGCGTGCAGCAGGCAGCAGCACCAAGCCCCCTCACTGTGGCTCTGGGGAAGGGTGCTTAGCCCAGGCTCAGCCTCACTGATGTGGGCAGGGCCAGGTGGGTGAGCCTTCTACAGAACAGGGGTGGAGCAGGAGCTGGGGTCAGTCATGGGAGTGCTGGAAACTTCTCTTGCGTGTGGAAATACCATAACCTTTCTGCTAAGGACACATGTGCTGAGAGATTTTGTCTCTGCAGTTCTGCAAAAGTGCATGTGAAGGTAGGTTCCCAGTAGGGGCAGAAGCCAGTATTGAAGCCTTTACAAAGGACTTCTTACTCCAGTCAAATGAAGAACATGCCTGTTTTACAGATTTTTGCTGTGTCTGATGTCTTGGCCAAAGGTGTAAAAAGGCATGATCTCTGACTTAATCTCTAACACACACAAAAGCTCTCACTGTGGATACACTTAGAACAAACCTTTACTTTTAGGGAAACCCTTTTAGCGTGTTGGATGAGGGAAGATGGACCTCAGGAAAAAGCTGTGCCAGCAAATAACATAATTTTGCTGGTACGAATGAGGGCTGTGCTGGGAACACTGTCAGTACAGTGTGCTTGGACAGCTGCACCAGCAGAGCTATCCTATTCTGGATACAGCCTTGTCTTCTGTTCCAGTTTGTCATGCATGATTTATCTTTCTGTCACCTCTTCAGAACCCTGGGCACCTCTCAGCATAAAAAGAAATTAAAACACAATACAGATGAGTCTGCTCTGTATTGGAGTCTTGACCTTTAATATATCAGGTTTTCATATTGCAGTTTTCCAGCAAATAGGCTGCTCTGCAAGAACAGAGGTGCTTTAGTGATCTGCAGAGGTCCTACCTTAGCCATGCTTCAGTTTTATTTGCTTCCACTTACCAGCTCTCAAGCTGCCTGAAATGCCTTTGAGAGGAGATAAGGTTTTCAGATTGCCTGCGAGATCATAACCATGAACTCCAGCAGTCCAGCAAGGCAAAAAATTATCATTAAAAATCAGGGAAAACAGCCTGGCAACCTGAGTGTTAGGAGGATTGCTTAATGTTTCATCCTGTTTTACCAGTTTAATTTTTATCAGCCTTTGAGGTTTATGTTTTTCCCCTTGGTGCTCTCATTACATTTTCCTTCCCTTATTAAAGTAAGTGTTTGCACCTTACTCTGTGTGTGCATTCCTCCTGAACAGACTGGTACATTTCTTCAACAGCAGTTTTGCAGTCAGACTCCTTAAATCAATAAACCACCTTAGTTAGTTGTTGGGTATACCAGATCTGAATTTTAAAGATTCACAGTTACACCTAAAATATCTGATGTAAATTTTAAGAGGCATCAGAAGAATTGCTGTACATTGCAGTCATAAAGCTTTGCCAGTGTTACCTTTTGACCAGATCACTGTTTGATTGGGTTTCAGTCTCATGTTTTTCTTTGCAACTATTCATGGTGTTGGTGTTCGTTTTTTTTCTCCAAGAGACAGACAGCTATGTCTTTAGAGAAACAAAACAACTGTGTCGACAGATGGGAGAGAAAATACTGTGTCTGAAATAGTGCTAGGAATAAACCACGTTAAAAATAGGTAGTCTTGCCACAACTGTTTCTTTAGCCAATGTGGAAATCCTTCTTTCCCATACTTCCATGTTATCAAAACTATACTAAAATCTTGCTGGAAAAGCTGCCAAATAAACCTACAAAAATATTGCTACAATAACTACCCTTTTCCTGCCTAATTGTAACAGTCATGCTAGTAAAGGAGAACGACTAAGGAAGTTGTGCTACCATGGGAGAGCTCTGAGCAATGCCAGGGACTGACCCCTAGCCAGCAGCAACTAAAACACAGCTCTTTCACTTGTGGCTATAGATTTTATTGATGTGACCTTCCTTTCCCCTCCCAACAGTACTAGCACAACACCAGAGGGTTGTCAGAATTTTGCCCTTTCTTAGAAGTGTTTCTGCATTCCTAGGCTTGGAGAAAAATAATTTTCCTGTCCCACGAAATACCTGGGGAAAATCCACAGCAGTTCAGCTAACAAGCTGATTTTTTTTTAATAAGAAAACTCTTTTCCTCTCCAAAACTGGAAAGCAGGCTGAACTACTCTTAGATGTGACTGTTACCAGCAGCATTAGAGCTTCAATTTAGACTTTGCATTTCTGCTTTCCATCTGTTGTCTCACTTATTTTTGCTGTTTATCTCCTTGCTTTAAATTGTCTCTTCTGTGTCGCAATTTATCCAGTTTTTGTGGCTGACCAGCCAGTTCAACCTTATCACTGTCCTCATGGCTGTAAAGAGTGCAGAGAAGCCCTCCCTTCACAAAATGAGTTTTTTTCCACAATGCCTCTGTGCTTTATTTGGTCCATTTTTGTTCGTGCTTGGTTCTCCGTGTTTTGTCATCTGGGAAGAGAGAAGATGTTTGCATAATGTGTATTTTTCTGGAGTTGTTTAATTTCTGAAAACATTTATACAGTTGGCAGCACCTTTGGGGCAGGGACAGATTGCGATCTCAAACACAGAACATGTCTGCGTTGACAGCAGCTGGAGGAGCGGAATAACAGGTAGAGCCTGGCCCTCAGCGCTCTCTTCCCCACATTCCCCACAGCCTTTTTCTATGGGGACTCGCTTGGGAGCTTGGCAGAAAGCAGCCTCGGGCAGCAGAGCATAATTTAGGGCAGCCCCATGGTATTTGTAATTGATTCTGATATCTGCAAGGTAGATAAGGCTCCTTCATTTGGGGAGAAGGGCAGAGGCAGCCAAATGGTGCAGCCTGCTGCTGGGCATAAATTCCCCATGACTGGTTCCAGCCCTGCTCTTTGCAACAGGCTTTTCCTTTCCCACTTGTCTGCAGTCGAGGAATGCTCCTGGGGATCCGTGCTTGTCTGGAAGTCGTCTCTGTTAGATTAATGTTGCTTGCGAAGACTGAGGGAAATTTAAAGGAAAAGAATTGGTTTCAGATGATGTTAGAGGCAGCCCTGTTACTTCAGTCCATCCAGGAAAGAGCCACATTCCTTATCAAAGTCTTGTGTTTATTATCCCCGCTCTTTCCTTGTTGCGCACGAGGAAAATGTAAATGAAGAGTCAAAATGCCCATTATTTTTCACTCTTCTTCCGGTAGATAAGAAAAGCTCCAAATTTACTCAGTGAAAAGGCTTAGTGAGGCTCATCAGCAATGTATGTACAGAATTTCCTATGGTAGCTTCTTACCTCATTTTTTTTGCGTTGACTTCTGCCTCTGTGGTCCCTGCAATCCATGGGTAATATGTATATGTATATATATCTCTGTCCTCTCCAAGGATATGTCCCATGGCCTTTTAAAAATTTGTTTTTGCTTAACCGATCTATGGATGAATTAAAAAGACTAGTGCTTTACATGCATGAGTGGCAGGTTGATTAACAGCTGAATTCTACCTTCTTCCAGACTGATGAGCTCCAAAGGAAATCCTGGGAAGTTTTGTGCAGTATCCTCACTGTGTGAAAAATTGATATTCAAAAAGATGCACACTACCTATTCACTTTTAACTTCAGCACATGCTTTGCTTTGCTGAATTGACTTTACTGATTAGAGATGGAATTAAGTGACTTGCTTAAATGACTTGCTTAGCTGTGAATGAGGTTGCATAATTTCTCTGCTGGAGAATCTCTGCCTCCCAAATCAGTGAGAGCGGGCTTAGGCCACAGTGACAGAGAAGTGATGCAGTTGTAATGGGCAGGATAAGTTAAGACTTTATCAATTAAGTCTTACTCCCTTTGTATTGTAAAGTGACATTTTGCTTTTCCATTACTGCCAGTTTCAAATTATGGTTGTGAACTGTGCTCAAGTGAATGTGGTTTCATGGGGCAAGTATGTTTTTGTTTCAGCTATAGGAATATATAACTAAGAGCTCTTGTGCAGCTCTGTCCATGCTAACTGCTGTTGCACTGCCTTGTTTTTCAGACTCATTCTTGATTGAACACAAAAATCATTAGAAAACATTCACTGGCAGCATTTAATAGCATATATTTAGAACTTGAAATGAAGAAGCCAGACATTAGTGATGCACCATAATCTATTAGTAATTTGTTTAACTCCAATCTTCCACAAATGCAAGAAAATGAAATAAAAGTTATTAAAATAAAATTGATTAAAAAGAAAATCTTCACATATATGGTTATGTATAGTTTTTTCTTTAAAACACCACCTATTTTTCTTTTTCTGAGAGTCAATGGTAATCACAAAATGCGAAAAATTGCAAACAAAACTAAGGAGAAATTCAAGTTAGCTTGGCAGCCAAAAGTGTGATTCAGTAGCTGAAAATATCTCTGCACTTCATGCATCAAACTCAAACACTGTGCTTTGGCAACGCCCCCTGGATTAGAAGTGGAGTTTGAGGTCATTCCTCCTCCAGCCTGCCATGTATGGATAGGGCCCACGCTCATGACAAATTACTGACTTACTGAGCACACCCCAAGAGTGAAGTGACATCAGTGCAGAGGGATCTTGTCTCACTGAGAAGGACCAAAGACTTCACTGCTGCCTTTCTCTTGGTAATCTGAAGACCTGGAGGACCAGAGTAGAGGGGATGGGAGAGAGGGCACTTTACAGTCGCTCTCTAGATGTGGCAATAACAAGAGATAATGAGTTACTTTCCTTGTGAAGAGGTCACATGATGTCCAGCTACAAGTGCTACGAAAGTGTGTGCTCAGAGATGGTTTGGTGGCCCGTTCAGATTTTCAAGACAACCTATCAGCTGCCAGTGATGGTGGTATACTGGGGCTGCCAATCTGAAACAACAACTGTGTGTGCTGTCCGAGACTGATCTCTGTTTATCTGGTTGAAATTCAGAGTGCCTTGAGTGAAGTCTATACTTTTAATTGACACCAGACTCACCGAGCTCTTAGTTTTATTTTACAGGGTACCTTGGCTTAGATTTTGCAGGTAACAACTAAAACTCTGTAAACAAACCCTAAGTCCTTAGATTATTTTCCCTGCTGACAAAACTCTATTGTTCACAGACATCCCACTTCCCTCCTGGTATCCTGCATGGCTGACCAGCTGCCAGCTTCCCAGGGACAAGTTAGTTTTTACCTACCAGCACTATGGCCATTACTCTGCCATGGGCTTGATGTTGCAATGGTCCTTCCATGGAGATGGAGGTGGTTATGACAGCTCAAGTGGTTGCCATGGTCTAGTGGGATACTTGCTGTATTGTAGCCTACCTGCTTAGTGGTAGGCTTAAAGGCCACTTAGTGGTCTGCCTCAGTTTCTTCCCTGTGCACCTTGCTGCATTTGTTTTCCCCAATGCATGGACACCATAGCAGGGTAGTCATTCAAAGAGAGAATGGGAGCCAAGGCCACTCAGTGTGGGAGGTTCCTCGTGATGATTTTGCCAAAGTCTGTTTTGCCAAAGAGCGTATTTGGATCCCATAGAGCATGAGCTTTACCTAGAATCCTATCTTGGGCTTGGCTGAGATCTGATGTTTTCATTTTCCCTGCCTACTCTCGGAGGATTGCCAGATGTACTCCCATCTTCCTGCCAGCTGCCTGCACAAACAGCCCTCTTGGCAGCAGCAGGCCAGGCAAATGGGTTGAGCAATGGGTGTTTCAGGACACTGTGTCAATTGTCATCTTGACCATTGTCTAAAAGCATCAAGCCTGGTTAGTGAGGGTGCTGGTCTCAGCTGGCAGTGTCTGAACCGTTATTTGCAGTGAGGTTATGGACCTATACTTAGGGGGATGTGCTCTTGCTAATTTAGCTCCTGGCTGAAGTGAAAAAAGTAACCCAAAGTCATCGTTTCAGAGGCAGCAGCAAAATAAGCTCCTGTGCAGATTGGGCACGGAAGATAAAGGAGATAACACAGGGAGACTCCCAAGAAGAAATTAGGTTCTTGGTTTTAATAAAGTGAGTTACTTATGTGTAAAGTGAAAGAAGTTCACAGGAGATGTTCCTTACAGTTAAATTTTGTTCGCATTGCAGAGCCTGAGAGACAATAAAACCAGCTCCAGTAACACACATGCATTAGTAAATATGTCTTTTTTATTTATATAATATGTATAAATGCGCACACATGGATATATGCATATATTTATGTAGATACATACATATGTATGCACATAAATTTATGCATGTACAAATTTGAACAAACTGAAATTTTACAAAGATTTCTTGGTGCTCTGTGCATTGAGATCTGCAACACAGAGTTAGCAGGATACCAAAATGAAGAAAAGCTGTTTTTAAAACAAATTTAAATGGGCTATCACACTCCTATTGAGAAAATCGTAGAAAACAAAAGAAGCATATATACTGAAAAATAAAGCAGGTTTCAAATCTCTTGCTGTTTTAATAATGAAGACAAAAATGTTTACAGCATGGAGACATTTGATTCAAAAATAAATTATATACCTTTTACTTTGGACGTATTGCAAGATTTGATCCCATAATTTTATCAAACTGATTGTAAGAAAACATATTTCTGTGGTATCAGGAGCTGCCAGAATGACCAAGAATTAAGAGTGCAAAGGTAGAGATGCTTTAAGTATTTTAATTCATTTATTCAAGGATGATTTGTGTGAACACATTAAGAACACCAGTAAACTAATGGGAATAATTTTCTTCCACTTTTTCCAAATTCAATTGCATATGGTATGATTGCATTTGATCAGGGCATGAACATCATTTCACAGATGATTGTCTTCTCACATTGATCATATGAAGTCAATTTAAAGTATGACATTGCTTTTACCTTCCTCATGTCAGAAGACTTTTTTGCTTCTTGTCTTAGCTGCCATAGCTATCAAATTGTGTATATAATAAATTGTTCTTTGTTTATAGAATGATAACTGTAAAATATTGCCTGTTTGGAGAAAAAGTGCTGTGGTTGAGATTGATGCCTGGAACTTAATGCATCATAGTTACAATCAAGCAAATTTTAGACTTCTTATTTCTCCCATTGCAGATGATAATTCACAGAGTTCTGTGGACCTTTTGTGTTTTAGAAGGAGAAAAAGAGCAAAAAGAGAAAAATGAGAAAATTAAAGCATTAAAATATTAGAAAATCCACTCTGACTAGTTTCACACTCTCTACATCTTTTATAGTCCATTCATTGCATTAAGTAAGAAAATATTTATAAAGAGACAACTCATGCAAGATGGTTTGGAGTGGGAGATTTGCATATAGCCCCACTGTTTTGAGTTGCCAGCCATGAATTTAAGTTGTTTGTTAATGCGCTGCAGAAGTGTGCGCATTTTTCTACCCATATTGCCTGGCTCTTCTTTAGTACAAATTATTCTGTGTAATCTTAGAACCTGGCTGCAACTTAATGGTACTGCACAGACCTGGTCAAAGTGAGGCTTTAGCTTTAGATAAATTCCCAAACCATGGTAAGTTTGTTGGAATTCTCTCTGCTGCAAGCCAGTTAAGGAGTAACACGGGCATGGGTTTATTTGCCCTTTGTACTCTTGAAGCAATTTCACCTGTTTACTGTACTATTTCAGAATCTTTGAATAATTAGCAGTAAAATATTATCCAGTAGCTCTCCAAAAATTTTAGTTTCTGATTAAAATACACATGAAATTTCTGACTTTGTTTTTTTGCTTTGGAAGGTGCACAGGGATCTCCCTGTCAATCCCCTACCTTCAATTTGCCTTACAGTGTCAGTTTAACAAGAAGTAATATAAAACGAAGATTCTGTTGTTGATCCATGGCATTAATTAATATGGCCAGATGATGCTGATATCTCTGTTACATTTTTGTTTCACCACTGAAGATGTAGTTTTATGACTAGAAAATGATTACAGAGGTTGCCAAGGCTGCTGGCAGTCTTTCAAAAGCAGATGGTGTGAGAGTCATTATCAGAGCACTTCTGCCTCTGTTCCCAGGTCCTGTGTAAAAGGCTATTCCCAGAACGTTTGAGAGGTGAAGTTCAAATTGAAAAAGCTCCTCCCAGCAGTGAGACATGCTGTGATTTTCATATTCTCATTTCCCTTCTGATGATCTTGTCTATTCATAGTCCCAACAGCTGGCAAACAACGGCAGGATATTGGGAGAGTCATGACCAGGTATGACCAAAGAGAATCACAGAATCATCTAGTTTGGAAGTCTAGCTGTTAACCTAGCACTGCCAAGACTAAGCCTGGTCCCCAAGTGCCACATCTGCATGTCTTTTAAATTCCTCCAGGGATGGTGGCTTAACCACTGCAGATAAACAGGTTCATGATACATATTAATTAAAAATAACTGTGTGCAATTGTAGCCAGCATCACTAAAACCAGTTCAGCCTGTGAAAGTACAGGGCAATCTGCTTTAGGGCTGGAACATATCTATGCCATTCCAGGAGGAGGATGCTATAAGTACTCCAGAGTACCCCTAGGTCCTACTGAAGGATGGGAGAATAAGGACTCATCACTTCTTTATTGCTTTGCTTTGCTTTTTTGGTGGGAACATTTTTCAGGTCAACCGTAAAAGTAGTGATTGAAATGCTGGCCCTGCTAAATAACAGAGTTTTGCCCTTGAGTAGAGCCATGCCAAGGTTTCACTAACTGTCTGTTCAAAGGTTTGAAAGTGGTTCCTGGCTTCACACCCAGATCATTTCCTAGAAAGCTGTAGATTGGTGTGATAAAGTGCCAGGGGCTGCAGCCAGAGCATGTGTTATTTCATATACTCAGATGCCTGTATAGACTGCTGTTGACAGTGCTGGTCAATAACACATTATCATTTGCTATTTGTTTTTGTTGCTGGTACCAAACATTGCAGGGAAAAACAGCATAGGCATATCTGTTTTGTTGCCAGCCAGTTCCAGACCTGCTTTACCTTTCAGCTTTTGGCATCCTGTTGCCCCTAGCTCACTTCTGTGCTCTGCTAGCAGTGGAAGCACCAAGTGTTGCCCACCCCACAGAGGACAGGCTTTCCCTGCTGGAAACAGAGGGAAGTTTGCTTTGGCTTCAGGGTATGGTATGGTATGGTATGGTTAGGCCACGGGCACAAATCTGCATATTAGGTGTGCTAAGCTTAGGATTTTCCTGTCCAAATCCTCTGTCCATGTTCCTTTACTACTATTTGTGTAAGCCGTTGAGGAGCATGTACCTTGTTCTGCTGTAGTGTCCTGATCACCTGAGATGGTAACCAGCCAGGGCCCAGTGACACAGCCAGGGCAAAAGAGCAGGAAAAGGGGCAACATGAGCTGCACTTCTTGCTGGGACCTTGTGCACCCCTGGAGTGCTGCCTTGTGCAGCAGCATATCCACCTGGGATGCTCACACTTGTTGCCTACCCTTCACATCACCTGGAATCTCACATGTGGGTACTCAGGGATGCAGGGAAGCCTGAAAGGAAGTGCCCTGAGCAAAATGCATGCTGTGTTCACACCAGTCCTTGCAAAATCAAAACAGCCAGGCCCTTTGGAGTACATTGTCACTACAAGATCTCTGAAGGTTTGTTGCCTCAGTATTAACAAGATGGGCGTTTCAGTCAGCTCTGCTGTGTACAAATTAGATCTGAGTCTCCAGTTCCTGGTGCCTTGTCTGTATGTCCCAGTTAGGGGTATTCAATAACCTACCCCCTGCAAGGTGAGAGCAGGGCAGCCTGTGGCTGTCGAACGTGTCTAACACATTAATGAACACAGCTCCTGGTGCTCTGTGTCTTGGATGCATAAACACTCCTGCACACACACCTACAGCAGGCCTTTTGTATGCAGAAAGTGCTTTCTTTGTGGTCTTTCCCAGAGTGCCATCACCTGTAAAGAGAAATGTAAGGACTGTGATTGTTTTTCAAAGTGTATGCTAATAACTTACTTTCTAAAACATACTAGCATCATATGGAAAAGAGAATTCCTAGAGCTGATCTCACTTTTAAAGCACAGTGCTAAATAGGAAAGAAGCAGGATGAAAGACAATCACGTTGCTCTGGTTCAATAACAGGAAAGTATTTGTATTTAATTAAAAACTACATGCTCTAAAGTTAGAATTTGGGCATTATGCTTTCAAAATTAGAGAGAAATTAGGCAGAACACTTGGAATGACAAGGCCTAAATGTAAAGATACTACAAAGACACTTCATGCTTTGTGTTTACCCTGCTTTTTGTATATATCATGTTTGAAAATGTGTAATTGTATGCACCTACTGGCCTTCTATGTCTATTGTTTTCACTTTGACATGCATTAGTTGATGTATATTCTAGCCCACAGCAAGTTGGAAACCACAGGAGAGCTACTGATTGTTGATGCCACATTACTCTGAAGGTAGCAAGAAGGACTGTGACAATCTCTGAAGTTCTTACATATATTGATGTAGCCAACACCATAAAGTCAGGTTATAAAATCAAACAGTGGGCTGAATCGATCGCAGTCGTTAAAAATCTTTAATATTTGTTTCCCAAATAGGTGGAAGAGAGAGTCAACAGCCATATTTGCTGGAGTAGCCAACCAAATTGCTTTGACTGGAACCATTACTCACTTGTACCTTTGATGGCAGCAGCCAGGTAGGAGAGCGAAGGAAGGGTGGTTATGTGAGAGCTGAGGGAGTGGGTCTGGCGGCACAATTCTTTCTTCTCAAAAAGCTTCATCTGGAAGTCACCCTCATTTAAATCTTGTGTCCTTTTGTTACAACTGAAGCCAGCTTTTGCCAAAATTAGGGACATTTCTCTTTTGGGGCAGGTTTTTGTTAATTTAGATGTGATGTCTTTGCTTTGTCTACATATTTAGTTTTCCACTTTCCCTTCTCTTACACAATTCTTGTATCAAGTATCCAGGGACTCCACTTCTTGAACTAAACAAGCAGAAAAGTGTGCTTTTAAAAATACAAGAAGATATGATGGGTGAGATTTTTATATCTAAAATGTCTGGAGATTTTAATTTACTTTGTCCTAAAATATAAGTTGGTGATTTCTGACAGTCTTGCCATTTCAAGTGGCAAGTACTGTACAAGGTTTAATTTTTTTCTCTGGATCTTTGAACACTTGGGCACATAGAAACTGCAATTATGAAAGTGTTGATGTTGTTGTATGGAACACCCTAGATAGCTTAAATTTGATGGATCTCCAGCAGAGGTCTTACTGTGACAACAGATAGTTCAGAAGACAATTTATCTTGTCAAGAAAAGGTCCATTTTCAGCTACTGATTGCAGCACCATGTTTATTTGGGTTGGTAGTCCCAAGATGGTCAGTTTTCACATTCACAGTCTCAGAAACTGTGCCTGTGTGCAGTACACACAGTTGCTTTTGTTGCTGTAGGAGACTGAAGCACTGAGAAGCTCTTATTCTCTCATATTCTCTATACAGGCACATCCTTGATGGTCAAAGAATTATTAGCCCTTAGAATTTAATAAGACAAGCTTAAAAGAGTGAAAGGTTATGGAAAGTTTGATCTCTGTTATTGACATTCTTTTTTTCTTTTTTTTTTTTCTTCCATTTTTTTTTTTTTTAATAATTATCCTATATTTTTCTTCAGCCATGGAAGCTAGGTGCATAAAGAAGACCTTGGAGATTCTAATGTGATATCATGAGCATAGGAGAGAAAACACAGAACATATTCTGAGATAACCCTGCCAGATTTTTCAGAATTATGTAAATAGCATTGGACCTATGTTTCATTCTATATATGAATTCAGTGAAAGAAGGGGTGAAATTGAGAAGGGCAATCCCTTGAACCTTTGCCCTGGAACTGATCCCAAATATTCTGCAGTCCGGGATGGTGCTATATGTGATATCTCTTCTTATGGATCCTTCTCAAAGTCCCTGCAACAGGACTTGTGGGTATCTGAGTGGTTCCCTTTCCCCTCTGCAGTCTCTGAGAGCAACTGAGATGTTTCTTCACAGCCTGGGATCAAAGTTGGGTGGGCGAGAGGCTGTGAGCTGATGGCTGTCAGCAGGGCTGTTACCCCAGCAGAGGTCCTGTGGAATTTCTGTTTAAAGTTCAGCAGGAACTCAGCTCATGCACCCCTAAGCTCTGTTGCCAGTTTGGAAAGCATTAACAGCGTGTGAAATTTATAAGGAGGAGTAATGGAAAACTGCTGGAGTATGGAAACCTGGCCATGTCCTGACTCACCAGGCAGGATTTAAGTGGAAAACTGAGAACTTTGGTACACAAGAGTATGGTGGCCATCCTCTGAAATGGGGTTTTAGCATACAATTTTCAGGTTTTGTTAGCATGTAACTTAATGGCACTTGTGTGCGTTGGGCCCTTGTTGCTGTGGCTCTTGTACTCTGAGAACTCCCCCTGATAATGTGTCAGCCAAGTAATAGCACACTTCACTTTTTGTTTGGAACAATTGAATTTTAGAATAGATGCTCTCAATTAACATAGTTCAAACCAGTGTTATTGTAGCTATGATGGTATGTACCACTACCTTGTGTGCTAAGTATAGTAAGGGTAGTAAATATGCTGTGTGAGCTAATAAAAGGCTCCCATTCAGAAATGGCACCCTGTTACTGCCCACTTTACAGGTGAAAGCTTGCAGTCTGATTCCACCACTAGGCACATTTTCTCCAAGGACCAGAGCCTGCAGTGCTGCCAAACCAGCAGTCCCAGGCGTCCTTCAGGGAATGTTTCCTGCAGCAGAGAAAGATTGCAAGCTGTGGTGTGGAGGACCAGCTGCTTTATTTTGGCTGAAAATCCTTTGAAGATCCTGGTCCTGATTCTCTACTGCCTGAAACCTTTTGCTATTTATACGTGGGTAAAGTGAATGCCGAGCAAGCATAAAATACCACTACACTAGTGCTAAAGGAGCTGTTATCCACTTTGCCCAAATAGAAATGACTATGCAAAGGGTGAAGCAAGTTCAAGGTCTCTCTTTTTGTTGTGACCTTGCCCCTAAATCCTGCTGCTTGTTGCTGAATCTTCCTGTAGGTTTGAGCCTCGTCCACTCCTGCTGGCAGCAGGGCAGCATTTGTCTTCTGCTTATTTCAGAGCATCCCCACCCCCAAAGAGTTGAATCCAACCCCTAAAGCCATAAAATTCAGTTCTTGTTTAATGAAATCTAACAACTTCGTTTTCAGCCTGCACACAATGTGGCCCGTGCAGCCAACAGACATCCCTCCCATTGCAGGGACACGGTCCTTGAAATCCTCTGGCACTGCCAGCTAATGCTTCCAAACTGGAGCGCAGACACATCAGGATATCGTGAAGGAGAAACTTGGCGTTGCATTATAAAACAGAATCCTTAAAAAACCTGTGTACTCTTGGCAGTATTTCATATCTTGTGAATAGAACCCCATATATATTCATGCGTATTTTAGGCAGAATACAGTGTACTGCAATTTCTGCCATCTAAGCAGATATCTTGGTAGAGTAATTTAAAAACAGAGCTGCTGCTTTTGGGTTTTTTTTCATAGCCAGCAGTACACCAATTAAATAACAAGGCCAGCATTCTGTGTTAGGCATCCTGGCCCAGGGGCTCCCAGGCTGAAGGCAGTGCAGGAGCTCAGGAGCTGACCCAGCACAAGATGAGGGCATCAGTGGCTGGCTCTCCCTGAGCAGAGCTGTGTGGGGATGGTGTGCTGCAATGCACGCTGCTATGCGAGAAGTACTTTTAAAATGCAAGACATGCAAATGGTCTTAAAATACAGGCAACTGGAAGGATTCTTTATAATACCTAGATAAACCTCTATATGTTTTATTTTTTATAATTCTGCATGCACCCTACTTTTTGCTAGGGATACAGGGTCATGAACACTTGAACCACTGAACCCCCCACATCAATTTTATTTAACTTCCAAGACATGTATATATCTGTCTGCATCTATAGTTCCCTCTATCTAAAAATATCTTAAGATTCTAGTTTTGAGGCTTACAGCTTCAATTAAGGCATGGAGTGAACAATTGCAATTTTAAATCTGTCAGTGACATTTATGTAGAATTATTGTTACATGCCATGGAATCATAACCCTAAATAATGGCAAAATATTAGCAGGACGCTGTACTACAATGTCATTCTTTGAAAGTAATCCTATGAATCTTGCTGTATTCTAAACAAAATTTGAAGAATTTATGTTTTTGAAAAAATACTGTCCAGTGCCCTGTGCAAATCCGTGTGAATGGAGTCTCTTGCTCACTGACACTTTGCTGAAACGTTCTGAGATTGCAAAGTTTCAACCAGTTGGGAAGCTCAGATCTACACTAGCATTTACCTCCAGATGGCTGCACTTTCATTTTGGTACTAAGCCTACTAGCATCTCATCGTTTGCATGTTTGGGATGGTGATGTGTACTGTTCCACTTGTTTTTGCCAGAAAATGTACAGGGCATTGTATGGTAAGTTTCAACACATGGTATAGTTCAAAGAAGAGGTGATAAAAAGAGCGCGGAGAGAGAGAGAGAAGGAAAAAGGAAAAGAGGAGGACAGGAAAAGAAAGGAATAAGAAAATGCAGCAAGATAAGATTATGTCAGTGTAATGAATTCAGCCTGACTGGCAAATACAATCTGACTGCAAGTTGTGAATTCCATTGAATTTGATCCAAGAAAGACACAGCTGAGCAATCTGCAGGAAGCAATCTTTTCCTAGAAATATGCAGCTCCAAACTGTACACATTCTTCCACTGGTCGTAAAATGTCTGTCTGCCACTGGACCTGTGCAGTCAGATACTTTTGAAGAGAAAGTGTTGTACTGAAACAGTCAACAGAAGAATAACTAAAAAATATCACTAAATGTAGATTTTGAAAGAAGAAAACCTATATAATTTGAAGTTGACCAATGAAGCCTTAGTGATAAGGACAGTTAATCATTCTGGTGCAGCTGTTTCCTGACATTTCTGCAAAATGTTGTGGAAAAATTAATGAAGGTTTGTTCAGTAATGGTTTCAAGCTTGGCTAGTGGAAAATATGACAGTATTTCCATCGTCAATTAAGAACAAGCAAGGCCTTTTTTTCCGTAGGGGAAGTGGTATGCAGTTTGTACTGCACAGGAAACTGTAGACTTGAGAGCAGCTGTGTGATAGTAACAGGTATGCAGAGAATATGGAGAAGGGCCTGGGCCCTCTTCTCTTATCACATGTGCTTCAGTGTAGTAGAAGTAGCTCTGTTACATACTGGAAATACAGGATACTTAGGCTATCTACCATGTGGGGTATTCCTTTGAGTGCCTGGCTCTGAAAATAAATGCTCTTCTTGTCACTTCAGTAACAAAGCTTTCATTAATAAGGCTTTCATTGCAATTTTATTGCTGTCATCAGAAAATACTAATTCCTTCAGATGAAGAGACATAGGATTTTTTTTTCCCATCTCTGAAATTCAACTTACTTGCAATTTGACCTTGAGGTGTCTGGCTGTTGCTGCCATGCAGCATGCCTTGGTGAGCACATCTGTGCTGCCTGGGTGAGGAGCAGCAGTAGGGCTGAAGTGGAACTCACTGCCCTCGTGTGCAGTATGGGCATGGGCTGTGTGTGCCAGCTTGGTGTCATGAATGTGCATGTGGTGCTGCAGATAGCCAGGGAAGCATGTGGAAACAGGAGCATGGCCAGAGGCTGCATTCCTGTTGCAGACCAGCATAGCTGAAGGTCACTGTAGCAGCTGAGTAGTGGCCTTTGTCCATTCCTTCACCTCTTAGCCCACAGCCTCTGGCAGGCAGCCAGCTGCTGAAGCCTCCTCCAATGGCACCTTGGGGCTCCCACTCCTGCCAAAGATCCACTGTGCTTGAGCCCCTCCAGCCCAGCTAAGTTTGGGGTGTGCTGGATCCTTTTTGCGCTTGAATAGGCTGTGTGGGGCAGAAGGCCATGGGGAAAGACACAGTTTCACTTTATAGAATAAATTGTGAAGACCAGTCCCGTACAGCCAGCAGAATTAACTTTTTTACTGAGAAGGTTCTGAATTTTATTTTGTGTTAAAAATGCATTAGTGTGAAATGTCCAGGTCTGGTACAGAAACACTGTAAATCACTGCAAGTGTTTGGGTGAATGATTTAGTACTCAGTATCTTTCTAGTACCTTTCTGGACTGTGAGGTTTTGTACAAGCCTGCCTCCTGTAGTATCTTTTTTTTTTTTTCTGAGGTACTTTGAGCCCTACCATAAATATGATTTCTAGCCTGTTTACACAGTATGATGATTGATGCCAAAGTGGCGGATAGAAGATGCATTATAATGAATGGTTTATGCTTTCCTAATATCACTCTGTAAAGGCAACACTTACTCAATGCTCCTCCTGGTAATTTAGAAGACCCTTAACAAGCTAGCTAAAAATGTTTGTCTTGCTCTCTGTAATGTAGAGTGTATAGTTCTTATTGACAGTTTTAAGCCAGTGTAAAACAATTAATAATCACAGACTTGTATGCATGATTTGTGACTGTTCACATAAGCACATAAAATTCAGCACCAAGTTCTCTCTCCCTGATGCAGTCCACTGTGAGAAGCTTCATTTAAGATTCTCCCAAGCCTGCAGTCCCTAGTGCAGAAAAACCTGTTGCTGGAGTCAGTGACAGCTTTACCATTATCAGAGTTATCAGATCATTAGAGAAAGTTCGTATAAGAGCTTCTAGATAGTGTTGATTTGGGACATTAAAAGATTCATTCTGCAGGATTAATTACCCCATCTGTGACCACGTGCAGGCTGTTACTGCAGTCAATATACTCTCATGCCTGCAGTGAGACTGTGTGCTGCAGGGTGTGCTCAGGAGCAAGGGAAAGACTTTGCTTTTGCAGTTTATCTGATGTGGGAAATCTGAGGGTGCTGGGTCAAACATGAGCTGCTTTTAAACTTCTCAGCATGAGGGCTGTGCCTACAGCTGCTTAGGAATTTCCCATAAAAACAATTTGTCAATTGAAAGCGGAATTTCCACAAGAACAAGTTTTCCACTGGAAAATTTCCATATTGCTATTTTTATTTTTTTTGTTTTCCCATGGAAATCTCCAAATTAAATACTTCCCTTTAAGTCACTTTACTCCATGAAGAAGACCTTTGTTTAGCTATTCTGAGCTAAAATGGTTTAAGTTGCCATTAAGTTGCATCTGCCTAATGTTATGTCTCTCATCTCATTATGAATGGCAGTACAAAAATTTTATGCTTACGAAGTTCCTGTGGGCAGATCACCTTGACAGTCTTTGTGTCCCACGCTGGGTTGTAGTCACTTGGGTGAAAAAATCTACTCACTACCGAAAAAGTGATGTCAAAGTGAAACAAATTCTAAACTAGAGGCCCCAAACGCTGGGAAACCAGGGGAGCCTTGTTAATTTGTGAGCTTACATCTTTGCTGTTTAAACTCAGTTTCCCAAAATTTTGAGTATATTATACTGGTTATTTAAAATGTCAGTGGCAGTTGTTGAACTCTTGGATTCCATTTGAGATTAATGGGGAATAATGGATTAAATGATTGTAAAATTGGCTAAGATCACACAATCAAGATGAAGGACTTCCACTTGTTGTGTTTCAATTCATTCCCTGACAGCCCCTACTGAGGGCAGCTGGGTAATGGCTGAGACATTACTGGAGGTGACTGGACACCTGGTGCTGAGCATATGGGAGGGGAGAAGAATGCTGCTGACACCAAGATGTTCATCATATGACACAGTGACCTTTTTTGGATGAACATTTAAAAAGAATGAATACCATTTTTACTTTTTGAACCAACTATTTCAATAGTACAAATATTTATAATAGGTTATGGGTTCTTCCTTTGGTGCTGTGTCTCCAGATTTCTGTGAATCTTTTTCTTTGTCTTGCTAACTCTCATCAGTTCTTCATTTTGTTCTCACTGATGCATGAAGCAGGTTCTAGTCACAGCACTAAAACTTTGGTTATATTGCGTGGTGACCGGCTAGCAGTTTTGGTGATTGTGACTGGTGGCATGCACAGAGTACCAGCCCCTGCTGTTCCCCAGGGAAATGTCCCCCAGGAGGAAATGGGCTGTACCAGAAGGTTCACTGTGTGGCAGCCACTGCACCAGAGGAAGCTCGCTATCTACAGGAGCCTGAAGGCAGGTGCAGATTTTTTCGCCTGGTGCACACAGGAAGCAGCACGGCCAATGTCTGATTTTCCTCCAGGCAGCCTCCCCAGTGCTTCTCAGAAAGGCATGGGAGTTGTGGTTAAATATTACAGTCTAACCTTTTATTTGCTCACAGACTGAACAGGAGCTAAGTAACTTTGAGCCATTAGCTTCATTTTAGGTTTTTCTTCCACTAGACGAGGGGCAGTTGACTCTTCAATCATGTCTTCCAAATGAATGACTCGGAGGGAAAACCCTGGGCTGGCTTTACCTACAGAAAATCATGGTGCCAGCACACACCTAAAGCATCCTACTCTATCCCTTTTTCTGTCCCTGTCATAGGATTCTCTCCAGTTCACTTTCCCTCTTACTCTGTCACTGGTTTGTTTTGACCCTCATAATTTTCACTGGGTAGCCTGAATAAGATTTCTGAATGCTGACTGTTGGATCTGAACCTTCTTCCTTCTGGGAGGGATAGGACTGACAACTTATGGAGAACTTGTTTGACTGTGAAATCAGGAAGGGTTTTTGAGAGCTGCCTTAGTCATTTATCCTGCCAGCATCCCCATTCTTACCAGATGGTGCTGGGAGCCCTCCCAGCCCCAAATCCTTCTGCTTCCCCACTGCTTATAGCTGCCCCAGTGGTGCTGAAGACAAAGGTGACAGAACTGAACAGAAGGAAGAAGGGACACATAAGGACTGGTCATTAATTATTTATTTAAATATGTCAACAGTTGCCTTTAGGTGATATGAATGTAAGTTGCTGGCGTTCAAGAAAACACCAAATACGCAAAGACTTAATTGTACCAAAAAGCTGAACACAATTTCAAAGATAACACAATGTATCTCCACCATTTCCACCTTTGTGTTGTCCCTTGGGAAAAGCAATAAAGCTCACCTCACTTATAGTCTCCTATACTAAAATGGAAGATTTTCTTCAGGTGTAATTGAAACTGGAGTTTTCATTCACCTGTTAGAATTCGAAGACTAGCTGAAGGAATGATCACAGCAATTACTCACACTGTTTGGCAAGATAGAAAACAATTGGCAAAACCTGCATTTGTGACAATCAGTTGTATTTCATGGTTGCATTGCAAAAGCCTTGGTTTTAAATATAAGATAGGCAGAAATTGTTCTATTTAGTGTGTCCTAAAATTATCCAGCACAGAAATACTTTAAGGAAGTGTAAAAATGAATTCTCAATTTTTCAAAAGACAGCTTAAAGGGGAAGGCATGCTGATGTGGAAGTACTGAATAAATGCCATCTCGGTAACAATTTTACCAAATGTAGAGAAGAGTCATACACGTCATGTCCTTGTTATAAGATTCATGGAGAAAATACTCCCACACAGATAGAAATTCACTGTAAACATCTCTCTTGCTGTTAGAGTTGATGTACTTTTGAAGATTCAGTGGCTCTTAGAAGGAAAAGAGCATGTTGTGCAATAATGTGACCTTACGTTGCATAGACACTTCCAGTTTTGGAATGTGAAATGTCTGAAACTGGGAGTGGGTGGACAAGAGGTGGAGCCAGTCAGGAGTCTGGGTGGCTGCGTTTCTGAGAAACTCTCTTCTGCTGGTGAGTGCTGCTAATTCGCCAGGCGCACAGCTAAAGCCCTGAATAGTGCTGAGTTGAACCACTAAACAATATCAAGTTTCAAACGGACATGGAGCTATAGGGTGATATTTTGGAAGTTAATTGTATAAAACCTCATTGAAAACAAGGCTGAATTCTTTCAGACCTGAAACCACAGCCTCCCAAAATGCGTCAGAGACTCTTGATGCTGCAGCGAGGTCAGCTTCCCTCCCCCCCTACCTGTGAGTCAGGACAATTCTATTATAGGAAGCTTTTATTGGAGACTCTCGATAGAGAGGTAGACAACATGCAGATGGTGAGGACACAGTGGGACAGAGTTTGGATCCTGTGCCTGCATAAGTGGTCACCAACAGGCGACCAATAGGTCAGAAGAGCAATTTTTTCTGGAGAGCAGTGGGATACTAAGGAAAAAATAGTATTTGACCAAGAGGTAGGTTTGACTGATTTCACATTCTGTCTAATTAAAACTTGGATTCAGAGTCCACTCAAGCTAGCATTGTATTGATTCCTCAAAAGGGACAAGGGCTAAGTTTCTTGTGGGCTTAAAGCCCTCAGTGCTTGTCAGCAGTTCCTTCTGTATCTACTTTAGCTGAAAATCACAGAAAAATAGTTTTAGAGCAGCTCAGTTCGCTGTGGAAAGAAAAAAAAACAAGGAGGAAACAGAATGTATTTGACAGGTGGGAATTTCAGAGGTGTTATCTTGATTTTCAGTCGAGGCAGACAGTTTTTTAAATAGAAACTTCCTGTGGGGTAGTCATCCTCTTACTCTTTCCTTTTCTATAAATCCAGACCTGCTTATGAGTGGATAAACACTACTGAGAGTTTAAAATATCTGTGGGCAATGCTGCCCCATTTATATTAGCATGCCTATAACTTTTTCCTTGTTGTTTGTTATTGCTGTTATTATCTGGACTTCTCTAGCAGAGTGTTAGCATAGATGAAATTACTGCAACAAGCAGTATTTTGACAACTTGGAGCTGTGGTTTTAGATTTGCTCTTATTTTAATGCTGGCAGATGCTCTGCACTTTTTGGACTCACTGCTACTGGAGAAGTATCTTAGAGCAGTCTGTGATTAAAAGGATACCTCTAGAAATAATTTACTCTATGAGGACTTTTATTATTTCTATGTGAGATTGCTAGCAGCAGGTAAGAGATCCTGGAAACCAGCTGTAGTTATTTAATTCATAACCTGTCAGAAAAAAAGGTTTTGGTTTCCACTGCTGATGAGCACCTTTCCTTGCAGAGCATGCAAAGGGCTGACCTACCTGAGCCCTCAGCACAATGGGTAGTTCTGCATCTGAGTGATTTTCCTGAGAGCACCCCATGTTGAGTCTTCCGCTTTATTGAAGGCTTGTGTTGTACTGGTTTGATCCACTTTTCATTTCACTGGTGGAATATTTCTATTAACTTTCCCACAAGCTGATTCAAACTGCATAAAAAGGGGAAAAAAGAAAATACTCAAATTTGAATCCATGGGTGGTGCATTTTATGAACAACTTCATCAATTCTTTTTTCCTAGAGGTTTAAACCACCTTTTCTTTAAAAAACAAAAAACAACTGGATGCACTTCTGGTGTCTCTCTGGCTGCCAAGTATTATTAATAAACACTCAGGCAAATGGACCTCTTTATGCATATGTGTCTGAGCCTGTATCTGGACCTGTTCACATGCGGAGTTTGAGTTGGAGAAAACAAGGTGCTCTTGATAGACTTGCTGAGGCGGTTATCTACCTGAGATTATGTTTGTGTTTTTCATTCAGAAAGTTTTAAGTCTAAAGACAGTTGTGATGGGAAAAGAGCTGCCTAAAGCATAAAGCAAGGCTGTAGTTCATCTGAGCTTTGTGATGAGGAGGGGGTGGACTAAGCAGAGCACTGTGGTCTCCCAAAAGGGGTGTAGAACTGGCCCAGGCAGAGGACGCCCCATGACATTTTGATGGCACTAGTTGCCACATTCACCTTTAGTGTGATTCAGCCAATTATTTACCTATTGGAAAAGATGGAAGTAAGCTTCCTTTGCCATCTGCCTGGTTGCCTGCTGTCCAAACTGGCTCTGACTAGTCAGCAAGAAATGTGAGTGCCTGTGACCTCCACTGGCCCTTTTCTGGCCTTCCTCTGCCCTTTGCTCTTCCTGGCAAGGTCTTGTTGCAGCTAGACTTCAGGATAGCAGCCTAAGTGCCAGCATCTTCCAGTGTCATGTGAAACTGCAATTTGGTTCCCATCAGTTCTGTTCTTTCTCTAAGCAGTTTATATGGAATATAAAGGTTCATATTCTCTCTTATTATTAGATTTGAGTCCTTGAGGAGATCAAGGAGAAAAATGAATTGTTACCCCGAAGAAAGTTGTGAAGAAAAATATCAGAGTGATGGCTTTTTTGCCTTTAAGTTTTGCTGATCAGAAATCAGAGGCTGAATTTTGAATCAAACATTCGTAGCGATTTTGCAATCAAATACTTCCAGCTTGTGAAGATGCAAACAGCATCTCCTCCAGCTTGCTCTAATGAACCAGCAGCTCTTTGTTGATGCTAGCAAAGCAATTAGGCTCCTTGTTACGCAGTTGCATCTGAGCAATTTGGTTTATTTTGCTCAAGCAGACCTCACCAATCCACAATTAAAGTGGCATTTCCATCTCACGCTTAGGGGTTGAGAAAATGCTTTGGAAGGTCTTTGTTCCTCTGATGAGCTTGGGAGAGGAACAAAATCAAACAAGATTTTTTGTGGGGCAGGAGTTGGGTCGTGACTGAGACAGTTGGCTACTTCTTTATAGCAAACACATAGGTGGCCTTTCGCATGTTTTGAGATCCAGGAGAGGAGCTCTGACTTGAGTGACATCTTTGAGGGGAGTGGAGTCAATCCTTTGCAGAAGGAGCGCCAGGTCAGCTGTGCCATATGCAGCACTCGCTGACAGCGAGCCTTTTCCTCTCAGATGCTTTGAGGTTACAGTCTGTCTCTTTGGCAGGATCAGATCCAAGTGGCGAGATGACCCTGAGTTCAGGCAACTTGAAAAGTCTGTAATTTTTTGCACCTGTTTGATTGTGGTGTTTATGGCTCATTTTCACCTGTGCTTTCTTTTCAGTGTAACAGTTACCAGCATACTTCCTTGCTGGTACTGATTCCACTCTGGATGTAATTTGGAGGGTCATTAGGGTGAGATCAGCTCTTGAAACCAGAGTCTAGTTAATGATGAAACCTGAGTTTTGTTAATAATACATTGTAATTATTACTCCCAGCAGGGCAGATACCTCATAGTTCTCATCTTTTTAGCTCGAGGATCCTAGTTACTGTGATCTTGTTCAACTTGTCAGCTGTTCCACCCCCTTGTTTGGGTCTACAAGGAAGATACTTGGTCTCTACCACCAGATTTCCACTTGAGCTTTCCCAGGTAGAGCCGTGTCTCTGCAGATGTCAGGGCGTTACACAAGCTGGGGTGCAGAGGGGCCGAGAGGAGGATACAGGATCAACAGATGAAACAGCAGAACGTTAATAATAAAAGATACCCATTTGGACATGCCCTTTCGCCCAGCAACAAGTATGTCAGTGCACAGAAGGCACCAGGCCCGTGGCAACCTGCTCCCACCTCCTACAGGTCTTCCTGAGGACAAAATTGCATTATGAGCTGAGCCACTTGCCTGCTGCAATTGCCAATAAAGCATTAATCCTAACCGTGTGTACACTGCATCTATGCTTGCACCTCCATTGCCAATAAAGCATTAATCCTAACCCTGTGTAGACTGCATCTATGCTTGCACCTCCAAGATGTGAGGCCAGATTGAAGAGGTGACATAAATCATGGTGTGCCTTACGTGCTGGTGAGTGGGAGGGGAGCACACACTGGGGAAAATGACACCATGCAGGGGCGGGAGGGAGAAGGCTGTGGCAGGAAAAGCAACCTGCAGCAGGATGTAGGAAGATGTGAGATAGTTCAGACTCTCTTTACTTAATGCTATATTTCCTTACTGCCTCCCCGTAGCTCCTGTTGCAGCCTCCCCTGCTGTCCTGTGCTCCCACTGCCTCCATTTGCCCATGGTGGAGTGCTGTGCTTTAACCAGCTGTAGGCTTTCATTTTGTGGGAAATGCCACTGTGGACTGCAGTCCCATCTGGAGTGCAGGACAACACTATATCCAGTCTCCCACCCCACCTATGCCATCTGTTTGTGAAGGCGTGAATAAGGGACTTACTTTAGGACAAGGTAAAATAACCTTAAGTTGCACCAGGGGTGGTTTAGTTTGCGTACTGGGAAAACTTTCTTCGTAGCACTGGAACAGGGTGCTCAGGGAAGTGGTGGAGTCACCATTCCTGGAAGCATTTAAAGTCTTGTAGATGTGGCACTTTGGGACATGGTTTAGTGGAGGACTTAACAGTGTTAAGTTTATGGTTGGGCTCAATGGTATTAAAGGTCTTTTTCAATCTAAATGATTCCATGATTCTGTATTTGGGACAAGAAGGTTCCAACACCCATAGTTTAAACACTGGCCAAAGGAGAAAGCCTGTAGCAGGAATTTGCAAACAAAATACTTTGTTCCCTGATTTAGGGATTTCAGTCTATTCTGTTAAGTTTTCTTAAGTATACAGTGAAGTTGATTTTTTGTTTTTCTAACACACTTTTCTTAATTTAATCTTCTCCTTTGTGTGTTTCTTTAAATAGGCGCAATCTTAAAATGATGATGATTTCTGTTCCAAATCTGAGTGGGGAGATAGGCTGAGGTTGGGATCACAGTGCTTTTAACTTTATAGCTTAAGATCCTCAAAGTGATGGAGGGTATGTGGTTCCGTTTGCTATTAACTTTACGGAAATATACTGCCAGAATATGGTTCTTCAGTATTTAAGCCTACTAATAATTATTTTTACATCCATACTTCCTCTAATATAATAACATTTAATCTTCATTTCAGGTGAAAATTAAATTGTCTGAAGAATAGTATAATCAACTGATTTGTCTTACATCATCATGTTTATCTATTCTAGTAAAAAAAATTAGTGATTATTAAATTTACCACTAAGGCAAAGAATGAAAAGACAAAACTATGATGCCGCACAAAGAGTGCTCTTGCATGAATGGGAATTAATCACAGCATATCAAGAAAAGAACATGGTCTCAATTTCCCACTGGAGTTAATGTTAAAAATTTAATCTTATTAACTTCAATTACTTTTTTGTTGAATGTTAAAATCAGATGAAAATAAAAATCCTAATTTCAGAATAATAATTTGGATTGAATCTTGCATGTGAAGTTGTCAATATGTTGCAGTGGGCTTTTTTTCCCTGTAGTAAATGAGAGAAAAAGTCTTGTAAAAACTGTGTGTTTTCGTTTAGCCCAGAAGTGATGGGCGGTATTTGGAAGCACACAAGAAGGCTCCATAATAATGAAACAAACCCTCTTGTGCACATCAGCCAAATGAGTCATGATATCAAATAGAAAAAGCAAAACTGTGGGAGAGACCATTTCCTTGCACAGCTTATGCAGAGCACTGGTCAGCGCTAGGAATTTGGCATGAGTGTGGCTTCCAGTAGTGGTATCAGTCACAGGCTTTAAATAGTTGCAGATGTTCTGAAGGGGGTTGTGGGGGCTGTCCCTGCCTTCCCTTTGGGAAGCAGGGAGTGAAGTACATGGCCTGCTGGCGCACATATTTTCCCTGGAAGGAGACTTGAACATCTCTGAACACCTCAGCTGAGTGTAGCTGTGGCTCGTCCTGCTGCTGTGAAATCCCCGGGAGCTCAGGGCTCCTGTCAGGATGAGCAGTGGGTTCTTGTGGCAGCCCAACCAAGGCTGGCCAGCACCAGCACTAGGTCAAGCCCTCCTGTTCTTGCCCAAGGGATGACCCTTTGGCTGCAGCCCGAAACGGCAATAACTAATGTTTCCTTTCCTGGCAGGTCCTTTGTGCCAGGGAAGGGCTGTGCACCAGCCCGGGGAAGATGTGGCATGCAGGAGCGAGCTGGGAGAGCTGCTGTGTCCCACTGCTGCTGGTGGGGCACAGCCATGCTCCAGGGAGTGGGACCTGCCCCCCATCTTCACCTCCTGCTGCTCCCCAGAGTTTGCTGGTACAGCTCTGGCTTTACCTCTGAGTCTATTCCCATAGTTCGATGGGTTGTCTTTTGGGATGTCTTGATAGAATGCTTCCAACTATTTGTTATGGCATGCCAGCATGCAAAAGCCACATGGAAGAGCTGCCTGGTCTTTCACCTTTGCTCTTGTTATAATGTCAGTGAAAAGGGGATGACTTCAAAATCTGACTTTTAACCCCCTTGTGTTCTCAAGTTAGAAACAGGAAGCTGTTTTGCATAAAGGTAAAATTGTGTTTTTAACAAGAAAAGTTGGTGTTAGACAGACTAAATATACCCACACAGTCATACTCAGTGGGTAGTCCTGACTATTTTTAGGCTTTATTTGTGCCTCTCTGTATTTATTTATTTTTTTTTAGTGACACCTCCACTGTACCTTCAGCTCGTAGAGAGGCACCACTTCCTGTGCTGGTATGAAACTGGCAATTACAGCCAGCCTTGTCAGGTGTCATTTATCAGGCATTGCAGAGGGCTGGTTTCAGCAAAGGAAGAATAAAGCTTAATAAAAGGAGAGAGAGGCAGAAGCATTCTCTTAATAATTTGCCCTTTGCAACAACAGACCCTTATCAGATCACCCACGCTCATCTGGCTGCTGACGCTGTACTTGCTTCATTAGTACGAGCTATTTTTACACCTTTTGTGTCTTTTGAGGAACCGAGTGGTACTGCTGGCTTGTAGTGATTCACCATCTCCAGGCAAACAGGGTGTCCTCAAACCCTGTGGGGGAGGAGGGGAAAAGTAAGGGGAAGAGTTCAATTGAATGAGCAAGTTGATTAGGTTGATTATTTATCTTAAGTGGTCTGAGTGCTAAAACATTGCACTGTAGTCTTAAGGAAAATAGCCCTATATATTTTCAGTTTGCAGTGCAGCATTTCAGATTGTTAGGGGTTATCCCAAGGAACATTTTGAAATAACTAGTTCAAGTGTATCTTAGCAAGCATGAAGCCCTGCATGCTTGTGCATATACTCTATGTGATCATTTCCCTGTCTATAAAGGGAATGTTGAGGGCTAGACATGGGGACGTTTGGGAGTTGAACTTGATCTTTAAAAGGTCACTTCCAACTCAAATCATTGGGTTGCATATTGGTGATGCTTTCTTTTGTGTGTTGTGTACAAGTGGTGTTGGCGTATCACCAGCACACGAGATACTGCTAAGGGCCAGACTCTTAGGTGATTTCACTTCCACTTCTGATAATGGAAAGAAAAACTAAACTTGATGGAATGAGCCAGGCAGGATGCAGGAGTAGGAGAACCCTGTATGACGTTGTCTGGAGATTTTTTTAAGGTGAGCAACAGTTGCTTTCCCTTTTGATGGACCATCAGTTCTGAGAATGTCCTCTAAGAGCCTGTTGAGCTCTTGCCTGGTGGCTGAAATAAGGATTCTTTGCTGCCCTTGCTTCAGCTTTTTATTGATAGGAGTAATTTGGTGTTCAATGGTTTCATATTGCAGGTTTCCTTGGAGGAGTTTCAAAAGTTATTGGTATGTGGGATACATGTATGAAACTTTAAGGTGCTGTAGCAGTGCCCCTGGTCTGACTGTGTCTGATAAAAAGTCATCACAAAACCTAAACAGTGTCTTTCCATAAAGGGTTTTGGCTCTTATTGTGTTGTACTTCTTGAGAATCTGTAACTTAGCTGTCAGCTTGTTTTGTTCCTTAAATAGCAACAGCTCTGAAATAACAGAGGTTTTAAATGCAGTTTCAGGCATTTTGGTCGACATTCATCTCTTCTGAAGTGTTTGCTTGGGAGAGTGATGGTAATGTTAATAAACACAGTTGATTTGTGTTTTGTAGAAAGAAACTTAAGTGCAAAGAGTGAAATTTCAAGTGTAACTTCAAAATGCAGCAAAAAGCATATGTATATTTTGCTGAATTTTTAAGAGGTGTTCTGATGCAATTGAATATTATACATACTGACTTTCAATGCTTCATACAGTAAAAAAGAACAAAGTACTGTAAAATATAACCAGAATAATTTTAAGGAGGTTTTGGTTTTTTTTCCCTTTGCTAGCCATCCTGAGGGTTGTAGAGAAAGCAGCATTCTTATAATTAATGTGTCCTGCATTACCACTATAGCGATCAGAATCTTTAGGCAATACTCAGTGACTGGATTTGCTACACCAAAATGCCTGTATTGAGTCATGAATCAAAATGAAACATTTTGGCCACTGAGTAATGACTGTTGTGATGTGCATTATTTAGGATTTGAGGCTTGATAGCTGATCTCAGCTGAACTCCTACAAAGTATTCCAGATGGATTGAAATAAAATTGCTGCGAAGACCCCTTCTACTTTGAGGGCAAAAAGTGAAAAAAAAAAAATAGTAAGAACATGGTGCTGTTTAGCATGTGTCTGTTTTTGTTTTGACATGTGATGACCACAGAGCTTAGCAAACAATGACAGGTTTTAAAATAAGCGTATGTAATAATTGGTGTGAGTGAAAAACAAATGCAAGCTCAGGTACTTATAAATGTCTTCATATATAATTCTTCCCAGGGTGAGGGTTTCAGTCAGAGCCAGTGCATTTGCTCATTTAAAAAGGTGTTTGAAAGATACTGATATTTTCATGTGAAATTAAAGTGGTTTCTTCTGACATGGTGTGAAAGGAGGCATGGCTGTTCATAACATCTGCCGTGGTTGCATAATTAGGATTGTGTAACTTTTTAACTTAAAAAACCCTCACTTTGCAGAAAATTCAGTTGTATTTTCCCTCTGAGGTGAAAATGCTAGGAAAACGCCTGATATTTGCCTATTATTTCCTTTTGGCATGAGAAGAATAATTACTTTGTACCTAAAAATGTTGCAATATTTACTCAAATTTTGATTCATTTTTTTCCCCTGGGAAAACTTGCAGGGAAAGCAGGATGGTATCTTAACAGGGATTTACCAGCACATTTTCCCCCAGTGGCTGCCCGTTTGCAGTCCTTGTGTGAAAATGATGAGACTTTTCAGCCTCTGCATGTCTTTCAGTTAGGAAAATTCTTATACCTGACAACTTCAACAGTTTGAACCCTCCAGTGAAAATGTTCTTACCCTGATGTTTTATAAGTCTATAAATGACTACAAACCACATCCACATGGGAACTTGCTCCTTGTGTGCATTGTATCCTTCCCAAGTGCTGCTAAATTCATAGTTTACTTAATCTGTCCTTTATTAGGTGTGACATTTCCCGTTCTGATTAACACTTTCCTTTGTGTTGAATTGAGAAAAAAGTTCCTTAATCTCAGTAATTTTCACCAGTTCTTCCAAATGCAAAACTCTCATTGCAACCCCAGTGGCATCACATAGCATCACTGGTTAGTGCCTGAGCCTATGCTTTTCAGAGATTTTTAGCCCTTTTTGGGCAGGGCCAAAGCTCCATTTCTTTTCTACATGTTGAAAAGTAATTCTACAGTGATTGGAAACTATTTGACACTTCCGTGGTTTGGCACAGTATCCTTATTTTTAACTGCTGTGGCTCAGAAGAAAGTGAGATAAAGTTGAGCTTCTGCTGACAGAGAGTCAGAGAATTAATTTGTATCTCAGCACTGTTTTGGATAATCCTATATGTTGTTAATGTGTATCTAATAAATACAGTTGCTTGCTACTTAATTCATCCTTGAGAGACACTCATTCTTCTGCAGATAGCACCAATGGGATTAGGCATCATATAAACCTTGTTTCAGCCATCAAAATGGTGTTTAAAGAGGACCTTGGTGGGCAGTGCTTTCTGACTCTTCTCTCTTCTCAGCTCTGAGTGAGCTGTTCTCACTCTTATAAGTCACTGTGTACTGCAGTTCAAAGGAAAATGGGGAGTGGGGGTAGGGGTGTGGGCAGGGCAAAACAATTGGAGTATTTTCATCGCCATCTAAAATTTTAATGGTCTTGGAAATACTGCCTGTCAGATCTGCCATTGCTCTGCCATTACATTTTAATGTCCACATGGGAAATGATTGGTATTTTATTAAACTGTTTTCATTTTTTAACTTGTTCCCCAAGGAAATAAGTAGCAGTGTGAAACGATCAGCAGTTTATATAGTTCTCTTGTTTAGTTTCATATCTGAATAATCCCAATCCTTTGCTTTTGTATAGAGACAGATTCAGGATGTCCATGTCAGAAAGCAGTCAGACAGAACAGGTAGATTTTGTGTTATCTGACATGCTCTGTCAGGCTTCTGAAGTTCACAGCAAGATTAGGCTACCAGAAACAAAATATTTACCTGATCCATTAAAAGCAGTGGGATCACAGAGATCAATTAACTGCTAATTGGTTGACAAGATTGTTTGACTTGTTGGCTGTTTTGGCATCTCTTTGATAGCAGGGTTTTGTTCAGTTCAAGGAGAGAAGAATTGTGATTTGTTTTCAAATGCCTACCTATAAAGGAAGTATTTAAGACTAATTTGGTTCCTGCATAGTCTCTTCTTTATTTTTTTCTTTTAATACTCATCCTGTGGAAATAAGTGTTCAGCTGGTGTTTGGCAACGTTAAAGCTTTTTTAATACATTTTTTCCCATCTGGTAGTAATGTGTACATTGTGTATGATGCAGAAACAGGAAATAGTGAGCAATCCTTGTCATTACAGTTAAAAGGTCAGTGTTAAAGCATTTCTGCTCTAGACTTCTTCTATGGTTTCTTAAAATACATTCAATTTAATGTTAAGGTTTTTGGTTGGAGCCGTTTTTCTACAGAGAGTGGCATTTAAAAATTATATTTGAGATACTTAACATAGCAAAAATTGAGTCTTTTGCTGCAGCTGTACTCAAAGCATCTATAATACAAGTCAGAATTTCTTAATGAAAATCACCCATGTTTCCTTACTACTGTGTAATTCAACCTTTCTTGCATATATGTTACAATTCTCTCTGTAGACATCTTAGAGCTGCTGGATTAGTTTATTTTCACCTTGTGGCAAATAACTTCAGGTATTTTGTATATAGGATATAAAAGCCTAAACCTAAGTGGCCCAATTCTGTTTGTTTTTATGAGGAATAAATCTGGAATGATGTCCTTGGATTTGCAACTCGTTGCTTCAGATTCATACCAGGTTAATATAGAGGAGAATTTGGCTTTCCTTCTTGTTGTTGGAATAATTTGTCTCCTTTTAATCTCTCTGAGTCAATTCTTGTATTGAGAGGCTCTTATTTTATACCTGATTTTTCTGTCAGTGTGTGCTTGACCTCTGATTGAGTAGGGTCACATTCAGAGTCTAGCTCTTCTTCCCAGCAAGTACACATGACATTTACATGAAATGTCTGAACAGATCTAAGGTCCTACAGTTCAGGTTAACAGGTGTTAGGGTACAAATCAAAGGAGATTTGATTATTTAATTGTTTTCTTAGTTGGTTTCAGTATGCTTTTAAGCAGAAAGATTCCAGTTATTTTTTTTAACATACTCTTATAATGGTCTCAAGTAATATTTTGAATTATATGAAATAATTAGGATTAAGGTGAATTTGATAACAGCATAAAATTAATTAAATAATCAATACTATTACAGTTATCTAAAATGTGTTAGATGCCAATTCTCAAAGGCTGAGTTTCTAGAGCAGCTCTCAAAGTATAAGCCAGATATAGTTCAGGCACTGAAATAATAATCGCACAAATCAAAAAGCCAGGTTTTATACCACTTCTAGTTTTACACATCCAAATCTGCCCCTTGAAACTTGCAACTACCAGGGACACAAATGTGCTCTCACGAGAGTAAAAGCCTGAAGTTGTTGTTTGGTCAAAGTGAGGCTGCAGTCTGCCCGTGATGTATCTGTAACTGGATCCTCCCAGTGAGTGCCCTCAGTTCCTGGCTTCTTGGGGAATCCTTGTGAGCACAATATAGCAGTGGAGAACAGATGCCTGTAGCTTGTCCTCAAGTAAACTCAGTACAGTTTGTTAGATCATTGTGTACTGCATGTACTCACTGAGCACTGTTTGGGTTTGCAGTGGATGGTACTTTTAAATTATATTTTTGAAAGTATATTGTAATAATTCAGCTGCCCAAATAAAAAACAAAACAAAACACCAAAGAAACACCCAAAATATCCCCCAAACCCAGTCAGACTCATATGTATTATTCTAAATGTTTCAGAGTTTTTCCAAAACGGTGGTTCTCTGGCTAGTTTTGGAGACTGGCAATACATTCACTGAAATCCTTAGGGCAGGTAAAACACCTGGGATGCAATTAAATTAACAAATTAATAGTATCTTCAAGTCTGAAGAGGTAACAACAGCAGTTACAAGATATAAAGTGGTAGATTTAAAAAATGCATCTAAACTGTTTTAAAAGAGCTGCCTTCTTTGATTCACATGTACAAAATGATGTCCTGCAACTCCTGCCAAACTGCAGCAAAAGCACAGCCATGCTTCCATTCCCCAGTAATTCAGACTTTGCCAAGTGTCAGTTGGCCATCTTTTCTTTCATTTGTCTAAAATGCCAAAACTATACACCCCAAGGACTGCATTCTTTTTGTTATGTTGCTACATAACATCCTCAGCCCATGAATGAATATGTAACCTTGGAAAGAAGGATATACAAATGCTTATGCCAGTTAAATCCTTCAGAGGTGCACACTGGATGCTCATTGAGAGCTCTTCTTCAGACTTAGCCCACCTATGACTTTGCCTGTGCAGGAGAAACTATAGATCCATGTTTAACTGGGAATCCCAGTCTTTTTTAATTTTTCACTGGTATATCAACACCAAGCAGCTGTTTGGATAATCTCAGTAGTAGGACAGAGGGAAGCATTCAGGACAGCAAGCTGGAAGTATGCTGTTTTTCTTCGTGAAAGGCCAAGGCAATTTTCTTCTCAGTTGCAGGTGGGGAAGAGTTCAGTGGCAGCCTCTTTTGTAAGGCTGCTGGGCTTATCCCAGACATAAACTAGACTTGCCTAATAAGGGTCTTGGCAGAGACCTGTGCATGGATGTAAGGATTTCATAGGAGCCACTGCAGTTTGTCTGTGCTAACACTTGCCCTATGGAATATAAATTCTTCAGGGGCCAGTTACTGTGGTTTTAGGCTGGCTTTGTGCTGGCAGAGCTGGACAGAAAAGATTTAAAACAAGGCTGGATCTGACCCTTAGTCCTTATGCTAGAGTCAATATTTATTCTGTTTGGTGCACTCAGGATTTAGCCTGGAAGACATAAGCTTCCAATTTGTTCACTTGCAAGAACTGTAATATGAGCTACAAATTGAGAAGCAGTAAAAGTAATATTTTGCCAAATTTTATTTTAAAGCTGTTGAGTGTAACCATTTTAATGGTCTGGAAAAAAAAGAGAAAAAAGAAAGAAAAGTAGAAATAATCTTGGAGCTCTGCAGCCAATCAGATAGACATCCCCTGCATACAGCTCACAAAGGCACTCTCATTAAAAAAGGAGCAATAGGATAATATTCCTTTCTAGAAAGTTTTGAAAATCTTGATTTAATAGGTGCATCTGACATAAATACAGCTCCTGGTTTCCAAGTAATCGTCTCATGTTCAAAGTTTTTGTAGAAGAGAAATGTCCTGTTTTGAAGCAGGCAGATAGCACAGCCAATGTGACTAGGGAAGCTGGCTCTTGGGCCACATTCCTGCCAGGAAACCTGGCTTGGCACCCAGCCAGGAAGGACTTTGCAGCTCCTGTCAAACAATGTGCTCTGTGCAACTCCCATACAACTTCTGATCTGTGTAGGTGGGCTACTCTTACTCACCCCGGCAGAGCTGAGCCATGCCAAAGGTATTTAAAAAATGGTGCACTTTTGTCATCCTTATTTCCTTGGTTTTAAATTGGTAGTACTTGAAACTTAATGTTTCTGACTATCAAATAGTATGTATTTGATGAAAAGCAGCATTTAGAAGTATATTACAATTTTTTCTAAAGAAGTAACATTAATCACTTGGAAAATGGAGGTCTTTTGTTGGTTTAAGCTAGGCTGTGGATGTAGCCAGACGAGATAGAGACTTGACTGGATGAAACAGACAGAATGCAAACTAGCTTTGCAGTGTCTTATGTTTCTCCAGTTAGGTCAGTCTCCCATTAGGGAGGGAAAAAAGAACAAGAGAAATAATATAAAAGCCATCTTTGACACAGTATGGATGGCAACTCAAACCAAACCAGAAAGTATTATGTTCATTCTGGAAAGGGGTTTATTTTCCCCAGGAGAGTGGCTCTTGCCATACTTAAGCCATCAATAATCCCTGTAATTAGTCTATACCTGTTTCACAGTGTAGGTTGAAAAAGTGTATAGAATGTTCTGAAATTGCAGGACTGAAGAATGGCTTTAACTCTGTAACAGAGTTCACAGTTCAGAACAGGAAAATTTTGGATGTATATTAGTATCATCTTTTGCTGAAATGAAACTATGGCTGTCACATTACTGTCACCGGCAGATTTCTTCTCTAAAGGTGCTCTCAGTAAAAGGAGTATGCAATAGAAAGAATACGCCCATCTTCTAAAAATTTCTCCTTCACCATTTGCAAAATTGCCTAATAAGGAGAAAAGTATTTTTCTTTGAAGATGGAAAGTAACTTTATGCTCTCTCAGGGAGGAGCATTCACTCTTTTCCCTGTTTCTCCTTTCCCTAGCCACACATTTTCCTTTACATCTGTTCTCGCACATTGGCATCATTAGCTACCTGGATTCAGTGTAGCTCAGCTGCTGGAACTGGTTGGCCACTTACCTGCCATTTCCTCATGAGCCCCTGCCGAGCTGCTCTGTAGTAACCATTTCTGATATATTGTAGCTCGTGCACAAGTATTTGTTTTTCCATTTGGACCAACACTTTTTATTTGAGGAAGTGGAATAGGAAATAAATAAATAAATATATATATATATGTACACATATACTTGGATTGCATTTTTCTTCGTTATTTTGGTCAATCAGACAAGAGAGTTATTTAAAAAACCATTAGCACATCAAAGCTAAACAACATTATGAACTAA
>VRYO01002297.1:39970922-40005065 GCA_009812075.1 Sialia sialis | reverse complement strand
TACTGTATTCTCTTTTGCATTTGATAACTTGCTGTTGTTTTGTACTACAGGGAACTTCTCTGTAGTTAAAATTTTAAAAAAATATTTGACTAAACAAACATTCCATCAATTATTGCTAGCCTAACTACTGATATATTATTTGTACTACTGGTAATTAATTCATAACAGGTGGCATAGTACTGATTCTATTTCTGTCAAGTTATCAGGCTTTGCTAATGTCCATTTGTTCTTGGAAAGTGTTATTAATAACAACGATATTTAAAGTATTTCTCAATTTTTGTTGATTTTCTGCCCATTATATGCATTAGTTTTTGATCATTTTTTGTGTCATTCAGTGGAGAAAATGAGTGCTCTTACTTCTTTCTGATAGCTGCTAAGTGAGGACCATTACAATAGTCTATATCCCCTACTCTGAAGCTTATGTTCGAGCTGTTTCTAGAGGTGTTTCTTTAGAAATGCTCTGACTTTGGCATAAATAAAAACCATAAAGAAATGCTGTCATTGTTGCTTTCGTTATCACAGTTGAACAAACATCCTTTTCAATGAAACAAAAGCAAAAATCTGTTTTTGAGGAAAGATTTGTTGAAAGCTGAAATGGAGAGTCCTCTTTTGATGGGAGAAATGGTCTTAAGGCAATGAGATGATGCTCACGCTCCTCCTTCTCTGAGCTCGTCTTTTCAACAATACAGAGTAGTCTGCAGTGAGAGCACAGTCAGAGAGCTGGCAAATCATGGCAGTCACTGAAGTCTTTTAACCACATATTCTATAATTTTCTTCTGTAAGTTTTGTCTTTGAGAAGGCACACAGGTGTTAACTAATTTGGACACCTACTCCTGTTTCACTACATTTTCTTGTCCCTGAATGGTGACACCCTGACCAGGAGTTTGTGCTGGTCCCTGAAACATTTAATGAGTGTCCTGGAGTCTAAAAGTATTAGTTGGAGAGAGGCATTGAAAGGGGATTTGCCAAGGGGATTCAGGGATAATCCAGGCTTAACAAAGGCATAGGAATGAAGAGGTACATTGGCAGCTCTCTTTTCACTGATTCAGAAAGGTGAGACTTTATTAGTTTAGACTTGCTGCTGTTCATCTACACATTAGAAACCTAAGTCCTTTAAAACTATTCATGCTTATAGTCTTCAAAGGTAATTGCTTAGACCTCTAAGACACTACAAGAAATTTTCCAGTGGATGGGTAAATGAAATTTTCAGATTTCTACTGTAAAGAATAAAAGATTTTCATCATCTATACCTAATATCAAAAATGTCTTATAATTATTTATTTTTTCCACAGGAAGTTTGAAGATAGTCATGCCTATTAGATGCTTAGAAGATGCAGGTAATTACTTTATACTGGAAAAAAAATCAGAAGTGCCTATTACCTGTGTGTTTTCCTGCACTTTGCTATTGTTTCTTTAAGCCAAACTAATTTTCTGCACTGTAGGAATGAAACATACTCCAGTATCTCTAATACTGATTTTTTTACCCTTTTCCTTGCTATTGTTAAGTCATGGCTGTCTTTATAATTCTCACTATTTTATCCAGAAAATGTCCTGTGTTTGCATAACATGAAAACAGAAAGCGAGCATTCTACTTCAAATTCAAATGCTGTACTTTTCTATGAAAATCATACCTCTGAGCTTTTTGTCTTTTTAATAGAACTGCGGAAACCTATTGCATTTAAGCATTTAAAATGCATGTATGCCTGGATGGAATTGTTTCAATAGTGAAATCTAAAATGCTAAAGTCACATAAACACAGTCTCCAATGCATCCTTTACATCTAGCAAGACATTCTCACTAGAATTTAACATAGTGATTTGAAGATGGAGCTGGGGAAAGGTACCAGTAGTGCTGTCTTTCAAATGCCTCTTTCATGTCTCTTTTTTGACTGTTTAAAAGTATGTTAGAATGGTGAACAACACCTTCTTATAAGACCAGTTAGGTGATCTAAGGTAAGAAGTACCTCACTTTAGCAATATTTTAGCAATATTCAGTATGTACCCCAAGTTCACTAGTTGATTGTAAGAGACAAGCATCTCCATAGTGGAGGCATAGTGCAAAGACGGCCACAATTTCAGAAGCATCTGTCAGGATATGGGAAGATTTCTTCTCTGATCAACCTACTTGGACTTGAGAGGAAGGCAGGTGACTAAAGTGCATGTCTGAACTGTAGGTGAGTAATACTGGATAAGGTAATTCCCACTCACAGAGTTAGGCTTCTGTTTTCAGCAGTGATTTGCTGAAAGAGCTTTGAAAGTATATGGTGGACTTTTTGAGATCAAGCCTTTAAAGTGCCCCCTGAAAGCCTTCCAAAACTACTGTTAATTTTTTAGAAAGTGTAGGTCTCTATTTTCTATTCCTAGAGCTGCTGTTGGGTAGTGACTATACTTGAGTGCAGTCTCTGGAGCCATTCTTTACTGTGTCAGCTCACAAAAGGGAGTTCTGTGAAATGAGTTACCTTGCTGCCATCCCTCAGTAATTTCCATGTAAGGCTAAATAGAAGTGACTGCAGTGATGTTGTTGAGTATGGCTGTACTAACTGGTGTGTGCGGATTTGGTTTGGTTTTACTTATTTATTTTATTTTATATTTCTGTACAGATAGCTGTGTCACCATGGAAGAGATGAAAAGAACTTTGCTCTAGGAGATCACAAGTATCTCTGGATCATTCTGCATCACAGTGTTTAATAACAATGGAACATGTCCAAATGCTGTAAGAAGTCTTTGCAAATGTGTAATAAACTGTTTAGGAAAGTTCATGCCATGAACAGAACTGTATAATACTCTCATTAGTGTACAGACACAAATCTAATGCCTATAGACTACTGCGTGGAAAGTTCCAAAGAGAAAGAAAAGTCTGTGAACTTGCAACAGCCCTGGAAAAATGGGAGCAACAAAACTTTAAAAAGCACAGCTTTGGGCACACTCCATGTGTCTGCACAGCTTTCAAGTGAACTAGCACTTAAGACCTTGTGTAACAAAATGGACTCTGGGGACACGGCTATAGGGCAAAAAGCTACCTCAAGGTCTGGAGAAACTGCTAAATTACCAAGTAGATGGAGGCAAGAACATTCAGCCGTTATTAAGATGAGCACTTTCGGCAGTCAAGAAGTACAGCGGCAACCACAAATAGATCATGAGCAAGTAGGAAACACGGCATCAGCACAACTTTTTAGTTCTGGGAAACTGGTACCATCAAATGAAGCTGCACAGCAAGTCACAGAGAAGCAATATCCACAGCATCGTCCAAGCCCTTACTCATGTCAGCATTCACTTTCCTTTCCACAGCATTCATTGCCACAAGGCTTCTTGCACAACATAAAGCCACATCAGAGCTTGGAAGGCCCTCCATGGCAGTTTCCTAGCCACTTGCAATCAGTTGCCTCAGAGGACTTGTTTCCTTTTCATATGCATAGCCATAGTGGAGGTTTCTCCAGGAAAAAGATTTCAAGTTTGAACCCTGCATACAGCCAATATTCACAGAAATCTTTAGAACAATCAGAAGATGCTCACAAAAAAGAGCACAAACCCAAAAAGCCTGGCAAGTACATTTGTCCTTACTGTAATCGGGCCTGTGCCAAACCTAGTGTACTTAAAAAGCATATTAGGTCTCATACTGGTGAGCGACCATACCCTTGTGTCCCCTGTGGTTTCTCCTTCAAGACGAAAAGCAACCTTTACAAACACAGGAAGTCACATGCCCATGCAATTAAGGCAGGGTTGGTACCTTTCACAGAGTCAGCAGTCTCTAAATTGGACCTTGATGCCAGTTACATTGATGTGGAAGCTGAAATACATTCAGATGGAGAGCAGAGCACAGACACTGATGAGGAGACCTCACTCCTAGTGGAAGGGTCTGACAAACTGAGTCCCGTCTCGCAGCTCCCACTGGACATTGCTGGCAGGAGTGGTTTTCACTCCTCCATGGAAGAGTCCTTGGTGGGGCCGATGAAAGTCCCCATTTTGATCATCCCTAAAAGTGGGATTCAGTTACCCAGTGAGAGTTCACCATATATTAGCTCTGATATGTTGCAAACCCCATCCTTAAGTACCAAGTCTGATGACTCTCATACAGTTAAACAGCGACTTGCACTAAGACTGTCAGAGAAAAAAGGACAAGATTCTGAGCAGTCATTAAACCTCCTGAGCCCACACAGTAAGGGAAGCACTGATTCTGGCTATTTTTCCCGCTCAGAAAGTGCTGAGCAGCAAATTAGCCCACCAAATACTAATGCAAAGTCTTACGAAGAAATAATATTTGGGAAGTTCTATAGGATTAATCAAAGAGCAGCACTAACTGTAGCCACAGCAAATCAGGAACACAGTTTAATGGGTAGAAAGGGCAAAACAGACCCATCACCTCTTTTAAATAACAGATTAGATATCAAGATGCTTGAGGAACATATTTCTCACCTGACTCCAAATAAAGAGGAATTCATTGATTCCAGTAATTTGAGCACTATTAAGTCTACACAGGTTTATCCAGGCAGCGATACAGAATGTAGAAAATCCCTGACCACATCATCCATCAAAAGTGAATCCAGCTTGTACCAAGTCAGTCAGCAGGGAGATGTGCCTGTCCTTCTAGAGCCCCCAGCAGATTCCTCTCCTCTTATTAGAAGTAACTCCATGCCAACCTCTTCTGCAAACAGCCTAAGTATTCCCCCATCTCTGAGAGGAAGCCATTCATTTGATGAGAAGATAACTGGCTCCGATGATGTATTTTATCCCGGGACAGTGGGAATATCCCACCAAAGAATGTTGAGAAGGCAGGCTGCTTTTGAACTGC
This sequence comes from Sialia sialis, assembly GCA_009812075.1. NCBI lineage: Eukaryota > Metazoa > Chordata > Aves > Passeriformes > Turdidae > Sialia > Sialia sialis. The sequence continues at coordinate 40,000,277 of VRYO01002297.1, read as the reverse complement.
CGTCTGTACAGGAGGGACATTCAGATTCAGACTGTCATGGAAGACCAGGCAAAAATATCATTATTGCTTCCAGCAGACAGACAGCAGGTGACAAAGGACCATCCTTGAAAGACAAGAAAGGAGACAAGACCTTTTATGACTATGATGCCAGTGGAAAGCACTACAGAAAGTGGGAAGAATTTGAAGCTCAGAAGCAGAACTACAGGGACTCACCATCCTTAGGTGGGATGAACAAAGGGGGAGAGGTTTTTATTGATGTGCTTGGACAATCTCAGTCAGTGCCATCCATGCTTGGAACAACTTTTGAAAACAGAAAGCGCAGGAAGGAGGAGAGTGTTGGAGATGAGGAAGACAGTCCTATGATTTGCAGCAGTACAACTGGCACCCCAGGGGGAATTCAACCTTTGGACTTTGATCCCAAATCCCAAATTCAGGAAGTGCCAAGAAGTGGGTTTGCCCTCCAAGGCCTGGAAAATGCTCCCCATTGCCATGCAGAGCGTTTCGAAATGTGCAGGCCCTATTTGCAGTCTGGAAGTCCAGCAGCTTCTTTGGAAGACTCATCCCTTACTGCAGAGCAAGAGAAGGCTGCAGAATCACTGGTTAGAAAGCCCCCTGGAAATGTCATCTCTGTCATTCAGCACACAAATTCATTGAGTAGGCCAAACTCATTTGAAAGGTCTGAATCTACAGAACATATTGCATGCCAGCAGGAAAAGATGTATTCACCATCTGAAACATGCGAGAGTGAGATTTGTGAGTCCCCCATGAGCCCAGACCGAGCTCCACAAATGGAAAGCGTTGACACTGGTAAACCATCCCCATCCCAGCAGCCGCAGCCGTGCCACATACAGCCCAGGCTGGTTCGCCAGCACAACATACAGGTACCTGAAATTCGTGTCACGGAGGAGCCAGATAAGCCCGAAAAAGATAAAGAAGTGCAGAGTAAAGAGCAGGAGAGACCCACTGAAGAATTCCAGTGGCCCCAGCGAAGTGAAACCCTTTCTCAACTTCCAGCTGAAAAGCTACCACCCAAAAAGAAGCGTTTAAGACTGGCCGACATGGAGCACTCCTCTGGGGAATCCAGCTTTGAGTCTACAGGTACAAGTCTCTCTCGCAGTCCTAGCCAAGAAAGTAATTTGTCCCACAGTTCAAGTTTTTCAATGTCCTTTGAAAGAGAAGAGAATATTAAGTTCATCACACCTTCCAAACAAGATGAATTTGGAAAACAGTCTGAGTTTTTAACAGTTCCAGCAGGTGCTTACTCACTTTCCGTCCCTGGGCATCACCATCAGAGGGAAATGAGACGCTGCTCATCTGAACAGATGCCCTGTCCTCATGCTGCTGAAATCCCAGAGATCCGAAGCAAATCCTTTGATTATGGGAACCTGTCTCATGCCTCTTCAGCTGGAACACCTACTGTGGCATTGTCTCCATCCCGAGAAAGGAAGAAATGCTTCTTGGTTCGCCAAGCTTCCTTCAGTGGTTTTCCAGAGATTTCTCAGACTGATCAGAGCACAGAACAAAGTATTAAGCAGGAGCAGATGGAACATTCACAGGTTGGTCTTCGTTCTTCCCAGCTTGTCTGGCATCACTCCCCGTCCTCTGTACTTCAGCCCATTCAGGTAGATGACTCTGGAAAACAGACTATTGTCTCTTGTGGTCAGCTTAGTAATAGCTCATCCCACCTTTCCCAGCAACAGGCTCTTGTTGCAGACAGCCCAGAAATGTTGAGGACTCCCTTAATCCAGCAAGCACCTTATATTCCTAACAAACATCCATCAGAGCAGCAGCAGCTATTTGCACATCAGGAAAAAGTCCCATTTCCCCCTATCCATAGCACCTTGTTTCAGTTCCCCTATCCAGCTGTCTGCATGGTTCACTTACCACCATCTCAGCAGCCTATCTTGTGGCAGTCCTGCACAGAACCTCTGCATTTCCAGCATCAATTTGTACAACAGCTGCAGAAATCTTATGTCAAACAGGCTTTCCAAATAGACGTACCTCCAAGTTATCACCTGGAACATGCACCTGAGCTTATTGGAAAGAAAGCGGCTGATTATGTGCATGCTAAAGAGCAAGCATACCAGCATTACTCAGGAACATCTGGGCCGTATTCAAAAAATACTCTTGCTAAGTACCAGTCAGACCATAGCATTAAACCAACAGATACCTCCTCTGAGCAGCATCTTCAGACAGATTTTGACTCCCCAAGTGATGGATCTGTACAGTCTTTGCCAGGAGCAGTTGTTCCCGTCAGGATTCAAACCCATGTGCCATCTTATGGTAGTGTCATGTACACAAGCATTTCCCAGATCCTTGGACAGAGCAACAGTCCTGCAATTGTGATTTGTAAAGTTGATGAGACAGTTTCTCAAAGAACATTGGCAACTAATGCAACCATGCAAGGAATTGGATTTAACATAGCTCAGATGTTGGGCCATCATGGAGGACTAGAAAAATATCCCTTGTGGAAAGTGCCGCAGACACTTCCGCTTGGACTGGAGCCACCAATTCCCTTGTGTTTACCTTCCACTTCTGACATGGCTTCTACCTTGGGAGGAGGCAAACGAATGCTCTCCCCCGCCAGCAGCTTGGATCTCTTCATGGAGACCAAGCAGCAGAAACGAGTCAAAGAGGAAAAAATGTATGGGCAGATAGTTGAGGAACTGAGTGCAGTTGAGTTGACTAACTCAGACATAAAGAAAGATTTTCCAAGAATGCAGAAGCCTCAACTAGTAAGGCAGAGCTGTGCTACTGAGCCAAAAGAAAGTCTGCCATCCATGTCATCCTCTTCATCGCTGTCATCCTCAACATCTCAAGACTTCCCACCTGTCAGCATGGCGGGAGCTGATGCATTCCCACTGAGCAGAGAGAAACTTTCCAGTTTTGATTCCGCATCACCGGGACAGAAGTCCAGCGGCCCATCTGAAGGAAGAGACTCACCAGAGGAATTGGATGTGGATGAAACAGCCTCAGATATGAGCATGAGTCCACAGAGGTCTTCATTGCCACCAGGAGAAATTCAGGCAGAAGACCAACTGAAACATCAAAAATTACCTCTTGGGATGTTAGTCCAGATGTCATCTAATACTGTTGGGAAAGTCACAGCCTCAACCATTCTCCTGACAGACGTTGCAGATTTTCAGCAGATCCTTCAGTTCCCAAGTCTGCGTACTACAACTACTGTGAGCTGGTGTTTCTTAAACTATACAAAACCCAATTACACGCAGCAGCCAACCCTCAAAGCTTCTGTTTATGCTTCGTGGTGTATAAGTTCATGTAACCCAAACCCATCTGGGCTAAGTACAAAGACCACTTTAGCACTTTTAAGGTCCAAGCAAAAAAACACCACGGAAATCTACACCCTGGCTGCTATGCACAGACCTGGAGCTGGTAAACTGACATCATCAAGTGCATGGAAGCAGTTTGCTCAGGTAAATAAAAAAATTCAATAAAATTATATTAATGTATGTTTATGTTAGATATTTCTAGTAAACTATAAAATGCGAGTTAATGATTAATTTTTTTTGCAAAAAGTTTCCCCATTGGGAAATCAGCCAATGACATCTTCCCAAGACAACTTTTGAGCCTCAGTTTATCCTTCTGCAAGCTCTGCTACTTCTGCTGTCTCTGTCTATGTCTCCATTTTCAAAATCAGATGCAAAAAGTCTGGCTTTTAAAGCTCTCCCTTCAGGTGTGCCAGAGCCTGATACATTATCTCCTTTTATTTTTGCCCTTTGTTTTTCCCAATTTAAACAGTGTCAGACATAAACATCCACATGTGTTTGTAAGAAAAGATTAACATAAAGTTGAGTACAGATCTTCAGATCCATTTAATGTCTTTTACATATTGACTTTTCCTCATGGATTAAGCATTTGCTAATAGTGCCAGGGAAAATTCTGTAATGGCAATAAATTACCTTCTAAGGCTTTTCCATATCTATTTTCCATGATTTTTTTTCCAGAGGAAAGATACAGTATTGTCTTTTCTATCAAGACTCTTGTAAAAATTTGTCCATGTTGCCTCCTCTCTTATTCTCTGTCAAATTAAATGGGACAGATTAATTTATCGTATAGAGTTGGACCAAAATGAGAGTTTGGCTTTGACCTGGTATGTTAAAAGTATTTGAAATGAAGTGTATGTTTATTGTATGCTCCAGAAGTAACACCCTTCCTTGACTTTGTTCTACAGATGAAACACGAGCCATTCTTCTTGTTTGGCAGCAAGCTTGAAAAGAAAGTAGTGGGGAATATTATAAAAGAAAGAGTAAAAGGAGACATTCATGGAGATAAAGACATTACATCCAAACAAACTGAGCCGATACGAATTAAAATCTTTGAAGGAGGGTAAGAAAATATAACTGGAAATTTCAAGCTCAGCCTGTCATTTTAAAGACATTTGAAAATGAATATGAATGAATTAGTATGTGAACAGTCTCCTGTATTCTTGCCATGTCTTGTAGCTCCCAAGTCTTTTCTTTTTTGTGTATTTGTCAGTCTTAAAATGCACTGCAGGGTACCTGTATACTCTGGGCTCTACTTTGCTATTAAGACAATTGTTTTCTATCTGTGTGAGAACACTCACTCGAAATTGTTGCTTTAATTCCTTAAGTCACAAGAAAGTGGATAAACTGTTGACATTTTGATATTTTCTATGCCATTTCTTTGTATTTAATGACTTCCATGAGGATGTGTTTCCATTTTTAGGTACTGTGTATTCCACTTAGTTGAACAGGTTGACCAGACATGCTTAGTCGTATTCTTGTAATATTGTATTATTTACTGTGGATGGATTTTGGAGAAAAAATGTAAGATGCCAATGAAATCTATGGCATCTAAGACTAATCCATAGATCTGCCAAGTATGGTATATAAAATAAAGCTTAATTTTACTGTGGCAATCTATCACTCAAGTGATAACAGAAACAGCAAAGAGGGAAGAGGGGAGAGCAAATTAGCATTATTTTGAGGCTTAAGAAACTTTAAGAGAAGAACATTTAAATAGATGCTTGTTTGTCTCTGCAATATACTCTAAAATGGAAGATATTGTTTCGTTTCTTTTACAGAATTCTAACACAGTGCAATTAGTTTGTCACTTTTTAGTAGTGCATAGTCAGGAGGCTAAACAAGATGTGTTTTTCAGTCTTACCAAACTCAGATGGTCCCACAGTACTGTTTTATTGGGGTAACTAAATAGGTCAGGAGTGAGATGTGCGAAATTCATACATCCATTTCCTTCTCCTGTCAGTTTGTACTCTTTAAAATCTCAGTTGTCCTTCACTGATGTTGTGTTTTTGTCTAAGATTGAGTAATCTTCATGAAATCACTGTTGCCATTTCTCTGTAGTCTGCAACACTAAAGGAGTATAGCCTGCATCTTTCCTGAAAACGTTATTTTGGAGATTCTTATAGGTGTGCTGGCCCAGACACCCTTTTTCTGACTGTTCTCTGTAGCTGTACCTTGTCCTAATACCTAAGCCAGTAGAGACTGGCTTTACAAGAGTGACACAAATTCAGTGGAAGTCTAAGTTTACAAGAAATTTAAAAAGCTGTTGCTTCAATTCATACCCACTTTGAAGTATAAAATTTGCCTGCTTCTCACTATGTACCGTTTCTCAATTTGGATGACCCAGCTGAAGATAGTCTGCCTTGATGTAAGCTGCATGATAAGAGGTCAGAAGAGTAGAAGTGTGTTAAGAAAAGCAACTTAAAGCAGGATTCAGATGAGTGTGAGCTGCAGCAGATCACTCTATAAAAAACTTCTACTACCTAATACTTACTTCAATAAATTTTGTGTGTTACTTGTACTACCTTAAGTTTTTCTGTACACCAGTAAGGTTTATGAAACCTTATTTGAGTAAAACCATATAATTCACTTAACCTACACATGTCTCCTGGTAATGCTTGGCTATGTTTAGATACCCTTTGAGTAAAACAAAATGTAAGAAACCTTGATGTGCACATTAATTTCAGGAATTGAGAGAACAAATAGTCTGTGCAATAGATTGAGACTTCCTCAATAGAAACATATAAACTGCAAAACTGCAGCAAATGACGTGATGCAGTGTCAGTAGGTCCACTCTTTATGCACACATCATAAATTTATGGTACATTTTACAAGGATTATTTGTGGAAGAATAGATTAATTCTTTCCATTCTAGATACTCACTTGGCTATTTTTTAAATTGATGTAATAGATATTGTTGTCATGTCTTGCACTGCTTTCTGTCCTGGTATTGAGTTTTTCTTTCAAGTTATTCTCGATGACTTCTTAAAGCTAGTTTTTGACATGGATGGGTTTCTATGCTTGCTTCTTCTTGGCTGTTTCTTGAGCTATTTTGTTCTCTCTTCAAGCACATCTTCATCTCCTCTCACCATGTGGTACAATGAGCTATATAGCAAATGTCTGTTGTCTTCATGTCACATTTTCTCCCCTGGACAGACAAGCATAGATGGTCATGTCTTGTTTCAGCAGGGTATTTTCATTTTGGTTTTTGGTTTTCACGGGGAATGGGTTTCCTTAAGCTTTGTGATTGCTTTTGCTTCATAGGTCTGAGGAAGGTAACTAGCTGAGCACAATCTGTGGCTGTCCACTTTTGTTTTGAGGGAAAGCCTATCCACCTGGCAGGGAAGTACAGCTCTGCAGCTGCCTTGTGCAAGTTGGGTGGGGCATTCATATGGCGGCTGGGCAAAAAGCAGAGAGCTGGGGCTGGGGATGAGTGAGAAGCTGAAGAAGCAGAATCAGCAAAAAGTAGATCATAGAATCATAGGATTGTTACCTCTAAGATCATCTGGTCCAACTGTGAACCAGTACCCCCAAATGTCACAGCAGATCACCACCTTGCTGCAGAAAGTTCATCAAGGGCATTTTACAGGCATTGTAGCAGAGGGAGTTTGGAGGTATGACACTAATCACTGCATTATTACCACTGGCAGGTGGCTTGCTACAAGTGAAATTATCTGGATCACAAAATGTGCTTTCCATCATCTATGACTGCAGATGTGACTGATGGGATATGAAGCAGTATTTCTCAAAGAAAAGCAGTAATGTGAAGTTCAGTGCTTGCTGCAGTACAGTTAATTACTAATGGTGTGCAAAGAAAGAAGGGACAGGACAAGCATGCCTGCTCATCTGACACCTACCTTAAAGACATTACCAGCTGACAGCAAGAATTCACAGTTTACTTATGTTTGTACTTTCATATCTTCCAGTAACAGACTCTAATTGAAAAACACAAATAAAATAACATTTTGGATAAAAATTGCAGGACTCTGAGACTTGTTCATGCTTTTTAACTCATGAGTTCCATCCTAGTCAAAATCAGAGAGGCAGTGACCAAAGTCCTCAAATGGACGTTATGTAGTAAGAAGGGGGAAATTACTCAAAGCTTTTAGAGAGGCACAAGTTAGCAGTAAGGTCTAATATTCCTGAGGTCTGAAAGGGAATCACCATTGACTCAGACTTCTAGTCTTAGTTTTTGTACCAGCCCTTCTTTAAATGTCAAGTTTGTGTGTGTCATTTCTCTTACAGTCATTGTTATGATGAAGCAAACTTAAAGAGTCAAGGTCAGTTGTGGCCAAAAACCATCTATATGAATGATGAAGAGACACATGTTTTATCATTGTCTTTGTGTCCAATGGGATCTGACAGGTGACAGAAGCCAGTGGAATGAGGTCAAGCAGAAGAAGAGCAGAGATGGAGCAACAGAAAAGCACATGTAATAGCACAGCATTTATCTTATGAGTATCAATCAGGGGTGGTATGATAGACTCCATCCCAGCAAAATCAGACTATAAGGAGAGATGAAGAGAAGATAAAATAGCAGTATTTCAAATAATAATGGGCTGGGTTTTTTTTGTCTGTGGGAAAGAGCTTGGAGGTTGTTGATGAAGCAGTGGATAGAGAGGTGACTAGCAGTCATTGGCTTGTGCATATGAAGGAGAACCTGGGAAATGGAGCAGCCAGACAACTAAGACCCCAAAAATATACAGAAAACCTACTAGAGAGATAACTAAATATTAAATTACATTAGAATGTGCCAGTTTCACCCATGCTGCCTGGGACAATTAAGGAAATGGGAGAGGTACAACTTTGTTGGAAATTAGTTGAAAAAAACTGAGTTTAGACGTCCACATTAAAAGAAGAGCTAATGTGTTTAAAAGATAAGAAGATGGACTTGAGAACAGGACACTGTTTTATGTTTTTCTAAGATATTAACATCAAAATTTATATTGTCCATGATATAGCTAAACATATGGGAAAGTGTTCATCTGAGAACAGCACACTTGATAAAATGTTCCAGCTCTGTAACCCAAAAATTACCACTTTTTTTCTTGTAGAGTTCTCATCACATTAACAGAATCTTCCATACAGTCCCTTTTTTATTTAAGGTATTGAATGTCAGTACCAATGGTATTTTGTGAGCTGTGCATCCACAGAAGGACTGAAAGTACTTTGTACTGCTTAGGAATGGGGCAATGGAGGACAGAGGAAAAAAAAAATACTATTTCAGAGTTCTTGCACTTCCTGGATTTTACTTTGGATGTATGAGGATGAATGAGCAATTTATCTTTGGGAATGTCAGGAATCTGTAATGTGAGCACATACATCCTTGTTCATCATCCATGTTCCTTTATGCCTAATGGGAAGAAATGGGCATTTCCAGGATGTGATTTATGTGATCCCAAGGGATAAATGCACTAAAATAGTTAAATGAACCGTGCTGCAAAACAACCCTCTTCTCAGCAGTGGTAAATGTCTGTGCTGCACAAGACTACAGTGGACTTAAATAAATCCAACCTGCAGGCTTATATTTGGAGTTGTGTCCATAGGAATGGTTGCTCATTGGTTTCCTGACAAGGTGTTTATACTGTTCTCTTCCTGCAAACTGTTGGTCTCATATTGTTTAAATACTTTGGGACCAGTACACTCTCTGAAAGCCAAATACTTTATGAATTCCAGACTGAAAATTCAGTAGTTCCTTTGGACTTCTGTGAGTTTGCTTTGATGATTAGGATCAGATGCATAGAAGTGATGTTTGTAATTGTATGAGACCTAGAGTCTGTATGACTTAAATACTTGCTCTCTTCCAACAGGTATAAATCAAATGAGGATTATGTATATGTCAGAGGTCGTGGTCGAGGAAAGTACATTTGTGAAGAATGTGGCATTCGCTGTAAAAAGCCAAGCATGCTCAAAAAACATATCCGTACTCACACTGATGTCCGGCCTTATGTATGCAAGTTGTGCAATTTTGCCTTCAAAACTAAAGGTACTTGACCCTTTTTACTGAACTCTTGCCGCTTCTGGAGCTATTTTGCTCTCTGGGATCCAATCACCCATTGCATTCAAGGGGAGTATTTTCTTTAGAATAAAATTGTTGTGTTTATGTATACAGGGCTGGATAAGAGAGTTTGCTCTCTTCTGTTTAATTGATCCAGGGATTTTGTAAGACTCTGAGACTCCTTGGATAGCTTCATTAAGACACCTATAGGCTCTTGGCTGGTCCTTCTGTCTTCAGAGAAAGTGTAGTAGTGTAAGAACCATCCTGAAAAATAATACTCTGCCAACATTGTTACATGGTGCAGATTTTAATTGCAGCAACACTTGAGTGCTACCAGTAGACCACACTTATGACATAATGTAGAAGTAGAGCATCAGCTGCTGAGGAATACATGCCTTCACAGGCTTTACAGTGGGTCAGTTTCAAGTTTATGAATAATGTATGTCTCCCAGATGGGCCACTCCATCCACTGTGGCATTAATTATGGATAGAGATCTGATAGCTTCTGTTCACATGTATTTATCAGCACAGAAAAAAGCCTCCATTTGTCACCCTGAGGCCACAGATAATGATATTCTTTGGAATTCAGATTTGTGATGCAACTATCTCCTTGAAAGAAAAAATCCTTTCCTTGGTATCATTTCTTTGTAGCACAGCCTAAATGAGCCTTACATTCTCAGTTTCTTAGGTTCCCTTTGGCAGACAAAAGAAATGGATTCTGGTCCCAGTGCAGTGAAACTTAACTCATAGGGGGAGAAAGGAAGCTGAAGAAAATTTCTCCCAAGATCCCAGTGCAGCTTCATGGCTGTTTTGAGGATTGAGAATTGCAAGTTTCCATGACTCCAGCACTTCGTTCTGTGCCAAAGATGGGAATAGCTGATGGATGGTAGTAGGTCCATCAACCTAATTTAAGATGAGAATTTTCATGGGCATGTAGAGACAAAGCCAAGGAGCTGCTTGTTTGTAGTCCCAATAGACCATCTGGTGAGCTGTTCTCATATCATTGCTTACATTTGAAATTGCTGGAGGAATGGGTCTTGAGGAGGGGCTTGAAGTAGATGACAGTATTGTGGTTTTACAGCTGTGTTCAGAGAGGACATTCCAGGAAGAAGAGGTGGCATGGAAAAAAGAGAAATTGCTTGCTGAGGCTGGCATTTCTGGCAAAGAAGAAGAAACATGGAGGAGGTGGTTTGCTATTGCACAAAAAGGACATGAGGAGCAAGAGACTAGGTTATCCTTCAAGTACGAGAAGTGCTTAATTGATATATAACTGATTATAAGCACTTGTCAGCCTCATAACTATTGTTGGTATTTTGTTGAGAGCAGTGGGAGACAAACTTACAGAGGTACTTGGGTTTTCAGTTTTTCTGAGCACTTAGCCATCCGGAAGCATTGATGGCCAAGTCAGACTTTTCATACAATGCACAGGCAGAAGAAACTCCTACTGAGAAGGGAATTATTTGAACTAGCTGGAACTGAAAATCAGAAAAGAGCCTGGCTTGTGAGTTTCTAAGCACACCTGCACTATCCAACAGAGAGGTTCAGTGTTCCTGCCCCAAGAGGGCATGTGCCACAACACCATCTGGAGATGCTGGTTGAGGTCCTGGAAGCAGCATAAATGCATTTCCAGAGGGCTTTCCAACTAAGAAGCACCATGTCTTGGTAGTGGGTTGGGTTTGCTTGTGCCATACTTTCCCTTTTGGGTGTTGCAAATGACACTGAAGAGGCAAATAGATAACAGTGATATTCTCCTGCTTGTGCTTTGTGCTCAAGATTCTTTGTCATGAAATGTCTCTTGGGGCCAATCTCAACCCAGATTTTTTATCTGTGAAAAAACAGACCAAGACAGGCACTCCAGAAAGTCAATAGTCTAGTGTTAGATTGCTCCCTCAGGGGGAAGGGAGATTTGCTTTTAAATCTCTGCTGTGTCTGGTCTAGATCCGTACTCCAAATCTGGGAGCTGAACCTGAATTTCCCACGTCCCAGATGGGTGCTGTAAGCACAGCTCCTCTCAGTTCAGAGACTGCTGCAGCTAGATGGTAATTTTGCATAGAGAAACCTCCTGTAACTGTCTTTTTTTTTTTTTTTTTGTGGGGTGCTTTTGCTTCCAAATGCTTCAAATACGTGTAACATTTGGAAACCTTGTGCAGGGTAAATGGGAGAGCCATTACCTTGAAAATGCTGCTGTGTAAATAGGAACATGAGCCCTGAATGGTTGCTGTGCTGAGGATTTACTTTGATGTCTAGGCAGTCTGTACATACCATGAACAGAGTCAGGAACAGATAACATCCAAAAGTGAGTTTTTTAGGGGTGCCTAAATATTATGTGGAAAATTGGAGAGATGCCTATGTACCTCTCAGGCCCTGAGTTAATTTGAATTTTTTATGTTGTAATGATACAAAAACTCACTCTGATCAAAACATGTTTTGAGGCCTATGGTCTTAATGAGTCAGCCCTGTCTGTTGTGGTGTTTTTTAAAAGGTAAAATCCATTATCTGCAGCATAATGGAGTTAAGATACACCAAAACCTTAGTTGAAGAGTGATCTTTGTTGTTGTCCATTAATTACATTAATCTCTGATCCATAGGAAATCTGACAAAACATATGAAGTCTAAAGCACACATGAAAAAATGCTTGGAGCTTGGAGTATCAATGACATCTGTAGATGATGCTGAAACTGAAGAAACAGGTATGTAAAAATGATTTAATTTAGTTGGAATGGCCTCATACCAACTAAAGTATGGAAAGTATGGAGTCTGCAAAGGACTCATTGCACTTCAGCACAGTGATGAGCATGGGAAAATACATTACAAGTATTTGGAGCATTTTTTAATTGAGAGTTAACATTTTAATAAACAGGAAGTAAAAAAATAAGTCCTATCTAGTTGTCTGGGTTATACTTTTTTACACGAAGAGGTGTTAGAAATAAAAGTATGGCCCATTCTGATCTGTCTCATTCAACATTCCCAGTCTTTTCACTTAAGATGTGAGAGATGGCAGCATTTAGTGAAGTTGCAAGGTGGTGTGGGATGACTTTGCTTTCATACTTCCTTTCAACTATAGAGTTTTAAGGTACTATTTAAATAAAAATCTGGCTTGCATCCTTGAGGAATGGCTTTATGCAGCCATTCCAGATGAAGAGCATCCAGCAATGGCAGTGAGTGTGCTGTGTGGGGAATGCCTGGGGCATGAGAGGTGAGATATGTGCTAATAATTTGCACTTGCTGTGGTTGTTTCAGAAAATATGGAGGACATGCAGCAGGAGGCAGAGAAGAGCAGCAACCTGGCAGGGCTGTCAGCAGAGCACCAGTTTTCTGACGCAGAGGAATCAGATGGCGAGGATGGCGATGACAATGATGATGATGATGAAGATGAGGATGATTTTGATGATACTCAGGGAGACTCGACACCAAAAACCAGATCAAGAAGCACCAGCCCGCAGCCCCCTCGGTTCTCCTCCCTGTCAGTGAGCTCGGCTGGGGCATCACAGGGGGCTTCCCCAGAGGGCTCCCTTCCAGTGGGACACTCTTCCCTCATCAGTTACTTGGTCACCTTACCTAGCATTCAGGTTACTCAGCTTATAACACCAAGCGACTCCTGTGAAGACACACAAATGACAGAATATCAGAGGTTCTTCCAGAGTAAGAGTACAGATTCAGAACCTGATAAAGACAGATTGGACATACCCAGCTGCATGGATGAGGATTACACACCTTCATTAGATCCCAGCTCTTCTCCGAGGGACCTCTCACCTTCCAGTCGACAATCGTCACCTGGCTACGATTCTTCACCCTACAGAGATAACTCACCAAAGAGATATTTAATGCCAAGAGGGGATTTGTCACCCAGAAGACATCTGTCACCCCGCCGAGATATTTCACCCATGAGGCACCTTTCCCCGCGCAAGGAGGCTGTGCTGAGGAGAGAGTTGTCACCAAGACGGGATGTGTCACCAAGACGTCACCTATCGCCAAGGAGACCAATGTCACCAGGGAAAGATGTGTCTGTCCGCAGAGATTTGTCTCCCAGGCGAGAGAGGAGATACATGGCCTCCGTTAGAGCGGCATCTCCCCGGAGGGGCTTGTACCATAATCCAGCATTGTCCATGGGTCAATATTTACAGTCTGAATCTATTCCAGTGGGACATTCAGTAAGTATGAAAGAATATTTTCACTGCTCTTGTCAAAAGCTGTGCTCTTACTGAATTTGTGCATTTCAGAAATTCTTGCAGCTTTGTAGAAGAAGAAGGCATAAAATTTGAGCCTGGGAAGTCCTGGAAGAAATGCAAGAAATTTGGAATAAACAGGGACCAAGTCAGGATGCTGATTCATTTAGATGCACTAGAGTCAGCCTAAGGGGGAAGTGTTCACTTGGTAGAACTGAGTAGCTCCACCAACTTCAGTGAAATTAGGCTGGTTTGTATTTTCTGCCTCCATATTCATTATATATTTTATTTATATAATTTTTCAGTGGTCCAGAAAGCTTACATGGTTTGTGAGGCTTTCTTGTGCACTGTAAAAATCTCGTTCTTCCCAAACTCTCCGGTGAGTTCAAGCCAAGATCAAGGCTTAAAGCCCTGTTCTTTTGGTATGGTGCCCATCACTGAGTATACGGAATAAAAATGTTAAGATAATGGAACCTCTTAAAAAAGCAGAGTGCACACTGAAATCAGAATTTGTGGCTGGAATTTAAAGGATATTACTGTGTGAGAGGAGCAGGCAGCTCTCTGCCCCACAGAAAGTGCCACAGCTGTTTGGGTGGAAATATGCAAAACTTGCACAGCTGCTGTGTGTACTCTTCCCTTTTGGTAAATCAGCTCTCAGAAACTGCCAGATTGGAACTTTTGACCAACCCTAACATTCATAAAGCACTCCCTCCATGAATAGATTACATCTTCAGAGGTAAGGAATGGCCTTGCTAGGTGTGAATTTACTTAGTTATTTACTATGCTTCCCTCACCACGTTGTTGTTGTTGTTGTGGCTGCCCTCTCACTGCCTGCCTATGTGTTGGTTCAACCTGGGCAAGCTGTGACAGTCTCAGATTACCTCAGAGCTCCTTGCTCCCTGCTCTTCTCCTGGCTGGCCTCTTCTCTCTGCTTCCCTATTCCCAGTCTTCTTGACTCTCTTTGTAGTCTTTGCAGTGTTCCTCTGTGGAGAAGAATTGAACCCTGAGCTCATACCATCAGCATTTCTCACCTCTGGTGGGATTTTTTTTTTTCTGCAGTCAGGCAGATGTCTTATCTGGTCTGAGGAATGGAGTGAGAGATGCACCCAAAGATGATTGGAGCAGGGCCAGATCCAAAAGTGATTTACCAGAATTTTGTGGGGTATAAGGGAAAGCTGCAATTTAAGTGACCATATTTATAGGAGAGAGCAACACAGGTACTTCTCCCATGTCTTAGACATGGCCCCATGACTTAGTAAGTTGTTTGGGAGAGCACTGGAGGGGATGACTGATTAAATGATCCTTGAGAAAGTGCATGCTGAAACCCTGCTGCACTCTCACAGGAGTGATCACTGCACAGCTAAGGGAGGATACAAATCCCACTAGCAGTTCTACTGACTACACAAGGAAGCAAGAGTGGGTGAAGAGTCACCAGTTTAAAGTTGTGATGTCTTCTTATCAAATGAATGTGATCATATGGGATTCTACAGCTGACATGGTGCAGGGTGCCCCCAGTCCCTTATGGCCCACATGAGACACATTCTGTAATAAAGATTTTGGATGTGCAATGATGCTAGCAGAAGTGTATGTTAACAGCCATCCTTAGCCATCTGACAGTTCTTGCTGTAATATTTTTCTTATGTTCTATGTACACCTTCCAGCAAGGCATTTAGCACGATGTAAGCACTCTTAGCACTTCTCACTCCTTCTTTTGAAAATTCCACCATGCCACATGGGCATCTAAAGCTTACCTTGTTTTTTGAGGTACAGTCAGGCATGTGGCAGTGAGAAATACAATATGAAAGATCAGTTGTCTTACAGAAAGCATCAGTAATTTGATGTGTGCTGGGTGTTTTGAGGGAGAAGGCCAGACCTCAGCAGAGTCACTACAACCTGAGTACAGGAGACATCACTGTTTGCCTTAAGGCAACCTTAATGAAAAAAAATGACAAGTGAAGATGATTGCACATTGCAACAAATGTCTGCAGGGAAGAAAAGATAGATTCCTCATCTCTTGATGCCTTTCTGGAAAATGTACTTCAGCCAAACATTAGACAAGCTTAAGTGAAACACAAGTTATTATACTCAGCATGTGGGAAGACAAATAACACTTGAGCTTGCTATAACTGAAAGCTGTCAGAGAAGGAAAAGGAATAAAGGTTGGTAGTAAAATCCAGCAAACTGGAACATCATTAGCAGCTGCATTGGTGATGCACATGCCAGCTTACAATCCTTAAAATACTTTAGGATCTGCATTGAGTTCCCAGTACTTGCAGGAATAAGGACAGTTTTGTGCTTCTAGTGCTTGCAGTTCCCAAAAGAGGCCAGTTTGCTTTCTTCTCAATTGAAATTGATGTATCTGCTGTAGTCTCTTTGGCCAGTGCTGGTCTAGTTGCCCTTCATCTTGCTTCCTGTTGAATGTCCATGCACTTAGGTGGTCTTGTGCAAAAGGCTTGTAAAGTGCTCTGGCATTGAAAGCACCACGTAGAAAGCAATTAAAATTATTTGTTTAGGAAGTGGAAAAGAGCATGGCGAAAGTAAATATTTTTTTAGATTGTATAAAAAACACAGGAAAACATACACTTTTTTTTTCCTTTGGCAGCCAATAACAGGATACGCTCCTGCAACAGAATGCTCTCTCTAAAGTTGCCTAAGTCTGTAGTGTATGCTGGGTCACACTTGGCTCTGACAAGTTAAATTGGTGTCTTTAAAATTAATGCCAGATATCTTCTGCTCTCTAAATAAATTCAGGAGCTTCTCTTCTGTCAACGCCAGAGGTTTCATTCCTTACTGAGGAGGCTGATGCCATTATCAAAAGACTCAGATTCTTCTTCCCAGTCATATTCTCTCAGTCCTGAGAGAAAGAGAAGGAATAGGAAGCCTTCATTTGTTCACCCCGAGTGAATCTCTTTTAGCATTTTAGTT
This sequence comes from Sialia sialis, assembly GCA_009812075.1. NCBI lineage: Eukaryota > Metazoa > Chordata > Aves > Passeriformes > Turdidae > Sialia > Sialia sialis. The sequence goes on along the minus strand of VRYO01002297.1, from coordinate 39,983,904 downwards.
TGGATCAGGCATATATCTCGGTTGTCACATTTTTTGTGCTTTGACTCACCTTTTCTGATCAGTCTGAAAATACGCACCAGGAGGGCAGCAGGTGCACTTGAACTGTGGGTGGTCATTCAAGACTGCAAAGAGGCCACATAGGGCTAATCTGAAAGAACCTCCCCTTCCAAACCCACAACTCTTGCATTATGAATATGGGATCCAGCACAAACAGTTTTCACTCCATTCCTGCTTGTCCCAACCCTTAGTACACCCTGCTACTTCCTACTGCAGACCAGAACCTTTGCCTCTTCTTCCAGTCCCAGGATAGACACAATGAGATCGAGAGGGTGCCTTGCTGTGAGTGGTACAGACTTGTCTCTCACAACTATTTCAACTTCCAGGCAGTAGTGGATTTTACTTGTGTTGCCATCTTGTTGCTCATCTCATTAATTTTGAAGTCTGAAGCCTGTCTTGATGTATTCGGAAAGCCTGAAGGGAATTAGGCACCTACCTCTATGACCACTCAAAAGTTGATAGGACTTAAGGTCCTTTGATCATCCCAAACATGGATATTAAATCTCTTCCCAAACACTCACTACTTTATCATCTTGAATGAAATGCATTCTTGTACAGAGAGCCAGAAACTTCTGAATTCCAGGTAAACTGTAAATAGGTTCACTGGTGCATCTGAGCTACTGTGGTGCATTCTCTGTAGGGCTGCAAATTGAGCTGATCCTGAAAGTGAAGGCGACACAGAGTTATAGTCACTTTATTATGCATCATGTCTTTTGGGAGGCACATTGGTAATATGTTCTGTTACTGGATTTCACTATAGAGTTTAGTGTTTTCTGGATTTTAACTTTAAAAAACCTCTGGTACATTATGACATGCTAATCAAAGAGGCTGTTTTCCACCCAACACATTTTTGCAAGCTGTGGTCTGAGGCTGCCCAGAGGATGTCTGTGAAGGGTACTTGGCTTTGAAATGCGGTCTTCCTCTTAATCTCCCACAACCTGATTTGGATGATGTACCAGATACAGGGTAAACCCTATCTCATCCCTGAGGCATTCTGGGGGACTTGTAAAGATGGATATGGCTTTGCTCAGGGGTGTGATGTGGCAGTCTAGCTTTGTGATCAGGTCAGAGCATTTAGTGAAAAGCTGCTGCAAAATACCGTTGCTTGGGAAATTATATGTCACCTGGAATTGAAGGGAAATATGCTAAACTGTAAAAAATGAGAATTAATAGGAAATTAACTGGATTCCCATCACCAAATCCAGGTGAAGAGAATTCACAAAGGGAAGAGCTCAGCTCACAGCACTGGCAGCAACCCATTCTGACTGCATTGCCAGAAGATACTGTGACTTGCTGCACTGTGCTCTGTGATCTAATACTTGACCTGTCAACTGAAGAAAGTCTTTGGATGTTCAGGGTGCTTGTTGAAAAAAGACAGTCTTTCCCTGTGAATATGTGTGTCTCCTTGTAGGAATGAAAATGCTTGATATTGGTAAAGGAAATAAAATCAGGGTAAGAGATAGGAACAGTTACTAGTGATTTAACCATTTATGTTATTGTTTCCAAACTTATCTGCCAGAGCTAGAGAAAAATAATCCAGTATGTGCCCAGCCAGGCTTGGAAGGTATCCAGTGACATGCACATACTGTCACTGTCTATGTTAAAATCCGGCCTACAAGACATATATTGGATGATGCTGCTGATGTTAAAGCACAGCAGTTTCTGTCATGTTAGCCACCTCTCTCCAACAAGGACAGACTCTTGCTCTATTCCCTTATGAAACTCTGGCAAGGTAAAATATTAAGCAAGTGTCTTTCTCAATTAGAGATTTGTGTGTGACTAGGTTTGTTCTTTGATGATTTTTACTCTTTTATTTTGCTCAATTTCCCTTAGCCCAAGTTCACATCAGATGTAATAGTAATGAATGTCATGGTATAGGAAACATCCAAAAGGACAATATGACTGAGAAACTGGTTGGAAAAAAGATGGAAAAAAAAATAGGGGGCAAGCAGCTGTGCAGAGGTGAAGTTAGCAATAGGAAGGACTGACAGGGGATGTGAACCGTCTTGTGGCTTGGCAACTGCAGTTTATTTTGTATAGTTTACCCCATTCAGCAGTATAATGTGCGGTCACCGTGCTTTCTTATGACAGTTTCTCTTTTATGAGACTCAAGCATCTCACTTTCTGAATAGGAAAATTCCCAACATAGATTAGTTTCTGAATAATATCTCTAAAGTTTGACTCTGATGATTATGGGTCACCCTTTCCTCTCTCGACATTGATTTATATTGAACAGGACAAAGCATCTGAGCACAGTGAGACTGAGCCCTTGGGTAGCACAGAAACTGAATCTTTAATTGCCCCCTAAACCAGCTCCCTGGGATGAGATCAAGAGGTTGCTTAATGCCTTGAGAGCTAGGATTTTCCAGCAGTGAAATGCTGCCACTTTAATGCATTGGCATTTAGCAGCACAGTCCTCACAAGGCTGTGGTAGCATTACAGCTCTGGGGCAATTGATCCATGTTTGGTCAATTTGCAGAGCAGAGATGAGCATTTTCATTCATTTACTTTCATATGAGAGTCCCAGAGAGTTGTGTGGCCAAATCCCACATATAATTATGAAAATGTCATCCTGCACTTCTGTCATCATTACTCCTCTGGTCAGCAATAAATGATACTTAATCATCAGATAGCAAACACATTTTAAAACTTAAGAATGAAAAAAAAAGGAATGAAAAGCCCAGGGCATATTTAATACTAAGTGGAGATGGAGCTGTTTATTCTTCCAAGGCAGGAACTAATGGAAAGGCAGTGAAAATGTCAATATTGCGAGATTGGCTTTTATTAGCCGTCACAAAATCCCCCATTCTTCTCAATCCCATTATGAATGGGTGAGGCTCCCTGGGATCATCACTTTTTCCTCACAGCTGATGCCTGTGCTTTTGTTATTATTTATTGTTAACACTGCAGATAAGCCAGAGGGGTGCTCCATTGTCTCAATGACTAGAAAAATTTGTGTCTTCATTGCACAGAGACACTTGAACTTGTGTAGAAATACCCATCTGCTTTCACCAAGGATTGGGTAAAGCTCCCAGGGAGCAAGTGCCTTTTGTGGGGCTCAAGAGCAGATCTTTCAGAAGGCAGTAAATCCATACATGCTGTCAGATATTCCCTGTTATACCAAGCAATGGTGATGAGCAGCTGATATTCAGGTGTGTGCTTCTCTGCAACAAAGTTTAAATACCAGCATAGTTTGCCAAAAAAGAGAGTAAGATGGATCTCCTGGCCAAATTTCTCCCAGGAAATGAAAATCTATCTACCTCAAATTCTGTTCAAAGTTTCAGTTGAATATAATATCCTCCACTTCCTGACCTAAATCACTGCATTGTGTTGCTGAACTCTCTTAACTAGCCACGGCCTTTCACCTCAGAGGCATGAGCCCTGTAGGGCTGAGCTAAGCAAAACCTCCTCTGTTGTTTGGATATGAAATTAGTGGAGTTTTCCAAATGCTTTGGGATCCATCTGGATGAAAGGTGCTTCGTGAATGGGAGGTTGTGTTAGACAGGAAAGCAGATAGGTGGTTTGGCAGACAGACAAGAATTCTGCTAGTAGCAATGCTGACAATCTCTTTTTTCTTCTGGTTACAGAGGAGGGGGTTGTCTCAGGCACCTTACTTCAACATATATGGAGAAAAAGGAGGCATGGAGCATCGCAGGTCTAGCTTGTTCCCTGAAGCTCCGAGCGACTACGTCTTCAGTCACCTTCCACTACACTCCCAGCAGCAGATCCGAGCACCTATCCCCATGATGCCTATTGGGGGAATCCAGATGGTCCATTCAGTCCCCGTGGCCCTTTCAGGTTTACATTCTCCGTCCACTCTGGCCCTGCAGAGGGAGGTCTCTGAGGAGAAGCAAAGAGGAACTGCGGAAACCCTTGCGAAAGAATCGTATAGTATTTCTAAGCACCACGAGAACCGTACCTCTCCGCACAGCTTGCACCCCGCTGCTCCCCCCAGTGCCCCCTCCTCGCCGCTGCTGCTGCTGGCGCAGAGCACATCCGAGGACAGCGTCGTGGCCACCGAGAGGGAGCAGGAGGAGAACATACAGACTTGTACAAAAGCCATAGCCTCTCTGCGGATCGCCACAGAAGAAGCCGTTCTGCACGGGGCGGAGCAGCTGCAGAGGCCTTCTGAGCCTCACCAGAAACCCTTAGAAAGTGCACATTTTAGCATTAAACACTTTAGTGGAACTGAGCCGGGCCAGCCCTGTGCCTCAGCCACCCATCCTGACTTGCACGGTGGTGAACAGGACAGTTTTGGTACATCACAGACTGCGCTAGCCCATCCCACCTTTTACAGCAAGAGCTTTGTGGATGTCCAGCAGCTGGGCTTTCACAGCAGGAGCGACCCCCCATCAAGCACACAGGAAAGGAAAGATCCGTCATCTGAGAAGAGCAAGCCGCATTGATCTGAGATGCATGGAGACTTTCACCCATACATTTACCCCACTTTTTTTTTTTTTTTTCTAGAGATAGAAAAAGTATTCAACTTTACAGCATGCCTGTTCTAAGTTACAGTAGTTTGCTATTATATATACTTTTGTTATATCAAAAGAATTAGATAAAGTAACAAGTCATCATGAGCCTGACCAAAACTAAATTTGAAATTCTTATTGGGTCTGGTACTTTTAAATTGTACAGATGTTTGTGCCTTTTCTTTACTTTGCTTATATTCTTATAAGCATTTTTTTAGCAGTAATTTGTACATATTTTAGAATTTGTGTATCTGCTTTGTAATAAATGTAATTTCTTTCCTTTTTTGGACACTTGGATCTAAATGATGTAAAACAGAACAGCATCAATATATGTGAGGTTGCACTAAAACATATTTTTATATGATTAAAACTGAACAGCTTTTATGTACAGCTCTGATTCTGTAATACTAATATTTATTTACTTTGTTTCATAAATTGTAAATTTTTTTCTTAATGTTGTGGATTGCTTTTCTATGTGAAGCATGGGATTTACTGTTGCGTAATTAGAACAAAATGTATATTGTAAAACAAGATATTTAAACTAGAGTATCTTATCTTATTCTGCACTTATGCATTAGTTAAAAAAAAAAAGATAAAAGATGTATCAGTCAGTTCTTAACTCTTGTAATTTTTTTTGTCTCTTGTTTGCTGGATTGACTATAACTTAAGTGCTGATTGTGATTTTAAACTGATAGTACCGTAAAGCATTAAAGTAAAACAATGTGCTATTGTGAGTTTTTTCAAAGCTTTATAAAACAGTTATAAATATATTAAAAGTATTTGGTCTTATGTGAACATGTTGATCTATATACTCCTTAAAAAGCTATGGGAAAACATTCCACCCCATGTAAATATGTGCATCACTGGTGCCATCTGTGTAGCTCACCGGGACCGGCAGGATTTGCTATGCTGGTGCTTCCAGGAGCGGGATGGGGCATTGCTGGCTGCCAGAGGGCAGAGTCCAGCAGTGTCCTGACCCACTCCCTGGCCTCCAGCAGCAGGGTGGCGAGGCCCCTACGGCCGCATGGGGCTGGGCCAGGAGCTGGCCTGCTGGCTGGACACACGGCGCCCTGCCAAGCCCGGCAGTCCCCTGCTCCTGAGGGTGACCGAGGGGCATAGCTGTCATGAAGAAGTGCCCTGGAGTGTCAGAGAGGGGTTTGGAGAGGAGAAAAAGGTGTTTCCTTGCACTTGAACTCCACAGCTGGCCACTCCCTACTGCAATACCCGTGCCAGCTTTGGGGGAGGCTCCCATTCTGTCCTGTTCCATCCTGTCCTGTGGATGAAGGTGCGTGGCCCTGCTGGCGAGGCAGAGAGCACCGCCACCCCGACCTCTTCTGAAATGGGTTTCATGGGCAAGAAAGTCACAGTCTTCCAGTGTAGGGTCTCCACCTGGGCAAGCTTTGCTCCAGAGGGACGGGAGGAGAAGCCCGGGCTTGTGTTTGAACACATGTGGTGGGTTACCACTACCACCAGCAGCATGCGTGCGTGCACGCACGCACACACACACACTCTCAAACACACGCATGCATATGCACAGATGAAAGAAACCAACGACCTGGATTATATTTTGTGCTATTTAGTGGATTATAAATCTGTGAAAACGAGTTTGTATATTGAAAATACATCTAAGGAGTGTTCTTTAAAAGGAAATAAATATACAGTTACATGCATGAGGTGTCTAGTTTTCATGTGTTCTTTGAATTTTCCAAGTTTATTGGTGTTCCAGCATTCTGCACAAGAAGCACCCTTAAAAATGGTAGTGAAAAATGTGGACCATATATTGGCTTTCTCACATATTATCAAACCAAACCAGTTTATTTCTCCAGTAATTCCATGTGAGGGCAGAGCCACAGGTGGCATATTGTCATAATTCTAGCATAACGGCACATGATTAGTGTAATACCATAATGGACAGTGACCACTTCTAAACATTAAAGCTTAGCTTCTCATACCCATTGCAAAGCTCTGCCTTTATTCCAGATCATTGTGGTAACCTTGCCAAGATAAGCATGTGCCAGAAAACTGGCTCATCTCAGACTGGAGAGAGGAGAAACAGTATATGTAGTTGGAGATGAGCAGCCTGTTGGATCATGCTTCTATAAAAGAAGGAGAACTCAATTATACATTTTAAATAAACAAGCTCCATCTGATAAAAGCCTCTCTCCTCCTGGGCTTCGTGGCTGTATTGAGAACAAAATGCTCTGCACAATGATCAGCTAATCAGGTAATCATAGATATTTTATTAAAAGGGAACCAGGCAACCCCTGATGGTAAATGCTCTATTAACATTGCCTTTGTAAGCAACCCTCTTACTGTGGGAGTTACCTCTGACTTGTTTGATTATTTTAATTAATTTGCAGCTGCAATTTGCCATCTACTTTCTCAGCCTTGGGGCTTTTTTTTTTTTATAATCAGTGAGCAAGTATCACTGAAATGATATGTGATATTTTTGGGTTACAATGAAGCAACGCTTAAGAGGTTTCAGGTACTTACAATCTTAATTGTATTTCCTTAATGAGCTAATGTGTATACAGTGCTTTGAAAAAAACCACATCCTCATACAAGACCTGAGACATCAATGATGACTTTTCATGCTTTGGAAAGGGTGTGGAGGAGAAATGGCAAACATGTCTGACAAAATTTTCCCAGGCATGAGCAATTTTCAGTCAACATAGCAAGAACAGCAGCTGGGACTGGGGGGCAAATAATTCCATGGGCGCTCTGCCTGCACTTCCCAGTGCAGCCCCTTCCAAGCTGCTTGCAGAGATGATGGTGTGGGGCTGTTTGTGCCCCTCTGTGATGAGCCTGTGGCTTCAGCCTCCGTGCTGGGAGAGTGCAGCTGCATGGCTCCCTGCCATGCCGGGAATGCTGGTCTCCGGGCAGGACTGGAGCTGCCTGTGCGAGGCAGCCCCTCTGAAGGGAATGTGGAGGGGTTTCCTCCACAATACTCGGTGGCAGTGGATCCACGGAGATGTCTTCGGACCAGAAAGTGTAATCCTGAGCTCTCTGATGTAAATTGTCTGTTAAAAGGGGTGAAGAGATTTAACAGGGCGCTCTAGAATAAACTGCAGAACCGGACAAGGATCCTTATATGCAATGTGCTAAAAATATTTTACGTCAGGAATATAATTACCTATTATATTGTTCAAGGAGGTTATAATTTTCTATGAAGATCCATATGTCTTTTCTGTAAAGCACAAGGGAAATACAGATGCTCTGGCAAGCTCTCTTTATTTTCTTCTCTCAGAATACTGTCATCAGAGTCACTTCAGGACTTACTCGCGTCAGCAAGACAGAGGGTGTATCAGGCTCTATAACTGCCTGCACGATCCTCTCACAAAGCCTTAGATTCTGACTCAGGGTAGTAACTCCGTCACATGTTAAATACTTCTATGTAGACTTCCCCACTGCAGGACATACTGCCAGCAGTGGATAATAATTAGCACCAATAAAGGTCATCATTAACTATAACAGACCCAAATGGAGTCAAGGGACTTATGTACAGAAATTTCAGTTCAAGAATGCTGCAGTCAACTCCCATTTAACCCTAGAGGCACCTCAATTTACGAGCGCCCCACCTTGTTTGAAATTCTTTCCTGCTTTTGGGCATGAGGTGAACTTCTCTTCTTGGAGCTGCTTCATGCCTCTTCCCCTCCTACATTGACCTGGACACCATAAAGTATGTATTTCTATTTCTTGCCCTAGGTCCTCCAAGGAACCTGCCCTATTGAGTGGGTCTTTGAAAATACCTGACGTATGATGAAATATGCTTCCCTCTTGAATTACACTTTTGGCAAGTGCTGTCACTGCCTCTTACAGATTAGTTTAATGATTTGGTATCCATTTATGGTTATCTTAAAAAAACCCAAAATACCCCAAATCTGTGCTGAAACTGGCTAGATTAACATCTCCAGTCTCCTAGGAGAGTGCCCTAAAATGCCCCACAATGAGTTTTTTCTTTCCTGATGGAGGTCTCCCACTGTGGAACAAAATATTCTAGATTCATTGGATCATCATTACTGTAGGCTATCGTCCCCAAGAGAAAGAGCTGTTGGATGTGCCCTGTTCAGTAGGGAGAGAGCTGCCTGAAAAGCTGGTGAGTAAAGTGGTGTGACAGAGTCTTTGAAGGACAAGGACTGAGTTCAAGGAGTTCTCTGCCTGAAGTCTTCTAGACAGCTTGGAGAGCACAGTTTTCAAACATGCTTTCTACTTAGCATCCAGCTCCTGTCTGAGGTGGCTGACTCTCTTATGTCCAATAGAGGCAGGCCAAAATTTAAAATCCTGGGCTTCAGAGTGCGAAACAAATCCCAAAAGTTAGGTGTTACGGTGTCTCAATCCTTTATTGGGTTTTGCCCTAAATAACTCAGGGAGAACAAACCTTATTGATTTATGTCATTGTCCAGTAGACCAAGTCAATAGGAGTTATCCTTTTAAGTCTTTTAGCCACACCTGAAAATCTCAATCAATATCCTCTAAAGAGTGTCCTTAAAGTAAATCCAGGATATTCAATGCAAAACCTGCACAGGACATCATATATTTTAGTCTAGTCGCTATTTTGGTAGCTTCTTGTTTTGTTTTTTCAGTTGAAATGGCTGCATTAAAAAATCAGCAGTCTGTGTACTAATTGAGTTTATTACAATGCTCCTGTGCCCTTTTCTTAAATGCAGATTACACACACTAAACACAGACCCTGAACATATGCTTACTGTAAGGTCAATTTAAGATGAAAATGCTGGCTTGACTTGTTCTGCAGTTATTCTTGGGGTCTTTACATATGCTACATCTGGCACGTGTGTTTGCAACTATATTTAATATGCCTGTCTTTAACTGGCTTTGGAACCAACAATAGCACCAGGAACGTGGGAGACAGCTCTCATTGCGAAATGTTTGGCTTTTGTCCCTGTGATGATGCCTACATGAGATAAAATAAGCTGATTTGTTGTGTGCATGTAAGTCTTTCCCAAGTGATTGTGCTTGGTGACTAAAACTCTTTCTAAGACTTTCTTTAATTTGTGAATATAGAGGTAGCCTGTACATATATGTAGAGCTTTAGTAGGTATACAATAGAAGCAAAGGAAATGTCTCTATCTTTTCATACTAGATAATCTTAAGTGGAGGCAGAACTGAATGAAACTCATCCTTGGGAGCAAGGACCGTGATCCACAAGAATCCCCATAAAGGATGAACTGGCATTCAGGACTGCTGTCTCTCCATGCTGGCAAGGGTCTGCACAGGGTGTCTTGGGGTCATTTTCCCTGAGCTTTAAGAAATATGGATTGTCTTCTATTGCACTGTGCCTTGCTGTATATGTTGCAAAATCATGACCTACAGGCAAGCTTCTCACCCACAGCACATCAGGCACCAGTGCACCTCTGCTGCAGGGCAGCCAAGAGACTCTGGGAGCCTGATACCTCCAAGGTCTGTTCAAGCATACAAATAGCCTATGAGATCTGCTTGCAGGCTGGACTGCAGGCTGGTGGGAGCAGTGGTAGAAGAAAACAACAGCTTTCTGAAAACCAGAAAAATTTTCTTCTCTAGTGAGCTTCCTTCCTTTTCTGCATTGTATGAATATTCATTCTGAAGCTGACATGTTGAGGGGAGCTTGGTCAGCAGGAGGCTTAATACATGAAAAGCCAAACAATATTACTGTATAAACTGCCTTTTTGGATACCTTCCTGATGAGTGACATCTCTGAACTGACAGGAGTGCTGCAAAGCGAAACAGCCGGGATGAATATGCATGGCAGCACACAGCCCCATGAGCACCCAGTGAGCTGCGGAAAGCCAGTGGAGGCAGATGCAGCTCTGTACTGAAGAACAGCATTTCTTTTCCCTCATCTCCTGCCAGAATATAGGAAGAGGCTGACACCCTGCCATAGAAACCAATGGAGTTTCCACGTTCATTTTAACAGCAGGAGGTGTAGTCTCTGAAGGCTTGTTTCCATGAGGTGATGAGAAATCTTGCTGCTAAAGTTGCAGAGGAATGTCAGAGTATTTGGCATTTTGCTGTTTCAACCTCTTTGATTCCCATCTGTTCCTAGAGAAGCAAGGGTCTGCCTGGTTCAGCTGTGCTCTGCAGGGCCTTGGGGGGCCATGGGAAGAGGTGGTCCCTGAATGTTTCTGGCATAAATATCCTGAATCCTCTGAGCACAGTAGCCCATTAGCAGTAGTCTGCGAGGCAAAAGAAGGTTTGGGAAGAACCTGTGTGGTCATTCTTCCTAAACAGGTATAAAACTAAAATCTCTAAAGGGTTACTTTGAAAGAATGACTCCTAGAAAAGCCAGGTTTTCTGAAGAGCTGGACTTTGACTGAGGAATTAAGATGAAGTGGTCAGAGTTTTCAGAAGTGCTGAGCATTTGATGTCAGCAGAAACTGCTGGTTTCTGGCCACATGTAAAAATACGGCCCTTAAAAACTTAACGACTAACTTAATAATATCTGTCACTTCACCTCCATTTGTTATTTTCCACAATCTTTCTTTCCTCCACAACATCTTTATTTAGCCAGAAAAAAAGGAGGAAAAAACCCCAAATGAATGAAACAATGAGCCAATATTCGTGGCTGAAATACCCTGTTCCTTTTTACTGCCAGGAAAAATGTAAATGATAAAGCGGACCAGTTTTGTGACAAAGTTTTTCCTCAACATTTCATATTTCTTGATGACATTTTAACACATGGGGCTGGCACAGTGAGACATCTTGGACTGATTTTTAATCTTTCAGAAATTTTCCTTGGACATACAGAAGAGAAGGGGTCTTTAAACTCTGAGGAAAAAAAAAAGATAAATCAGAAAGGCAAAGGGATGGAATAATGCAGGGAGCAATCTTTCTCTGGCAGAAGATGAGCTAAACAGTGTAACAGGTTTTTCCATCTGCATTTCCTCTGGCCCTACTGTGAGCAAAAGGGATTCAGATCCAGCTGATCTGTCAGGGTGGGGTGAAGGGAACCGGGTGATATTATAAGCTGAGTCCTGCTTCCTGATCCATCAATTAACACAGGCAGCAGGAAGAAGCTGAGGGGATAACGCCCATGTGGTGCTGCCCCTGCTCTGCAGGATCCTGTGAAACATTTTTGCTGCTTTCTGCGGAGCTGGATTCCTGCCAGACTGCAGGAGCAAAGGATCAGAACAGTCTAGAGGGTTGTCTTGCACTAACCTGCTGGATTTCCATGCAGAAATCCAAGTGAGAGCTAATCCTGCTAAGGGAAGCCTAAACTTTGGCTTGGTTTGCTCTCTAGCTGCTACTGCACAGCTGTGGGTTGCCTTGGCCACTGCTATGAAAGCCTCTGGTGGGGCAGTGCTGGCTGCGGGCTCAGCTGAGTGGGGCAGCTCAGGCAGCTGGGGAAGGCTCCAGAGATGCTGGCCTTGGCGCCCAGTGCTCTGCTTGAGGCTGCTCTGGCTGGTCAGTGTCCCAGGAGCTCCCAAAAAACACTTGGAAATTCTGTATCCTGGAGCTTGCAAAGTTTCCTGGCTCCTGCGGTCTGTATTTTCCAGGAAAGGGGACAAGCTAAACCCTCCAATGGTTTAGTTTCTGGGTTTTTTTTAAATTTAAGGTATTCAACATAATGCCGATGGCGTCAAACATTGCTCCTCCCTGGGGGAATGTGAGACAGGAACCAAAAATTTGTTGTCACAATGCACACTACCTGAGAATTTCATCAAATTAAAAAGAGCAGTGAATAAGAATGCTTTATTTTAAACAGATAGGATAGAGTCTCTTTCCTTCTCTAACTTTAATCTGTTTGCTCCAGAAACATCAGCTGTGATGATAATTTTGTCATCTGTATTCTGCATGTTTTAATGGGATGCCAGCTCTTGATTTTATACACAAGTTTTATGATAGACTATTTCAGCAGAAAATACTGTCTTCAGCTTAGAGCTTGGAGTGCTCAAATTATCAGAGTCTGAGGTGGATTGACCCTGGCTGGACACCAGGAGCCCACCAATGTCACTCTGTCACTCCGCTCCTTAGCTGGGCAGCAGACAGAAACCATGATGGAAAGTCGTGGGTTGAGATAAGGACAGGGAGAGATCACTCACCAGTTAAGGGCCAAACATACTCAACTTGGGGAAATAGTGTTTATTGCCAATAAAATCAGAGTAAGATACTGAGAAATAAAACTGGATCCTAAAAACACCTCTCCCCACCCCTCCCTTCACACCAGGCTTAATTTACTGCCCATTTTCCTCCTCTCCTCCAGCGGTGCAGGGGGATGGGAAATGGAGGTCGTGATCAGTTCATCACACATTATCTCTGCTGCTCCTTACTCCACATGGAGAGCACTCCTCACACTCTTCCCCACCTCCAGTGTGGGTCCCTTCCACAGGATGTAGTCCCTCAGGAATAGGCAGCTCCAGTGCTCGTGCTCTCTGGAGTCACAGGTCTGGCCAGCAAACCTGCTCCAGCATGGGCTCCTTTCCATGGGTCCACAGGTTATGCCAGCAGCCTGGTCCAAC
>VRYO01002297.1:39839179-39970108 GCA_009812075.1 Sialia sialis | reverse complement strand
CTGCAGGGGAATCTGAGCTCAGGCACCTGGAGCACCTCCTGCCCCTCCTTCCTCACTGGCCCTGGGGTCTGCAGAGCTGTTCCTCTCACATATTCTAGCTCTGCTCTTCAGCTGGGCAGTTTTTCCCCCCTTCTTAAGTCTGTTGTCCCAGAGGCACTACCACTGCTGCTAATGGCTTCAGTCTTGGCCAGCAGCACATCCCCTCTTGGAGCCAGCTGGCTTTGGCTCCATCGGACACAGGGGAAGTTTCTGGCAGCTTCTCACAGAAGGCAGCCCTGTAGCCCCTCCTGCTACCAAAACCTTGCTTAGCAGATCCAATACATGTCCCAGTGCTCTGAACAGATGATGCACAATGTGATATCTGAAGAGCAGAGCTCAGAGGGTGCACATTTTCCAAAAAAATTGCCATCACTCAAATGCTATAGGATCTGCAGTTGAAATGAAGGCTGAGGCAGGGGAAGAGGAAACCTTTTTGCATTATAACAAATAAAATGCTACCATGGAGTTTGAAGGTGCAAATCAGGCTATAACAAAACATGAGTGTGCATGCTTTCAACACCAAAATGACTTACTGGCTGCTAATTAAATCTCATTGCAAATGGGATTTCATTTTTATTTTTTGATGGAAAAAGTGGTTTTATTACACTTACTTGGCTGACTGCCAGGAATACAGCTCAATACGAATCAAGCAAAGTTAAAGGCCTTCTGCAGCAACATATGGCTTGTTTGGGAAATATGAGTCATAAATGGAACCAGATGCAAAAAAAGAAAAAAACCAAAAAACCCAAAAACAAAAAACAAACAAAAAAAAATTATAAGGAGGTAGCAACTCTCCTCAGACAGATGCTACTATTGTTATTTCTGATGTTTCCACCTCATAGTGAAAAATTTTCACATGCATTTTGGTGAGCAATTTTTTTTTTTTTCCAGTATGGATTGCTGCCTGTTTCAAAGCTCTTCAATGGCACAGGTCCACTTGGTCTGCTCATGCAGCTACTTCATACCTTACACAAGCTGTTTTCTTCTTGAGAGTTATTAAAACACAGTTCCCAGTACTGTTTATTTCTTCTCCTGGTTTCAGGGTGTTTCTTAACATATGCAGGGTTGGCCTTTAGTTTTTTCTCCAAGTCCTGTAAATACAGGCTAATAGAAGTATGTCCTTGCCTAGGAAGAAACCATACGGATGCTTTGTAACCACACCCTGTGCATATCTGCGGGGAGGGCGTGTGTGCATATGCCTGTACACACACAGCCAACCCAAGTGCCAAGAAAATGACAACCAACAGGGGAGGGGAGCCATCAGGGGCTGTCTTCTGCCAAGAGCTTCGACTGCCAGCAGCGAGGCAGCAGGTAAACAAGAGGACAACCAGAGCTGTGATGGGGAGCTGAGCAGCCTGGGTGCATTGTGGCACCATCAGTTGGCCTCCCAGCTTTGCCTGGTGTCTATTGCTGTAGGGCTGCTGTCAAGGGTTTTCTGCAACCACATAAAGGAGCTACCTGTCTGTGCATCCATTGCTGTGTTGAGTACCCAGACCGTAGGTGTGCCCGTAGTACAGGAGTCCATAAGTTTCTAAGAGTTTGACTCTTAAGCCCTAAATACCATCTTCTTTTTGCCAGAGTCATATTGCACCATATTCCTGTTGTTTTTCACCTAATTTCTCCAGGCCTTCACTCCTCATTTCCCATGAAGTATGTCAAGAACTTTGCCCAAATTTAGCTCATCAAAAGCCCTTTCCTTCCTACATAAAATCCTCTTATACTACAGGTAAAACAGATCCTCTATGTCTCCCTGCTGGGCAAAGCCTAATTAACCCTGGTCTAAAAGGAAGTAATGTCTGACATGCTCAAGTCCTGTAGAAGAAAATGGCCATGCATCCTTCAACAGTGACACAATTCACGTGATGCAAGCAGTGCAGGTGCAAACACCAGGTAGTAGGGTAGGCTGTAAATCAATCTCCTTCACTCAGTGGTGGACTCTGGATGATGACTAAACAGTGAGCACCCCACTGGAACATGTTGTCCTGTTGAATGTGTTGTCCTAGCTCCGGCTCTTCCCGCACCCCACTGCCAGTGCTCCTCCAGTGTGGGCCTGTTTGCACAGCCCCTACAATACCAGAGCAACACAGGGATGCCCTGTGGCTCAGCCCTGACAAATCTCTTCAGAGCTTAGTCCTGTGCACTGGTGGACAAGGCGCTTGAAGAACTTCTGAGGCACCTGCTTTGTGCTGTGGCCTCTTCCAGCAGGACGTAAAAGAGCTGCCCAGAGCCCTGTTCATGTCCCCCGCGTGGAAAACTCAATGCTTAAACCACAGCTTGAACCACTGCCCTTTTCTTGGCAGGCATTTTTGTCCTTAGAAAAAAAGGCTATTGTACTAAGTGGCTATCTGATACCGCAGCATCTCACCTTATTTGATCTGCAAGGTTGGTGAATCACCTACTTCTCTGAGTGGAAATGTGTTTGGAGTCAGCAGCTATAGCCTGCCCAGAATGTCCAGTCACAGTCATGCCAGCTCCAGCCTCTCTCACTGCAGTTCAAGCCACTGCCCAGCTACAGCATAATCTGACATATGAGCAGGCTTGCTGAGCTGAAGAAGGGGAACTGACTCAACTCATAACTCAGGTGTGTGCTTGCTCCCTCTTATCTGTAAAAAGTCAAACTACAGGCAAACATTACCTCCCAGGGTTTGCATTACAGCATATGTGCAACCCTTTGCACTTTAGGAATTCAGATTGGATATCTGAGCTGGAAACATTTCCTTCTTTTGTACCTTATTTCTGCTGATGTCTGGGATCATGATAGAGAAGAAATGGGTGTCAATCATTTTTAAAGTGATATCAGGGACTGAAGCTGAGGAGAGAATTACTTGTAAGGATGTTGCTTTGTATTCAAAGAAATCCTCTGGGAAGGTAGAGGGAATTTCAGAATACTGCAATAACCTCTGGGAGGAACAAGAATCTGACACCTTGGTTGGGACCCCAGAGTTCAGATGGACAGTGAAACAGGCTGTGTAAGCTGAATGGATAAAAATTTATACCCATACTAAAACCAACCTCATGACACACAATACTACTTAAAAGCAGATAGATTTTGCAACCCTTTCCCATGCTGATGACATCAATGGGATTACTTAAGTGAACGGGTGTTTATTAAACATGAATAAGAGCTGTGCTATGTAGCATTAAATGCACTCCAGTTGAGCTGGGAGTTTGGGAGTTCATGCTCATGACTAATTCTTGGTGCTTGCTAAGAAGACCTGGGAGTGCCAGCAAAGGAGCTCCCAGCTCCTGGGGGGAAAGGCTTTACTTTCTGTGCATAAATTGTATTAGTCTTGCTCATTGTGAAGGAAAAACTGAGCTCTCCATCATACCCTCCAAAGGCTTCCTACCTCAGGAAGAACTGTGGGAGGTTTTGTGTGCAAATGCTCCATAAGAAGAAAAGACCAAGAGAATGGAAAAAGTCTGCCTCTATAGCAAACTCCCACAGAGAGAAATTTCTAGGGGGTTGGTCCTACCAAGGCAGAGGTATGTGCTTAACACACCCAGAGAGGCCCCATTGATTAAATATATTTAAAAACATCGTATGGTCTGTGTCTTAACTTGTAAGCTCTTTTAGTCACAGATTTTGTCTGCCTCTTTGGCCAAGATTTAGTTTCAGACAGAGCATCCTTCCAAACACAACACTTGTGGCAGTGTAATGGGTAACCCTATTTCTTAAGCACAGGAAACCCAGCAGTTTTTCCATGCTTGAGGGTTAGATAACCCTTTAGCATGCACTGAAGGCCAAATTTCCTCATGTAGCATATGTCCTGACCCCTGGGGGGGCTGAGCCTGTCCCTAGTACACAGGCACCCCTCTAGAGAGCCTCCTCTCTGCTGGTATAGATCCAACAACAGAGATACCCTGTTTTAATTCTACAGAGGATTTGCTTTTAATTTTGCATGATTTTCATGAGCAGCTGGATGGAAGAAGAAATGCCTGGAGCTGAGTTCTGCTTTGACTTTGTGAGGTTTCCAGGTGAGTACAAAATATATTAACAGCAATCAAAACCAGACCTGTACTTTAGCAGACCAAATATATATGTCCTTAGACTATATGTGGCTACAATAAACCGTAGACAGCTGTATTTCAAATCTATTTGTTCCACCTCCCTGAATATACACTTGTGATGACGAGTTGCTATCATAACACTCAGTGCTGCACACTCACAGTGCCACAGCAAGCTTAAGCTTTTTAAACAGTTTCCTATTGTCTTGGTGGTGTAATTCTTCATAGTTGTCCTTCAACACCGGTCTAGCTATAGCTTACTGGCAGCTGACAACAACATGGAAGGAAAATCTACCAGCTTTGACCTGTTTGTTCCCATCAGCACAGAAATCTGGAGACTGTTCCAGGTCGTCTGGGGGGACAAAGCACCAGGCAACAAACCCCCAGGCCAGAGGAAGGCTTGGAAAAAAGGACAAAGTTCACAGTTTCCTAAGAGTCAGGGGTAGGTCACTGGTCTTTTCAAAGTCAAATTGATAACCAAAACAGGGAGAGACAATAATAAAGGAAGCAGCAAAAAGCCCTAAAAAGGGGGGAAGTATCTTTTCTTATAGCAGGTAACACTTCCTATTCCATGATCATTTTGTGATGCTCACATTCAGATATCTGTCCCTCCCAGTAACAATGAAATTACAGCAGGTCTATGTGGAGACCAAGTTCAAATAGCTAAACTGTTAAAGAGATATTTCAACAAAAAACTGTATGTGAGCACATGGCTGCTGCTGGGAATGAGGCCAGATAGAATATTTGAAAGCAAGTTCTAATTTGTAGTGAATTGCTTTTTGGAATATTTAGGTACATTGAATATTCCTGAAGGACTCAACTGCTCAAAAGCAACAAAACATCCAAGGATTATGATGTTTAATTTAAGACTCTAACTCACTGGTAGAAGAATTAAAATTTCAAGGATAAAATGAGATACATGCAACAGGAACAAACTAGAAAATTCAGCCTTTAGTTTTACATATTCTGAGTGAGAAGATTAGTTAATTTAAAAGAATATCCTAAAGTATCCATGTAATGGGTAACAGGTGTAAGTCTTTGCTCTCCCGTGGTATTCTTGATATCATGGGAAGACAGGTTGCTTCCATGGTACAGAGTATTTATTTTGCTGGATTCTTCTCTGCATTGCACTTGTGGCACATTAATATCCAGTGCACTCCAGTGAGCCAAGTGAGGTATATTAGTCAGGACATACAAGAGATTTAGTACTGTAGTATTGTGTTACGCTGGAGGCAGCTGGTGTCTTGTGGCAGATGTGATGATTTGGGGGTTTTGTCCAAGAAAAGGTTACGGGTTATGGATTTTGTAAATTTGTGTGATACAGAAAACTCCGTTGCATCAGAAGGCTGATCTTTGTGCTGCTACCTTTCACCCTCTGACTAGGACTAGCTAGCGTTCCTAGGAGGAGCTGGCACAGGGCTTGCACTGAAAATGGGTGATGCCCTGCAATGCACACATGCTGAGCAATGGCAAGTCAAACTGGTTCATAACTCAGTTTGGCAATGCTGTCACACAGCAAGGGACTGTTGTCATCAAATGAGGTGAATCAGAAATTGATCTGACAAAGAACGCAGAATTTACCCTCTTGAATCATGTTAAGACTTGACCAGCTGAGGAACAGCCTGCAGGAGGAAATCCTTAAAACAGGGAAACCCCAGCTCTGTTAAATGCACATGAATTACCAAGGACACCCAAGAGAGTGGGTGAGACAAGAGGCTAGAGACAAAAGCTGTTTAGTGAAGATGTTTGTCCTTGGAATTTAATTGAAGCTTAAAATAAAAGATAAACAAACCCCAGGAAAATTATGTGTATGTATCTGCTAATTTTTTGCATGTTTGGTTACACACTATATTTGTGTTCATGAAGAGTTAATACATAAACCAGAATGTTTGTTTCTCCCCTAAAACTCTGGGAAAGTGAAACTCTATGAGGTCTGTCTGGACCCCAGGAAAAGGCAGTTTTTCTGTGGGTCTCACTTGTCATTAAACACTGCTGGTTGGAATAATATCCATTTTACAATGGATTTGCAGGAAAAGCAGACTCTGGACAACTATTAGATATTGAGCTACATTTTGCCTTTCAGAGCAAAGGCAGTGAGAATGGAATGAGTGGAGTTGCCATGAGTATGTGCAATGCACCAGTGGATCCCTGCAATAGCCCAGTGGAAGTGGAAGGACCCCCTGGTCAGACAGCAGCTCATCATTATAAACTTGGCAAGGGCAACTTTTAATCAAATAAACATGAGAGAAAGAAGGATCCAAAACTGGGCTGTCATATTGTGAAAACTTTGGTTTTGAATTGATATTTGCTGAGTATACCCATGGAAATTGGCAACACTTCAGAAAGTTGAAGCAAGTGGATCAACTGGGTACAATGAGGAAAAAAAAAGATCATGAAAGGACTTCCATAAGGTTGAGGATGTTTGCAGCAGAACATCACAAAAGCTTAGTGAAGGCCACTTGAGGGAATTGTATCCCAATACAATGGGCAAAGAGGAAGATGTGAGATGCTCTAAGAATGAGAATTTCAGGACTGAAATGCAGTAGTAACATCTGGGAATTGCACAGGAATATGAGTACTGGCTCACTGATGACATAACTATAGTGACAAGTGCTATGCAGAGCAATACCAGAAGATAAGAGACCCAGAATAAGAGACCCAGATGTATTAGCCTTAGGTGCAGAACATCACATGGAGTTGTGCAGATCTTCAGATCTGGGGAAATTATAGAAATTTAGAAAGTGGAATTTTGAAGTTTGAAAAGTAATGTCTAAATAACTGGGACAGCAGACTCCTTTGCTGTTGATTCATGTCCTAAATGCCAGAAAAGAGGACTTCTGTGTGAAAACATCAAGCAAATAGTTTGTAGGCAAATGGTCTGCTGTGGTAAAATGGCTTTGCCTAAGAAAGCAGAAGATATAATTGATTGTATATTGAAATAGCTTTCTAACAAAGAGTGGAAAAAGAAAACAGCAGTCATCAACTGAATCTGATTTTGAAGTCTAGGTTAGATGAATTTTAATTTTTAACTATCAGAGGATTTCACTGGTTTTGGATTCCTACTTGTTCCTGCAATATCTTTGATTCATGCATTTATGTGTTTTATAAAACTATGACAAACCCAAATGAAAAAGTGAGTCAGTAGATTTGATAGATCACCATTTATTTATTAAGGTAGTCACAAAGTTCAAAGAGATGAAAATGTCTCACTTCAAAATAGGAAGTGGCCTAACTTCACCCTGTCCCTCAGGCTCCTTCAGCATTCTGGTTAAAAAGTCCCCAATGACCACAAACTCGATGCGGTCACTTAGTGATTTGCCATCACATAAAGAACTGTGTAAAATGCAGGCAGGGTAAAGAACATTGGCACAGCAGAGGTGATGTTTGTCTTACAGAAAAAGATTCATGTAAGACAAGAATGGCCCTTGTGCGGCTGTATCTCATGGGATCATCAATGGATCATGGTTTAGCTTTGTTTTGTTTTGGTTTTGATGTGTGTAAACCTTTGCTTGAGGCAGAAGTAGGCAATCAATATTTGCTGTCAGCGGCCAACTACTTACAAAATGGTTGGAAGTTTTTCCACCAAGGAGACAAGAGATTCTGAGAGTAATAAAATTTTTGACCTGATCTGATAAAGGCATTTGCAGGGATGGTTTTGAACCTACAGTTATTCCATGAGTTTACAAGGAATTGGCAGCCTACCCACTGCAGCATCTCAGGGGATGGGGGAAGAGTTCATTGAGGCTTATCTGTTTTCAGAGCAAACCACTGTGGTTTTGGGACCGGGCACACCCCACTTCTCGTAAGTTACAAGGCTTTCCGGATTGCTCCCTCCCCATTCAGTGTAACAGATCTTTGCACCTTCTTTGTAAATTAAACAGTCAATGCTGAGGAAACACTTGACGTTTGCCACCCAGTCATCCTAGATCAAACTCCCTGCATGGCTCCAGGCTCTAACTGCTCAGGGCAGAGCAGAGCCCCTACAGGGTGGTAGGGGTTAGAATGGCTTGCTAAAGCCTGCTTAATAAGTGTGCTACCCCCAAGGAATGCATTTCCTCGAACGCACTCCAGGGTCCCTTCCCTAGGAGGAAAATATTTTCCCCAGCCACATAAATACCCCTGAAATTAAATTACCTGGTGTTCCCAGACCAACAGTGCAGCCTACTGGTCATTTCACTCCAATTAACTCATTGAGTCTCCAGCAAAATCCAGTCTCCAGTGGGAACCTCATCAAATCCATGCAAACATGCTTGGTTTCAATTCTATGTGTTTTTACCAGCATAATACCCACTGAGGGTGGCTTAAATACCTTTGACTTGTGGCAGATCCCATATATCTTCATAGAGAATTTGCAGTTACTATAGCAAAACAAGTCACTTAAGCTGCCTTAAGTTATTTCTTGGAATTTCCTTTGATTTATTCATGGCTGGAGGATTTGCAATTCAGAGTTTTGGCTGCTTGTCAACAGTTTCTCTAAGGGAGAGATGCATTCCACAACCTTTAAATAGGCTGGGACCATCTTGTCGGATGTGTTTCCTAGGTCTGACCACATTCCTTATGCCTACAGTTAACAAAAATTTCTTGCAAGTATTTCTAGGCAATTTACTTTTCTCCTCAGAGCTTGGATTAAAAAAAAATATTTTCCTTGTAGTTGATATGAATAAAGGAGCATATGGGACAGGTCTCAGAAACAAAAGAAAATTCTTAGTATACAACCAAGAAAAGTAATTATTCTCTGACATAATAATTCATTGTCTCTTATTGTGGCTTAGGGTCAATGCTCCTCTAGGTAAAATATTTTCCTTCTAGTAGTCCTTCAACAGTGTGTTTATCAAAAAAATGACATAACTGTAAAAAAAAAGTGAAACACTATGTTATTTTCAATGGAAATTGCATTCCTGAAATTAGGCTTGGGTTAAACGTAATTGTTCATACTGATCAGAAAACATACATAAAAAATATTTCAGCAGTGTTAATATTCATAATAGTGTCTTCCTCCATTAACCTAGCATTTCATTATGTTGCTTCTCATTTACTGTTGCATAAACAAGAATATAAATATATCTCAGTTCCTGTGCTTGTTTCTTGAAATATAATTTCACATTGATTTATTTTTAGAAATAGTAATAAAAAAAGAACCCAATTTTTCAGAGATTCTAGCTCTGTGCTCGGAAATTGTGAAGTAACCTGGTCAGGACAGCATCCTAAATCTCTTAAAACACCTCCTGCAAAAGCATGTTTATCCAAACTAAGAGGATCCTCACCCAGCCAAGCACTTAGCTGCTTATTTGGCTTTAAGCCTCTGCCTAAGTGGCTCACTGAGCTATCTTCTCCCTTCTCTGAAGGGTGCTGGATGGAGCTGGGGGAGTAGCAGGCATAATTTTTTGAGTCAAGAAAGTTTAACACACTGTGGAGGAGGATAATTGTGGGAGGAATATGAACTGATTTCAACTTATCATGCTCAAAGAAATGAGGAATGAAGTCTGAAATTGTGCTGCTCCTTTCCCCTCCTAACGAAAGAGAGAGCATCCTGCTGCTCAAGAGATCTCCTTGCCTGTCAAGAGAACTCTCTGGGCCCATCTCAGCCAGCTCCCATTTCTTCCTCTGTGCTAATTACAGATACAGGCCATCCAGTTTATTTATTATTCAAATTTTATTATTTTCTTTCCATTAATTTATCTTTTATTAGATTTTTTCCCCTGTACAGACATACAGGAATTGAAACAGCGAAGTAACCTTTGGACTTGAAAATGTATGGAGGCAAAATAGACAGTTGGTATCATTGGAAATCACCCTGTAATTACAACCTGAAACACTTGTTGTGATTGGGCTTTGGCTTGCAGGAGCTAGCATAACCCCCTAGGCTGAAAGATAAAGGTCTGCTGACGTTAAATGAGAGTTGCAAATTAATATAATGAATGACTTTTAATAATAACCTTTTGGAGATGGTTCAGTGTTGTTAGCAGTAACTCTTAGAATCACAGAGTCATTAAAGGTGGAAAAGACCTTCAAGATCATCAAGTCCAACCTTTGACCAAACACCACCATGTCAACTAAACCCTAGCACTCAGTGGGATGTCTGATTGCTTCTTGAACTCTCCAGGGATGGTGACTCCACAGCCTTCTTGGGCAGCCCATTCCAGTACCTCTCCACCCTTTCAGCGAAGGATCTTCGTGCTGTCCAACCTGAACCTTCTTGAGGCCATTTCACTTTGTTCTGTCTCTGGTTGCCTGGGAGAAGAGACCAATACCCACCTGGCTGCAGCCTCATTTTAGGTGGTTGTAGAGAGTGATCAGGTCTCCCCTGAGCTTCCTTTTACTCAGGCTAAACAACCCCAGCTCCCTCAGCCACTTCTCTTAGGACTTACCCTCTAGACCTTTCACTGGTCCTGATGAGGGTTTGCTATGCCAGACTGAAACACGGTAACATCATGGAAAGTAAGTGGGAATGAGAGCGTCCTCAGTTTTTCAGAAAATCTCCATAATCTGTGTGTGGTTCTTTCATGTTTCATAATTTCAAGGTCAGAGCTTCCTAACTTTATCTCCAGAAGGTGTGAACAGAGTGACTTCAGCCAGTGTCGTATTGTTAGGTCAGACCTTATTAAGACATACCCTGACTCCTGAGGGTGATCCTATCTCATCTCTTCAACAGCCAGGGAAAAAAACTTGATGGTCAGCAGCTGTAACTATGTTCCAGGGCTAAAGGTATCTCTTTTAAGGTTCTTCCTCAGGAGAGGGGTCTTCCTCTGCTCAGATGCCAAAAGGCTGCAAAGGAAGATGATGACAGAAACCAGAGGAAGCAATAACAGAGAGCAGTAAAGAGGGAAGAGTTTGGAAAAGCAGAAAATAGTCTCTTCTGGGTGTGCTCAGGGCCCCTTTTAATTATTTGGCACTTGGCTTAAATTTAAATATACCCGAGGCATTGCATGCAAGAAGAGGCTGGATGCCTTACTCGGCAAGGCGAGCACAGTGTTTGTGGCTACAGCAAAGGGGGAAGGAAAAACATAGCCCAGACTGAAGCAGAAGATAGAAAAACCCTCAGACATCCTCGTTGCGCTGATTAGTATCTGGAGTCTTTGCCTTTGAGGGAGGCGAGAGTTTCCTCAGTATGGTGGAATTAGATGAGCTCCTTTAATGAGGTTAGATACCAGGGGTATTGCGCAGTACCCTGAAGTTCCCCGAGGGAGAAAAAAAAGAATACCTTTTCCCTGCTGAGAACTGAGGTTTGACTGGGGTAATCAGTGTTAAAACAGTAAGCTTTGAGAGCTACCAAAGCTACCCTGCCTATGGCCCCTGGAAGGGGCAGCTGGGAAGAGCTGTGGTGCCGCTCCACTCGGCAGCAATGTGCCTCTGGAGCCTGTGGCAGCCCCGGGCCCAGGCTGTGTCCCTCAGGTCCTGTGCCTGTCCTGTGGGGCCGGGCCTGCCCCCGCTGCCCGCCGCGTCTCGCTGCGAGGGGCGGCCGAGGCCCCGCGAGGTAACGCGGGTGCAATCTGAAACCAGCCCGAGGGGAATGAGGACACGGGCAAACAGAAAAAAAAAAAAAAAAAAAAAAAACCAACAGGGAGAGAAATCAGGCTGTCTCTTTATCTCCTTTCAACAGACATCTGTTACACAATGTGTGTCTTTCTGCTGCTTTATATAGCATGCGCTAAGTTTTCCTGCTTCCCGCAAGCGCTGGTGAGATGAAGCAAGCGTCGGCTGTGCTTCAGGAGCTGAACTCCCCCAAGGAAAGGTGAAGGTGTAGCCTACACAAACCCCATGACTGCTGATCTCTGTCCTGTGACTAATGGAAAAACCCCCAATCTGGCTGTTCCGGCTTGGAAGCCACTTGTGCCCGGGCTGGGTCCCAGGGGCCTGAGTGAGTTTCGACACCAGAGGCAGGGCTGGTTGCTCTGAACAACACTGCCAGAGCTAAGAAAGCAAAGCTGGCCACTTGGCAGTTAAACCTGTTGAGCACCCTGAATGCTAGCTGGACAAACAGGTTATTGCCAGCTTCAGGTGACCACTGTGGAGGGCTGACCCCTAAACCAAAGCATCATTTGTCAGGCTGTTTCACTGAAAATCCTTCTGAAGTATTAAAAAAAAAAATCAATAGAGGAGGTTAAGATTGGAGATTTCACTTTTCATAGAGTGAACTGACAGCACTCAGGTTGAGTTTTGCTTTTTCATTTTTATAATTAATTCTGTCTCAAAAATTTGCAGCTCTTCATATAATTTTTGTAATAGTTTGGAGTGTGTTTAGAAGCTTAAGATTCTCTTCATTACCACCTTTCCCTTTTTAAAAGTGCCAGACTCTTTTTTTGCACAAAATACGTATTAGTAGACTCAGGGCTCCTGTAGTGATGATAAAAAAAAAAAAATACAGTGCAGTTAGCACCCTGCTGCAGAGGAGCAGCGAATCCAGTCACCAAACCTGTCTAACCAAACCAAAGGGGCTCTCAGGAGCCCTCTCCTGCTGTTGCCTACAGTGGAGCTCAAACCAACAGCAGATGCCCCAAGGGTAACCAATCCAGCTGAAGCTGCAAAGAAATTTAGCCAAAAAAGCCCTAGCCAAAGAGCTGAGATCCAAATTTAGTTTTGGACCTTTTGAAAGCACAGAGTGACTTGTTTAGGTTTGAAGTTCTCGGTAGCTGCAAAGCTGAAGAAGCTCAAAACTCAGTGAAGCTCCTAGCAATGAGGGGGAAAGTTGGTCCTGGGATAGCAAATATGGAGGCATCACAACTTCCAGTGAAAACACCCCTCAGCTATTTCAGCTTGTCTTTGGTGAAGGGAACATTTCTCTGGTCCCTTTAATGCATTCATCGCCCCTACTACCTTTCAAGATAATAGCTATAATAGCTATGAATGCCTCCTTTGTTATAAGACGAATGCTGCCCTGGGTGTGTGGGAGGTGGGTGTTACGATAGGCATCATACAGCAGTATTCTGGTATTTTAATAAATGAGCTTCTGCTGGAAGTGACATTACTTGAGTGTAAATCCAGGCATATCTGTCTCCTTAGTAAGATACAGGGTATTTTGTGGGGGTGTGAAGTAATTTTCTTTGAATAATTGAATTAATTAATTACAAGTTACATAAATGTATAAAGCTCCAATTGCCCATAGTATCTGTGTACCATTCACAGAACTCTACGCAATATTTTCTTCTGATTACATGAACACGCTATTCTGAATATGCCAAACAACCTTCCTTTCTCCTTTTTTATAGTTCCCTGAGAACTACTTCTGCAACACCCATGAGATGTGAAGAACAACCAGAGACCTCCTACAGGGAACAATCTGCCACCAGAAGAGCTGTGCATTTCACTGATTTTTTTGGCTCCAATGCCAATTCACACCCTCATTCTAAGACAAAATAAATTAAAAAAACTTGAAAAAAAAGTAAAATCTTTTTTTTTGGTGAAGAAAAATCTCTGAACATCTAAAGTGTTCAAAATATTCTGGTTGAGGTCCTTGCAGACCAAAAAGTGAAATGCTAGATTCACAACAACTGCTATGGGAGGATATATCACCCAGTAGCCTCGAGCATGCATCAAGCTTTAGAACTAGTTCAGTTTCCATCTCTGAAGAAATCTGAGAGCAATAGGACAGTGTTTTCACTGCTTGTGCATATGCAAGGCTTGAAGCATTGCTCCTTGGTCTGTCATGATGAGATAGCCACTCTGTGTTTTACATTCACTGCCACATGCTCTAGAAGCCAGACAGCCACTTCCCAGAAGTGTGAATCATTTTCACATTTGTTTTCTGCTTCAGCTCCTGTTAGAAGTACTTTATTCCAAGTAGAATGGCTTTAAATGGATACCTAAGGAGATTCAGCAACTGGATAGGGATTTGTAAGACATTCATCTGCAAAGTTGATCTGCCTCTAAAGGATGTAGCAGAGCTCTGGGTAAGGCACCCAGTGCTCCCCAGCACAGTGTCCAAGCCACTAGGCAGCCTTGTGCCCCAGGCAGCACCTTGCAAGCACCTCCAGGTGCTGAGAACAAGAGTGGGGATAATGCCACACCTGGGAAGTGCAGCCACACTGCAGGGAGTGCAGGCTGAAGCTTGATGCCTTGTATTGCTCAAGGTTTCAGTCACCATAATAACTTGGGAACGTGATGCCTCTGAGCAGGGCAGTTCATGCTTGTGGATAGATGTGTCTGAGGTGGAGCTGGGGTGCCTCTACACCTTTTCCATTCCTGTTCTTTCTTCCCAAGGCTTACAAACAGGATCATAGCATTAAGCAAAGCTGACTACTTTAGTTTGAGGGGTCATCAGATGAACTCTGGGAACCCAAACAAGAAACTTTTTCAGGTTCATTAAGGAAAGTAAGAAATTGCCAGGAATGCTGACGATGGGAAGCCCCACACTTTTCCTTTCTTCTGCATTATGAGTGAAATACAAGTTTGCAATACCAAGCTGTGTATCAACCATTTTTTGCTGCTCTCTGGGCTGTAGAAATAATAATGATTTAGCTTTAGCTACTCGTTGGTTTTCCAAGTTCTTTTTTTGACAGTCTTTTCATTTTGCTGCTCTTTGTTTAAAAGCACTGAATTTTTCCAAGATCCTCTGGAAATTTCCAAGATGCAGTGTTTTGCTTTGGGTTTCAGTGGTGCCACTTGTGACAATGTTTAGATTTTTATTTCAATTGCACCTCTGAGTCACAGAGCCATATTTCTTCCTTCTTTTCTTTCCCTTTAGAAAAATGTTTTAAATCTTCCCTGTAAAAGTGTTTTGGCAATAATAATAACTGGAATCTTAACAATTAATGGAGCTGTTTCAGTGTCTCTACTAGGAAACATATATTCATTGGTTTTGATTATCATTTGGAAATAAGCATGTATAAATGTGCTATGCAGTTTGCAAAAGACTTTGTCTTTTGGTGTATTTTGAAATCATAATGTCCCTGGTGCTGGCTGTCCAAGAACAGTGCAATTTCATCCCTTCAGGTGGTTCTGATGATACCAAATGTCACTCAGCTGCCTAATAAAGTCAGTGAAATGTGGAATAAACCTGTCAGTAGCCTGGGGAAGTACCCTTTTCTGTGTGGCTTCATGTTCCTTGGCAATTTTATATGCCTGCATACATTATCCTTGTAAGTGTGATCTGATGTGTAGGTGGTCCCTATTTCTGACACATTACATTTATCTGCATCTCTGGAGAAGCTTAAGAAGTCAAACCTCTTTTACAGTCAGAATATTACCATGAATATGATGTATTCTGAGGACTGCATTCTGCATCCCAAGCATTCAGCTAATCAGAGCTGCAGCTCCAGCTGGCCTTATTTTGCCAGAGAAATAAAGTGGAGCTATATAGGGAGAACACATGAAGGCGTGCAGTAAATTTTTATGAGCCTGAGAATGGAATGACCACGTTGCTCAAGCCTCACCAGCAGAAAGCTATGAAAGGCTTAACCAAATAAGTGGCAATTAAAACTTCATAGTGTTTCACATTGTCATGTGTTTGTACCCTGTGTGTAATTTTTATCTCTTGTTTACACCTGCACTGGTGAAACTGAGGATAGTACATGTTGCTGTACAATCACCCAAAAGGCACGGTTTCATTTAGTTTGTTCATAGGTCTTCCTGAAAATTACTTGGAGGTTTTATATGTTATTTTGAAACACAGGGAGGTATGCAGCCAAGAGGGAGCTGTGTGGTGGTATTGCCTTCTTCCTCTGTGCTGCACAGTGAGCTGCTCTGTGCCAAGTACTGACAGTGCTGTAGTCTATAGCTCCTCATAGGAACTCTTATCCTCCAGGAAGTATACTTTGTAGATGGCATGGAAACTGAAATGTATTGGTGGTGCTTATCACTGTATAAAAAGAGATGAAATACAGATGTAGTGGCCTGAGGGTGTACTTGCTGGACATCTCCTTGAACCAAAACTAGGTTTGAACATACTTTTGAGCTTTGTGCCTGAATAACCTTCCTTGGTTTCAAACTGCTTCCAGGTGGTTTTTTTTTGTTGGGTTTTCTACTCCTGATACAGGTGGTTGCTGTGGTTCTCCTAGTATCCTGGCAAGGGCCCTGGAAAGTCAGGACAGGCAGAGAGGAAGGGAGAAAGTGCTAACTCAGATGCTAACTCGGGGAGGAAGAGGGTAGAAAAATCACCTCACTATGGACATGAGAGCAGAAAGCAGGGCAAGACAGAGTTAAATAGCTGGGATTGCAGAATCAAGTTTAAAAAATACAGTAAATAGTCTTGACACCTACATTCTGAATCCCAAGCTGAAAAAAACCTGAATTACTCAGCCTCATTCACATAATGGGAAAATCTTCCACTCTGGAAAGTCATGCCTCTGCCATTAACACCAGGCATCTCCCTCCCCATTTCTGGCCTTAACATGTTCACCGGTGCAACCCTGGAATCCTGCAAGATGTTGCTTTAGAGATAAGCCTGTCCCCAGGGAATCATAGAAAACAGAGATGGAAAACACCTCAAGAGATAATCTACCCCCTGTTGTTGCCCCAGGCAATGGAAGGCAAATTACAAGTATGGGCTGGGATGTGGGGAGATGGGTGCATGGACTGGTTTATTTGCTGGAAAGCTGTTAAGTAACATGCTGGAGAATGGTGAGGTAATGGGAATGGCGTTGCATCCAGGTGATATTGGAAACTGCCAGGTAAAAATGAAGTACTTTGTAGTGACAGTGGAGAGGCAACAATACAGGTTAATGACTATGCTCTAAGTGTTGCTATCCACATGATTTAGGGCCATGCAGGCATGCTGAACTGACTGGGACATTCTTCATTGCACATCAGAATCATCTGTATCCCACACGGTGGGATAGGAGTAAGGGTTGGGAGGGCTACAGCAGGACTGTGGCTGCACGTACTGTGCTGTTAGTGCAATCCCAGTGTTGAGCAATGCTGCCCTTCCCAGTGACAGCACTGATGGATCCAGCTTGGTTGCTTTATAGGGTCAATAATTTGCAGTAATGGATCAGTAGTTGAGCAAAGTAAGAATCAAACTGATCTCTTCGAGAATCCTGATTATTTCAGACATCAAAAGTGGTCTGATTCACTGCTAAAAATGTGTTTTCAGACATGGGGCATCAAGTTCCTGAAGTGTCCTGTCCTGCAAAATTTCAGAGTGCTCTTTTTTCTCCATCTGGATTAATGGGGAAATGAGAACTAATGGGAAACCTGAGACTTAACAGAGTAAGCTTCAGAGTTAGGGTGTATAAAAGTGCTGAAAAGTCAATATGGGAAAGTCGAGAGGGAAAGTCACCAAGGACATTGAAGAGCTCTCACTCTGTTAGAACGGAAAACTTGCAAGCAAACCCCTCCAAGAAGAACTTTAGCATTCATCCGGATAAAATTTGCCAGGTGATCAAATAAATAAATAAATAAATAGATCTGCAGAGCTCAAGGAAAAGGGATTGCAAGACACGTAAGAGCGTCATTTGCCACCGGACAGTGCTGGGGGTGGTGAAACTTGGTCCTTCCATGCCACCTAGTGTAGGAAGCTGTAGGAAGCTCTTGGCAGCAAATCCACGACCTGTGCACACAGCCAGGCTGGGCTCTGCAAGCAAGGGTGATTAGCAGGAAATCAGGTGAGGATCAGAAGTCTGCCACTGGATAAACCATATCACCAGTGCGGGTAAAAACCCGCTTCCAGTATACCATGGCAGTAAGTGATGCTGGTTGCTTAGCTGTGTTTGTGTTGTATGGCACACTCAAAGGTTTTAGAGAGAATGCCGTACCTTGAGTTTTTACATGCTTTAAGTGAAAAAGAGTCAGGTTACCTAGCTTGCAGCTCTCAACACACTAAGAAGAAAAAGACAGCATGAGATGTTTTCATTCTAACTGTTAGAAAAGTGATGTCTTCATTTCTGTGGCTAAAACCATACATTGTATAAGTGGATATTAGGTAAAGTTGGATGGTTGGGTTTGTTTTCGGATTTGTTTTGTAATGTTTGTTTGTTTTCAACACGATAGGTCTGCAATTTTCTGGTTTTTGGCTGATTTGTGTAAGGTGAAAAAACATTTTGTTTCCATTAGTAGTTGCTCCAAAACATGCCAATGGATAAAAAGGGCCCAAAGGTGTGGTGAGCTGTCTAATTTCTAAACATACATATGCTTCAGCTGAGTGGTTAAGGAATACTTTTCTCTAGTGCCAGTTACTGGTGTAACTAAAAGACTAAAGGCTAAACCAAGGACTCTTGACCTTACTTTGAAACATTCAGAGCTGGTTTGTCTTTGACACAGGAGAGCAGATGAGGTGGGAGAAAATTTTGACAGCCTTTGATGCTTCCAGAAAATCTATATCAACTCATTAGACTTGTTCAAAACTGCTTCTTAACAGATTGCAGTGTCAGTTCAGGATGTTACCAATCCCAGAATAACCAGATAGGTCTCTATATATATTTCAGCCAACACCCATGGACAAGGGCACCTGCATGCTGGCAGATTGTCCTACGCGTAAGATATGAAGTGTGTTTATAAGCAAGTTTTGAGAGTCATAGCTGCTAGCCTTGATATATAAAGAATGAATGATCTAAGCAGGGTTAAAAAAAAGACATCCTGAATAACTGTGATGGAGCCTGCATCAAACATAGGAAGAGGTAGCTCATGTTTAGTTTTGGACCTAATAAATAACTAATTTTTTTTCCCTCAGCTTTCTAGTTTTTATTTTATCACTTTGTTTATTCCCTCTGGAAAAATTGATGTTTGAGTTGTCCAGTCACTGTCTTGCTGGAATTGATAATCACTATTGCCTCCAAACAGAAGCAATCCAGGCTCCAGAAGAGATCTGTGCCCTTCTTCCACCCTGACTCCTGCTAGATGTCTCACCTGTGTACAGGCTTCTGTGTTCCCACATGCCTTTACTGTGGTGCAAGTAAGGTTTTATGCTGTGTGTAAACAAGGAAATCCCTAGAAGCAAAATAGCACTTCAGAAATTCAGCTTGCATGATGGCAAAATGATGACATGCAACCACAGCACTGATAAGGGCTGCATGTCTGCTATGTGTTGAGAAATGGGTGAAACACAGCACAGGGGAAGAAGAGATGGAATGTCATCATATGCTTTCCATTTGCACCCACATAAAAAAAATAAAAGGATAGTGTTTCTACTTTTTCCAAGGCAATGTGATGTATGTGTCTGGTTCCATTATTACAAAAATATTAAAATGATTTAAAATATGTTTCAGGATTAAAAAAAAAAGAGGTGGATGTTGGCCATTTTGAGTCATCAGCCAAACACTTGGCCTTCCTGTTTTTTCCTTTTCTTGGAACTCCCACGCATCTCTAGTTAACAGAACCCCCAAATATGAGTGATGTTTAAATATTTAAAATCCTTCTTTTTCAACATTTTTCCAGTCTAATTATTGATCCCACAATGTTTAGTATCCAGGAAGCAATCCTAAGTTCCTGAAATGAAAACCACCTTCCAAAAGCCAGGCTTTTAACAGATGAGTCATTGGCTGGCACTTGAGCATTTTTTGGCACTTAGCTTAAAAGTAAGAGGTTTTGAGGACAGTTTCTGCATGTGAGAAAATAAAACAAAGATAAAATTAAATCAAAAAGTGCTCGGCATGCAGCCTGCCTACTTTCAGAGAAAAGTGTAATAAAATCAGAGTGTCCAGGCTGAAAGTAGGGGCACTCTTGTATTTGGTGTTTAACTCTTTCCTGAATGGCCTGTAATTATCTTCCTGTATTTCTCTGAAGCCAGGGCTGCATTTCTCTCTTACTCAGAGTGTGTCTTTTTGCTGATGAAACTCTGGGGTCTATGAGGGCTCTGGTTTGCTTGGGGAGGTGGGGAAGGGGGAGGGGGCTGTGGAGACCAGGTTCTCAGCTTCCTCATTAGCTCCTTGCAGAAACTCTTAATCCCTACTAGAACTGCTGTCCTTGAGGCAAATGCTGGATTGGTGGAAGATATTTCATAACTGATGCACCTGGGGCTTGCCCTGCTCTTTGTTCCCTTAGGCAACACCTGGAGCAAGGAAAGAAAGGGCAGGCAAACTGATATGATTGTCAGTTATAGTGCTCTAAACATCTGCCTATAAATAAAAATCTTTTCCCTACTGTTTTCGACATCTTCTTCCTGAGAACTCTAGTCCACTTTGAGGGAGGTCTGCAGGTTCAGGTCAGCAAAGATTAAATAGAGGGAGAAGAGAGAGGCCAGGCATTGGGATATATATCTCCCTGTACTGAACAAAATCCCAACAAAAATGAGTGTATTATCAGCATGGTGAGTGGTATCTATTAACTCTTGGAGAGGGAAGATGTATTGGTCACATGCATAGAGCACCTGTAGCTCAGAGGGCAGTGCTGCAAATTCATGGGTCCCTTGCCAGGTCAATAGCATAGTTGTGTGCTCCATTGCTCCTGCCATGAGTAAATGAGGAGTAATTTCAGTGAATCAAGAGAAATGAGGGTTGATAATTAAGGTGGTTTTTTAGGTTTCTTACTCTTTTTCTCATGCAACTCTAAATTTGCAACTTCCTATTTTTAGCTTGCCCCTCCACAATGTTCTGCAATGGCTAAGCTTTATTTGGTGTGTCTCAAGCTTTATAACTGAATCTACAAAGTCTCTGTTGCAGTGTTTGTGGAAAATGGCGACGATGGTCTCACAATTTCCATTCCAGGTATCTTTTTGACAAACTTCAGAAAAACGAGGGCTCTGTGCCTATGTGAACACTTGGACACATGAAATCATGTAGCAGAAGACAGGTTGATAGGGCTCCCTTAGACTCAAGAAATATTTTTCAAGCAGAAAGTGTAACCAGCTAACCTGGAACAGCCATAGATTAGCACTAGCATCAACTCCCATTACATGACTCTTTTCAGTAGTGTGCAACCTGTCACGATGTGCTCATTTCCAATGCCAAGTAAAACCCCCACAAAAACCAATGAAGTTACAATTTTGGGGGAAGAAGAAATGTTCGGTATGCCTGCTCATGACAGACCTGCACAATTCAAACAAGTGCTTTGAAAACCCCAGCTGCAGGAAGCAGGTGTGAGCCTCTCAGTGCCTCTGGCTCTTCGCATGGTGGCTGCAGAGCGCAGCCGGGAAAGGGCTCCCTGCAGCTGAGCAAGGAAACTGGGCTTTCCTCTGGAAGGCGGCTTCCCACGGCTCCCTGCCAAGGAGGCTGCACCGAGTAATGCTGAGCATTGGCCCTTTGCCCCTGTGCTCCCCTGCTGTGGTCAGGGCAGCAGCATGGGAGGGAGCTGTGTGATGGAGCCTGGGAGGAAGGGAGCAGATAAGGACACAGAGCAATGGGATGAGTAGCTGGAGTCAGGGGAAGCTGACTTAAGGACTGAGGAATGTCATTGGGGACGGAGGGGTGGGGACATGTGGACCTGGCAAAGAAACTGGGAGGGGAAGCCAGGAGGAGAGGGTGTGGAGAGGCTGAGATTAGATGGGGACCAGAGAGGAAGTCTTATTCTGGTGTTGGGCTTCTCTCGGGTTTGGGAAGAGGACAAGGGTCCGAAAGTGGACCATGGCACTGGTCAGGAAAGGGGTCAGGAAACAGAGCAGGAGTAAAAGTTGAAGGGCGTTGTATTGGGATGGAGCAGAGACAGAAAACTCTGCACCCACTCAAGTGTGCTTTAGCCTCCAGAGCTGGAATGGCACCCAAGAGGAATGGATGTCTACAAATACCTTTCTGACATGTTCTCTGAGACAAGACTCAAGAGCATGCTTTCAGCTTCTTTTGTGAACTTTTTGAGAATTGGGCTGAAATGGTGTTGAATAACTTTGCTAGGTAGGGTAAAAAGTGAAGTCAGGAAAGTGAGGCATGATATATGCAAATTTATATTTTTTTTTTCTTGCTTTGTCATGATGTATTTTTAAGTAAAAATCACATTTTATGGCTAAAGTATTTGTCATCAATTCCTTAATTTGCCATGTAATTTACCAATTAGTCTTTACATTTCAGCAAATGTTTGAGTAGATTAACTTTAGAAAGATATAATATAGAAATAGCACATTATTAAATGTACTTAAACATGTTCTGCTGCTTTATCTAATTAAATTTTATCATTCTGAGATAATACAAAAATTGTAGCAGGTATTTTTCTCTTATTGAAATTTCTAGCACCTGGCACAGATAAAGAAAGTTGATTAAGACATACTTCAATATTTCTATGCATTTCATGATGATAAAATGTGGTAGCCCCGTGATTTTTAAATAATTTTGTCAGGTAATGAAAGCAAATAAGATCTAAAATTGTCTTATCACAAGTGCATTTAGTAGAGTAATGTAGTGCATGAACTTGGTAGTAGTGTGGAAGCAAATATACCTTCTTAGTTTATAGTTAATTTGTAGAAAGAAGAGAGTTCAGGCAGAGGAATAGTCTACCACAATTAACATTGCTAGTATGAGCTTTGCATCTAATTTCAAAATTAAAACCATTTTACTACACAACAATTTTTACATTTTTCAACTATTCCTGATGCAGCTTGGGTGCTGTCAAAAACAATCATGAGACAAGTAATTATTTTTCTTCAGTTTTATTTAAGGAGTGCAATAAAGTGCAGTCTTTGGGTAAGATAAGGGCAAAACTCCATTTTGATTTCTTGTTAAGTTTTTTCCCTCATCTTGGTATTAGTGTCAATTCTGCACTGGAAACAAGTATCATCAACCTGCTGAGGATGGATCGGTGCATTCAGCCTCCCTTACATTTATGTGATGAAAAATGAAAAAAGGTATATCTCTGTACAATGAGACTCTGCTCCTGCCACTCACAGCGGGGCCCTGCACAGTCATCCCCTACTCTTCACTGCCTGCACTGGGAGCAAAGGAAGGTTGTTGGTACCATGCAATGACACACTAACCTGGGATCCTTCAGCTGCCTTCCAAACTGGAAGCCACATAGAAGTGCCTGTGCTGTACTGACACAGCTGTGTGGATTGGCAGAACTCCAGTGAGATTTTTGGTATTGCATTTTGCTGGGTACTTTTACTGACTTACCTGGAAGTTGCTTCTGTATTTCTAACATTGCCTAGTGCAGAGAAATGGAAAATATGATGGCATCTGTTAATTAATTCCACATTGAATTGCAAGCACATGAGAGGACTTAACATTCTCAGCCTCTAGTGAGAGAGCACAAGATACTGATACACTTGCTCCTTTCTGATTGTCCATTACAGATGGCCTTTGGAATATAGCCTTGAGACTTCTTCTTTTTTCCTTTTGTAAAATTACAGTGTAATGTTGCTAAAAGCTGTTTAATGAAAATAAAATCTTTTCTAGAACAGGTAACATATGACCAGCCCCTTTTCCTTATTGCTCTTCATATTTTTACCACATGTATTAGCAGTGCAGTTTTTAAGGTTCTCATCCAGAAAAGTACTTGAGCAGGTGCTTAATTTTAAGCATATGCTTAAATGTTTTTCTCTCTTAAACCCTTATTCTTGGCTTCCACTAGGAACTGCTGAAAAGGGTGATAAATGTATGGAAGTTTCTGTGATGTAGAAAGCTGTCTATTAGTAAGTCCAGAGAAACCACCAAGTGATTCCACATGGACCACCAAACTGTCTTCAGAGTTTAATGATTTTCATTTGCTCTGTCAGTCCAGGGTAGACTCAAGATGAAAAGTTATGTATTATTTTTCCAGCTCCCCGAGCTATTCAATCCTTCTTCCACCATTTGTTTAATACATTCCTCATATGCTACTCTGGTCTCCTGACACCCAGGCTGTTCCTGGGAACAGCTGAATTCCCACATGAGGGGAAACTTATTTTCATATGTTTTTGAGTATTTCAGAAGTGTTATTTTATTTAATAGATTTCAAATATTTAAGCCCTCACCCTTCCACCACTCCTCTGGCGTGCTTTTAGTGGGTGTCCCAAGAGGCTGTAAAGCAGAAATGAGAAAAACTACAATGGTACAGAAAAGCATGCTTATCATGGGAGTTCAAGGTGCCATACAATCAAGAAATACATTGCAAATAAACTGAACTTAGTTTCCTCTCAGGAGGAGATCTACTCTTCACCTCTCTGCCTATTTTCAAAACCACTTTTACTGTTTTACTTTTAAGAGCTAATAAAAATACAGAGCCTGACTCTCCTCTTGCATCAATTTTAGACTGGTGATGCCAGGGTTATTGTACTCCATTACCTACAGAACTCCATTAAAATGTCAGCACTGCATCAAGAAGGAGGACAGTGTCCATGTTACCTGAAGAATTCTGTCCTGCTAGTATTTTGGGAACCCCTTCAATGTGCAGGTTAGAGGTATCTCTTTAATACAGAAGTATGAGTCCTGCATGAAATTGAAATGGGAACAGAAGATGATGGGCTAAATTTCAACACTGCATGCAGAAAATATGAGAAGAAAAGAAGGTAAACTCCTGAAGTCAGTTTGTATTCATAATTACACCTCCTTATCTTGCTGAAGGCTCTGAAATTGGAGAGGACAGATGCCAGTTACTCTTTGAAGCTCTAGAGAAATAATATTTTTGGAATGAAATACTGGCACAGAAGAATGCAGTGGGAGTTATCTCTTGCTTCTTGTGTAAGGGGATTTAAGCAAAGTGTAGGTGCCATAGGGTGCAATGGTCATGTTTCATTTGAAGACTAACGTTCTTGTTCCTGCCCATCCCATCCCAGTCAGGTGAAACCATCACAGTCCAGTAACCAACAGATCCCTGGAAAAGCAGTGTTGTTTAGCAGCCATAGTGTTCCATGGCTTTGAAGCTTCAGGAGAAAATGAAGTAACCCAACAGGCATTGTGGAGAACAAAAGTAACACAGACCATTGAAATAAATGATCTTTTTAATAGGAAAAGCATGGAATCATGTGGTGTTCACTAACTCATGCTCCTTGGGATTTCAGCATTCCTCATACCCAGGGAATGCAGTGTGGTGACCCCCAGCATCTAGTTTCCAAAAAGAGTGGAAAACTCTGCAAATTAGAGTAAACATGACAGAGCCAGAACTCTGCTTTGCATATTTCCTCCCCTTCTCCTTCTATCTATGTCACCAAGCGTTTCCTATTAACACTTCTCCTTTATCCTACGCAGTGCCAGAACTTGAATGAGTCACTGCTGGAGAAGGGCTTGTTTGATGGCAAAGGCAAAGCAGCAGCATCACTAACAGTTTCAAAACAATAGGGAATACTCAAATGTACAAAAAAGGAAGCACTAAACTTTTGCTGTGCGAGACTGTCACTGGCTTACTGTCAACTCATTAGGCAGCATCCTGAGCAATGACGAAGGAATATATTTGAAAATACATTTGGGACTGTTTTGCAAGCATCAGAATGTTTACACTCCATGTGAGCTTTCCCCTTCTTTCCTACTGGGTTATTGTGCTTAGAGTATTTGTAGTTAAGACTGTTGATTACCCAGCAAGAAAACAGCATTTTCTTTTGGTGAGTACTTCTGAGGTTTTGAAATTTGATTTTGGTTCACATGTGGTGGAATAAAAATTGGAATTTCAGAGTTGTTTTTAGGAATAACAAGTTGCTGAGAGAAGAATCCGGAGAGAGAAAACAGCAAAAAATTTATCTGGCATTAACCTGACATATGGGAAAACAACAGCTTGTACATCTCCTGCTAAGGTGAGGACCTTATAAATTACACTTTCAACTATTCTGCATTCTTATCTGATAGCCTCTAGGAAATCTTTTGGATTCACAAAACATTCTGTGTTTGGCAGAATGTCAATTCTGGAAATAAAAATATCACTGTAAATAGTTGGATTAGCTGTATTGAACCCAAGAGCCAACTTTAAGGAATTAGACTGAGAGGAATGGAAAGTTAAAAGATCTTCAAATCCTAATCTTACATTCCCTTTAGAGGAACCTGCCTCTAAATAACATTGATTTGAAAATAAATAGTTTCACGAGAAAGTGTTAGCAGCACCTGCACTTTGCTCTAGGAAGCACGAATGGTGTCCCAACACTGTCCGCAATGAAAAATGTGAGCCTGGTTTGCACATAGCATCTCTCATTGCCAAATTGGTCTTTTTCCTCTGACCATTCATGTGGCTCTAGAAAAAGCCAGAGGCCTATCATGGATGATAGCTATTGCAAAAAGATTAATATATTGGAAAACAAAAGGGAAGCAGGTCAAACGGAAAATCATAATTTGAGGTTCTGTCAAATCCTGCTTTCCCTTTTCAGATGAGACTTCCACTACTGTGGCAACACCTAAATATTAGAAATTGTCTCAAAAATCTGAGAAACTTCAAAAATTTTAATTGATATTTGGAAGAAATTGCCAAGAAAGGAAATTGAAGCAAAAAGAGCACAAATAATCTTAACAGCCACTTTTCTTTATTTATGAACAAAATATGAGGTGAGCGATATGATGAAAAGCAAGAAAAAGTAAGAGAAATTTAGCAAAAAAAGGAAAGACATACTAAGATAGCTGGCCTTTTTCCTGTTCTTTAACAATTTTGTGCTTTAATCACAACCTAGAAACAGCATGTGCCTCACTCAAGATCTTAAACACCTTCCCTACATGGCCTAATTCTATAAAAACTGTAGTTTTACACAATATCTTCTAATTGCAAACAGATGCAGTATCAGTTCCAGTTGTAGTATCTGAAATAAAAACCAATCTGTTCGGGAATATTTAGGAATATTTCAGGTGCAGTGATCTAAGAGTGGTCTAAACAGTGGGCTTGATCGTGCATCCTTTGCACCCTCTGCACCTTTGCCTCCTGATGCTGGCCCAAAGGGGTGGGTCATTGCCAGGTTGGCTCTAGAAGCTGCAGTGCTGGTGCAGCACTGTGCTGCCAGACGGGCACTGGGACTGGCCTCCAGGTGCCCTGCTCACTTCTGTTGTGGACTCCGTTGGCATCAATTCAGGGCTCTATATTTTGTGTATTATCGTGCTGTGTGGACTTGAACAGTCCTACAGGACCATGTCTGCTGGTTTAATTTTAAGTAAAATTTGAATTGTGAATGCATCCCAGAAGTGCAACTTTTAGTGTCTTTTGGCATCCACTTCTGGTCCTGGAAGGCAGAAGTGTTTCTGGCCCCAGTTAAAGAGAACAGTATTAAAAATTGGCTTTTCTGCATACAAATATACTCAGATGTTGAAACAGGCTTTTGAAAAAGCCTTTATGCTTGTGTATAATATGGAGTTTCTAGGGCAGGAAAAGATCAGAAGGGTAATCCTGGGCTCTCATCTTCAGCCTTCATGTCTGAGGCATGTAAGAAGGAGGTGGTGGCTGTCACCATGGCTCTGCAGTGTTTGGGACAGAAAGGCTGGTACAGGTGGGCTGCTGCTTTACTGACAGAAGTTATAAAATCCCCTTTCTTTCCCAACCAGACATGTTATCTGGAGACATCTAACGAGAGCGTGAAGACATTTTCTCCTTTGTTCTCCTTGTTTCTGAGTGACACGCAGAAGTGCACCACATCATCTCTTTTGCTTCAGATAATTTCATAGACTTATATAATTTATTAATAGAATTTTAATCGCAGAGCTTCAAAGTTGAAATATCTGTCAGAGAGTTTCTTGCTGCTCTAACCTGTGTGTTGATACCATTGCAAATCCCTTCAGCACACAAGGCCCTTAATGCGAGCAAAGTTGCATTTTTAACTCAAATTAGTGGGCTCATGGGGGAACATTAGCTACAGTTTATTAGCTCAGCTCCCCAGTTGCTAATCCAATCTCCCTGCATGGCAGAGCAGTCACTGTGTAGTGCAGTCACAGGTGTTAGTGCACAGCGTGCTCTCCCTCTAACCTGGCAGGAGCAGGGCAGATGTCTGGTTCTGCAAAGGAGCTATGGCTGGGGCAAGAGTCAACCAGCACACCAGCAGGAATTCAGATGTTAGTTCTGTGTGAAAGATTCAATCAAAATTACCCTTTTGTGTACGGAGATGCGCAGTGGATGGCCTTCTCCAAAGTTTTGAGATTCTTAGTTTGAAACAGCTATGAGTCTTTCATTTTTGATTGATGGCTGTGTTTAAAAGTCTCTTTAACACCTCCTCAACCTATCTGCATTTTTGTTGCTTCTGAAAAGCATATGCACAGACACATCAGGCTGCTGGCTCTTGTGCACAGTTACAGAGCAGATGTGGCAGACGGGCTGAGAGTGACCATGTGAGTAACAGAGCTTCCACTTAGACCCAGCTCTCAAAGGCTGAGAGCCTATTTCTGCCACAAAATTTGAATGAATCAGGGTCTAGGTCTCTCTTGTTTACTCCCTTTGAAAGACAAGTGGGCAACTTCTAGCTTAGTCCACATTCAGATATTCTAAATTCCACCAGTGGGCTCGCCTGGTGGTTCCCACTGACTGAACCTAGGTAACTCCCTTCGTGGTGTTTGTGCAGTTTCTCTGCACATCCTCCTGGGGTTGTTGGCTTTTTCAACAGATTGGAGATTTGTGATTAAGGTGGTATTTAATTCTTTGTAGGCGAGGTTTGACATTGGGAAGTAGAGAGTCTTTACTGGAGTGTAAATTCCCCTTAATTCA
Source organism: Sialia sialis (assembly GCA_009812075.1). Lineage (NCBI taxonomy): Eukaryota > Metazoa > Chordata > Aves > Passeriformes > Turdidae > Sialia > Sialia sialis. Next base: position 39,941,701 of record VRYO01002297.1, on the reverse strand, counting down.
CTCTGTAAATCTCTGCCCTGAATTTTAAAGGCAAAGTACTGGAAATCCAGATAAAAATCTCCACTACAGAGCAAAAAGATGGACTTGTTGACTGCTAGCTTTATGGAAGCTAAGCTAATAAATAATTTTCTGGCTAGGCTGAAAGGGAAGACCTGCTTAGGTTGTGGGACCATAATTTCACCAGTTTTCTCCAAGTTGCTTGTTCGAGGGCTTTAACTTCAAGTTCTGGTCTGGAGAAATGAGCAACAGAGTGCTTTATACCTGGAAAATTTAATGTGTTGGTGCTCATAACCTAATGAGTTTCTCATATTTTTCATCCAGAAAGTTTATTCCTAGTTACGTGTTTTAACTAAGCACCAGAAAAATATTTGTAATAGAGTAAGGTTTCGATATAGATAGCTTTGCAAGACTTAGTAAAATTAGTTTGTCATCAGAGTGTGGAAGGGGATGCAAAGAAGGGCATTTCTGGGCCAGAGGGTTATCAGCTGAGCAGCAAGATGTGAGATTTTAAACTGAACAAGTTGTGTGTCCACCTACTGGGCAACCTGTATTTTCTCCCACAAGTTTGTGCTTAAAGATTTGATGGACGATTCATTGAATAGAGTCCTACTATCATAAGTGGGTCTGCAAATATGCATCACCAGCCAATACCTTATATACACTTGTACCAGCACCAGTCCTGCCAGCAGGAAGTTTTCCCTCCAAGTGTTTTCAATAAGACCATTTGAATCTCAGCACAGGGAACCTGTTAGAGAAACTTTCCAAGTCTATCAGCAGGTGATTCATATCCTGAAGCACTAGAGAATGTCAGCTGACACTTTTGCATGCAAGTTGTATGCAAAAAAGTAACAAAAGGGAAGTACATGAACACAACACAGTTCCAATGTATTTTATTTTCCTTTCTCACAATTACTGAGAAATAGTTATTTTCTTTTGGCTCACATCTTGCCATCAGGTTCCTGAATATCTGAGCATACCTTATTAAGATTAGCTATATTCAGATCGCTGCCCAGATTGGGTTAAATGAGCCTCGAGACAAGTCCCTAGAAACTGATTCAAGGAATGAAAACTCAGCCAGCTTTTCAGAAATGCCAATATGTTTAACAGATGTATAGTCTTTCAGAGTTAAGCTCTTCTGAGCTACAGTCTAATGCTGATGTATCAGAGGCTGATAGCTGGTTTTTGCCACTGCAAATCTCTGGCTCAGATGAATTTCACTGGAAAAAGTCAGTCATGTGCACTAGAAAATCAAGATCTTGGACAGTGCTCACTCCACCTCCTGCAAAAGCATCACCTTCACACTCACAGAAAAATAGATTCCAAAATTCAATTTCAGAGCCATTTGAATGCCAAATGATGTTTTCCAAAAGATCTTTTGTTCTGTAAGTACCTAAAAGTAGCTTAAAAGTCTCATCCTTTGTGACTATATAATTATATTAGAGAATATAAATTTGGCAATGACATAAGTTAAATATTTTAAAGACATACTTCCTCTCTAGATGAGTTTTCCATGCTGAACTTTTTTTCAGTTAATTGTAGATGTAGACAGAAATATTGAAGTTGTTCCTATGAGGAAGGAAAATATGCTGAATATGGGAATGTATTTCAGACTAAGAGGGCATGACTGTGGATGAGGGTTTTCAGTTATCTGAGTTGATACTAAATGACATGGGAATCTTCCTGCAAGAGGATTCTGTGACAAGCCATTTTAAATCGAGAAGATTTTTGTTGAATAGAGTTACTTTTGACTTAATTTACGACATACTGCAGCCATGCTACATAACTGGAAGCAGTTACTAGAAAGATACAGAAGATAAATCTGGCAAGTTTTCTCTACATATGTCAGAACTGTTATGTTAATTGTTTGACTAGAGAGTGGGAGTTCTGTGTCTTTTAGAAGCATTGATTTTTTTCCCCAAGTGGAAAACAAGGTCAGAAAGAAGAAATTGCCTCTTTTCCTTGCCTTGCACTCTTTTCCTGCACTGATTTGGGAATTTGGATGCTGTTGCTTGGCTGCATTTATAAATCTGTCCTAAACTAAGGCATTTACATTTGGGTTTTTTTCCAATGAAACATTTCACTAGCTGTCCCCAAAATCTTGAATTAGCTCTGTGTGAGAAAAGGTTTGCAAACATGTGCAGTGGTAGGGGCAGGGAGGATAAGAAGACGTGAAAATGTGCTTTATGTGCCTGCTCAAAAATGTTAAAGCTGCTCATTGGGTCAGTGAGTTCAGCTAAACTCCTTCCTAAATTCTGCTGGATATCAGATAGCAGGATTTAGTCGTTATTCAAGTAAAGCTTCACAGTGATGGTCTTCCACTGTTTGAATGCAACATAAAAACAATTTTTTTCTTCAAGCTTTATCTCTGTGTCTCTGTGAAGCTGATTTATGGGAGTAAGAACCAAAGAAATATGGAAACTGCCGATGTGGGTTTATCAAGGTATGCTGGATCTCTTGTATCTAAAATAAACTTATTTTCTATCAAGTCACTTATTTTCTATCAAGTGCTTCATGATGTCACAATATAAATCAAATGCTCATTGTAAGGAGTAACTGGTTGCCAGATGACAAATAATGCTGTAAATCTAAGGTTTTGTTTCTCCATGAAACATTTGGAAACCTTAAATGATCTTGCTACTAACAAGGGTAACAAAATGCTTGGGAAAGAAAAATGATTGTTATGATTTGTGAGTGTTGGTCTCACTGAGATTTTTCTGCAGACAAGCTTTGACCTTGGCAAGAGGAAGAATACCTTCCTCTTTGCTGGCTGCTCCCAAGCCGAGGGACTGTGAAACTACTTTTTGTTCCAGGCTCCTCTGCAGCAGGGAGGTTGCTTAGAGCCACTGTCTGAGCTCTGGTGCATGGGCTATGGGGACAGCATACTCCCACAGCAAGCTGCAGGGTGAAACTGGTCTCCACCCTGGCAGACCCTGCACTTTCAAGGTCTTCTACCTGCTTCTGTGTCCTTTCTGCCTTCAGTGAAGTGATGGGGAAGACATTTCCATGGAAGGAAAATGGCTCCTGACAGGCCAGAGCTGGCACATCCCTGCTCTGCCATAACACCCTGGGCAGAACAGCTCTGGTTTCACTGCTAGTGGTGCCCTCTTGGTCTTCTAATTTGCCTGTAAAAGTCATTCTTCAGCACCAGTACAGTTCTGATTTCATGCATAAAATGTCTTTTTTTTCCCAAGCATTTCTCACATCACTGAGGACGGATTCCCTCATAGTATCTTTGTTTCCGCTCCCTACACATATCTCCTGTAGATATAACATATGCTCATAAAACCAGCAGGAAGTAGGACATATAAACAGCAGTCACTCAGCAGTGGCTGCTCATGCCAGTTTCAGTGGAACACAGCGTGAGGATTACATTTATATTGTCCTGCTTCCCTACATAAAACCATTCTTTGCTCCTGGCACCAGGTTCTTATGTAAAGTCAGAGAAGCTGCACCAGTTTGCACTTAGCTGAAGGTCTTTATCTATAGCTGAATCTTCAAAAGTGTCTTCTTCCTGGGGGGAAGGAGATGAGGGGAAAGAAAGAGCACTTGGCTATACCAAGTGCAAGCCTGTTCTGGTCTGGTGAGGATGCCAACAGGCAGCGTTAGTGGTTATGTTACTTTTCCTACCGCAGGTGTTAATCTTGGCATAGGAGAAAGCTAGCACAACAGAATGAGTCCTGGGCTCCTGCGATGCGATGACATTTCTTTAAATGATCTGTTTACTTGGGTTGAAAAATTATAAACTGACAAAACTGGAAACAAGTTTTCCATTGATCCACCAATCCCTTACAGCAAGGAAGAAGGAAGAACAGATGTCTCTGCTAATCCCCTTTCCCCAGCTCCCTCCAGCCAGCAACTCACCTCTAAAAGAGTTTCTCTTGTGGGTCATTAAACTGGCTTTTGATCTGAGAGTGCCTCTCTTGCCACAATTACATAGGCCATGTCCACAGTAATAAATTGAGCTTATTTTAAAGCCACCAAGTACTGGTCACTTAGTCCATCACCACTTACCTGGCTTGGATTGGACTCTTTTACTTTTTAATGAAAAATCATCCATCTTTCTTTATCTTCAGTAGAGAAAACACCATGGAAATGTCTTATCACAAGAGACACATCAGCTTGTGTCTGAGATCTACTTACTCCTAGCACAGGAAATCTTTCCCTCACCATCCTGAACATACCTGCAAACTAGCAGAAAAGGCCAAAAGTAACTCCTTTTGGCATGTGGGTACTTTAGGAATTGCACTATATGTACAGTAATTTCACAATTATAAGCCACACCTGATTATAAGCCACACCTCCCGGTAGCCAGGTAAACCATGGGATTTGTCCATATATATGCCGCACCTGAACATAAGCCACAGTTTTTTGAGGATCCATGTGTAACAAAGTAACAAATTAGTAACAGAATCGCTGCCAGCTGGGTTTGGTGTCAGGTGCTCAAGTTGCAAACAGTTTTCACAGACCAGCAAAGCCTTTAAAGGCAGCCCCAGGCGCCCTCCCTGGCCAGCTCTCACTTCCGGGCTGGCATTTCACTGGGATTTGTCCATAGATAAGCCGCACCTGAATATAAGCCGCACTACTGGGGTAGGCTGGATTCTTTAATGAAAAAGGTGTGGCTTATAATTGTGAATTTACTGTAATTTGGATCACTTCATTGTCCAAGCTGGCCTTGTGGAGGAGCACATCACTTTGACTCAGCTTCACAGTTAGTTTCTGCATAAATAAATAAAATTAACTCATTTACATGTTTGTCAACTTTGGGTGCTTTTCTGGCAGTTTTCAGAAGTACTGAGGTCATGTGTCCTGGTCCTAATCTGGACATGGTTAATTTTTGCACTAGCCAGGACGGGTCAGGGATAGGACTTGGAGGTTATTCTGTACCTCCTCACAAACTATTTTAGGGGATGGGGTAAAGGAAATCTCTGCCTGGAAAAAAGGATCCCTTCCTGGTCACATAGGGTGGTGAAAGGAATGGTCAGCTATTGTCAGGAGTGAGAATTCCTGAGTGAATAATTTGGTTTTTTTACACTCTTTTATTAGTATTTTTGCTATTACTGTTTGTTTTTTTAATCTCATTTCTCTTTCCAGTAAGTAAATCGTTCTTATTTCAGCCTGTGATCCTTACCTTTTGTGACTCCAATTCCCCTTTCCATCCTACTTCAGGGGGACAGGGAGGGCAGATAGGAGTCCAAGTGACACACATGGTTTGGAGTATCTCTGTGGGAGCACTAAACTGAGGGGGTACCATTCCTAAACCACAAGAATATACTAGGAAAATACTCAGCATTAAGGACCAGGGATTCATTACCTTTGAGTAGTGCAGACAACATGTTGGGGAACTGAAGACAAAAGAGACATTTGAATTCTAGTATATTTATTGTTATTTATATTTCTTTTTTCAGTATGGCAATACAAGTGTGCTTGTAAGATTTGTAAGACTGTAGAGGCAGTTAATATTCATTGAACTTTAGCTTTTGGTTTAGAGTTCTTGTATCCTGCTCTATCCTTTTATATGACTTGATGTGAAGATTGCTGAAGTCTGTGGCTTTGGGTTATGATCACACATATCAGCTGTGACACCTGGACATATCTAGTGACTGCGCCTACATTCCAGCAATACCTTTTAAGACATGTAAATTGTTTGAAGGTAATTAAATTTCTAATATAAACAAGAAATCCCCTTGGATATTATAACTGTAAAGAAAAAGAGAAAAATATATTACATGCTTTAAAAACAAGCAGTTTGCAATTGACAACAGCAATAATAATCAATTTTAGCTATTTGTGCTAGTATTGGTTCCAGCTAACCAGATGAGATGTATGCATTTAGGTAAGAAACACCAAAATTACTTTAAGTCATCAAAAAATTACTTCAAATCTATACAGTATAATTACCTTAGATCAAGAGATTTTCATTCCTATACCTTCAATAAAACCAATTTTTTACTCATTCTTCAAGTAGTTCAATTGATGAATGGAATATTGTGCTGATTTTTTCTGGGGTAGAGTTAATTTTCTTCCCAGTGGTGGGTATGGGGCTGTGCTCTGGATTTGTGCTGAATGCACGGTTGACAATATAGAGTTGTTTTTGTTACTGCTGAGCAGGGCTTTAACAGTGCTGAGACCTTTTCTTTTTTTAGTACTGCCACACTGGTGAGGGGGCTGGACGTGCATGGGAAGTTGAAAGCAGACACAGCTGGGACATCTGACCCCAAGTGACCAATATTCCACATCATATGACATCATATTCAGTATATAAATTGCAGGGAAGAAGGAGGAAGGGAGGATGTTTGGACTGATGGCATTTCTCTTCCCAAATTCTAAATTTTATTTCTTTTTCCAGTTTCCTGGAGACTTGTTATGTCTTCCATAAAGTTTTCACTTTTGGTGACAGGGAGAGAGAAGACATTATCCAGATTGTTGGGTTATCTTCTTTTCTTTGGAAGTATTGGTAGAAAAGGAAAATGTGATGGTTTATATTTGAACTGAACAAATTCTTTCCCTTCTGTCATAAAGAGTTCAGTGATACCAGGACTAAGGTGAGGGCTTTACAGTTGAAAGCATCATTGGTAAGTGAATATAATTTTAAGTTCTGTAACAATCATCACATGTCCATAAACTGCAGAGCATTTGTGGGTTCAGTGTAGCTGAGATTTTCTTGATTTACTTCATCTTTCCTGTCTTTGCCCTTTTCATTCACTCTGCTAGCTATTCCTGCTTTCAGAAAGAAAAATTAATTCCCCCTCACCTGCACTGAAAGTCACTAACTTTGTCTAATGCATCTTTTTAGAGATGTTTCTGTAGACCCTTACTGCGATCCTGGATGTTATCCAGCTTATCTGTGAATCTTTCAGATAAACAGCAAAACAGCAAATTAAAGGGTTTTGATTGGTGCAATGAAATTTTCTTCTCTGATCAATGCAAAGAAGATTTCTTCATCTCTTTGATCCTCTTCTATAAACAAAATGGATTTTTTTTTTTTAAATGAGAAAGTATGAAATCTCAGGAAAAAGCTACTTGGGCTATTCTGCCTATTAGAACAAGAATGGAATAATCTGAGCGCAGACTCAACATTTATCTGACTTTCCTGTATTGGGGGATGGATTAGAGGCAGGTAGGTGTCAGGATCATTTAACTTTCATGTGCTCTTACAGTTCAATGGCAACTGCGTCTGCTTATCTTGGAGAAAAACTGGAACCAAAGACTTTTAAATAGATAACTGCCCCAACATGTTGTAAAACAGATGCAACATGGACTATTCACAAATAAATCATCTGCAGAATTAAAACACCAACAGCAAAGTCCAGGAACCTCACTCCATAATAGAACTGAATACAGAAAGCACTGAAAATATTTTTGATATGGATGACAATTTACACAAAGGCAAAATTATATCATCAAGTTTTTAACGTATTCTTTGGTGGGAATTAAAGAAGTGTGCTCCTCAGAAAATTGGTGGCAAACTATTTCATGGGGAATTGTTCCAGGGACTGGTTTGGCAGAGAAACAGGCATCTCCCCAGGCTTGATAGTGAAATTTGTATGGCACTTTCTGCTCCTTGCCCCCACTTCCACCCACCCTGCACCTGTAGATTTGCCAAAGGATGTAGCTTGATCTTCTTTAGCTGTTTCACTTGCCTTTATGATCTGAGAACACTCTTCCAGCCTGGAGCAGGTGTGAAAATAGCAGCTGTGGGATTTTATACTTCAAAAGGACTTGACATTGGTGCAATGATCATGTTTTGAACTCGTTTGTCCTTTCAAAGTCACCTAGCCTTTTTATCTAAATGAAACCATGTGATCCTTGAGAATTATAAACACCTCCATTTTCTGTTTGACATCCTCACCTTGGTCCATGTACTCCTCTGCTTATCATCATGTTTGTTCTTCAAGCCTTTTCTTCATCATCTTACATAGGTATCAATTACCATGTTCCACGCTGTCCTCAAGCAGGCCTTCTGAATGTTGCCAACCTACCTTGGTGTCCAGAGTATTTATGAAGTGTTTTAGAAGTCCAGCAGAGAAAAGCAATGAGATGCTCCAAATTAAATGAAAAATCATGCTAAACTTGCTTCCAATACAGTCCAAGGCACAAAATGCAAAAGGATTAGTTAAGATACCAACAGCTCAGACTGTGATGTTTTGTGTGGGTTGGCTTTTGGACTGTGTGCTACACTTAGTATTGTAACATATCAGGAAGCCATTTTCTGCCAGAACAGTGTGAAGTCTAAAGATGTGCATTGACGTCTTCAGACATAAGATTTCTTTTTGTTATATCTTTCCATGGTTTTGTGTGAGTGAAAGGGAGAGTAGATGAGCAGGTGCTCTGTGACTTTAATGTTAGGGTTTGGGGAGAATATTTGAGCCACATACTATGGGGCTGGAGGATGTAAATAAAGGAGATGGGAGAAAGAAGGTAAGAAGTGTGGTGGATTCAAAGCATGAGGCTGGGAACTCAAAATTATACAAGAGAGAGTGAGTAAAATCGAATCAGTAAGTAATAGAACAATACATACTACTGTGTTTGTTGTTCCTATACCGAGCGTGTCCATGTGAAACATATCTGGCACAAAAACACAAGAAAGGGCACTTGAAACTTCTTGCACCATTCAAGGAGCAAGATGTACCAAACCAGACACAGGCAGTGTCCCAGCTGTGGCTGTCACATTGCTGTCAGGGGGCACACACTGCCCTGGAAGGGGAAGCAGCTGGGGGTCAAGGAATGGTGTGCAGGACCTTACACTTGATGTTCTTGTATTGTCCAAATATGCCTAATGAGACACAGAGCAAAATGCAAAATGTTTATCATGAACAAAGCATAAACTGCTCTGCGTGCCTCTTTCCCAGCTTTCTCCCCACTGGCTCCCAGAGGAACTCAGGACTGGAGCATGTGGCTGTGGAGCTGCAATGTGGGGCAATGCTCGGGACACTTCCTGGGAGGAGGAAGAGGGCCTGATGGCCATCAGATGATCTTTGAAGGAGCTGGCACTTTAAATGAGTTGATTCATAGTTAAACATTTCACATGAATTACTCAAGAGAACTTGTTTGTTAGAGGCAGGTGGTGACTAATCATCTCTTAGCCCACCTTTACCACATTCAAGAGTTGTCAGAAAGCTGACAAGCAGAAAAACCTCTTAGTAACTCGTCATTATAACAAGCTGACATGGGAGGCACCGACCCCCGCTGCAGTTGGATTAAAATGGGAGAAATAGGGCTTCCAAGTTCCTTTTCCTTGTCCTTGGAGTTTCATTACCTAGGTAATGGCAAAAATATGTTCCTCATATGGTGAAACTAATACATATATAATTCTTCTTCCCCACTCAGAATTAACCATAACTTCCAAATTCAGATTATTTTTAACCCTTGCTTTGCTGTTGCAGCTGAGATGAGAGATTTAGAGAGTCTTTCTTCAAGGTCCCATGAAGTGCCTTATGAACTCCCTGCCAGTGGAACAAATAAACCAGACTCCTGTGTTACACGTCAAAATTGCAAGCAGAAAGAAATTGCTAGAGTGTTAGAGTATTCTCCAGCCTGGAGCAGATGTTGGGGTGCCCTATATTCCATGGCTTCCAAGCAGTCAGTAGAGAAGCTCTGAGCTGGCTGGGATATAACTCGAGGAGTGACACAGCCATTTTTTTTATCCTCAAGCTGAGGAGAGGCCAAAAGACAGAATAAAGCTGCTTTTTTACCCATTCTGATGAGATAGGGATGACAGTAGCTTGTGTGAGCAGAGAGAACTAGCTTAAAATGCAGCATATGCTGCTTTTAAGCCTTAAAAAAAAAAAAAAAGAAAAGAAGTTGTGCAATGAGGAAAATATACTGCAGCTGGAACAGAGAACACTGCAGGGATGAAAGGAAGCTAGGTATCCTTTGAGATGGCAGATGTACTACCAAATATTTATTTCTTTAAAATATTTTCTTAAGTCTTTAAAGTAAGGTAGTAGCTTCTATTGTTTCTTTTGGCAGCTTATTCTAGCCATGAGCTTCTCTGTGTAATGAAATTCCACCTACACTAAATCTTCCGAGTGCCTGGCTGTTCCTGAGGTTTAACTCTTTCAAGTCTAGTTATCTGCTTATCTGCCTGCCCTGTACTGAGTTACTTCTGTTAATACTGTGAGATTGATATCAACAGTCTTGTCTCAGATGTCCTGGGCTGTCAACAGCATGAACTAAGTGACCCACTTTCTATGATTCTTTTATTTATCCACTTGGTTTGATCACTGAAAGTCTCAGTCTTTATTTCTGCCTAAAAATTCATTATTTTGACCTGGAGAATGACTCTTTGTAAATTCAGTGTGTTTGTCACAGCTTAAATCTGTGCAGTTTGTGCCCTGGACGATCCCAGTCCCACCAGCTGGCCTACTGTTCTGGTCAGTGGTCTTCAGGCTGGGCTGGACTGCCTGTGGGTCTGTGTGAAGGGACTAGAAGACATGTCTGAGGGAGTTGGGGTTTTTTAATCTCTAGAAGAGGAGGCTTGGGGGGACCTCATCACTCTCTACAGCTCCCTGAAGGGAGGTTATAGCCAGATCAGGACTGGTCTCTCCTGCTGTGCCAGCAGTGAGAGGGCTGTAGGAAATGGCCTTAAACTGAGGCAGGGCAGATTCTGATTAGATATTGGACATTTTTTTTTCACTGTTGAAGTGCTCAAGCACTGGAATAGGCTGCCCAGGGAGGTGGTGGAGTCACCATCCCTGGAAGTGTTTAAGGGATGTCTGGATCCGGCACGGGGTATTATGGTTTAGTGGTTTAGGAGCTACAGTGACAGTTCTCTTCCAACCCTGATGATTCTATGATTCATTCAGTGAGCTGCTAAGCAATCTAGCATCACTGTGTTGCCTGGATATATGAAAAACATCTAACATAACTAGGAAAAGAAACACAGAGACTTTGTCCTTTCCAGGGTGGCTTCTCTGATTTCCTAGCTATCAGAGGCCAGCTGAACCTTGGCGACTTATTCTGCAGGTCAGCCACCAATTCTGAGCAGTTCAGCTCTATTTCATGTTGAGCATATGCTTGAAGACATAGCTGCAATAAGAGCAAACTGAACTCTAGCTCTTTCTCCTGACAGTAGTCAGTGATCCAATGTCCATGCTGAAGTGAGAAATGGGAAACAAACTGGAGCTTAAGGAGGACATTCGATCATATATGGAAAGCATTTTTTTAAAGACATAATATTCAATCTATTAATTCTTAACTTGCTTTTCTCCAGCAGGGACTGCTGAGTTTATTTTAACCAACATCTCTCTTTGATTCATCCAGACTGTTCTTTGGAATTCCTCTACCCTGTTGCCATTGACTAAAACATTAGAAACCAAACTATTCTGAGGGAACAAAAAGGTATATGTGGATTCTAGCACCAAAGCTTTGGTCTATATCTGTAGATAGTGGAAGACACTTCACTGGGAATTAGATACTAAAATGCCTTTCAGAATCAGAGCTTTATTGGGAAATTATGTAAGCTTACTTATTCCCCCCCCCCCCCCATCCTTTCCTTTTACAATCCATTTAATTCAGATGGTAAATATGTTGTGAAAAGAAGCAACCTTGCCGTTTAAGCATGCTGACTGCTTAGTATATGAACAATTGCCATAAATAAACAATTAGTCCAGGTCACTGCATATGGTACTGGTTTGTCGACTGGCTTAAAAGAGGGGGCTGGAAATGATGAAGAAGAGGCTGTGTGCATAATGTTTCTTCCCTATAACAGAAAAAGAAACCCACACTAACTCGTTTGTATTGACAGAATATGAATATTGGCTTATTTCATGTGTAGAAGAACTTTTCCTTCTTTGTGATATTCTAGTTTTTCCCTTAGGAGCTGTGAACATTACATAACCATGGAACAGCATCCTATGCACTGTGTTAAATTTCCTAAACCTGCAAGGAGGAATGTGTCACCAGTCAAAGAGATGTCACTTTGGCGACTGCTGAGTCCCTTGAAATAGACTCTGCTCCCCTTTGTGCATGTTCACGGTCAAATGGTTTAACAGGACGAAGTGATTTGTTTCAGTAGATGTAGCTTCTTGGGTAAATGAAAAAACGTTTGTCCTCTTCACTAGATTTATTAAGCTACAAACAAACTATGTCTATTCAAATGAGCTTTGAGTTTTTTGTACCTGGGAGCATCTAGCACTGTGTATCCAGTACCAAATCTGTCATAGCTGCATTAGCTAAGGGGTGATAGGGGTCCACCTTACTGCAGAGCTGCTGAACGTGTTTGGTTCATGTCCAGTTTCTTGGTTTGCATGATTACACAAATCTCTGTGCCAGAACAATGTACCCTCAGTAAATATAATTATTCTGCTGCTTTTCCCCTTTTACTCTCTGAATTTAAATGACTTCTTCTATTGTGGTGCTGAACAACTAATGCTCTGTAGGGGATCTCACCTTACGGATCATTATAAATTTTAAAATTCTTTCTCTATTTTACAGACAGAAAAATGAAACACAGAAGGGGGTGACTGAGTTTCAGACTCTGGATCTGTGTTTGTATGTCGCCATCCTGTCCTTGGCTTTATTTAATGACTGGGTTGAAACCATGGGTGACAATACATGGATTTCCATTTGCATGGAGACTGAAAAAGAAGTTTTGGAACTTTATTCACAGAAAACAGCTCTGAGTTTGGGAGATGGATGAGTTTCCCGTGGGTATCACTGTCATCATAAACTGTCAGTGACATACAAAGATCGTCATCCAAAAATATATTTGTTCTTGAAATAAGATGTGTCCCATCAGTGGAGATGATTAAAACTTTGGATGGTTTAGCAAGGCAGTTGCTAAATTTGTCTTCCATTATAATAGTCTTTAAAATAGGTTTTGAAGTTTTTAAAAATTTTGGTTTTAATTCAGGAATACATCTCTGTCCAACAGTTGGAAAACGTTTTACAGCCTGGGTGTGCCACAGTCAGATGATCACTGTAACATGGGTTGTCATTTCAAGTATGAGAAAAGTCAACCTTGTGCAATTCAATTGCATTATTGATTGTCCCTGAAGTCCATAACACATTAAGTATTGGCAAGCCTTTGGACTTACAGATCATTAGTGACTGAAACTGAGCAAGCTTAGCATATACATGTATATGTTTATATCCATACTTGTTTATGGCACATTATAAACAGGAGCTAATCTCATTTGTTCATCTTACATGAAGAAGTACTGAAATATCAGACACACTGTCATGGCTTAAACCCAGCTGTCAAATAAGAGCCACACAGCCTCAATGCTCCCCTCTCCCCACCCCACCCTGGTGGAATGGGGTGAAGAATCAAAAGTAAAACCTGTAGGTTGAGATAGGAATAGTTTAATAACTGAAAACAAAGTAAAAAAAATAGTATTGGAAAGGAAAATTGCTCACCATGCACTGACCAGTGCCATATCCCATTCCAAAACCCAGATCAGACTCTCTTCCATCTAATTCCCCCAGCTTGTGTATTGGGCATGACATTCTGTGATGTGCAATATATCTTTCGCCAGTTTGGGTCACATGTCCTGACTGTGGCCTCTCCCAGTTTTTCGATTTTTTTGTACCTTCTCCCTATCATGAGCATGAGACATAAAAAACATATTCTTTGACTTAGGATAAAAACAACTTAGCCAAAACCAAAACATTAGCATGTTATCAACATTATTCTTATTCTAAATCCAAAACACAGCACTATGCCATCTACTATGAGAAGGAATTAAATCTATCCCAGCTGAAACCAGGACACACAGAGATCTTCATAATTAGTATTTGTCTGGGAAATTTTAAAAGCAGATGTGTGAAAGTGCAAAATGCATAAATCATCTCTGACAAATCCATAGAAAGGCTGCTAATTTTTAAAAAAATACTTTATAAGCTCAAAGGTCACATGAAGGTTAAGCCAGTTAATGTAAGTGCTTTGTTTTTAAATTGAATGGGAGCTTTGCACATAAATTGTTGTGAAACAGAAAAAATCTCTAATCAGATAAAAATGGGAGCTATAAGAAATACATATATGATCTTCAATGTGATACAAACTGAAGAAGAAAAACTTTAGCTAACGATATCTTTTCTGACCCAAATCAGTGAATCAATAAGCACTATAAAGCATGATTTGTGTAAACCACCTCTTAAATTATATAAATCAGATTATGTCACAATGAACACTTTCCTTAGTTCTCCCTCCTGCACCCCTGTTGGTTTTGTTTTCCAGATACACTGCCTTAGTAATTATTTTGATCTGTATTTATTGCCTTTTGCTCAGTGAGAAAGTCTCTGGCTGTATTCCTACCAGATAATGGATAATGTGATAAGTTCTATTACATAGCACAGGTTTTGAATTTGCAGTGTGTGTGTGTGTGTATATATATATATATATATATACATATATATATATACATATATATATATAGGGTTTTTTTCTCCCTCTCCATAACAGAAAAGATGCAGTAGTCACTGATTCAATCAATATTGATTATTACCATATTGACTTTTCTGTTGTTGCACATTATATTACACATTACTGAACTGAGTCCTGTGAATCTTATGATTATACCAGAACCAGCAGAAAATTTTGATTTGGATGGAACTGGAAGCACCTTGAGCCATCTGCCTTTGAAGCTGACATTTGTTTGTACTTTATATTTCTTATTTCCTGTAGAATTTAAGGACTCGTAACTTGAAAATTTCTTTCAAAAATCAGTGAGAAATTTCTGCATTGTTTACTGCCCAGAATTTGCAATTAGGCCATAGCTTCCTAAGTCCCAGATTGCTCCTTTTGAAAGAAGAGAAAAATACCAAAAGCACAATAGCTGAAGTACTAAACATCTCTCTGGACTACAGCATCCATTTCCCTGAATCACACACAGATGGTTCAATGAAAAAGAAAGTCCGTGTTTATTCTGGCAGGAATCCTGGTCACAATCCAAGGAAATGTTATCTTCAAAAGAAAAAAAGATGTTTTAGATGAAAAATTCCTGAAAGACCAACTCTTAGTTTTGACATCACTATAGTTTCAGAAATGAAATAATTAAAAAACTAGTTCAGGTATCTTACAGACTTGCACTGTAATGCCAGATATTTTTAGTACTCCATAAGGATTCTTGCCTCCTGCTGAGCTGTACTGCATCTTTGTGTTCAGAGACAAGAGCAGTGCATCCTGCACAAGGAAAGGGCACGCGATCTCATGAGAAGGTGCTGAGTACAGAGTGACAGAGGGTGAGGTGCAGACTCTTTGTTCGCCCCATTCTTTGTTTCCATGGGCTTTGCAGAAGCTCACTGAAGGAATACATGGTTAATACCCTGTGGGGCATTAGAGGGCAGCTCAGGATAAATGTTTCTTATAGATAAACAGCCAAGGATTTTTTCATCCCACTCACAGACACGAAAAAAGGGATATCTCACAAAGATTTTCTAAAAAAGAACAAATGGCTGTAGATGATAGGTTATGGAGAGGCTGGACAGAAAAAAAGGAAATCAGCAGGATACCTGGATGTCAGCATTATGACGTCCAAAGGCCCATCTGGTATCCATGCAGTGGAGTGAAAGGAGGTGTCTGGTAATCAGGGTTTTGAGGTATATTCAGAAAGTGGAAAGGAGGTGCTGAGTAGGGATAGGGAAAACAGAAGAATCACTTATGGAGGAAGGAGGAGGGGAAGGGGTGGCCAGAGACTTCTCTATCTGGAAATGGTTTAGCAGAGCAATCTTTATGAGGCAGAGCTTCTTTGCTGTCAGTGGGGGAAAACCAGCAAAAAGCCCGTCCTCATTCTTACAGTTGTTTTTTCTATTTCATCTCCTCATGCCTTCAATACTGAAAACAAATTCACTCACTTTAATTAATCACAGAAAAAGTAAAGAAACAAACTTTTATATATTTCTGATGTGTTTGACATGAATGTTTCTTCCTCCAGTTTTTCATTTGAGAGTAGAATCCGAAGTGGTAGAAATCTCAGTAAAGCGTTGTCTTTGTGAAATTTCCAATGTCTTTTTTTCTTTTTCAAGAAAGGAAATATGCAGGACAATTGGATAATCTTTCAGCTGTTGGGATGGTTGCTTGAAGCAAATCCAATCCCCAAACCTTTCAAGACTTCTTTGCTGCAAATGCATATTGACAAACAGACAGCCAAATGCCACAGAAATAGGCCCTGGTAATGTGTGTAATTGAATTATAATGCCAGAAGAGTGCTGAAAAAGAGGGCCAAAATAATTAATATAATCAGTCTGAAATTTGCAATCTGTATTTAATCAAAATTGCTCTACAAGCAAAGCCTATTCCCTCATCCTCACGTGAACCCCTACTAACATGTTACTTCTACTCTTCCATAATCTTGGACACAAACTTTTAAAGTCAAGAGTCAGATTTGTGGATTCAGATTCTTATTTAATATTCTTAGACTTGGCTGGCTAATTGAGTAATGCTCTGGAGATGGACAAATCTCAGATAGAAAAAGGAGGAATGTTTAATACAGTTGATAATGTTAACCTTCTGTTAACAAACCCTACAATACTCATAACACACCCACAGGACATGACAAAATGACATTTTGCTCCTTCTTTTCACCCTGATCAATCAAAACATATTTTGAGAGAGACCAGCAAAGAAGATGCAGAATTTCAAATCCCAGCACACAAGAGCACGTTCACCTTGGTAGTGGAGGGGTTTCTAAATGTCTTATTCCTATGAGACCATCCTCTGCCGTGCCAAGTGGTTGAGAAGTATTGCTTCCTGAATTTGAAAATGAATTACTCTTTGCTTTAAGAGAAAGATATGGGATTTAATATGACAATGAGTATTGTCAAAAGAGGGGATCATTTGCTCTTCTGTGTTCAGACCTGTGTATTTAGATGACTCTTTGCAAGTGAACATCCTGGTTAGTGTGTTTAATAGAACTGGTTTCAGGACACTGCTTTCACTTTGTGTGATCAGACTCTGTCTGCTGTAATACAGCAGGAAATGGAAGAGAATGAGATACCATATTTTCTCTACATCCTTGGAATAAACTGAACTTGGTTTTCTGAAGTCATTCTTTGTAAGTGTATCCTTCTTATGAGTATTTCTGGGGAAGTGTAAAATCAGTGAAGTGAGATGAATTAGTCAAAATTACACTGAAGAAAAGTCCGCAAGACTGGATTATCAACCTTTTGTAGTGAATATCAGGCCATTAAAGGATTAATCATCTCTAGATACATTTCTACAACATATAGGTCCATTTTCTTACCTGCTCCAATCTCTTTGAAGATGAGTAGGGATGAGGATGTTTTGATAACTGGTAATTATGAGTGCACTGAAATAAGCTTCCAAAATATCATGAGGTTTCTGTGCTTGGGATAATGCAAGATTCTTTAAGTAAAATGAAAGAACTCTAAAATTACACACTGAAAAAAATCAATATATTGTTTTGGTTTGCTTGAAAAAACATCTTGTAAAAGGGACTTCATTTTTCAAGTCCCATGACTACAGCTGAAACACATAAACTGAAAAGAAGTGCTATAAAGATATAAATCTTCATAGAAATCATAACTTTCTTATGCCATTATTACTGCTCCTTAGCAGCAAAACCATGCAGTCAATTTCCATTCATTTAGAATTCAGTCAAGTAGGATCAATTCAGGCTTTGCTTGTCTGTATCCTGTGATGTAATTCCAGCTAATGAAGCTGCAAAGTATAAAATCTGGCTTCTGCCAGCAAGACCATTATAAGGCTCTTCCTACTGTTCTGACCTTTAAGTAAGAGTCTAAGGCAGTGAGGGCTGCCTGTAACTAGCTCTTGTGGCAACATGTTGAGTGCAAGTATGGATGATGGCTTTCTTGCTATGAATCATCTAGATAACATTATCTAAGCAAATATTTTATGTCAAATGAGAAAACTTCATTAGAAACAGTAAGGCTGCCATGATATGCAGGAAATTTAGGAAATGGTAGAACTAAGATGAACCATTGGGCTTCAATTCAAGTTCCCTAATATCTAAGGCGTTACAGTTGATTTAGAAAGTTGTCAGAAGTTCATATAGGATATTTCTGTTGATATGTTCTGCAGATAAATCCTAGTAAGTATCTAAGATTCTTCTCCCTCTGCTAAAGTGTGTGCAAAGCTCATGAAAACACAGTTTTAATGTTGGACTGTATGTTTCCTGTTAGATTTCTGCTACATGTGCTTAGGAAAATTAGTACCTCAGAAAGACATTGATCTCTCCCTTGCCATATATGCAAACAGTCAGACATGCAGTCAGGTACGAGCATTTGTCAGATTTGTAAGATGTGTGCTGTGATCATCACATCATAAGGCCTGTGCAAGGCAGGGGCATCAATCTCCTTGTGGAGCTCCCATGGCATTGTCCTACAGAAATTGGGACACCCTGGGAGAAGTGGCCCATTCACTTCATCTAGATTTGCAGTGCAACACAGTCAGTCCCCTTCAGGCTGCCACCCACGTAGAGCAGCTGGTTCTTGAGAGCTGATGTTATGACCAAATCTGGGCTGGGGACTGTCTGATGTCTTCTCTATGTATTTGGTGTTACAGCAAGAAGGTGCTCAAAAATTCTAGGCTGCAAGTGTGGCTGAGCGCAAGATTTATTAGAAAAAGAAAAGGATGAAGAAAACAAGCATGCCTCCCAAGTGTGATATAAGCATCAAACATTCCTTAGGACAACTAGGGGAATGGAATACGTGGAAATTGTTTCCTCTGCAGTGCAAATAGTGAAGGCAAGATTTCTTCTTGGAATAAAGAAATCTGCCAAAAATTATACAGAAATCCAAGGCCAAATGGGAATTAGGAGTTTTCATCTCTTATTTCTGTGTTTATTCTTCTTAACCAAGCTTCTTCTCATTATTCACTTATTGTCATTATTTTTCAGCACCAGTATTCAGCCTCGACAGAGGCACTTTGCAGTCGGCTGGAATCAGTCAGGCACAAATAATTGCCTTGTGAATGTGTGGTGTTTTCTTGCCCCATTCAGTTCAGCACTGCAAATCAGAGCATCTGCACAGTGACCTGCTGTGTGTATTATCATGGGCCAGGTCAAAATTCTGCTTTGTCACTCTGGTTTTCTGCAGCTCTCTTTGCTAGTGCACTTTTTCAACTGGCTATGCAAAGATACTAAAACCTACTTTAGTAAGCAATAATGCAGGATTCGCTTTCGACAAAAATGAAATAATTTTTAAATGCAAATATTTTCCCTGAGCATACAAAAAGAAGGAGCAACTATCTCAGAGCAACCCAAAAGTGCAAACTTCAGCAGTAATCCAAACATCGCTCCAGAAGAAAATCACAATTGCTGTGGAGTGAAGGTTTAACTTTGGTTGCATTTAATAGACAGAATTCTACCACATTTATGCAATGAATTTATTGGGAAGCTTACCTGGAGTAGGGAAAAGAGAATAGGAAATTGTGGCAGGTGAACATGAGAAATTGCTTTAGAACAGTTTGTTTTGTTCCAGCTCAAAACATGTTACTTGGTGCAGTGACTGTTCAAGACCCACTTTGACTGCCCATTGCATAAATTCTCATCATGTTGAGTTATTTAATGATTTAGGCTGCCAGTCTAACTTATTACAGATGAGGCAGCAAAAAATGCATTTCTATTTTCTTTTCTCTGACTCAACACTCCACATTTACATCTGTTACTTAGATTTCACTTTCTTTTGACAGATATTAGAACTCAGCTGTATTTTCTAATCATCTTTGGGTCTGCATTATGTTTTCTCAGGGCAATTCCTTCTGGTGTTGGTTTTTTGGTTCCTTTTTTTGACAATGCTCAGTGAGACACAGCAACCAATAATCTCATGGAAATTGCTCCGGGAATTAAAATGCTAAACAATTTTTCATACATATTCCCCTCCTGGAACAAACATCTTAAACCACAAAATTATCTCTCTGAAGCACCATGCCAGTAGGCTCAGATGGCTTCTCCTAGCATTTACATTTTTTAAAATCTGCAGTAACTCCAGGGAAATCAGAAGAGGCATTTGTAGTGAGTGGCATTTTACACAGCGAAGTTACACAGGAAGTTCTGGTGTCCGGAGATACTCTTTGGTGGAGCACACCCAGAGAGGTTCAGCCAGGGGAAGCTCCCACCATCCAGGTTTTTCATTAGCAGTGGCAAGGATTTTTTTGTTTTCAAAACAGTGCACAGGTTTTTTTTTTTTTTGCATTTTTCCCTTCCAGTGAGCCAGCTCACTCAGACAGTTGTTTGGAGGGAAATTGCAGTGACACATGGTTGTTAAATATTATTTTATTACCTTTATGTGTACCATATGGCTCCTTATGACTGTGTCACTTGATTCTGCTATTGCTGGCTAATCAATAATTTTCGTATGTCTCTTAATTTCTGAGAAGAAAAGAAAGACATGGGGATTCATTATCCTGGAAGTCTTAGATTTCCTATTGAATTTTCAAAACAGTTCCTCCAGATAGACATTGATGATTTGACAGCAGAAATTACTTCAAAAAACCCCAAACAAACCAAGACCACCCCCAAACCACTGAATCACACACTTTATTTATCAAATCAATTTTCCTCAAACCAAGATCAGAAATCACATGGCAGATTGTGATATACAAGACCAAATACAAGGATAGGTAAAGATGTAATGTTGTATTTTCTAAGTTTGAAGGGATGGATCAAATGTGTTTTTCTGCATCTTTAAGCCTGGTCCTTTTCACTCATTCTGCTAAAACTTTATTCTTCTAGGGAGAAATTTCCTCTAGAAAACTTTCTCTATTGGCTCATCATAATTTTAAGTAGTTAGCAAAAAGGAGAAGGTTGTTTTTATTCAAATGTGGATTTTCCAGCAAGTGGGAAACCCTGTGGGCTTGCAAGTACCTATGTCCATGGCAGAGTGCCTGGCAGCTCTGGCATTGCTCATTATCCTAAAGCCACAGGCCCTGGAAATTCTCATTCCTTTCCCATCAGCTGTGGGGTACCTGCATAATATGATGCCTTTCATTAGTGTCTTCCTAGAAGGAAGGAAGGTCAAATAAATACTCTGTGCACAAACAAAAATAGCTTTTGGTACTAGTAAATGGATCCCTGCAGAAAAGTGATCATTAAAACTGATAATAACTAAAATTACTTCAAAAAGATAAAAATCAATTTACATTATATGTGAGCTTGCAAACCGGAAAAGGTCTGAGATATTATTATTTGGCAACTCTCTACCCAATTTTTCAATCTATCTACAGCCTTTTTAGCAGAATGGGCATTTTCTTTTCTTTTAACATACTTATGTAATCATAACTCTGAACCTGTCCAAAGTGTTAATGTCAATGTCAAAAATGTGATAGGCATCTGTTCAAGAACTTGGAAGAAAATGACTTGCAACTTTTTCTCTCCATTTTTGTAATCAGATATTTGAGTCCAGTTCAGACAGTGAGATTATGTAGTGTTTATTCTTTTAATATTGATTAATATATTTCTAGGAGTTTGAAATTTTCATGTGAAAAAAATTATAGGAATTTAATATGATGCAAAAGCAAATATTTATTAGTAGCATTTTCCTATTTTATATTTTAAACATCCCAGCAGAGTCAAATTATGGTAGACTTTTAAATCCTCATTCTGTTACTTTTCAGTTGAAAGCAATCTTTGCTCTGAGGACGTCTATGACACTCTTAAAAGCTGATCCAATCTCATATGCAGTCAGTGGAGGAACACCAAATGCCTTCACCAACTCTGGATCGGTTTCAAAAAACTTCTACTTGGAAAAATATTGAATGCTAGATTCCTCTCTTGTATCTTGGGCTCTTTATGTCAGTAGGACATTTCAGAACAAACCTTTATTACTTTCCATTGGGGTGTGAAATCCATCACAGCCTATACTATAAAGCACCTATGGTAATATTGAACTAAGCAGAAGCTCAAACAATTAACCAGAAAGTTACTCATCTTTACACTTTAGGTCAAGGATTATTAAATTTTAAGTATTTTATCTTGAAATTATCCTTGTTTGAAGATTACTTTTAAGGATTACTTCAGTGTAGATTTGTGAGATTATTTACAGCATGCTAGACCTATTGAATCAGCCATATTCCATGGCAAACATAATTTCTAGAAACACCACCACCCCTTATTTTTATTATAAAATTAATGTTAATTAATTAGTAGAATGTGAGAGACAATGCAGACAAAATAACACTGTTTGCCAGATAGAATTTAAATGGAAAGATTTCTCTGTTTAGTGGTGGTACATATGACAACTAATAATTTTCAAAGCCAATATTCTAAAATTGAAGACTTTCTTATCAAAACTGGCATGGATTCCTGTGTGTATTGATTATTTAGATCTTTACATCAAAAAGAATATATTGAGATAAACTAAGTCTAATTATGATATGAAATTTTGTGACACTGTGATACCTCACAGTCAATTAGGAATTGTGACTCAGACTCAAAGTCTGGCATTCCAGAGTTGTGCAATCAAACATGGAAATTTAGTTTATGAATGGGGATACAAATGCCTTAGGTTTAGAATTAGTTTCCAATGTGCCATACCTGGAACTGACAAGCCCACTCTAGATTAGAGATGTTTTCAATCAGTCCTCATTTTAGAACAGAAGATCCAGGGCTATATATTGAATAAGAGGTCCTGTAATTTCTTTACCTGAAATACTTCTAATTATTAAAAAAACACATTAAAACTTGCCATTTTCTAAAAGCATCATCAAATAAAAAAAACTTCAAGTTATTTTTCTCATATATAATTCTGATTTCTTATTATGCACTACTTATCATATAACTTATGGCTGGCTAAAGTTGCCCAGATGCTCCAGGCCTAAATAGCATCCAAACACCTTAAACCCTGGCACATCAGGACTATCTGATTTTAAAGCTTAACCTACCTAAGGCATTGCATAGGCAGTTTGTGTACATGTCTCCATCTTATCTCTAAAAACTTACCAGAAGTTCTATTTCTGCTTCCCTGGACAAAGGAGTTGCAGGCTGTGAGCACTCCAGGTAAAGAGATATCCATGCCCTTCATACTTCCATATTTTCAACCTCTAGCAGGGTCAGTCTCATCTATACATTTTGTACTCTGGTGGTGAAGGACGTTCTCTCTTTAGCTAAAATCATAGCCTTTCCTCCTTGCTTTTGTTTTTATAATGTTTTTGTTTTGTAATTTGTTTAAGAAGGAAAGAAATTGCTCTTCATTACATGTGTGCTGAACCTAGCAATAAAGATTATAACTCAAAATTTCTAACAAGTGCCTATCATTATAATGATTATTAGAGTTGCATAGTTATGCAATGCTACCAATAAGCATTTTTGTGGCTTTCCAGGAACTTGCTCCTCATGCAAGTTTTTCACCATAGGTTAGTGCACCATGTTTAATGATGTCTGGAACAATGAAGCATAGTGCAGTACAATAATAATGCTAAATTGTCTTACAGAGAAACCTCACATTAATTTTAAAAGAAACTTTAGCCATTTAGGGACTGCAGAGTTAGGCTAACAATATTTAATGAGCTTTGTTCCAAATTCTATCCTGATATCATCAGCAATTCTGGTTTAAAGCTGAGGATGCAAATAAATAGAAGGGAAGTATTTTCCAGAATCATTTAAAATAGTAGGTAAGAATAAAAAATTGCTATGGGGAAATAAGGTGATTTTTTAATCAAAGTATATTTTATCAGATTTTCTCCGCTTTTATGCTACTGCAGTGAGCATGAAGTTATATGAATTACTTAAAAATGTCTTTTTGAAAGCTGACTTAACTTCTGTAGTACATTGCTTACCAAATATTTTCCTCATTATAAGGCATCACATGGGGTTAACTCGCTGCTGTCCATTTCAGTGGTGGTCATCACTGCTTGTGATTGAGTATATGCTGTAAGCAATATATTATATTATGTTCATTGAAACATAAGCATTGGATAAGATATTCTGGAATACTGTAAATATTGTATTAGTGTATTAAGTGTACTATCCAATACCTTGGTGGACATTCTGAGAAGTGAGATGGGGAACAATGTGCAAGAAATCGTCATTGTGCTCTCATGCGGCAAGTGGCGCTGACATTTTTGTGGGGGATGCAGAAGGAATTAATCAAATTTTACAACCCAGTCAGGATACGAGTGCTGGATAAATATAGACCATGGAAGTGGTGCTATGACATCATTGCTAGTGACATTTTGTGCCATGAAAACTGAAATCTAAACAGGAACAGCAATTTCCCATCCTTCTTTCAGATGACATCAAAGGTCTATGGGAAATTTGTTTTCATTAACATCTTCTTCACTGATGGCAGTAGGAAAATCATTTTTTTGTCTAGAAAAAACAAATAAACTTTTGTTTTTCAAGTACTGAATAGCCCTACTTGTTTTAAAAATTTGAAACTTCTTCAACATATGCTTTGCATTCTGATGCATTAGAGACTTCAAAGTCATAACATCACATCTTTTCATGTTTTCGTTACACTGCTGTCAAACAGCCTTCCCTCCCTGCCCCTCTAGAAGGTTTTTCTGGCATCTAACTGCAGCTGATATCTCAGCTCCAATGCCAAGCATGAGGTAAAGCCTTCGCTGGGGCTCTTAATGACCATCACATAATGTGAAAGATGTTCATGGGACCCCCAGTTTGTAAGTGAAAGCCTCTCAGCTCCCTGACAGTCATTCCATTGGAGTGGATTTCCAGGACAAGACCTGGAGAAATGGAGGTGAGAGCGTCAGGGCAGAGTGAGAAGAAAGCATGGACCAGACTGCTGACAGCAGCAGACAGCATCTCTGTCCCTCCTCATTCCCTGTCAATCCTCAGCTCTCTGTGCTGAAACTAAATCATTGGTCATGAGTGGAGCTGCAACCCATGACAATAGCCAGAAACTGAGAGAAGGCAAATGGAGCAAGGGAACAGATTTGAGAAGAAGAAAAAGGGTGGGAGGCAGTGTCACTTGAACCACTTTGATATGTTGGATGGAGAGGGTGTAGGATCAGATACAGAGCCCTAAAACTTCCCATCCCGTGCTAACAGAAGGATAGCTCCCTTAGAACCTGAATTCAGAAGAAAAATGGTCTTCACTTTGTCCAAGCAAAGAGCACCTTGAAGCACAGCCCCATGTTTCCCTTGTGCTTTAACTGCCAAACTGAATTTGCTTGCAGACATAGCAATGGCCAAAATCAGCCTTTTGTGGGCCCTAGGATGGGGATGAGGTGGGTGCTGGGAAGCTCAGTGTGAGCTTTGGGAGCATTGCATTGCCCAGAGGCAGATATTTAGAGGCTGTGGTGGTAACTGGTAAAGCTAAGGAAATGCAGCATGACAGGCTGAGCCTCTCTTTTTTCTCTATGTATCTCACCTGTGCTCAGCTCTATCTGCAAATATGTCCTATCTTTTCTCAACGATGGTAACAGAAAAGGATTTTTAATAGACTGTTTAGCATTTTACTGCACAAAAACAGGGGTATCCCTGATTTGTTCTTATCTAAATTTTTTACTTTATATTTTTTATTAAGTCTAAAAAGCCACTATAGAAGAATGCAGTAAAGTTTAGGATTCTAAGTCACAAAGCAGGGTTTGGTCCTTCAAATTAGCTGAATGCTGTTATACAGTCCATCCTAAGCTTTCCTTTCCCTTCTCCAATGGAGTTTACTTCTCTTTCATGTGCAATGGTAACAGAAATGGCACAAATATATCTCCTTCCTGTCCATTTTTCTCATTTCATTCAAGTTGGGTGCCTCAGTGTTTAAAAATGCTTTTCAGGGACGGAAATTTTCATGACACGTGTTGAACATGTAGTAAACATATCAATAGCACTAGACTGAATTGTGAGGCGTCAAGGAGAGAGCTTTACTACCACAGGGCCTGAAGTTGTTACTCTTATTACCATTTTGGAGAAAGAGAAGCTCAGCTTAAGCAAGTGTTTAAATTGACCAAGCAATTACTTTTAATGCCTTTATTCCTCTTCCCCTTTCACACATATTTGCTGGAAACTGGTAGTTTCATTTCACTCAAGCGCCAGATTCCTTCAGGGAAAAGATTGGCTCTAGGCATATGTTCTCCTTAGCCAACTTCCTTTCTTTGGAGGGAAAAGAAAAAGATGTCAACACAAAGACAAGTCTGTGACTGATGAGATGTTTTAGAGCATGGGGGAATATTTCCAAATTTAATATGTTTTGCCCTTTAATGATGAAGACGCTAGGTAGATCCTGAAGCTTATTTAACTTACATAAACTTACTTATTTGCTGGCCTGCTAAAGGCTAGACCTTGGCCAAGGACAAAACAAATTTTTAAAAAAAATCTTCCACTTTTGAATTAGGGATATTTTACTTTTAACTTAATTTTCAAGAGCCATTATTTGCCTTAGTGTACAGATGGCCTTGTAAATATGAAAAAGCATGTGGGTAATGAGTCCTTGAACAGAATGTGTTTGGGGTTTTTTTGACCAGTTAGTCAAGCACAAAACTGACAATTCTTGTTGGAAATGTCAGCATGGAGACAAAGAGCTCAGTGGTGCCAGTGACCAGCATCTTGTGTATTTTCTTAGAAAATAGGATTAATTTTCTAAGAACAACTGAGCACTTTACCAATTGTGATAGGTTGTTTTAGGGAATGTTAGACTTGTTTTCTTGTGATTAGTAAGGTTCATTAGGAAAATGGATTAGAACCTTGACAGTGGTCACTCATGTCAGTTCAGATTTGTATAGACAAATTTATAACGTTGCCATAGAAGAAACATATTTTGCCTTAGAACTTACATGTGTACAGAAAGAAAAAAAAAATGATTTTATGTCACTGCAGTACCGTTATTTCTCATCTAGACAATTCTGTGAAGTCTTCCTAAGAGGACTTTCCCAATTCTTAATAAACTACCTGCTTTTCCAGACACTTGACTGAATTATTTGATCATCCCTTAGGAAAATATTATTTTAAAGAGTTTTTGTCTATTTGATTTGCTAAAAAAAAAACAAATGTAAAATTATTGGAGTTTTGCCTACCCTTTTGTATTTATAACCTCATTCAAAGCAAAATCTTTTGGAAGGATCAAAATTTATTCCTCTACTGTATTTCCTGTCTGGGTTTTGATTTTACCTAAGTTCTCTTTTTAATGTTGCAATAATTCTTGTAGTACAATAGATTTCATTTGGAAGAAGAAAAATAAGGAAAAAATGTTTTCTTTGCTCTTCATGTCTAGTGAATGATCTTGATTTTTCATCTTTCTCATTTTTATCTCATTTATAGACCTGTAAGGTTTCTTCTGTTTCATGACAGGAAAGTGACATAACAGGACACATAAGGGATGCTGCCTTGGCTCATGGCAGTTACAGGAAGGAGGAGGAATGAGGAGGGACCACATTACCAGGAGCACCTGTGACTCTTTGAACTCTCTGGGCAAGTGGTCTTCCTGCCGCTGAGTCTGTGCTCCAAACACAGTTTCTTTGAAAACGGGCAAAGTTCAGTCCAAGCCTAAACATCCCAAAGAGGATGGATTGTCTAAGTCTGAAAATGCTTGATGTGTGAGACATTACTTCCAGTTGAGCCTTGGATCATTGTATTTGACTCCCAGCTAATTACCTGGAGTCTCTCTGACTAGCAGGGGAATAGTTTCCTCGTAGCCACAGAGGTGTCATTGGGAATTGGGTTTCCTGTTCTGCCTTGTAGTCCTGCCTTAGAAAGGATTGGTTTTATCACTTGCTGTCTCTTGCAATCCAGAGCTGCTCCTTTCTTTTACAGAAGGGTGTTCGGCAAAGGTGTCAGCAAGTTGCAAAAGTCCTGTCTGGGGGTTTCAGTAAACCCCCTTGTTAAATATGGAGCTCTCCCTAGACACTTCTCTGCAGCCAAAGACTTAAATATTCAAATAAATATATTTAATGACTTGATGGTTCTCTTCTTCATTGGTGTGAATTTTCCTTTACATGCCAGAGAGCTAACAGAAGAGCCAAGTGGCTTGAATCACGATAACTATGTTGCCAGTAAAAGGCAAGCTCTATGTTTTGATTGGCAAAGGCATTAAAGAACATACCAGCTGTGAATTATTTCTTCTCCCCGAGCAAGGGGGTTTTCAGGGCAGTAAAAAATGAAGCCAAATTATCATGGACTGGGAATGATAAGGAAGTTGAGGAAAATACTGGAAAGACGTGAGACAAGTCCAGCATTGTGTTGTTCAACATTATGCATATTTATAGTCAAGCTACAGACTGCTCTACACATCTCTGAGGAAGAGGGAGCCAATGAACCTGAATGAGGACAGAGACTCAGGAAAACCTTCTTTCATTATCCCAACATAGCCAACATTAGATTTTCTAAAGAAGAGTGTACATGTGGGGAAAAGCTGTGAATTAGCACTCTTAGTAAACTCTGGAAAATCTTAATTAGGGCATGGAAGCTGGAGCTAGAAAGATCCTGTTAATCCCTCTAATTCAGATTTATCAGTCTAGGAGTGGCTCTCTCGTGATATTTCTAGTGACTCATCTAGCCTCACTTAAATTCATATCCATGAGGTTATTACTTCCTCTTGCTTTTTAGGAATCATAATCATGGAAAGTGGAAATCCAGGCTTAACTGCTAAGAAATGAAAATTTATTGCATTGGAATGCATAGTTCAGCTCCAGCAGAATACTCCCTTTTCCTTTGTCATTTAAAAACAAAGAATTTTTGTTCTTCTACTCCTCAAATGTCTTCATTTTTTATGTCTCTTACCTTAAATAATCCATAAAGCGTGCCTACATCATATTTTATCTTACAAGCTGTTTCAAGATTCCTTCAGTACCCAATCAGCTGTGAGACACCAATGGGGCAGCACCAGTACCAGACCTCGATGGACACAGACCTCACTGACATCACAGATAATGCTGAGCCTGCAGTGGCAGCATGAATGGATTATACACAGATTTTTAGGGGTTAATGCTAAATGGCTGACTCTGCCTGGGGTACCTTGTTGCCACAAACAAAAAGCAATTAGATTAGAATAGAGAAGGTCATTATATCACTTTTCTCCTGATGCTATGAGGTAACAGCCATGCCAGACATGGTGAGGGGTCCAGAGATGAACAGCTGCTGTACATCCCTTGCAGCCAGCTGCTTGCTGGGTGATGCTGTCTGTGTCTGAGGCACAGCCTGAAGGAAGGGAAGATCCCAGAAAAAGACATGATGCCTTTTCCTTTCAATGTCTGGAGAGTGCCTTAGACATAAAAAATAAGAAAGACTTTATCAAAGCAGAAAACCCCACATATCTTTCAGGTCAGGCTACTATGGAAAACATAACAGAATTTCTTAGAGGTATTTCCATTTCAGGCTTCTGAGTGAAGAGGGAGAAATTTTACAGATCACCAGGACTAGATACATATGGTGCCATGAATTCTTAAGAATCTCAAATATAACATTACTAAACTATTGCACATGGGAATAACATATAGTTTAAACCTTCCACAATACCAAAGAAAGGAAAGCTGACAAAGATAAGTTCAGCCACTGAAAACTGGTCTTGGAATGTCTAGACAAGTGGGTCTAATTTTTCATTCTGGAAAATCAGTAAAAAAGCTTTAAAGAGATATTTGATGATGTATACACAATTTTGATTATACATTACAAAAAGGAACAGACAATATACATATTATCAAGGTAGTTATGCCTCACAGACCTGTTAGAGTCTTTAATAAGCCATGTATCTGGATCCATGTAGTACATATGGACTTGCCACAAGCTTTCAGTTTGTGGATCATCAGCCAGGTTAAAAACCCTAAAAACTCTTAAAACCCTCTCCAACTAGGAAAGAAGCTCCTCTGGGGAAAATAACTGCTAAAAGATAGAAAATGAAAACTTTCAGCAATGGAATGAGGTTACTAATGCAGACCCATGAGAGACACATTACTGCAGGCTGTACTGTTAAATATACCCATACACAATTTGTGAGCAAAGCATAGAGGTGGTGAAGCCTGCAGGTGATTTGGGATGCTCAGGGGAAAGATGACAGTAAGAAACTGGAGTGTACATCACAGTATGGGACAACAGAGGAATAAAATTATAGATGAAATATAATGTAGAGTACTGCACAGAGGGTGTGGGGAGGAGGGGGATACCAGCAAATCACTTTTGATATTTCTTGGTTTATATTCTTTTCCCCAAAGCACCTGTACACATCTTCTGTTGGCTAGACAACAGATGGATGAATTGCCAGTCAGAACCAATGGGGCATTTTGCTGTGGTTAGACATTTTAATGGAAAAATTGGGAAGAAATGCAGAATTCATGATGTTTTAATGTTTTCTGCTTTCCTAATCTCTCTGCACAGAAGAATTTTATCTTAAAATGCTTGAACCATGGCCACTGTAATATTGACAGAAGACAGACTTACAAGCCAATACATATAAATTGTATCATCCTCACCATGCAATCAAAGAAAGCAGAGGAAACTCAGATATGTCACAAATGTAATGAGATTTGGAACAGAAGCATAAATACTTGGATGCTTCTCTTTTATATAAGATGAAAAAAATAATGGTTTAAATCTCTTGAGAATTCACTTCTGAACTTGTGAAACATAAGCAAAATATTATATTTTTTACAAGAAATAATTTTAATACTGGCATGGTTAAATCCAGCATGAATGATTATATATATATATATATATATATATATATATAATATTATATTATTATAATTATATATATATATATATTTTTAATATACCTTTTCTCTTTTCTTTATGTTTTTCCTCACAGTACTCTTACGTGTTTCTCTATAGAAGCTGTATTGCAGTTCCATTTGTTATATTCCCCTGCTGCTTTAAGAGGTTCCTTTCTGTGCTGTTTGAGAAAAATCTAGGTTCTCTAGGGCAAGAGTGAAGAACATTATCAGCAGTGCCTTGTTCAAAGTTTCCAGTGTGATGCTGTCAATTTGTCAGACATCAAACCCCATCTGCTCGTGGGCTTTATGCACCAACACTCATGGTGAAAGGAGGAGAGTGGGAGGGACTGGCCACTCCAGGACCTCAGCCCCCACTCAGGGCTGTTTCCTAGAAAAGTCCAAGCTTTCCCTTTCCCTCTGTTTTAGCCTTGGGTGGAAGGGTGACATGAAAAATTGTATCTACCCTCAGAGACAGAGAATTGCTAGGTTCTCCCTAGACCACCCTCTGTACATGAAAAGCCACAGCATAACAGGCACTGTTTACTCTGACTAGCGGTACCATGAAGTGATGGTCACCTTCTCTCCTCTTTCTTGATTTTTATTTCTCCTCTGCTCTCTTCCCCCAAATACCATCAGTGCTATGCTGGAATGTGCTGCACGTGCTTGAAAAGCATTATCATAAGCTGAAGGGTTGCCAGCATTTTGCGGTCCTTGGGTGGCAGTGAGGGGAACCTGGTCTGGGGCTGAAACATAACCCCTGGAAAGGCATGAAGAATAAACCAGAAAATTACTTCTGTCTGGTGAACTAGAAGAAAAAAAAAATATATGGAAAGAATTCCCTTTCATAAACTGTAAATTGTATTTGTAGTCTATTGAGCCCAGATACGCATGTTCTTTCTATTACAGCTCATGAACTCACAACTGGAATTTGCTTTTTACAAAATAATGAAAGAAGAAGAAAAAAGATGCAGTGAGCCAGCCTATAAAGCAGTTTTTGGACTCTAAAGTTATATTAAAATTGGAATTTTTAAACTTATGTAGAAATATTAGCATGTTAAAATATCTGAAATGAGGAATTTTCAACATAGAAGTTAAACAAAAAGGAACACCAGTAGTTTAGGGCAGGAAATTACACATTGAAACATTCAGTTTAGAAAGGATTATGGCTAATGTAAAATAGGCATTTCACTTAGCACTTCTTTGCTATTCTGTCAACCAGGCACCAAGAGACAGTTACATTATTTGTGGCTGTAAAATGCTATGAGCACTGAAGTCATGTTACAGGACTATCAAGTTGAGAAATCAAACCTTGTGGGGAGTCTGCTTATACCACTTAGACTTGCTCCTGCCCCAACAAAGGTGATAGAGAATGAAAAACAAGAACATGCTCCCTAAAATGGGGGAAAAGCAGAGTATCAAGATCACAAAAATCTGTGACTCTCCAATTTACCCTCAGTTCTTCCAATCTTGGGTCTGGGCTGGTTTGTTTTATGAGAAAGGAAGGAGCAGGTCTGGATTCCAACAAGAAAAGAACACTCAGAGTCCTCAAAGCCTGTTGAGAATCGGTGGGTTCCAACAGTTAAAGACAAAAGGAACTGCAGCTTTCCTAGGCTGGGATCCAGCACCATCTCCCCCATCTTGACCTCCCAAGTGACCATTAAAAGAAAAGTCCCATAAAAGCAAGTAGAGCAAGACAACCAAAACCAAGGCAGAATTAGCAGAGAAGTAGAAATGGATGAGCTTGCACTCCTACAGCTGTGTTGGTTGCCCTATGTAGATGCATAGCAGGTCACTGGAGCCTGTGGGGCTGATTTTGACCTAACCTGAAGTTTTAGGCCCCTGCTACTGCACTGCAATTGGTTGTGGTGTGTTGCAAGGCAACAGTGAGACGATAAGTTAACTGCTTAAGGTTTTGAGAATATTTCCAACAAGTAGTTATAGATACCTAGAGAAGAGTTCTTGCAGGGACGAACGTTTCAGCCTGCAGCTGCATCAGTTATCTTGCAAGGCAAAGGGTTCAGGCTGTCTGAGGGAAAGGTGTTGCTTTGCAACAATTCGTATTTTAATTCTTTAGAATTCATTACAGAATTGGGAAAGCGGCAGCATGTGAGATAAATGAAGTGGCAAAAAGATGTATGGGAAGAACCTGTGATTATTAACTAAAATGTTTATTCACAGACTGTAATTCCACCAGTATGACTATGCTGATTTATGCCAACTGAAGCTGAGATTGTTTGTTTGCTTGTCTTAATTGCATTTAAAAAGTAAAGCATTCATTTCTAATTCTTATGTTTGCAGAGAAGTGCTTGAAAACGTAAGTGCATCTAATTGTTCAAAGAAGCAGAATGCAATTAGGAGACAACCTAGTGGTATTATTATTTAATCTTGTGGTACTTAGAGACAATTATTCCTATTTTTTTATCAGACTATTTTGATAATTTGATGGGAGTTTTGTATAATGGTAATCTCCCCTAATTTTTTTAGTGCATCTCTCAAACAGTGTCAAAAAGCAGTAAACATTACTTAAGGTAAGCAATGTTTAACTTAAAAAGTAGGCAAGTTTGACAGAAGAAGATCTAGTGACTACGGTAAGCAAATTATCTGGAGGAATTGATTAGTTGCATCCTGTAAAAGTTCCTAGGAATTTCTGACCCTAGAATTTGCAAATACATTCCTCAGAATTTCACACCAAAATATTTGAAACCTCTTTTGACCAAATGACCAGAAAGAAAAGAATTGAAATACATGACCACACTGAAATCCATTGAAATTTTTAAATTGTTTTCAGGAGGAAAGTAGTTTATCCAAGCAATTTATCATTGTAGAACATGCTGGTTTGGGCCTAATAGAGATTTAATTCTCCATTCACCAGCCAGATACAGAGCAAGAAGCAGCACGTACAGTCAACCAAACCTTTTCTTACTTTTATGGTTTGTCTTAAGTGTTGTTCTGCCAACATTCAGTAAATTACTGCTTTTGTTGCTGAGTCAGACTACAGCAAATATCTGTTTCCAAGAGATGTTTTTTCTGGGCTCCTGTCCTGGTTTCAGGTAGGGTAGAGTTAATTTCTTCTCAGTAGCTGTTACAGTGCTGTGTTTTGAATTTGGAATGAAAATGGTGTTGATAACCGCTATTAAGGAGGAGAAACAATTATTTTCTCATCTTTTTCAGAGAATGTAAACCTGAAAGAGGGTGAACTCAATGAAGAGCTTGGATGTCAGGTGGGGAGCACAGCAGCACCTCTGTGTATCATGTTGGCATGGGAAACCTGTCTTTTTTCACAGAGCAGTCTACCTGGCATGCTAAAAGCCCCAGACAGTATGCAAATATAGAAAAAAGTCAGTTAAGTGGCAAAAATTGTTGCAGATGAGCAATAACATCACAAAGACATCTAAACCTTATTTACCAAATATTCTTAGGGAATTAAATAAATATATAAATAAAAAAGGCCAAAACTGACTCTGAGGTAGCTATAGGCCCCTTCAATTCACAGCCAGGTGCTCCAGAGCTAGGGGGCCTTACAGTTGTGACTAATTAGGCATTTCAGCTGCAGCTATTTATTATTCAGTTCCTGCACATGGATTTCTTTTTCCCCTGCTTTTTCTTGAGGATGTTCCAATATTTCTGAGCCCAAGAGTTATCCAACAGGAAATGGCAGATAGAGAGTTGACTTATCCTCTCAACACCAAGGAGTAGTGCCCCAAGGAATGGCCTGCAAGTCAAAAGGTATTTTGGGATGACAAGTTTGAAGAATGACTTGCAGGTCACACTGCTGCAGGAGCTAGGCGGCTTCCCTGGAGCTATGTGGAAGTTGGATGCAGGCAGTGGTTTTGCAGATGTGTTGGGAATCAAGTTTTGCATGTACAACATATAGACTCAGTAACTCTGCAGATACTATGTGAGATGAAATTCATACATGCAAAGATCCATATGAAACCCTATAAAATAGATAAGACTGCTCAGGAAACTTCCCAAGGGGATGGCAGGAGGGAGAGGCAGCTCTGAGACTGACTGCTGCAGCCTTACTTGGCCATTCAAAGGACAGTAAAACTATTTTTAATTCAGCCATACAATCCAGCCTGCAGTGTCCTCAGTTGTTGGATCTTTGCACTGGGTGAGTTCAGAAAAAAACTTATGCTAGTGCCTTAGATCCTCTGCTGGAAAGTTTCATTTCAATGGATTTTCCCTCTATTAAGCAGGAAAAATTTCCAAAACGGGAAAAATGTGTTATCCTCAGCACTGCTTGCAGTCCAGTGGCACTGCTGAGGCACAGAAGGGCTCCTCTGAACTCAGGAAAGCACAGGCTTCAAACCAATGTGGAACAAAAAATGATTTCTGACAAAAAATAAAATGTTGTTTTGATCACTATTTCCTGTAGTGGTTTTCTTTTAGAAGCATAAATACGTAAAAGGAAAACATCTGTCACTGTCTGCAGGTTTTTTGTATATACAGTTTTCATTTTAAATTGAAAAGAGATGCTGAAGAATTAAAAATATATAATTTGCTAACATATGCCAGTAAAACTTTCTGAGACCTTTCCAAGATTTGCTCTTGTTTCTTTTTAATGTTTTTTTTGCCCTAGAGCTTATGCATCAATTTATCCAAGTCTACCTGCTGTCACTTAGCTGTGCCCCAGGAGCATGGAAGAGCGAGGTGCTGCTGGGGTCACAGCTGGAGCTGGGGCTGGCACAAAGAGCACCAGGATCTGGGGGTGCCAGTGGGGTGCTTAGGAAGCAGCTTCTCCTTTAAAGCAGCCTCTCCTTTCTGCTTTCTGTCTCTGAGTGCCTCTGCTCCTTGGGATATCCTTGGGAAGCTTGAGGACAGGATGAGAGTTGGCATAATGATCTTGCAGAAGCTGAGCTTTGCTTAGCCACAGATGAAAAGGGCCAGGAATGAGAGGGAAGCGGGAGATGGTGTCCCTCTCTGTAATGTAGTTTCCTGGTGAGGGAAATCCTGTGGTGCTCTAGAGAGATTTGCACTCAGCAGGTTGAACTGGGCTCACGGGACTCAGGATTTATCAGTGCTCTATTGCTCTGGTAATGCTGTGGCACCTGTCTCCTGGCAGGCTCCATTTGGTCCCAGTGAAGAGCGTAGCAGCTCTCCCAGATCCCCAGTAAGGATATACATCATATTCACAAGTCAGGCTAGACGCTTCTTCTGCCTCACTCCCTGTTTTTCAGGAGAAAGGTGGCTCAGAGGAGTGCACTGGCAGGTCCCTTCCTCAGAGGCCAGGCCATGTGCCAAGCCCCTCACCAATACAAATTGTTCCAGCAGGACCATGCTCAAGCCTGGACATTACGTTGTGACTCTGATGAGTGACCCAGTCTGCCTGATGCAGTGTCACAGGAGTCACCTGCAACCCTCCTGGCCTTTGGGACCAAACTTGGGATGGCTTTTATCTCGGTTTCATGTTTTCAGGAGATAAATGACACAACTTGTAGTTGCTCTTTGCCTTGATTTTTCGGTTTTGGCTCATTCCTGACTCTGAAGTATAAATTTGCTATTGGTTTAAGGTGTCTGACAGTTTCTTGCAACTGATGCATTGATCAGGGCGAGTGGAGACGGTTGATTTACCTTCCAGTAAGTGCACTTGCAGATGTTTTCATATCTCTCAGACAGAGAAGTGCAAGATGTGCTGTTCATTTTCTCTCATGCTGTAACTGATCAGATGCAATTCCCTTTTCTTTGCTCAGGACTTTGAAATCTGTTGTTGTCTGAAACTCCACTGCCATAAACTTGGAAGCAGCATTCTTTCTGCAGATAAAATATGACAAATCCAGTATGATGAAGGATTTCTTTTTTTTCTTTCCACAAAAAGTTCAGATATTCTTAAACACTGCATATGTGTTATCCAACAGGCTTGTAAGTTGATGTTTTGCCTTTTAAAAATGATTTAATTTCAATTCATAGATCATTCAGCTAAAAAGGGTAAAATAGAAAAGACTATTTCCTCATTCATCTGCTCTGAAATAATTTATTCTTATGACCAAAATCATCACAAAGACAAGCTACCCTTTATTGTTTTTCATACCACCCGTTACACCCAGATTCACAGGCACAAGAAGAAGCCATAAGTAGCATGTCACAC
This sequence comes from Sialia sialis, assembly GCA_009812075.1. Classification (NCBI taxonomy): domain Eukaryota; kingdom Metazoa; phylum Chordata; class Aves; order Passeriformes; family Turdidae; genus Sialia; species Sialia sialis. Next base: position 39,905,099 of record VRYO01002297.1, on the reverse strand, counting down.
TTGATAAATCAGTGCAGTCAGGTCCTGAGCACAATGCTCTGCTACAGCAATTCAGTGTGCATCAGCTGAGTGAGGGCTGGCAGCAGGGAGCTCAATTCTTAACTTGTCACAACTGAAAGATAAAAACATTTTGAAGAAAAGGAGGTGGATGAAGAACCTTCACCTTGGCAGTCCTAATGACTCAGGAGTATAGGGCAAACTTCAATACAATAACTTCATTGTAAGTCTGAGCCCCAAGATTTATGGAAAGGACAGTGAGTGCTTGAGAAAAGGTCCAACTTTGTGGATATGAGAGGCCAGCCAAGGAGAATGTGGTAAAGCATCCACCCTTGGCTTTAAGCTTCTGTTACCTCTGCAGTGAAAACTATATGCCAGGTAACTACTCAAACTTAAAAGCTATTGCTGTGCAGATTAACAGATCCTGATAAAATATTCAAGTGGATATCCCACAGTAATTGTTTGTGCATTTCTGTTGCAATGATGAGCAGTTTCAAGGGAACCACACCACTAGTGCCCCACTGAAAGGACACCCGTGGTAGAAACCCAGAACTATATAGTGAGGCTATGCACAATACTGGACTCTGGCTGTTTTAGTATCTGGGGAAGGTAGGAAGGCTCTGATCAATCTGAGTGAGGCTGATGTGGCTGAAGAAATAAGTCACAAGTGTAGGGCAAAAGAGTTAAAGCATACTGGTCCTGATTTAACTGATATGAAGAAAATTATTTCTGTGAGTGTCCTACCTTACATGTGGGTGTTGGTTTAGTGGATCCTATCCATCCCAAACCGGACAAATGAAACTGTACAAGACAAACAACCGTTGTTTCCTGAACTCAGGCACTTAGTCATCAGTAATTAATTACTGCAGGTAAATGAGCCAAAACACTTCATAAAGCAGTATTTTTTTTGTTTCTCAGCTATTGCATCTGCTGCTTTTCCACAACCACCTTAACATTAAAATGCTTCTTTTGGCATTGTGCCAGCCATGGGAGAAACAAGCTGGTTGGAAGTAACCACATGCCAATCACAGTCAGAGGGTTGCTCTACACACATTGAAATGTCTGGTTTATGGGAATAAGCTACTGCAGCTCCTATCACCAGGCAGCCAAATCCATTGTGATTTGTATGTGCCAAGACAATTCAAGGTTTGTGTGCATAAAAATCCTGCTAGGCAGAGACTGAGATCTAAGGAGGAAGGACTCTCTGCCAAAGGGGGCATTTTTTTCCTGTGGTATGAAAAATAAAAAAAATCAACTAATTTAATTAAATATCGCAATGTGTGGAGCTGGGTTGATACATTTATTTGCAAATATCCTGGAAAACTATCTGCTAGTTTCTGTGCCTTGACTTTGGGACAATTCAAACTAGTGTTTTGCTTTTGTGATGGATTGTGTGCACAGTGGTTCAGAAAAAGTAGCAGAGAACAAATACATGGCCCATTTTTCATACCTGTCTGGGATGTGTGTATGTGCTGTATGTGCAGCTTGTTGTTCCTTATATCCTTCCCATCTCATTGCCTGCTGACTACCTACTGAAATGGCTGCTTAAACAGGAAGCAGATTCTGTGCCTGCATGCCCGCGTGTTTGAGAAGTTAATTCTTGCCATCCCTGGCAAAGTCAATTTTTGAGTCAACTCAACAGTTTTAAGTCAAACTTCTTCATGTAAACATTCTCCCTGAAGCTTCTTTCTCATCTTTTCTCAGCCTAACCAAAAGAAAATACTGAAATGTTTTTTGCAGCATCTCCACTAATGGCTTTATTTCTTTTAACTGGGAAAAGGCCTGTTGATTTTCCTGGCTGAGTCAAAGGCAACTACATGAATTAATTTCAAAGGTTAAAAAGTAAAACAAATACCTAAAGCTCTGGCACAAATTTAACCTGGTCCATAAGGGTGTCAGAGAGAAGCTTGGTTTCTAGTGAAAACAGCTCAAACAGCCTATACTGGATACTAGTCTGAAGGAAAATAGAACCAGAAAGGTTCTCAGGAGGGTGTCTATTTCTCCTCCCCGTTTAAAATCTCTGTCAAAATCAACCCTGACATATATATGCCTAAAAATCGAATCCAGAGGTTTGTGAACCCACCTCTAAAAGGGACCAGAGCTCAGGGGTGTTGTGGCAATGGTGCCTGCACCTGCTCCTCCAGCACATGTGCAAGTCACTGCTGCACCATACCACTGTGCCAGTGCCAGTGCCAGGCTGCTCGAGAGCTGGGAGCTCTTGCTCTTGTGGCCATCTCTACATAATCAGAGGTTGTTTCTGTAAGCAAAGGGACAGGGGCTATTGCTGCAGTGGGGACAGGCTGGTGACTGGAGTGGTTATTGGCAGTGTGGGAGGATGATTGCTATGGGGTCCTTGTACAGAAGCTATTTGTTATGGGCAAAGGGTTTGCAGCTGAAAAATTGAGGGGTGTGAAGAAAATAGGAGAGAGGGGAGTGATGAATTTATTGTGTGACCACCTTCCTCCTCAAGTGGTGTGCTGTATTAGTAAAAATAGCTCAGTGTAATTGAAGAGAGTTATCACAGGGTGAGAAGTTGTCTCTGTGCCACTTGATACTGGTGTCAGTGTTGGTGGTGGCACCCACATGCGTGGGTTTAGGAAGCCCAGGTTCAGCCTGTTCTTACACACCTCCAGTGACAGAGGGTCTTCTCTGTCCTGAAAGCCTTCTGGTGCTTTACCAGGACATATCCTTCACCTGTGCCTTGTTCAGGAGGCAATTCATAGACGGTCCTTGGATTAGACCCCAAGTGAGGTCCAGTCGGACTGCAGTGAGAGGATCTCTTTGTGTGAATGCAGGAAACTTTGTCTACCATATCTGGTAGGACAAAGTATGATTGAGGGATTGCCTATTTGCTTTAAACCACAGCACATTTCAGTTTGGGTGAAGGCAAGAGGCAAAGTGAAAAACACCCATCTTTGAATCAGACACTAAAAAATCAATGAAAATAAAAGAGTGGGATGTGCTAAAATCAGCTGGCTGTAACCCAGCAACAGTATCCAACAGTCACACTCTCAGGGACAGGCTTCTTCTGCCTGTGCTGATCTTTTTCTGGTTGATCTTTTCTGCAATGAAATGTGCATTTGGCTTTTCTGTCAGTTCTGCCCAGCCAGATCAGGAGTACCCTGACAGACACACATCACCACACCTCCATCATACCTCCATCTGAAACTGGTGCACAGATCTGGAGGATCTAATGTGGCTAAAATAAATATGTTTCTTATCTCTGGTAAAAGCTGCCACCTAACCATAGCAAGGGGTAGGGGCTGCATTGGATGGCAATTTTAAGCACCAGTCTGCCTGAATTTATCCTGCTAACATGCGAGGAGTATTAGCCAGCCTGCAAGGCTGCTGGAGCTCCATCCTCTTGATGTGTTCTTCCCTCAGAGCTCAGCCTGGGCCTGTGCAAACACAGAACTTCTCTCAGAGCTCTTTTAGTTGCACTCTGCATGGAAAACCACAGTATTTCAGCCCCTGTCACTCAATGCCCCTGTAAAGCTTAGATGTTATTTTTCCATGCCTGCCCTCCTTTTTGGAATATCCTCACTGTCCTATACAATCGATTTCATTTCTGTGGCCTTGGCAGTGCTGCATAAACCCCAGATTACTCTGTACCTTGGTTTATTCTAAAAAATTATCATATCTGCACAAGTCCTTGTGGTACTCTCTTCCCACTGCTCCTTCTTCCCACAGTCACAGCAGCCACACTCCAAAAACAGTAAGTGAGGCTAAAGCAAGCCATGTTCTTCCCTGCCTTCCCCACTCTATCCACCCCTCCTCTCCCCTTTGCTTGGGGCTGGTACCGTGTGCATTCAGAGGGACATGCCAGTGAGAGGCCAGGGACAAGCCAGAATTGCAGATGAGATATTTGTATTTCAATAGGGTGCCAGTTTCCAATGGAGCAGCTTTCTGGAATGGCCATAGGGCAGCTGTACAGCTGGGTCTGTAACTTTCTTGAGCTGACTGGGTAATATGTGCCATGGGGAAGGAGTATGTGAACAGAAGATCCAGCTGACAGCAAATCTGTTCCTTTGCCCTTGATGGAAAAATTGGTAGGGAGGTATGGATCTGCGTGCCACTGTCAACAGAGAGCTTCTGGGTTTTTTCCCTCCCTGGACAATTATACATACAGTGAGTTTCTGACTCACAGGTTGACATCCCAGCAGATTAAATAATTTGCCCAGTACTGGAATAAGAGAGTGTACAAGCCTGAAATGGTGATCTGGTTCTATTTGCTCAGCTGACAGAAGTGTAGCAGTTGCTAATTCCATTGCATCCCCTCAGAGCAAAAAAGGAGAAAATATAACAAGCAGCAAGAGAGAATACAGAGAGACTCTGTATTGCTCTTTCCACTAAATATGCCCAAATGCAGGCAGACAGCTCTCTCCCCTCACTTCCCTGAGTGCAGAGTGTTTGCTTTATCCGGTGATGTAACCAATTGCTAAATAATAGACAAACCTAGTATGAACTCTCCTACTTTTTTCTGTGCGGTGCACTTATGGAGGAATCTTTTGGCATTTTTCACTGGATTTTAACAGCTTTATAACTAGAAATATGCCACTGCCCTCTGCTGGAAAAGCAGGAGCCAGACAAGCAGAAAAGAAAAACAGCGTGGAATTTTGCAAATGCATAACATTATTGCATTTACTGCACTTGGTGCGACCTGTGAAATGCAGCAGGACAGGGAGAGTGGGAGTCCTCTGCCTGCTAGACAGAGCAGGGTCCACTCCCCTTCCATGGCTGCCTTTTCCCTCACTTTGGAGGGGTCCCAGATTGGGAAAAACCTGGCAGTGGAAGAAAACATCAGATCAGAGTTATTAGCATTTGCTCTTTCTCCAACACTTCATGTATGGATTACAGTTTGGATTTTTAGAACCCTTGTCTATCTAAAGCTATGTTTTTTAAGAACTCCTGCTAGAATAGCTGGGATAAAAAGTGCCCAGTTTAGACTATCTGTGACAAGCTAAAGAATCAAACTGGCATTTTTTTTTAAAGTTAGATCACTCAACACACCTCGAGAAAACTGTGTCACTCAAAGTGCTGTGGTTAAGCACAGATGGTTGTGGTTAAGCAATCCATATGGACAGCACCACAGTGCGCACTCCTCATGAGTGCTAAAACCGTTCTCTGGTGAGAACAACAGCAGCATCGGCTTTGAGTGAGAAGATGCATCTGAGGAAAGGTCATCCTTCCAGAAAAGGTTTCCATGAGATTTACTTAGCCATTTATGGTGTGGTGCTTATCAGCCTCATTTCTCATCATGAGAGGAATTAGCTTCTCCCTGAACTACTGAAATATTATTCTAGATTGGTCTTCAAGCATGGATATGCTGGAATTGTTGCCTTGAAGAACCATGGCAGATTTTCAACATAAAGTTGGAGAGTCAAAGACATTAGTTTACACTGACAAATGCACAAATAGTCATAGTGGTGTGTCCTACCTACTCCAATGGCCTTGTCTCCACTATTGGTCAGGGTGACACAGCCTGAGCAAGGGGCAAGAAATCATGTGAAATATATAAGATGCAAAGCAGGCCTTGGAAACTACCTTTTCCCTTCTTTTACTTTCAGTTTCCTTCTATCTTCTTTATTTTTTTTCCCCTTCCCCTTTCCCTAGCACTACAGTAAATGTTTGTGCTGAGGATGGAAGTGTCACGATGGTTCCAGGAGATCTGATAAATAAATGTACTGAGTAACCAAAGACTGGCTAAGAGGAGGGTGAAGGGGAGATCCTCCTTGGCACAGCAGCAGCTGGAGTGCTGGGCATGGAAGGTCTGCTCACACGCTGGTTTGCATGATTGACTTCCCTGGCATTAACTTCTAAGCCCTTTGCTGACCCATATGTGGATTTACATCTTTATATAAAGAAAATGCATAAAAACTTTTTATAATGACTCCATGAATGACACATTGCTGCCCTGTAACTCGGTAGCTGTCCCTGAAGTTACATAGATGTGTCTGATTATAGATCAGCCTTTCAAAAGTAATAAAATGAAGTGGCATTTTATGTAACTCAATGGGTTACAGTAGGAAGCTGTTAACAGTAGAGGACTAAAATAAAATTGTTCTTGGTATTTAAAAAGTGATAAAATGAGGAGAAAAATAAATCCACCCCCAAACGCTGCAAATCACTCCTTACAAGTTTGGCATCTGCCAAGATTCTACTTGGGAAAAAAACCTGGGCTCCTTCCCTCCTTCCCACACTCCTCAAGGCATAAAGCCCAAGGGTAGTGTTCACTGTCCACAGACACACACAGACAGACTGCACACAGGTGCATCCAGCAGCCTCATTATTAAATGCCACTTTTTCCATGGTGTTTTTTTAAAATGCTTTTAAAAGATATCACTGCTTAATTGTCATATTCCATGCATTTTCTGTGACATGATTTATATACAGGGGAGCAGATCTGACACATTTCAGCATATTTCCATTTTCTTTAGAGTTAAGCAAGGTAGACCATTAATGTGTGACATCTATTGTTTATACATTAGTGTGTATTAATCAAGTGATTGGCTGAATCAAAATTTTCAGCAGTGATCAGTCAAAGTATGATTACAAGTTGAATGGCATTATTGATAATGAGGGACAACATTCAGCTGGAGAGAAACATATAGAAATGAATAACTCCCAAGTTTTAGATTATTAATTTGTATTACTTTAAAATACCATCCTAACATATTGTCTGTTGCCTTGATTTTCCTGTCATTTCTCTGACATGACTGCCACTGTAAATAAATGAGATTCCATAACTTACAGATAATTCACTGAATGTGGCATTGAGTAAATTACAAAAGGGAAAGGCATATTCCACAAAATGTGCTCCCTGATGAGATGAAGTTAGTCTTGCAGATTTATTTCCAACATTTTGGCTAGGCATGTACCTGTGTCAAGTACTTAAAAAAACATGAGATTATTTTTCAGAATTCCACTGTCTAATTTTTGCCATTAAACACTAAAAAGGAAAAATAAAAGTCAACCATTCACTATTAAAAGGCTTTAATTATTTGGAACACTAACATAAAAAATGTTTACTTGAAAAGATTTCTTTCCATTTTAGTCCATCATTCAAACCTGTTACACTATATTTCACTGAGTAGTATCACAAATTACACTGACAAGTTTCCTCAAAGTTGCAAAAGATAGAGCTACAGTAAATTGTTTCACAAGTTATTTAGAAAAAACATATAAGAAATTATTCTTTCCCTCTTCTTCTATGACAAAGCAGAAACTTACCATTAAAGTAGCAAGAACAGTCATTATAGTGCTAAGTATTTTTGACATATTTAACCTCACAAATAAATAAATATGTACAAGGGAGGTTACAGCATGTCAACTACAAAAGAGAAGCTTTTCAAGAGCATTCAAGAGCACCTACGTGACACAGACAGTTTAAGATTACTACATGGTAGTAAAAAAAGAGAAAAAAATCTTAATTCAGCAAAAATACAGGTAGATGTACATTAAAGTGATAGATTACAGCTCAGCTTCATTCAGGATACTGTATTTTCTCTTTATTTATCTTTCATTAATCCATTATGTTTTATTGATTCCTCATTTTTTCAGAAATGTTTGGTTTTCCTTCTTTTCACTTTTGAACATCTTAATCAGGTAGAAATCTCACAGTAAGCTGCTATGTGAACACTATTATCTACAGTAGTTAAGCAAGTGGGATGATAAAATATAAGTTCAGTAAATGCTTGTACATAATCTCTCTGTAAATTATTTCAATTATTAAAGATACCTGACAACATTCATCCCTGTTATTAACTCCAGTCTGAGTGAATGTGGCTGACTTGCATCCATGCACCACAAATGCATTTGCAGTTATGAGACTGAGGTTTCCTTCAGGTCCATGTAGTGACAGCAGTGTTTCTGGGTGGAAAACCATCAGGACATTCTCCTCCCACCAGGTGTTTGCAGCCAGGGAAAATGTGCCATTTGTGCAGTCACAGCATTAAATGATCTCTGCACACAAAAGCACGTGCAAAGAGCAGAGAAAGCACAAATCCACATCCCTAATCACTGAGCATCCACCTGCTTGGCAACTGGAAAATCTCAGCACAACTTTATGCTCTCTGAATTCAAATAATTAAATATGTAGCTAAAAATATTTTGGTTGAAAAGGGGATAATTTTAAAAATTAAAACTTCCATTAGGAGACATTCTCCTCTGAAAGCAGTACTTGAAAAAACCTTTTATGTTTTGGCACACGCCTTCAGAAACATGTGCAGCTACAATTTTCATAAAGCTTGTCATGGGGTCAAACATGGTTCATGAGTAGAGATGATCTTTTGGCACTCAAGGTCACTTGCTAATATGTCACACATTTATAGAGAGAAAAGAAAGCATTTTATACTTTTATCTATTCTCTGCACACACACCGCCACACCCCTCAGGGTCGTTATGGACACGGTATACCAATGTGAAATTCCTTAATATTGCCTGAACACCATTTAAACTCTTTGTATCCAACAACCTCAATCATGTCATCCAACAGGGCAACAGAGGGATACTGATACTGATAACGTCATGTGCCCAGAAAGATGCTGTTTATTTATTTCTGGTAAACATATTCCAGTTTATCCTAATGTTGTAATGCCATCTGATGGAGGTGTCTATACATACAGCATATGTGAAGTACAGAGACTGACAAACTCATCGGTTTACAAAGAATTTGTCATGCATTTAAATACTTAAACTTAAGTTTTAGCACCTTCCATAGTTTTTAGATTGTGTCTGGTATATGCTGTCATACTTACTGTATTATTATAAAAATATGTGTAGAGAGAGTTGTATTTATATATCCATATATAGTTGAATGTCTTTTAGTTATTTTATGGAAAAAAAACATTAAACGTAGACTCAAGATGGAAGATAGTGCATTTCTTACATACCAGTCAATAAATGCTGAAACACAACTTTGTGTAAATTTTTTTTCTATGTATATGGATACAAATTGGCCTGCATTTACAGCACATACTGTTTTGGTGAGTAAGGTTGGCATGATCAGGTCTATTTAGGCAAAAATAGTTTAAAATAACCCTTTAAGTGGTGCTAAGGTATTACTCACTTATGAATAAAGAACAGAACTAGACATTCAAAAAGCAAGAATCTAACAAGTGTCATAGGGAAAACCCATATTTTTTCAAAAGTAAAAGACCATCAGCAAACTGATGCCTGTACGGCATGACATGTCTCCTATTTTCTCCAGGAGTCAATACTTGCTTCTGTTTGGATTATATAATTTAAAGTTAGGCTTCTGGCTCTTCAGTATTAAAATATATTTACACAGGACTATAATTAGCTGTCCAGGCAGCATGCTGGCTGGCACACATTTAAAATCAGCTCAACACCATGATAGAAAATAGTTGGTTCCCAGAATAGTAAAAACTTAAAATAATCAGTCCTTAAGTGAAAGCTGTTTGCAGGAAAACACTATAAACTGGGAAAAAATAACTAAACAGGTTACATTCTATAACATCCAATATTCTCAGCTCCAAGCAGACTTTTTATATTCCTTTGATTGAAAAAAAAAAAAAAAGTAAATCAGAAACACAGTTAGAACTTTGTACTGCGACTAAGTGTGTCAGACATGATGATATTTTTATAGAAGTTGTCGGAATGAGGATTGCAGTATCCTTTGACCTTGTCAATAACCTGGTGGACAGGGATGATTGATGTCTGTTCTCCATCATCTTGGGCAAATTTTGAAGATGGCTTGTCAAGAAAAACATTCTCTAAGAGGAGGAAAAAGCAAAAAAGAAGAAGTTAGGACCTCAAGCAAATTAGAAGTTTAAAAGTTGTGTCACTCCTACATTGATATGCCTTTAATTGCCACTACTGCTGAACTAAATTACTGCCCTGAAAGTCAGCAAATAACTTTTCGGCTTGAGATTGCTTCTTCTAAATTCTTTTGAGATGTCTGGTTCTGTGGGCAGACTGTTCAGGTATCTCTTGAAGTTATCCCTCTATTATTTTGCCTAAAGTGCTACTGACTCCTATGACCTTTTAATATATTAATTTAGTGCTGATGCTCTGAATCTTACAAATCAAAACTATTTTGATAACCCTGGATCTCCACAAATAGCAACTCCATATAAGAAAGTAGAATGACTGTGAACAGATACAATTATTTCAACAGTGGATGTTTTGAGCCATGCACAGAAATAATATCATCTGTGCTGAATGTAGCAGAGAATGTCTTTCATCCTAAAGCAGATAACCAGAGCCAAAAACTCTGCTTGCCACACCTTGATTTTTCCATCATGTGGAGGGTGCAGGCTGAAAACTAAGGAGGAACAGATGCAACAACCAAGCCTCCCTTCAGAGTCCATGAGCTAGAGGTCCAGGGTGATAAAGAAGCAAGGGAATTCCCAGCCAGACTGGGGAAGTCTGCTTCAGCAGCTGTATTAGTGCTGTTCAGAGAATGGTCAGTAGGTAGAGCTAACGTAGCGAGAAATGAAAAGGAGAGAGCTTGTCTCTCATTTTCTCAAGTATGCCATCCTAACTGAGCTCTCTTTCCTATCTCTTCTAACGTGGTGAAGCTGGAATTAATTCCCTGAAGCTGGGCAAGGTCTGTACCACTGGTAGCCAGCAGTAAGGTGGAGTATCCTGGGAAGCAATTTTTTTTTACCAGTGACATTTTTGATGGCTGTTTACAAGACCTCGGTGAAGTCATCTCCAAAAATTCCTTGTTAAAAGATCATTTAAGAATTAAGCATACTACTTGAACTATGATTTAATAAAAAACTTTTCTTAGAAATAAAGCAACTAGAAATAAACAGAAAAGTCATCCCACCCCTGGAAAAGTCATGGTATCAAGCCATAAAAGAGCACAAAGTGTTGCGAAGGAGAAATGGATTGCAGACAGAGAAATCAAAACAGTTCCACTCATTAAAACAGAAACAGGCATGTTGAGGCTTATCAGGATGATTTTTCAAAGCACGCAAGAATGTTCATGAATTGCAAAAAATAACTCCATGTCCAATGACAAATTTCTGAGTACTGAGAGCCTTGCAAATATATGCATCTACAATGGTTTCACATCTAAGTAAAGGGTTAAAATCATCTATCCCTGAAATAAGTGGAAGTTGTAGGACCAAATTCTCTGAAGATATCGCCTTAATTTCTAATTCACGAAAGTGTTACAGAGGGTATTTAAGTACTTTCTACAAGTAGTTTGGTCTGGGTTTGTAGGCAGCTGGGGCACAAGATGTCGTAGTGACCTCACTCGTTCACCCATGAGGGTCCATCCAATATTTGTGTTGGTCTGTTCTGTATTCAATCAGCAGGACAGCTTTCAGGCATGAAAATTATTATTTGCCATAATCTAGAGTAATTTTGGTTGCCAATGTATCTAAAAATTCCAATGTCTAGAAGAATAACCCAGTAATGGCCATAGGCCAAATTAATATAAATATATTAAATTCCCTGTAATAAATTAGATAAATACTAAACAATCTTCTGGAACTCAATCAGATTGTTTTTGCGTTTTAATGTATACTTTGTGTAAGGGTGTTTCAGGATAATCCCCTTTCCCCAGACTACTGCACACAGGCATTAATGTTAGGACATTAACGTCTATTTTCTAAAATGGTAACTTCTAAATGCTTTGTGCCCCAAGCAGAGTGTAGACACCCAGAGTTTGAAGCATGCTTGTCCTTTGATTCAGCATCAGTGTGCAAGATGTAATAGAAATAAGCAGCGTTTCTGATTAGCAAAATCCTCTGCGTCAATGAGGACATCATGCAAGAAGCATCCCTCCACCCTGTTCCAGTCATGCATTCAACAAAAACAATTCTCACTTTACCTGTAATGCTCCACCACTCATGAGGAAAGGGCCTTAGAAGACATTATCTACACCACAAACACATGAATGCTTGTGTCAATTCCAGGGAGCACATTATAACCATATCAATAAGGCTTGCCAAGACATGTAGCTATGACATTCTTTGCCTGCAATTTAGCTAAGTTGGCAAACTGAGAAGTTCAGCTGTATTAACAGACAGAATCTGAATAATATTTTTTATTACTTTTTATTATTTTTACACGAGAGAAGATATGTCAGTATTTTAAAACCTAGTGTTACCAAAAATTCCTGTGGCATATCACAGTAAGATGTGTATTTTTAGAGAACAAAGTTAAATGTATTAAAATTCTAAAAAAATATAAAGAAAACTGTTGAATTCCCTTAATGTTCAATAAACCATCATATTAAAAACTTTGATTGCATTAAGAACTGCAATCCTTTTTAGGAATAACTTAAAACTCTTAATTTTTGAAGAATATATATAAGCAAGTTTCTGTTAACTTTACTACTTATCTGGAAGAGTTTCTTTACTTTACTTCAAGAATACCTTGCAAGAACTCCAGCTCTAAGTCTTCATAACTGATAATCTGATAAAAAGCCCGGAGTCAAACAAAGCATTTAAGCATATTTTTATCATTAACCCCAGATCAAGGATCTAAAGACTGATCTGCCATGAGTACAAAAGGAATTCTCTGTCTGCTGCAGAAAGGGCACAGTGCTGTCCACCGATACTATTAAATCAAAATAGCACTGTGATGGGTGGATATTAAAGATGCTGTTTGTGAAAGACTGCTGGCAGAAGTATTCCTGCAGGGAAGAGATGAATAAACAGCTTGATCAGGGCAGCTGGGTGCACTGCACACTGAACCAGGCACCAACCCTGCACTCCCAGTGCTGTTGTGAACAGCAGACACCTCTCATTTTTACTGTATTCAAAGCAGATGTGCTTCTTGTATGTTCTCCACAAACAATAAAGTTTTAAAATCTTAGAATACCTGATGCACAATCCTTCATGCTAATGGATGCACTGAATCTTGGTCAGTGACAAAACAACAGTGTAATTATTTTAAGAAATGGAGTGTTTGTGCCTAACTGAAGCAGGTAATGATCATTAATAAAAAAAGTAGAAGGTATTTCCTGGAAACTATGCCATGCATCAAGAAATGAGAGAGTGTGCCATCACAAATGAGACATTGGGGGCTTATTGAAAATAATTAATACTTTAGAAACAACATAACTTTCCCTCCAGTGAAATAATCTACTTAATATCTAAACCTTTTTTTAATAAATACTTAAAAGCAAGTAAACACACCTTTGAGTTAAATATGTGCGCAGATTTTATTTCCACTATATTTATAAAAGAATATTGTATAATAATGCTATGTGACTTTACACAGGACAAAAACATGCACTCACAAAAACAGTAACAAAAAATTTGAACTATATAAGTGATTTTCTGAAATACTATCTCAGACACAACAAAACTTGCAAATCATTCCAGCTGCTCTCTTTTTTTGCTCCCTTTCAGTCTCCTTAAAATGAGCACATTTTCATGGTATGAGTGGAATACAGATGATGCCTTTTATTATATATGCCATTGACATCTAAATAAATAAGCAGTAGATATGGCTATTTGTAGAAGGGCAAGACAATGCATACTCTGGGAACACAGTATCCATTTCCGAGTAGGCTCCATTTGTCGATTACCCATAAATGTTTTACTGTTAGATGAAAGGAGTTTAACCAAGACAATCAGCTGTGGACTTGGACTCTGAAGACTTGGTTCCTATTTCCAGCTGTACTGCCAACTTTCATGTTACCTTGGGTGAAGAACGTCATCTCTCTGTGCTTTGGCTACCCTGTGTTTACAATAGGATAATAAGCAAGATTTGCTTTCATCAAGCCTATTTCATTTAGTATGGGAATATATGGAGATCACATCTATATATTGGATGTACTGCATGTTGGGTAATGACTCTTACTAAACAGCAACATATATTTAAAAACTACTGACACTATAAAATTGATGACATTTTTTTGTCTTTAACCTTAAGGCAGAAATTCTTGCTGTGCCTTTAAAAAAACTCTGTGTTCTCACAGATGCACTGGGTTGCAGCACAAGAACTCACCTGTATGGCTGTTCCGTTTGCAATATGTATTTGTCGTAGATTTTGATTTGGATGTTAGGTAGGTTGAATTGGAGCCGATGGAACTAGAGGATAAGGATTTCCCAAGATTATCAGAGCTCTTCTTTATAATATTGGTTGCTGTTTTGCTCCAATCTAAAAATGATTGAGAAATTTTACATAAATAAGTTCCACAGATAATAAATGCCTAATTTATTCAATTATGATTATTTCAAATATCTGATGCATTTCTTAGTATTGCTTACAAGAAATACTCTCTCCTTTTCCTGTTAGGTATTCACTTTGGTTTATAAGAATGATTAAATTATTCCAACTTGATTTATTCTACCACAGCAGTTGAAATTGGTGGCTCTAAAATTCTAGCAATAGCTTGTCTAGACAGCAGAACTGCAAGTATAACCTGGCTTTCCAGAATGCAGAAGAGCAGAGAAGCTCTGCAGTAGTATAGGGATACCAAAATTTCCTGATCTGAAGAGCAAAATCCGATGGTGATGGGAAAGACATAGATAGGATCATTTACAATGATCTTATCATCAATGATCATATGATATACTGCTGCTGCAGAAGATACTACATACCAACAACTAACTTGTTGTTTAGCATATCGGTGCACAATTTATAAAATGAAGTTTATTCAGTAGTTCACATATAAAAATTTTGTCCAAACCATTAATACAATAGACTCTTATGCTGGAACAACTTCCAAAATTAAATTAAATAGCTAATACCAATAAACTGACTGAAGTAAACTAATACTTAAAAACTCACCATAAGTGTCCCAATACCAGTAGAATAAAAGTATCTAATTACTTTTTACCATACAATTGCAGGTAAGTGCAGGAAGTTTCACAATTTAGTCACCTTGCTATTTACTGAACTTCATTGAAATACAAAAAACAGAAGAGAAGCCCAAGCCAAAGACATGTGGGCCACTTTAGTCTTGATTTAAATCAAGACAAATACTTTCTACTGAATTATTGCTAGAGTGTTTAGGCATGCAAGTTCACATTTGACTTATATTTCACTATTCTGCCTGAAAACAGTGTCAGGTTCCTAGAGATTAAAAGCAGCCCGTGGAGACAAACTAGTTAATGCCAGACATAATGACATCACATTAACTATACCACTGAAATATTCAAATTCTTCATGTTTTTATTTTTACCATATTCATACTTACTAACTGCTCAACAGTAGAATTATAAAAAAAAAAAATTAATAATTTGATCCATCTTTATTTTTCATTTCAGGAGTTACGGGATAAATTACATGCAAACGGAACATATGAAATAATTTGGATGTGTGATCAGAGTGAATATGATTTTCCTAGTTTGCATTAACTCTTTGAAATAATGAATGAAGTTTTCTTCCTACAAAATGAAAGCTTACCATATAAAGCAATGAGCTTTTACCACCTTACACCAGATACAGGTTTGAACACTGGACATTGAACAAGAACCATATTATATTGTATGGTCCAAGTCAGCACATCAGACAGCAAAGGAAGAGCCAGTTGCCTAAACACAGCAGTCTCATGCCATCCAAAATGGCCAAAGGTGCAGGAAACTATAAATACAGCGGCCCAAGCATTGGCCATTTCCTGTGTCCAAACCAACATCTCTCCCTCTGACTGCTGCAGATGAAGGTGAACTTCAGTTCTAGAACCTAATCAGGCTTCTGTTAAGGGAATTTTCTATGTTTCTGAGCCTCTAATAGTCTCTGAATTCAATGGCAAAGGACAGGACAGTTTAAAAAGGCAAAGATAAAAGCAAAAGAAGTCAGAATACTTCTGTGCAACTTTTAAGAATTGCCCGCACAATTTAACGTCAACATACTTTAATATAGCAGAAAATGAGTAAGACTGGGAAAGTTTTAATCTCTGGATTCTTTTTCATTTTGTTAATTTTAGGGTCTGGTGGGCCTTCCAAAAATTTACCAGCTGCCTGTAATAGAACCTTGAAAGAGTTGAGAATTTTTATTTAGTGATATCTGAAAAGTCCCTTGGCAATTATTAGTACTGAAATGACAGCCTATGATTGACCCATTTTTCCACATCACTGGCTTACCTTGCATGATATTAAAAATAAAATAGGATGTATTATATTAACAAATAACTGTTACCTGGACTTTTATAGACAACTGCAGCACCCAAGGAGGGGAGCTGTGAACTGCCTTTACCTGAATTGTCTGCCAGTCGGAATCTGCCACAACAGAGATGTCTCCTCCACTGTTTCTGCACATTTTCTTTCATAGCACAATGGAATACAAATATAAATAAACCTGTGAAGAAAAGCAAATAAACACCAAATGAAGCACGTATTTATAAATAGATTAACTGAAATCTGTAATCAAAAGAGTATGAAGTACGAACAAAAAAAAGGTAATTTTAATATTTTGTTATTGTCATCCATGCATTATTTAAGAGGTATGGAAATAAACAGAAGTTTTCCCATCCTCTAGTTGCCATGAAAGTTTCTGAGATATCAGAATACAGAGATTAGGTTGCTTTATATTGGCATTGTTTATTTAGATTCAGCTCCATGTTCTTTTTTATTTTTATTTTTATTTTTTTTAAGAGGAAAATGATTTAAAGGTCTTTTGTTTGAAGCAAGTGACTATTTTGCACCCAGCAGGACTGCAAGAGAGAAACCGCAAAATAAATACTACCATTATTATATTAGCAAGGCGATATTTTATCTCCTGGATATGGTTCCGTGTGTAAAACTGTGGGCTGTATTCTTTTAAAACCAGACATCTTGTAAATGGCACCTAGGAGCGTCCTTACGTAGTGGGTTGAGTGTTGGCCAAACACTGAAAAAACACACTTGGATTTATGTGCATCACATGCATGTACTTGAAACGATTATAAAAATGGTAAGAATACATTCACAAGTACTAATTAGGAGTCCAGCTACTTACTTCCAAAGAAAACTGATTTTCATACAATTGCAATAAATGTGTTTAAGAACGGTTTTTTTTTCTCATGGAATTAAAAATTTTTTTTTTCAAGACAGGAGATACGCATCCTACCATGTCATAAGGTAGGTCTTAACAGGGCATACAGTACAGTTTTATTGCCTACAGATGTACTTTGTACATCTACATATGTAAATGTGGATGTATATGCTAAATACAATAATTGGAAATGTATATGCTAAATATAGTAGCTGGAAATCTCATATGCTATGCTCCTGCCTCTTCTCAGGCAGGCATTGGCTGTGGAACCTTTTGTTGTTGTGTGGCTTAGCCTATATCTTGTTTTACTTGTATTGTCCGTGAGAGAGCCAATCTGAGTTGCATCTGATGGCAAAATGCTACTGCCAGATCCCTCGTAATTTTCTCTTAAATGTGAATAAATACTATATAATGTGGGTAAACGTGGCCAAGTGGCTTCCTCTAAAACCATTCCTTTATGATCATAATGAATAGTTCTGTATACTTATGTCTTCTATGTTCCAGCTGTCAGAACACAATGGCAGGGTATAGCTTTGATAATAATGTTCTGGAGAATCAAATAATTTTCTCCAAACTGCTGAGGCCTAATTTTGCACAAATGCATGCCACTGAACTGCACTTGTATTTGCCAGGCTGAGACATCTAGAATCAGTTGAATTCAGGCAAGTGTTGGGCCATGAAACAATTTTTCCAAAGTTTTTCAAGAGCTGAAGGGGAAAAAAGGGAAAACTACATTTTTAACAAGGCATCACCTTAATGCATCTCAAATGTAAGCTGTCTTGGATTATGGATACCCTGTTTGCATTTGGCAAAATATTTTTCTATGTGATTTGTTTAAAGCACAGAGAAAGTCCAATGCAACCACTAGCAGCTCGTACAGGGCTGGAGATATAAAGTTTTGTGTGGCCCAAAGTCTTCTAAGGGCTGTTACACAGTTTACATACTTAGTAAATTGATGCTTAATTACGTAAATTGAAGTGAATGTTCTGAATGGTTAAAAAGAAAATGCATATTCCATAGTAATGCAAAACAAATGTACTGCATTAAGTACTTTGCCTTTGCCATGTCTGGGCTTGGTCTCCAATATTTTTTTCTCTGTATTTCATTATTCATTAAATTTACAATGTGCTTCTAGTTGTACAGCTTTGGTTTTATTTCCCAGAGACAAATCAGACCCTAGGCTTGGTTCTAGCTTGGCTCTGACTTGAAAGTGTTTGGCTTGCCCAGGCATATATATAAAATGAGCAGCCAAAAAAGAAATGTTCCCAGATTTTTTACTCTCAGCGTCAAGGAGAGAAAAATAATTTCCTTTGTAGATGAAAAAGCAAAGTACAGTAACACCAACAGTTGCTGCATTTTGCTTCCTCATTGCCAATGCACAGAAAACTGCTGCTGGAGGCTGCTGGTATGGCTTGAAATACTCATGCAGTTCAAACACTTGAGAGGGCATAGATGTATTTACCAACATCTCCATAATTAAGCTGCTAATACTGATGAAAGACTCACCATATTGAAATGCTTTTTGCTGCTAGGAAATGTTTCCTGATACAGATATGCCCCATTCTATCCCCTGATTGTTACATGAAAACCAATTACATAGGATTTTAAACATGCTCTTCCTTTATTTTTTAGCTTTGCCTAGCTCTTTGACACAGCAATAAGTACTTGCAGATAGAAGATTTTTATCTCCTATTGGTTGATACGACACACCTGAGCATAGATTGCATCATCACAGCTACCACAATCCATAAAAATCTCATCACTCTTCTTTTTACATTTATCTGCATTTACATTCTCATTTTTTTCAGTTACATCTTCTGACTTAACTACCTTCCAGTACTCATTTTCCATTAAATAGTGCTATTACTCTACTTAGGCACCCTACTTGGTCAACTTTGTATGCACTCTGCACATTCAAGCTTAATTGACTGCACTGGAAATTCTGGTTCAATTTGACCCTTGGCGAGGCTTTCAGAATTTCAGTATTTTTTCATGTTCTTCCCATACTTCTCATCTCTCTAGGCCTGTCTGAATTTCTAACACAGACACAATGCAGTAAATACTTCATTATGCTGCTAGGGGAATATCAGAATCTGTCCTTTGGAAAAAACAGTCTCTAGTAAGAACACCACATCCAAATATTTTTTGTCATTTTGCTTAGGATTTTAGGTTGAAACTGACCCAAACAAAAAAACCACAACATGATTCTCTTTCCATGAAAGCTCAATAAATCTTTCAGCACAGTAAATACATCTCAACTGTATCAGATAAAATGTGCACAGGGTGATATTAAGTATTTTCTCCATAAAGAAAAGAGATATTTTGCTGACCTTAAGAATATTTCATTTTTATCTCAATATTTATGTTGCATAACACACACTCCTTCAATGACATTCTTGAGTTTGATTTTTGGTTTTGTTTTGTTTTATTTTGTTTCATTTTTCCCTGGCAGATTTAATTTTTATGTCAATATGTGTGGGGCATAACACATGCACTTCCAATGACCTTGGGATTTTCTCTTCATTATGTATTTAGTTGCTCTTTATAGGTGGGTAGGGCAAACATTGGTTGAGAATTCTTCGGCAGTTGAAACATAGGCAAATTTTAGTTCTGAGCTGAATTTTTTTAAATGTCAGCTATATAATTCCGTAATTTATAACAATTTCATTATAATCTACAGCATTTTTCCAGAAAGACAAACTATGCTGGAAAAATAAAATATTGAAAACTTGAGTAACAGAAAAAAAAATAAGCTGGCAGTACCAGTCACTGGATTTTTCTTAAAGTATATCCCATATGTCTCTGCTATGTCTTCACACTGAGACAGGACTAAATTTTATTTTATGACTTTCTCCTGCCTTAATAAAATAGTTATGAGATTTACACATTCCCTACAGGAATAAATTAAGGAAAAAGGCTTCCTATATTTGTTATAATCAGTGAAAGGAAATGCTGAAGGTCATGCAGCTTGTATCTCAACAGAGAACATTAGCTAGGAAGAGCTCTATTTATAATGTAGTTCATTTTATGAAAAAAAGACATTGAAACCATAATTAATTTATGTAAGATATTCAACCCACATGTAGTTGGTAATATTATTCCACGTAAGTGGAAACTAATGATGGTTTAATATCAAAAGTAGAGTTTGGATATGAATTCCCATGTCCAATCACTGGACATAGCATGCTCCACAACTGTAACAGATCAAATATTATTTATTAATAGAACACAAATTCAGCTTACCTTGCAATGAATTGAAAATTGAGAAGAGGTACAGGAAAACAAGAGTTAAGGAACCCCAGGCGAAAAAGGCAAAGCCCCATGTCATGCCCAGGAGGAAGGTCAGGCTGACCACGCTGCGGAGGTTCCTCAGGACCTCTTCCTTCAGGCTCCGATTGGTTCTCTTCCCATTCCTCCCACAGATTTGCACCATCACCACAATAAACATGGCAACATTCATTAGAAACATGATTCCAAAGTAGCCGGCACAAGTCACGTAAAAGACAACTTCGTTCTTGATCCAGCAGCTGAAAGAACAAACAAACAAATAAATAAAAAGGATAATTTTTGGTTAATGGAAACTGTCCTCCAATTAATCATATGACTAAATGAAATTAAGCTGATTTCTGATACCACTGATGCAGAACTACAGTGCAAAATAAAACATTTGTCCATTTTCTGTTTGGAAACAGGATGAAGCCCAGAGGCATCTTAAGTGAATGTGGCCTATAGTATTATCATGTGAGAAATCTGAAGGCTGTACCATGTTTTAGTCAAAACTAATTTAAAAAGTGGGAAGTGGTGGGAACTGCAATCCCATCATGAAAAAAGTTTGGACTCAGTACAAAAGAATCACCACTGTCATCTGTGTGAAGCATTGAATGCTTTAGTAACAGAATTGCCTAACTTGGATCTTCAGTGTCAAAATCTCAAGTTTCTGCCACTGGAGCTAAAGGAGAACTTGAACATGACTGGAGAAATAGCAGGACTTTTGAGGTAGCCATTTGACAGTCAGCCATATGAGAGCTCTAACTAATTCCTCTTACAGCAAATGGCCTGAATGCTCAGCATGATATTATAATAAAATTAAAAAATTAAATTTTTATTTATAATAATGAAGCTTTGCCAGGCAAGGAAAAGAGCACTCACATAAAAACTTTGGCATTTGGAGTTATTATCTGGTAATCAAGAGAAGAACATAGGGGAGTATTGAACGACATTGGCAAAAGGCTGCTTGATTTACAAAGGAAACTACTTTTATTCAAATTCTTTCTTTGCTCTTACCTAGAAAATATATTTTTCATTTAAGACAAACCAAACCAAGTATTTTTATTTTATTTTCATAGCAAAACCTATAAATTATTCTTTTGCCAGAGGAACGTTTGTACCAGGCATTGGGTAATGCAGATTTTCCCTCCAATTTTTCTAACAGCCTTATTCACATTACAGATTCTAATCATTTGAACTTTTCCTTTTTTGCTTGTTCTATGCACCATCGACTTTTCCAAAGCTAAATTTTAAGAGATCAAAAGAAATACTCACAACTCATCTCCTCCTTGCCCATTTGCATCTCTGCCATATAAGTCTTTACCATAAACATGACTTGCATTTGTATTAGCACTTGCTAAAACAATTGCTATCACCAGAGCTGGCAAACCTGTAACACAAGAAAACTTGTGAGCCTTCAAATCTTCGAAACTTTCAAATTCACCATGCTAAGTTGAATTATTGTCTCCATCCCTACTGGTTTAGTGCAGAGCATCTGGAGAAAACTGCACTGAGAAGGTAGAAGGAAACAATTTTTCAAACAGTACAAATATATGGAACTATCAAAGCAATTAAGAGGCATTAATTAATAAGCCTTGTAATGTTCTGTAAGGTAGAAGTAGTTTAGTACATGATAAGGAAATGATAAGGAAAATAATAAACTGAAGTAAAATAATATCCCTTAATTACCCAAAGTTAAATTTGCAATTGCACACAGGCTCTCATTATGTAGTGAGATTAACAAATTATTGCAGAAATGAGATCTAGTGAAGAGATGGTATTAGGAATTTTTTGAGGGATTTTTTTCATACTAATGTGAATTCATAAAGTCGCCAAACTAGGGAACATGAATTTCAACCAGTAATTTCTCCACTGCTTCTCTCAACCACATTGTATTATATACACCATATTATATACCTTCTACAGCACTATACATATTATATATATACTTTATGTATATGTGGTCCCCTTGCTTCAGTAAAGCAAAGTATGTACTTCTTAATAAAAAAGCAGAGGGAGTATTTGGAGAAAATAGACAACTATGTAGGAGAGAACTCTGCAGAAAGGTACAGCTCACAAAAGAAATGTACATTTCCTGATATGCCTTATTTACATGTCTTATCCTTGCTCTAACAGAACAGATTCAAAGGGGAAGAGGTTAATTTGCTTTTCCGACCACTCAGCCCTTGTACTCTGCTGAGGTTGCCAAATAGGATGCTACTTGCCAATGGAAAGACATCAATTATCAGCTGTACTGAGGTCAGTTCTCTAGCCGTAAGGTTAATGGCTTTTTATTGTGTTGTATTATTTCAAACACAATATGTGCATTCAGGGAGAAACCAGAGATTCCTGATACAGACAAAAATGAAGAATAAAAGTCTTGCTGCCTGAGCCTTGCAGTTATTTTGCATTATTACTTTTTCCATTTCTGTCCTGCTGTGTACATTGCTTACGGCAGCCAGGATCTCTTTGTGGTTTAAATGCTGTGCTGAATCTCAGTTTCTAATTCCAAAATAGGCCTTTGTGCTTGTTGGCAAGTAAATTTAAGCCAGACTTTAAGTTTTTGGAAGTCAATGCAAAATCTCCATAGGCTTTGCAGTAACTGCAAAAATTTCTGCATTCATTGTGTGACACAGTTCTTCATCTCTGACACGACACACGCATTTCCCCTCTCCCACTCTGGCCTCTTTGGAAAACAAGACCAATTTATCTGGTCTCTCTGCTCATTCTGGGGCTGGGAGCTGCTCAGGGTGGAGAGTCCCAGTGAGAGTGTATTTACACAGAATCACACGGGGGAACTCGGTGACAGAGAGGGCTGGCTGCGTGCCGGCACTGCTGCAGGCTGGGGGAAGGAAACGACACACTGATATGAATTCCACTCTGTTTTTCTGATAGAGAGCTTTTCTATAGCAGCATTTATAGAAAGCATTTTCTACAGCAGCATACATCTCATGCAAATATTGCATCTACTGAACTCACCCCAGCCAATGATGCAAAACTTCAGTATGTATCGCCGTATATATGTGTTGAACACCTTCACAAGAGCAATGTACATGTGAACAGCTTCCAGTCCCATCCATGTAAAGGTGGCCAGAAGAAAAAAGTGCAAAAGTGCAGCTACAGCTATGCAGAGGCCATCAATATCAAAGGATGCAATCCAGCCATCAAGCAAAAAAATCAGGTTAAGAAAGAGCAGGGCTGTGCTCAGATTCATCAGGATTTTGGATGGATAATCTCTTCGTAACTTCCTAATGAGAGAAACACAGGTACACATGATTCACTTACTGCAATCACACAACCCACCTATTTCAGGGTTTACTCCTTCACAAAGTCAATAAAAGCACAAGGAACTCCTTCCAGCTGGGTTTGTGCAGTAAGACCTGGTGGTTTGTATTTTCCGTGTGGGATTGTTAAAGGATTCAACTGAATGTGGTGGTTCTTTGGGTCCCAAATGAGCTAATTAACTACTACAATATTTTAGCAACTGATTTTTTTTATTACAAAAAACAAAACGAAACAAAAACAAAAAATCAAAACAAACACTTTCAAATGGAACATAAACCAGTACTTTTAATTTTAAATGAAAACAAAACAGCGTACTTGACCAGAAGGTCATCTGTGATCATTTTATATGTGCTCTTATGTTAGCCTAATTTTTGGAATATATTGTCTAGTGTATGTGGTTTTCTGTTTGTTGTAAAATGGGATCTTCAGATGGCTGAAGAAAGAGCAAATTTTTAACTGATCCCCATTGAAATAGGGGTAATGAGGTGCGGGCAGCAAACAGTTTCTACCAACTTGAACTGGAACACTTCACTATAGGTAATGTAACAGGAATGCAATCATTGAAGATATTTAAAACTTGAAAACCCCTTTCTCCAGCCCCACCTCCTGTCCCCAGCAAATTATTCTTCTTTGGCAGCTACTAAGTCCTCTTCTGTTACTGGCAGAATGATTTCTTTGTGTTGACATGACTTTATTTTCTCTTTTCCCTGTTCACAGAACTGTACCATTTCAAAATTTTTGCTTTCTCTTGAGTCACTTTCACATTTCAGCAGGAATTCTGAGTGACACTTCACAATTTATTTTCATTTTTTCTCTCTTTCCACTTTTTTTCTGAGGGGCCATAGAATGCAATTTCTCCAGTTGAAAATTTCTCTTTTTAAATTTGGAACCTGTTATGCTCACATAGGCAAGTTTTGTTTTTTATAAATAACCTGTACGACAATTTGAAAATAATATCTATCTGTTCAAAATCTAGAGGATTCTGTCTTGGCAAAAGGAAAATTTTGATACGCATTCACCTTATTCCCTAGGCTGAACAGCACAACACATTAGAAACTGAAAGAAAGACTCTGAACTCATGTCCCCTTGAAAAACTTTCCACTTCAAACACTATGACCCTGATTTTGCAAGTTTGATTTTTTTTTTCAAACTTCCCCTCCTAGGCAAATAAACCACACTAACCATGTAACTAACTGATTTTATTCTGCGCACACAGGTACTTCTTTGTGATGTTCTTCGCAGAATTAGTACTTACTCAAAGGCAATGTATGTCAGAAGAGTTGCGGCTGAAAATATAGCAGATATTCCACAGCCTATGTAAGTGATAAAGGTCAGGACCTTGTTGTTCTGGGTGTCGATTTGCGTCACGGATCTCTGAAGGTCCTGTGAGAGAGGGGGAAGAGACCTCACTTGTAGGCAGCACCTTTGCTGTGAGCACAGCCCTCTTTCTTGGTAATCAGTCAAGTGAAACTGAAAAGCATTCTGGAAATACCACTGTAACCTTGACACTGGGGTTCATTTTCACTGGGTGTACTCGGTCTCCAGTTGTTGCACCTCTCACTTCCTTCCCACTGCTCTTCAAAGCATTGTGCTTTAAGTATTATAACTGCTGGCAACAGCAGATACAGCCTGACTGTCATCCTTATAATTCAGTACTAGGAATTCACATGTCTTTCTCTGGAAAAGTCTCCAGTGTCCAAACTTTTTAATTCTGTTGCTTGTGTACAACTCTTTTTCAGAAGATGCAAGATTTAGAAAAATGTAACCTAAAAGTATTTATATTAAATGTGCAACCTTGTAGGGAATTTCTGGCCTTTTTGTTATTAAAAATCCATAGGAGTCGATGCAACTAATCATCTACAGGTGAAACCAAGGGCAAGATAATGCTTTTTGGATTTAGGGTCTTTTTTGATACAAGAACTACACTTTTAACTAGAATTGATCAGAAAAGTAGTGACAAAGGCAACAGAAAAAATTTGGAAATTAAGCAGGAGCAGTCTAAGGACTTTTTTTTTTAACTGTAACTGTCACATGGTACCATCTAAGAATAAATGCCAGTGTTATTTCCTCTTTTTAAGAAAATATGAGAATGTTCAGATTTATATCACTGTGGAGGAAATATGAGCAAACACTAGAAGATAATGATATAAATTCTACAGTCATTGCCACTGTTGTCTCTAGCAAAACCATCTAGCAAAAAGAAACATTAAATGCTACAAAAATGTGCATGCTTTGTAGGGAAAGACAGGAGCAAGTTTCTTTTACTGTCCATTCTAGCCTTATATGACAGATTATTTATAAAGAAAGAAAGTGGTTTTTTTTGAAATAATTTAGTATCTAAATTAAAGTCACAAGAAATTATTAAAATGGAAAAGCAACTAGAATGGCCAAAGCTGTGCAAAAATCTACTGGAATGCAGCCCAAATTCAAAGACCTTCTGCCTTATTTCCTACTGCCACAAAAGCATTCAGGGAAGAGAAGGGAGTCATTGAATGTATCCTAAATAAAGCCTTTTCTTAATCCCTTTGGGGATGAAAAGAGGAACAAGACCATAATTTAGCTCACAAGAAGACACAAAGTTTGTGGCTTTTCCATATCTACATCTCAGCATGATGTGAAGAGAGCAGTTCTATTAAGAAGGGTCTGGAAGGCCAAAGCTGAAAAAGTCAGTGTATGTGGCTGCCTTGTGTGGTTTAAGTCCTTTTCAAATCCCACAAGTTACTTCAAACCCCAAATACTTCTACTTAGGAATTACTCCTGCTGTGACCAGGAGCCAACATCTTTTCTGCAGCTGTGTTTTACAAGCCAAAGAATGTTAATTTCAGCTGGGAAAAAATGTATCAGCCCATTATTGAGCATAAACAACAACCAAAAGTTAAGAAAAGATAGCACTATTCAATTTTTTTCACGTTGGGATTTCTTTTCTCTGAAAAACATTTCCCAAGTGTGAGCTGCTGGAGGCAGCTGAAGGTTGGAGGCTGTGCTGCTGAGGCTGAAGTGCCCCATATAATTCCCTTTTTCTTCTCCTGCACAGACATTGCTCTGCCAGCCACCCTGTCTGGAGACTTTGCTTCAGGCTCTGACAGAGTACGGACTACGTGTTTTATACCAGCGCTCTGTGAGCAGTCTTTTCCTGCGAAGGCCTGTAATATAAGGCATCCCCAAAACTGATTAAAGCAAAGAAAACAGCCAATATGGGCATACACGCTGTGCAAAAGATGCCACTTCATGGTTTATGACATTAGATAGAAATTGTGAAATTTGCAAACTAGATTTGCAAGGGACAACTCAGCCTTTCGATCTAAGGATGAAAGAGAATTTTTGTGCTCTCTTGACTTTTCATCCTCATTACTATTTCTACCGTCTAGAGGGTGTTTTTCTTTCCCTGTTTTTCCCTACAAAGAGTGTCTTTTCTTTTTGATCTGAAAACAGCATTTCTAACTATTTCGAATGTTATTTCTTTTTTCTTTTTTTTTTTTCCCTGCAAGCAACTTCCCACTTTCTCAATCTGGAAATTTCAAATCTGCTTAGACTTTCTTTTTCACTTCCCTCTTGTTACATACTTCCTGCCTCAGCTGCAGGTCACTTTTTTCAGATTATACTGTTAAGGGATATATCAGAGATCCTCTGCAACTTGGGACTCATTAAGATTACTTTATTATCCTGTCTCTCTAGTGGAAATGTTAGTACTAGGCTTGGTTGCATTAGGTTGGATGTTATAATATGCTATTTGTATTTTGGTATCACCCAGAAGTCTCAATCTCAGGTCTTTTGTGGCACACTGTTTTTAAAACATAAAAATCTCACGAGTACTTTTTAATTACTTAAAAAATAATATTTAGCCACTTGTAAAGAATTCAATAACGGTAATAGCAAAAAACAACAATATTCTTCCATTGCTAACTTTATTAATTATCTCATTCCTGAATCCTTATCACTAGCTACCTTGTTATGAAAATATAACTTTATGATCATAAGGGGGAAAAGAACTTCTTCTTCTTCTTCTTCTTCTTCTTCTTCTTATTTGCAAAAGAAAGAACCCAAATAACAAAAATGAGAGTTGTCTTGACACCAGACAAAAGCTATGTTGCTGTTCCTGGGAAAGGTAATTTGGTGAGTTTGCCTACCATTAGGACCCCAAAATGTGTGAGATGGTTGCATAAGCACACAGTTTCATTTTCATTGGACTCTGCATCCACCTGGCAGCCCGCAGGGTTCCAGCCACCACTGCCACCTGTGGAAATGAAACATGAGAAACTGCTGTCCAACAAACACATGCCAACCTCTCTTTTAGCAGATTTCTCACTTCATCTTGTGCAAATGCAGAAGCTCTTTCTCAAACTGAATGAGCCAGCATCAGAAGCAACCAGGAGAGATGCAAGTGTCAGATTTCCTAGTTTCTGCAGAGAATCACCCCAAGTGAGTGTCCCAGAAATGGAATACTGAGCAGAAGCAAATGGAGATGTGTAACAGAGGTAGGGAGCTTTTTGGTTAGTGAGTAAGACATGGATCACGCATTAAGGCATGCCGTGGTTTAACCCAATAATAGATGGTTTTAGAACTCCTTTCCCCGCCACTGATATGACGTCTACACCTGCCTGCCCCCCACTCATAAATCCTCAGGCACATGAAAGCTTTCATAGCCCAGGAGCAGAGGGTCCCACCCTTCCTCTCTGCAGCAGAAGGTCAGAGTGGGTACTCCCAATGATCTCTGGTGGCCTTACAAAAAACATGAAACGAATATTCCCAACCTACCCCACTTGAAAAGACCATTCTGAAAAACAAGCAGGAAGATTTCAGTTTTAAAAATTAAATGTTAAAATTAAAATTTGTTTCTTTTTTCATTTTTCCCTTCCAAAATATGAGCTAGTTTTGTGAAATAATTCATATTCTTTGACTCTTAAAAACATTTTTCTCACAGTTCTTGAGAAAATCCAGCATAATTTGCTCTGTAACTTCAAGACAATCAAGCACTCAAATTCAAGACATTCTCTCAAAATACTGTGAAGAATATTGTGAAGATGTTCCAAAACCACTTAAAACTCTTCTCCACTCAAGCAGCCACTGGGAATAGTTTCCTCCCTCCCTGTGTGTTCCTCCTTTAATGTGATTCTTAAGTTCAGCTTCCTAACTAGTTTCTATGATTTTTTTCTCATTTTAATCCTCTTGCATTTTCTTCAATTGCTCTGTCTGTATTTCCTGCTTTGAAATACAAATTTGGATGGTAAATTTTATTTCTTGCAAGACTCTGTGTACTGAACCTCTCCATTCAAAATCCTACAGCTCTATCTGTTTCATCGTAAGGAATAGAAACATCTCAGCTGTGATCTCTAAAACATAGACATCTGGAAAGTCATCCCAGAGAACAACTTTGTGTAAAGGATTAAGAGCCTGAGTAAAACATGACACACGATTGGCAGTACTGATCAATCATTGATTAAGAATGGTCTTAAAGAAATGAACAGATAAAAGTATGGCTAAGAACGTGTCTAAGCATTATAATTTAATTTGCTCATGCAGATAGATCAGTGAAAAATTGTAGATACAGAAAAAAGTTGGAAAAAACTTAACTGAAAAATTTAAAATAGTAAAGGCATTTACAATAAACACAAACTTTATAAAGGAGTATTTAACATTTGCTGTTCCAAGTAACTATACTACCCAGAAGAAATTACACACTTCATTGAGTGGAGTTTATTGAATCCTGTAAGGACTGACTGGGAAGCAAAATAGCCAATAGTGTGATGAATTTTAAAACTCAGACACATTTATTCACCTCATGAAAGAAATTAGAATATTTTTAAACTTACCATTTTTCTCCATATCCCAGAAGACACAGGTAGGTTTAGGATCTTCCTAAGAACAGATGTAAAAGTAGACTTTGTTTATCTCTTCAGACATAAATTACAACATTTACAACAGATGTTGCAATGCATATATTTTCATTTAATGAGCAGAAAAATCCCTATCATTAAACTGCTGAAAACTTGCCTAGTGTCAAATTAGAGTTTTTTCTGCTAGATAGATGGATTTGTCCAAATTGCAAAATCTAGAGCACTGCTTTTAGTAGTGTTTGACAGTTCCTTTTGCACATCCTCAGAATAATGAAGTTTTCTTGTGTTACTGAAGTTATCCATGAATATGATGTCCTTCTAGAATCTAAATACTTTTTACTGTTTATTTCCTTTGGGCTTCTCCATGAATCCTCTATGTAAATGTGCAAATGCCTGCTGAACCCAAGTATAGGTTGTTTTGCCTCACTTTAAAATACTCATTGTAATGCAATGAAAGATATGGTTAATTGAGCAGTGAAAATTACAAACCAGGTTCTCGTTACATAACGACTTAGGTATTGCATTTTAATATTTTCTTAGCATTTCTAGTGCTATGGTCTCTTTTGGATTAGATACTGAAAATGGAGTCAAGCTCACACATTTTCAAACTGGAACAAAAGGTTGCATTTGGTCTGTGTTTCCCTAAATTTACTGTAGTCATCTTTTATTAATGTTTTTCTGTCTATTCCTCTGATGAAAACCACATAACAACAAAATAATTCCGGGAACTGTTCACAAAGTGAAAAATGTTTGGTCAAAGAATTCAAGTAATTATTAAGTTCCAGTGTAATAAATCATGTCCCTTTACCCTGGTCATTAACAAAGGTTTCACCTATAGTTATTGGCACAGAAGTTACTGAGGTGCAGAATCAATGGTCTTGCAGATAAATGTTAGGTCATGAATGGAGCACAAATGTATGAGGATGGGAGAGATTATTTGTTTCTACTTTTTGCTTACTTGCTTTTGTTATAGACTTCTTAATTTCAATTTGATCTTACTCAAAATCCATCCATATAAGTCAGGGTATAATATTAGCCTTTACCATATATAATCTGCATTCCTGTTCCTCTGAATAATCAGTCTTGTTTTACCTGAATTTTGGTATGCTTGATTGTAACCTTCACATAATCCTGAAGATCCTGAATGGTTAAGTTCCCAATACTGCATGCCACCACAAAACTGGTCAAATTGGCAGAATTTTCTGCATCCTTCAAGAGATTAAAAAAAATATAATAAGTGCTTACAGGGCACATAACATAAAAGCCAGAGTACACAGTTTCATTTTTGTAGTGTGCCAGAATAAGTAAGTTGTCAGCATTTCTGTACTTTTGATCACTCAATATAAGAACATTATGCTTATAAAATAAAATTATGGGTTAGCCTCATGGAAGCTTCCCTATTTTCTTTGTAGCCATAAACATGCATAGGCACAATTATAGAGAGAGGTTAGAAGGCAAACAAAATAATAACTCAAACAATGTGGCAGATAACAATGCATGATATGATTAGCTCATTTCCCTAAACAAGCACGAACAAACTTACTTATCTTATTGTTGACACTGTCCTTAAGTAAATGCAAAGTTTTTAGAGAATAAACTGTTTTCTGCATAGAGTTGTTAAATCAGTGAGTGGCTATGAAGTAGTAAAAAAATTCAAAGCAATGTTACATATTGAAGGGGATAACATTTTCTGTAAGGTCTTACTTGATAGGAATTTAAATAGAATTCTGACATTATCACAGACCAGTAGGATTTTTAACCTGCATCTGACAGTTTTCCAGAAGAGAAGGTTTTCTTGGAAACTAATTATTTATTGAAATGGAAGTGCATTGGCAATGCTATTTTCTTCTAACAGGCTTCTATTAAAACCTGCATATTTAGATGGGAAGTTTGGTCACTGCCTGTGGCACATCTTAGGTCAAATGAAGTCTCCTACTGCCTCTCACTTTCCCTCCCAAAATCTGGTCTGCCAGATGCCCAAACCCTTGATTCTTTCCATTTAGGAGTTTTGTTAACATAACAAGATGCCAGGTTTCAGCTCAGCATTGGGCTTGTGAGATCCCACAACTCATGAGAGACACAATAGCTTCAGTTATTAGGTGCATATTATCCTGAGAAGAATATTTTTTTTTCTTAATAACCAAATCCAGGAATTTTCAGACACAGTACTTCAGATTATACTGGAGCTTTGTGGCAAAATTTCCTAAAACCTTAAAAATTGAAGAGGAAAGAAAATGGAAATTTCTAGGCAGTTCTTGAGTATTCAGACAAGAAAAAGTCTGTTGGCTAACACCTAAATTTGAACAACTGACAAAGTTTATGAAAGTCCTTGGACATATTTCCACAGGTTTCAGTGGATTCTGTCTATAGCAGATAAGAAAAACAAGACACAGTTGGTGTCTCTAGGGAAGGCAATTTAATATATTCTTATGTGTGCATGAAAGTAAAACAGACTACTTATTTAGCCATAAGGCTGTGTTCAGCTGAAGTTCAGGCATAGATGTTTACACTGAACACACCTGCCTATTGTGAAGAGAATCCCACCCTGAACAGCTTTTATATAGTCCTCTAAGTAATGGAACCATCTTTAATGAATTACAAGACAAAACTTATGAGAATTCTCTCTGTTGCAATAAAATAACCCACCATCTCCAATGCTGCAAAGTATATTTCACTGTTATGTTAAATACTTTTAAGGAATACAGCTAATACTATTCAGATATTTGTAATTGCATGTGGAAGAAATATGAAATTCAATGAAAATGAAATACTCTTATACTATTGGATAAAGTTATTTGGTTTAAGATGGCACATGGATCAGGTTTTTTTTAGGCTTTATTTTAATCCTGTTTTTTTTTTTTAAACCTCCTTTATTTGTAGACTTCCTAAAAATGTGAGGATTGCACATTTTTAGTTCATCGTGTTAAACACATCACCCATGAAGAGTTTGGAAAACACACAAAAAATGAGAGGCATTTTAATTGCAAATTAGGTTGCAATTTTTATGGTTTTTGTTTTTCAATGGCTTATTAAGTGCCACTTAGAAATGCATTCTAGCACCATTAAGGGACACATTTTGACTTCATATGATTTTATGCCATTATGACCAGCCTTCATCTGTATTCTTCTGGGGTTTTTTAATTAAAGCTATCCATCCTGTTTTTCTTAAAAGCAGGCTTAAAACGAATACAATTTAAAATAAAAATACTTTGGGGTGTATTTCAGAAGGCAACTGTGGGTCATGGGTATTTTCTTGCCTAGATTATCTGAAGAATCTGGATACACTGCCAATAAAAACGATAATATAGGGACAATACAATACTACCGAGTTCTGCGGATGCACAAGGGCCAAAGGTCACTTGAAATACTGATGGGAAAACAAACTCAAGTCTTCTGAGACACATTCTACAGTTCACCATGAAACAATGTTTCCTTCTTAATTAACTCCATTTTTTTTTTCCAAGTAAGTGTGGTTTTGGTTTTCTTTTTCCAAGCTGCAAATACTTCCTAAGATTTTTGGCAACTACCATGCAGGCACTATTTACAAATACCATTTGGTAAGACCCAAAAAATAAAATACCAAATCTACCTGAGCATGTTGTTTAGGTTTCAGGTACAAATATTGTTATCCTTATTCCTATTAAAATATGGTATCTTATGAGAACACAGGTATGAAAAGATTAGTGTATATATATGAACAGAAGTTCTCTGGCTGCTAAACATCACACCAGCCTTTCCAACTTAGCTGGATATGACTGCTAACCAGCTCTTAAAAGGAAAGGAGAGTACTTGGCAGTGTTACATGCCAAATTCCCTCCTGATAAAAAAGAATCTGGCTCCACTGAACATCAAGGACTTATATTAATGTATTTTAACAGAAGTTAAAGGCTTTTTAAAGGCTTTTGCTGCTTTCCTCTGATTTGAAGCAGTTGGGATACAGGTTTCCATAGAATACCCTGAGAAAAGGTTTATTTCACATGTGAGAGGATTTTGCAGTTAAACACCTGACTTCAACCTGGGCACTCCAACTATTTTGCTGCTCTGAACATAAGGCTGTCTTTAGTGCCTACATTTGCTGTTGTCTTAATTCCTGTATCTCATGAAATACTGTGAAATACAGGAAATTTTTAGGACCTGGCTTTGATTCACCCTATTTGAAACGACTTCAAGCACATTAACACTTACCTGAAACAGACCATTTTTATTGAAGAAAGTGAACTGAGCCCTGGATATAACTTCAAACTCATCCTGACTTAAATTCGTCAGTAAACTTGGTGGCAGAACAACAGAAGCGATGGAACTCGTCTGATCCTTGTCAAAATCTATCTGTTAAATAAAAACAACAGGAGAACATGTTCAAATTGTAAAGAAACCATCTGTTGTCCACAACTGGGTTCACACTCTTACACAGAAATACCTAGATATGAGACTAGAACCAGTCAACACTAAAACTGTGTCTATGTAAGAGTTGATGCAATAAATACATTTTTAAAGTCTGGGAAGGTTTCCCACTTTTCCAGCATGAGATCAGACTTCTGCTACAAAAAGATACTAGATAAAACCAACAAGGAAACGAATTGCTCCACTGCTATAATGATGATTTGGAAATAATGAGATAATAATTATGACAGTCATAACCATTTTCAGCAACATTCAAAACACTTTTCCTCATAGGAAACAATGTTGAGAACTAAAAAAATATGCTCTGAATCTTTCTGTGTTAAATTGTATTAGTTAACTTGAGCTACACACCTGAAATAATTCTCTTACGAATTTTTTTTAGTTTCTCTGTAACAGAAAGGAGATTTCAAAATGATTCGTGTCCGTTCTCCATATTTATTGTCCTACATAGCACAAAAAAGACACTTTTTGACATCATATAAATTCAATCTTCACTGGCAATGTATCAGAAATCTAAAAGCCCTCTGTGGCCCAGGAATGTAACAGGCAAGTAGGAAATAAAAGAGGATGCATTTTATTAGCAATTCTATGACTGATCACTTTTCCACCATGCCCTACTCAAGCTGTGCCACCATATCCATTGAATGAAGGGGAGCAAGCCAGCTCACCATAGCTCTACAGCAAAAGCTCTTAACAATTTTACTGTGAGATATGGGAACTCCCACTACTGACTTCCCCAGTGGCATCCTGGTTGTGTATTTATGCCTCTCATGGACAACTGTGTAATTCTAAAAGCACCATTAGCTAACAGAAAGTTAAAAGTCTTAGGTTATTGACACATTATTCACTCTTGGAAATCAGCAAGAAGTAGGGATAAATGTAGTTCAAAACCTGGTTTTCAGAGGTTGATTCTGCCACAGTAAACAGAAAGTGTGTATGTGATGAAGATGTCCCATCAGGCATTGTCTGCAAATAGAGTCAAAGAAGCTTCTCCAAAGAAACATGGATATATTACAGGAACAATTTAATAATATGAATCACCAAAACCTAACTTAGCCAAAGGTTTGGCAAGAAACATAAAGACATAGGGGACTGAAATAGAATATTTCCAAATTGCCATGGATAAATTTGCTTGGTATCTACTTTAAGAAAAAAATAAAAATTAAAAAAAAAAATCTGGAAACATTCTGACATACAGCTTGAAGAGTTTAATGTTCCCTGATGAGCCTAGAATAGATCATCACATCACTGGTGAAAAACCTGGGCTTTCACAAGGAAATCTCCCTTCAGCGGGGATAGCAAGTATCTTTCTGACAGGCATGGAAAATATAAACGGTGCCCAGAGCTGCTGCAACTTTTCTGAAAGGAAGGATGCTAAGAATTCTCAATCAGCTGTTGGAAATGAGAAAGTCTGAGGAGAAGCTCGTGTTCCAGTAGGAACATTATAAATAATTTGATGGAATTTGGATTTTATGATTATTTAGACAGTACTGTAATAAATGATTCCAGAACGAGAAAATTCCTGGATGTCCTCAAGCTACAGATGGTAATTCTTGTTCTATGTGCAATCATCCAAAACCTGGCTTTAGAATTTTCCTTTCCTCTTTCCATAAATAAAGGATGAAATCTGCAGGAGAAACATTCCTTTGATAACAAAGAACTATTCAGCTTCACAAACAGCTACTGAGCTTCATTAAATAAGAGAGCTAAACAAAAATAGATTTACAATCGCCAAAAGTTTCTGATAAAATTCATTCATAGACATTTTATCTAAAATATCTAGGATTATAAATATGTGAAAAATCAAGTACATTAAATCTATTTTTTATCTATTTAAACATTTGAGTTTTGATCCAAAGTCTACATACATGCACAAGTCCTAAAGCCTACAATATTACTATTGCTTTTTCTAGAAAGTAGACTTTTTTGTCTTCATTCTTGTTTTGATTTTCACGGTATATAGTATCTTATAAAATGATCAGACATTGATTAGGATTGTTGTGTTGCCAATTTGCAGCAGGTATTAATTTGTTTCCATGCAATATCTATACTCAAGTGATTAGTCTTCAACTGTTTTTATAATGCCATATTTTGTTGAATTCAGTTTCAGTTCCTCTGGCTCATATGAAAGCAGATTTTTTTTCTTTTTCTGTGTAGCATTTTCTGTGTGTTTCTCCAAGTAAGACTCACTGTACTTAAATAGTTAAACACCCAGGAAACCAAGATGACATTACCACTATCACAGACTTCCTATTTAACTGAAAAAAAAGAGCATTTTTTAAAAAATGCATTTTTAAAAGCATTTAGGTGCCTTAAGATGCAAACAGGCATGTAGTGAAATTTATAAATTTTTGGTACCTCATCACTACTGATTTCAAAAGAACCTTTGGAAAATTCAATAGGTGCTCATGTGCATCTCAAATAGTATTTCAAAGATTTAGATGTCTGTTTTTTAATATTTGTGGGGAAAAAGCAAACAAAAATATTTTTGGGGTGATGATAAATATCTTAACTATAGCATCTGCCTGGATATTGTAGCACTGGAGACCTTCCTAAATTTTGTGTGATCTCTGTTAGTTTTATTTCTAATGCCTATGCTGGTCAAGCTCCACATGAATGACTTGAACTGCCTCAGATATCCTAAATGGTACAAGCCAATCAACCTATGTGGGGACAACTGGATTAGTTTTAGGTTTCTTCTAGCACTAAATGTTTAAATTTTACTGGAAGGTTGAAGAACTATTGTATGTGCAGAAATCTATATGTAGATACCTGTAACTAGGTATCTTAGTTTAAAGCTGAAAGACCACAAAAGAGTTGTTAGATATTGTACAATGGTCAGTACTGAGATTGTTAAAGGTTATTTTCCTTTTTCATTAATAAAAAAACTAAGAAAGGGCCAAGTGTGTTCTGGATTTATAAGCCAAATTACTTTTTATCTGCATGGAATGTGAGTTTATCTGTGTTTCCTGTCACTCAAGGAAATACTGCATTAATCTGTTATCTATTTGGATGATTGTAGGAAAAAGGAAATAGAAAGTAGGGGGAGAACTGGGAGTTGTAAGTGGATTTATAGGAACCACAGTAAACACCCTTGGAACAACAGGCACATTTCATGCTTGTTCTGTACCTGGAAATCCGATGCATTGTTCTGTGGACTGACGCTGAAAGAACCACCATTGAATGAAGTTGAATTTATAGAAGACACTCCAAGGGCGAGATTTCTTGTTGAAATACTCATGGATGGTCCATCAAAATTAATCTTTAAAGCCAAGGCATCAATAGTTTTTAGAGCTCTAAAAAGAGAAATAAAAATTACTCTGAAAACTGAATACAGGAAAAAAATCCACCTATATTCTGCATGCTCCTCACATCACAAGATGATCCTCTTGTAACTGACAATGTTTCTATCACCCATCTGTGTATCACAAGGAGACTGTTAGACTGAAAATGTATGTATCTCTCTTGAAAACAAAAGTTTTTGACTGACAGAAACTGTGTGACTGCATATCACTGGTCCTGAAATAATTTTACAACAATATTTGTGTCTATGCTGTGTCATGTGTCAGAAGACTTCTTTCCAATCCAAATACTTTGTCTTTGTCATGAACACTAAAAGAAGAAATATTTGTGTATCTATTTTGGAAAATTCTTTTTGATGGTAATCAGAAAACGTTGATTTTCTGGTTTGTCTATACAAGGAAGGCTGAATCCTTACAGCCTTGCAAGCTGCTCTCAAAAGCTCTTCTCAAATGCAGGAATACTTACTCTGAAGATGAGGCTGCCAGTACACTGTCTGAACTGGCTAGAATATTGGAAAAAATTGTCACCACAGTAGAACCCAGAGATTCATCAATTTCTTCATCATTCACAATTTTTTTGAGCTTCTGCACAACGTCATTTACTTTGTCTGAGGTCAGCTGCTGCCCCTCACCAGTGAGATTCAGAAGCTGGTTGGCGATATCTGCTGCATTTTCTGTGGGCATGCAGAATCAAGTAAAAAGAGAAAAGAATGCATTACTATTCTGCAGTAATCCAGAATAACAAATTTTTGTCATCACTGTTGAAGGCTAGTGTGTGTTCCATGGTACTTGTAATGAACATGGGATTTAATAATTTTATCAAATTTATATATATATATTTTTAAATGTATATAGGACCTGCTGATTATATACTATACTCATTGGCTGTCTTTCTTGTCTGTATTTTGATTTGAGTTTGTAAATCATAGCTATAATAGAAAGGGGTGATTGAATGAAAAAGAGAGGAATACAATGCATAGTTATCTCTTTTATTTTTCCTCCTTATGCTATCCTTTCTTTTTCACTGGGAAAAATTTTTACTCTTAAAGTGAAACAAATGCATCCAAAGTCTCTATTACTGAAAAAGTGCTCACTCTCTCAGGCTTTCTGGAGAAAGTCTGACCCCCTTGCAAATGCTTCAGTTCTTTCAGAGGATGCTATTCTTAATTGTCAGAAGCCTGGCAAGCACAGCACACAAACAAATTTAATGAGGAGAATCTTCCTGGAAAGTTTGACAGCATATCCAATGGCAAAACATGCTAAACAGTAATTTCAATGCCACCTGGACAGAAAACTAATGTAAACACTAACCTTTAGCAACTTAAAAATATTTGAGATTTAATGGAGTTTGCAAATAAGATTTTTGCAACTGGCTGTGGGTTGTTTTTTATAACACAGTGTTTTGATAAATTTACTGTAGAATGCTAATTTTACATGACAC
Source organism: Sialia sialis (assembly GCA_009812075.1). NCBI lineage: Eukaryota > Metazoa > Chordata > Aves > Passeriformes > Turdidae > Sialia > Sialia sialis. The sequence continues at coordinate 39,866,667 of VRYO01002297.1, read as the reverse complement.
GATGTTTTTCATATGATGTGACTGCAAGTACCCAGTTGACTGAGTTAGGTAACCAGGCCCCCTAGGATACCTCTATCAACAAAGAAAAAGAGGCTTCTCCAAGACAGCAATTCAGAACAAGAGCCTAAAGTCACATGTATTTCAGAGCACCTACAGTATCATTCTCTTCACTACTTTGGCACTAAAAGGAGGGACCATAAAATAGTTTTCTTGTTAATTTATTACTCTTTCATGGCCAGAACGACATAAATGATTATTTTAGAAACAGAGAATAAATCTGAAATTGTCTGGTTGTAAGTCCAGTGATGAGAGCAGGAGTCTTTCCCCTGGCAGGCATTCAAAGTATTTTAAAATCTGTCCTAACTTGAATATCAAATAGAGGTAAGATACCACCTTCCTTTACTCTTGATTAAATTGCCTGAAGAGCTGGATTTAATTCAGTAATTTGTTTCCAGAGCTTTAAATGAGTGACCTGAATTGAACTTGGGTGCACTTTCCCAGAGTTTAATTATTTACTTGCACTGATTTTTAAAGAAAGATTTTAAAAGAACTTAGAATAAAGAGAAAATATATCCTTCCAAAGACTAACACAAATATACCCACCTGTGCAATTTCTAAGATCAGGCTGACCCCAGTATGACGTATAATTCTGCAGACCCAAATAGCTGAAGAGGAAAAAAAGACAAAATTCATATGAAATATTGTAACAAAATTACATAAATATTTCATAATTCTTTTTTAGGTGTCATAGTGTCAACTCTTCTCAATTCCCAGTATTTGTAGCAACATAGGCCCTAGTGAAACACAGTATGTATACTTGACAGTGAAAGTATCGGACTGATTAAATAATAGTGCTGAGAGAAACCTTTTTTCAGTTTTTCAGTGGAAATCCTTGTATTGCAGGAAAGACCCAAATATTGACACAGACTATTACACCCCTATTGTGGCCTAGTCAGATGGTGTTTCCGTAATTTCTCCTTGATATAAATGGCTTTAATCTAGTCAATAGCAAGACATAATACCTCTCATAAGAACATGCACAGGAGCCATGTTAAAGTATAAATTTATTCCACCAATGAAAATGAGGGTAAGTAACTATTGGGTCCAGGTCCAAAGAGAGGGCTAGATATAAAAAGATTCCTTTTTTTTTTTTTTTCAATTTTTTTTAAAGCCTTACCATAGCAAAATACAAAACCACAGGATGAATGGTCAGGTTGGAAGGGACCACAGTGGGTCACCTGGTTCAATTTCCCTGCTCAAGCAGGGTCATCCTAGAGCACTAGGCACAGGATTGTGTCCAGATGGTTCTTGAGAACTCCAGTGAGAGCGACTCCACAGTCTCTCTGTGTAACCTGGGGCTTGATAACCCACACAGTAAAGAAGTTCTTCCTCACATTCAGGTGGATTTTCCTATGCATCAGTTTTTGCTCACTGCCCAGAACTTGGTAATTGATTGTTTTTTTTAAATGAGAAGTGCTGTACATAATCGATGGTACAGTGTAGACCACAAATGAATAATAAAGATAAGCAATACTGGGATAGCAAAGATCAGAGACCCTAATTTTTAATGATTCAGAGGCTCTGATATAAAAACTATTTGATTTCTTGACTACTTGCTCTACAACAAAAGTTGGTCAGTCAGAATCAGCTCTTCTACAAGATTAGGAAGCCGAGGAAGTGAGTTATTTAAATATAATGTGGGTTGCTTTGTTTGGCACTGAAGCTCAAAGCTGATTCATATCCATGTTGCCATACTGCTTGGAAAAAGTAAAAGATCTGGTGCTCTCAGAACACGTTCCAGATGCAATGTGGGTGGATAAGACTAATATATTGCATTTAATAGTAATAATCCTAAATACTGAAGGAATTAATTAATATTGGATCATAATAACTAAGTTTAAGGTACTCGAAGGAGATCAAAGCCATAATGTTTTGGTAATATATATGTAGAAGTAATAATATTCCCATTTTACAAATGGGAAATGGATACACAGAGTCAAAGTCTTTTGTAGATGTTTGCAAAAAACCTCCTTCATTAGGGAAAATTTCTTAAACCTTAAAAACTCAAGTTCAAATCTCTAAGCGTAAGATTATACCCACCTTATGACTAACTACTGGGAAAATATTTGTTTCACAATTTCTTTACTTTTCCCCTAATGCGACGAGGTGTTTTGGATTAAACCAAATGCACATCTCATCTTCATAGAATTTTATTCTAATTCTTACACAAGTCAGATAGTAGTAGTGGAGTGGTAGCAAATGTGAAGCTTTTGGTTCAGTAACATAAAGGTCATGGCCAAGTGCAAGGGCCTGCATGTGGGTAAGGGCAATCTCAAGCACAAATAGAGGCTTGGGAGGAGAACAGATTGAAAGCAGCCTTCAAGAGAAGGACTCTGGGATGTTGGAGGAAGATGCAGCCCAGAAAGCCAACCACATCCTGGCTGCGAACAGCTGCATCCAGCCCTGCGGCTCGCAAGATAAGAAAAATGTGGACTTGTTGGAGCAAGTCCAAAGGAGGCCCACAAAAAATGATCAGAGGGCTGGAGCACCTCTCCTATAAAGAAGCTGAGAGATTTGGGGTTGTTTATCCTGCAGAACAAAAGGCTCTGGTAGTTTCCAGCACCTAAAGGGGGGTACAAGAGATCTGGACAGGAACTTTTTATAAGGGCATGTGGTGACAGAACAATGGCAAATGGTTTTAAACTGAAAGAGATTAGGTTTCAGTTAGATATTAGGAAGAAATGTTTTTACTTTGAGGGTAGTGAGGCACTGGCGCAGGTTTTCCAGAGGTTGTGGATGCCCCCAACCTTGGAAGTGTTTCATGCCAGGATGGACAGGGTTCTGACCAGCTTGGTCTAGTGGGAAGGCTCCCTGCCCGTGGCAGGAGGGTTTAGAACTAGATGATCTTTAGAGTTTCTTCCAACCCAAACCCATTCTATGATTCTATGACTTCAATAAAACTGTTTCGTTCTGTAAGAAGATGTTATTTTTATAGTCATGTTGAACATGTATTAACTGTGGGCCCAAATGTGCCCTGCAGAAGTGGTAGATGAATCTTTTTTTCTTATCAATGAAATATGTAGTATTACTGCACCACTTAATTTCTCATGGTATAGAAAAAAAATCTTCCTGAGATACAACACCATCCAATTGCAACCATTATATATAACTAAATAATACCTATATACAACCAGAAAGTTGCATCTGAAACCACTCAGCTTCTCAGATATTTGAACACCTACCAGGTTCTTGATGCAGTCTGAACTGAGCTCCCATGGCAAAATATGAAGTTGGTCACAGTAGGCCTGGTATCTGGCCAGAAATAGTTCGTAGGGTTTTCTTCAGCTAAACATTTTTCTGTAAAAATGAGTATATCCATGTTAATAGTAAATTTCTTCACCTAATCATCTTCCATTTTTTGTCCTCAGCTATCAGCCAGTCTATAGCACAAAATTGTCTTCAAATGAAATGCTTGGCTGTTTGCAATGGAGTGGCAATGGAGGGGTGCACAACAGGGGATCACACATGCTACTGCTGCTCAGAGGAAAGACTTGAACATGCATGCTGCATCCTTCTGCACTCCAGCAGCCTCCACCTCCTCCCTCCCAAAGGAAGGGCAACCTTTGGTAGAAGCTGAAGGGGAAGAGATGAGAGCTAAAAGAAGATTGATTTTAGGACAACTGTTGTCAGGAACACAGACACCACTGAGAAGGGGGATGAGGGGCCTTGCAGGTCCAAAATGTCTCATTTTACCTCTGGCTGTAATGTATATTTCATCATCCTCAAACCACCAGAGGAGCTGTCAGGAACTGTCCCAGTCTCTTTGAACCAGACAGCAAGACATCAACTAAAATAATCTGGACAACTTTCTTTGTGTTAAAAGTGATATTTCAAGCATGGCTCTTCGAGATTAGTAGAACAACAAGGCTTATAAGGACAATTTAAAATCTGAAACAGTCATACTGTCATATACAGTCATATGTGATGATTTTAACACAGAAGATGCTTATTTATGAACAAGCAAAAAAAATATATTTGTTGCGTAATAAAGCTGAACACTACTCACCCACTGGATCTACATCCACAGTATGAAGGTGATATCCTTCTCCCATGGTTTGATTATTACTTATGAGCTTCTGTCGGATGTCTTCATCTTCCAAATTGATGTTGTTGGTAGAATTATAAACTAGAAGAGCCAAAGCACTAAAACTGCAAAGAAAATTATCCAAGTGTTTCAGTCAGAACAGCAGAGGCCAAATATGTGGAAATAAAAATATCTGACAAACTCTGGTTTTCTGAGTATGGAACATTGTCACCAAAACAGTGTTGCTCATTATCTGTAAATTAATATTTTTGTATATATAGACCCATGACAAGAAAATATGGCTGGAAAATTTCATCTTCTAGTTACCTTTAAAGAAGCATCTCATAAAAATAGCTAAAAAATGTTCTCAGAAGAGTTCAGAAGATGAAACCACAGAGTTCTAAATGGGCCCTAATTAATTTTAAAAATCTGGTTGCTACTGGCTTAGGAGCTTAAGAGCTGATTCATCCCACATCACAAAACTTGTCAGGGTGGGACAAGTCATCCTCCGGAGGATCCAGCTCGACACTGACTACAGAGAAAGACCAGGAGATTAACAAAGAACAGATGCCTAACATTTAAATCTCTTAAGGTTTTTATGGAGTGAAAAACACCCTGACATACTTCTGAAGCTTTTAGTCATAATTAGAAGTCAAGCTTCCCCGATGACTAATCGAAGTTTGAGCACTAATAGCTGTTCTGTACTGTAGCCCACTGCTACTTTCTTGGACATAAGAAATAGTTCAAAGGGCCCAAGCCTCTTTCCTACGAACAAAATAAAACAGTCCCACCCTTGTCCAAAAACATAGCTTTCCTGGAAGGGAAATCATGAACAGCAAACCAGTTCTAGCAGGACACAGGAAATAAGCCCAGAGTGGAACGCACAGAAATTTCCTCCTGGGACAAAAGGAAATGTTGGAGATGAGAACATGTCAGTACCCAAGAGCATTGCTTGGCTCTGGCTAGTAGGAGGTAAGCCACTAAAGCATGGAACATTGGATGTCCATGGGAGCCGAAATGTGGAAAAAAAGAAAAAGCAAACATGCTTTGGGCTGTCTTCAACTTAGCCTTACCCTTGGACACCCATCAGCCTGAATAAAGACAGACCTTTGGAGTGTGTGAGCTGTTCCTGGCAGCCTGGGGAGTGGTGGCACTGCCAGCACACATACACTGTAGCAGGGCACACACCCATCAGGGGTGCTTTCACCTGTGGCCCCCTCTGCAAGAAAGCAACAGTGAGCAAAATAGTGGTCTACAGGATGAAGAGCAGCAGAAAAAATATCTGTAGGGTGCTGAAGAGGGCCAGTAGGGTTTTCAGGTACTCCTTCCTAGACAGACCAGGACTTCAACTAAAAAAGTCTTTCAGAAAGACATCTCCATGATGACAGCTCAGATCTGCACTTTCCAGATGTCCTTAATTTTCTTGGCATATTCACTGTTTAACTGGTAACATGTTGCTGGAGAAGAAAGATAAAAATGTGACCACCTGCAGGCTTGGCTTTCTCTTTTCCCAGTGGATATATTTTAGCAGAGAAATTCCAGCTATCTCTGGCTAGGTCACTCCTTCCCTGCTCCCAAAGACACTTAAGTTCCCCCTAACATTCCTTTGGTCTCTGGGGAGTGTTTAATATGTGTATGGCAAATAGCCTCAGTAGGGTGGATATGCATTAGCAGGATTTTCTGTATACCTCAGATACGTTACAAGCACAAATTTATTACGGCATTTATTTTTAGCAGAAGTATGGAAATTGCCAATGGGATTGCCAATTCCTTCAGCCCTCCAGTACTTCAACCCCAGTGTCTCCTGGCACTTAACCATCTTTCCTAAAAGATTCTGGCTTCATTCATCTATTCCCTTTACTTCAGAAGAGGAAAACTTAATATACTGATGCCACTCCCTACCTCAGCACTCTGGCTGCAGAACAGACACTCTGAACAGCCACTACTGCTTAGTTGCCTGTTTCAAGATTCCCAACTAACCAAAATTATATTTAGCATCCATACCTGCAAGGAAGGATAACGCCAACAAAATAGAAGGGATAATGATAGATGAGGTAGAACTGGTTGCAGTTATGTTGAAAAATTACAGAGAAAAGTATTGATTATGAAGAAGTGATAAAAATAATCCCTTCAACCAATCTGCTGTTTTTGGAAAAACTCTTAGAGCACAAGTAATGTATACGGTATAATAAGAGTCTACTCCATAATATGATGAAAACAATTTCCACAAACTTTTCAGAATGACTCATGCTAGCTTCCTAGACTAAATAAATACCTTTTAGCTTGACAGCTGACGCAATATGAAGTTGAGTGCTTCCTTCCACTTTTGTCACACTCAGATCCCAGAAAGAAAACATTATAATAGTGAAGAGCAAATTCTCAATTCGAGAAATAGTAGGCTTGCACTCAAATAAATGGCAAGGCTGCCATGCTCTGCTGGTGTCACTGGATTTGCTACACCCAACTCTAAGTTTTTTATTGTGTGACATATAAAGGCAGATAGATTCTCACTGCGGTAATCAATTACAACTTACACATCATCTACAGTAACCTGCACTGCCAACATTACTGCCATTGATATAATACAAAAAATGGACAATTGTGTAGGTAAACACAACAGAGATTAGTATATTTCTCTTTTCTTTGACTGAAGTGGTGGCAGCTGGAGCAAGCAGGAAAGCTTGGGAAGACCACTGTCTATCCCACTTTGCCCTGGTCTGTTGAGCTAAGCTGGCTCAGAGAGAAGAATTTAGGAAGCTGCATCCCCATCGGGGGCACAGGAGGCGGTGGTGGAGCCTGTGCTGCCATGGCCCGGACCACAAAGCCAGCTTTCTTCTCCGGCAGCGTGACTCAGAGCTATTCCAGGACAGTGTGCCTACACATGGGCTGTGGTCTCGCTGCTGCGCCCTGCCAGGAGCCCGAAGGAAGGATTAACAAACCACGGGAACCCTGCAGCACAGACTGAACCGCACCTGGACAGATGCAGCTGGTAATTAGCAATGCACATTTCTCCCTTCTGCTGCACTAGACAGGCTGAACTGACACTGAATTACTCTCGCTGTCAAACTGTTTCACAAATAAAACTAATTTCTTTCAGAGCTGGTATAACTTGATTTAAAGAATATAAAGATACTTGTAGAATCTAAATTTCCACTAAAAGTCACTGGGAATTTCAGTGCTGACTACCCTGGCATATTATAAGTAGTTTTCAAATGTCAACATTAAATTCTTTACTAATCTGACGGTTTTGTTGTCTCTGAAGATAAGCAGTGATGTGTAGCTATAACTGAAGACTGGCAGCACACGTAGACCCACAGTTAATTACTAAAACTTCACCTGTGAAGTTTTAACTGCTTCACATTAACAGACAAAAATTAGGTGACTGTTCCATAAGTCACTCAGTGAAGATGCAATACAAAGAGCAGACAAAATGTTAGAAAACACATAGAATAAGACGGAAATAAGCTGTGGGAAACTAAAAGCATTCCAAAGAAGCATCTGAGTTGTGAATAATCTTTTACTTGAGGTGATTTTGACTGCAATACATTAAAATTTTCAAAACAGAGAGCAAAGAAGTATGACCTGACATAACAGACACATTCAAAGAAATGTCAAGGATGAAGAGTTTCCTTTCCCTGGAGAAGGTGATATTATAATTAGAATATAAAATATGAGACTTCATGACATAAAACTAAAAATTGCAGCTACTTTTCGGACTACTAAAAAGAAAAGCATCCTAAGTCTCCCTTTTAAGTTAATGACCATTGTAGCGGAACTATTTTGCAAGCACCATGGTCGTGCCTTGTGCCTTGGCTTCTGTCTTTGGGTCTTGCTCCTCCTTGCAGATCTGGTGTGGGAATACAATCAACTATGGCTTTTCAACAGAAAGCACTTATAATATGTGCTAATTTGGTATGAAGGCTATTCATTACTAGAGAATGTTGCAGAGTCAAACCAGAAAGGACTGGAATCCCTCACATGGAACAGCTGGTCTTTGCTGAAATGAGTTTTTGGTTACACTCGCACTGTGTTCTGGAACAATGAAGAAAAACCCCATTCCCCATTCCCCAATACACTGCTTTTCTAAAAATGGCATCTAACAACGTCAGATCTACACTAAATCTAGTTAAAGTCAGTGGAAAGACAAAGGGAGGCATTAGAAGCTGGAAAAGGGCAGGAAGCTTCAGCAGGAGACTAAGATGGGATGACCCTTCAGTCACTCAAAAGGAAATTCCAAATTCTTCCATCTGTGATGAAGGCTTTCTTCACAGGCCACGGACACAAGATGCCAGCATGGCACTGTGGAAAAACCTGAGGATTTTCACTTGGTGCTTTTTTGGTTGGTTTTTCAAACAGAAATATTACCAATAATGTACATGTCATGCAGCATTTTAAAATATTTCTCAGCCTTGATAAAGGCTGTCCCTTACTACCTTCAGTAAAACTGAAGGTGAAGATGTGGGGACTAGAGGTGGGCCAGATACAAGTCCATCCTAAAACCTCACAGGTAGAAACTCAGAAAACTTTTGAAATAGGAACTGACATCACAGATATACTAATTTGTAACACGAATATCAAAGTTATTTTATAAAAAATAATTTAACGTAATTTACAAAGAATGTAAAAAGCCTAATATTTTACTTAGGACTAAAAAGCAAAATTATGCTGTTCTAGTATTGCTAACTCTTGTCTGAAACTATTACACAATCTAACATTTTATCCAAGTGCATTAAACTTTCCATTAAGCAAAACAACACCCAAGAACACAGCATGCAGGAGCCTGAATATGCCTCACTGACATTGGTGGCAAAACTCCCACAGACTTCAAAAGAGCAGGACTAGACATGGGTAATTCTGATTTCCTGCTTTCCTCTCTATTTTCCTTCTCAAGACAAGGGATTTCTGTTTAGATACAGTAGTTTTCACACAGATGGGTACCACTGTGGTTTTTAATTTGGGTGAGATGTTTAACAGAACTAACATTAATATTGTTTCCTATAGAAGGAGCAACCCAACATTGGAAATAGGCCAAAATTATGCCAATCAAGCAGCAGAAGTTGGAACAAGCATAAACTTACTGTATGTTAAGTGGTGAAAAATTCATAAATTAATTGGGGCCTGAATTCTCAAAATTGCTTGCAAAATAAGAGAAGAAAGGAGAAGCAAGGGAGCTGATCTCTTTATTAAAGACCAATTGCTCTAATGTGTGGCAGCCCTATATATTCATCTGACAAAACTTAGGACCAGTAGGATATTTCTGAGAAAAGCAGCAGCAGTCACAGAAAGTTTTGAGAAAGCTCCAGAGTCATAAAAGGCAAAGAATTAATGAAAGAAACAAACACATTTATAGTTTATCCACAAAATTGGTTCACTTGGGTAAAATCCACAAATTGGTTTCACTTCCAATGGTATGTGCAAAAATGATGGGGACAAAGAAATAGCTATATCCATAGCCCCTGCTGAACTCCTGTCTATTTTGAATAGCTGTCCTTTCATTAAGAGGCAGAAAGAATACAGCCAGAGGAAAAATTGAACACTGACATAAAGTCAAACATAGCTTTGATTAAAGTCTGCCTATTAAAGAAGTTAATAATCTACCAAAGTATTAGCTTGATATATTCCGCTGTCATCCAGAGATGTCACAGTATTAAGGGTGCTGATAATAATATGCACTTTTGGACTTGGCATTTTGTCTCTCATCACTGGGTACATAAAGGCCTAATAAGCAAACTGTAGTTTGGATTTCTGCAATGCATACAACACAGCAATGAAAGAGCAACAGTCCACTTCAATAATTCTGGGGTTTTTTTTGCACTTCTCCAGAATGCAGTAGTTTAAAATGTTTCTTTGGAAAAACACCTATTTTTAATGTGACAAAAAAATCCAGCTTCCTACCTCCCACTTTCAGCTACTATTACTTCTCTGAATCATTCTCTCTAATGATTCCTCCTCTTTCACATGCAAGAAGACTAGGTGGGCAGAGTGACAGCTGAAGTTCTTTGATGAGGAAGCAATGTGGTAAATAAGGGTGGAGCAAAGCAAAATGCATAGAAAAGGCTTGGGGATATTGTTTTGTTGCTTTTTGTGGGTTTTTAAACTTCTGTATAAAATACTAATCCAAAAAATATGTGATCTGAATTACAAGAATATGAATTCATGTAAAGAGAGAAAAAAACCTTCTTAAAGAACAATTTTAAGAATTATAATACTACCTTGGAAATAAGAAGGCTATGATCTTGTGGAAAATTCAGAAAAGATAAATAAGGCTTAGTGATTTCAGAGTTAAGACTAATATGTTCACATCTGTAAATGATAAAGTTAAGTCCACGATACTTCTGTATTAGGTCTTAAATTTAACTGTGGAGTGAATTTCTGTTTAGATGAGAATGAAGGTAAAGAGAATAAGAAGTACAGTATTTTCACGCCTATGAGGCGCACCAGAGTACAAGGCACACTTCTGGGTTGTTGGCAAATCTCCATACTTTGCCCATATATAAGGCGCACTGGCCTATAAGGCACACTTCCGGGTTTCGATCAAAATTTTAGTCAAAAGGGTGCACCTTATACGCGTGAAATTACTGTACTTAAAAATGAAGGGAAATAGTAGAATGTCTAAGACTGCAACAGACTTATCCTTGAGTACCCAAAATAAATAAATAAGAAAATATTTGGGCAACGTTTCACAGAAATAATTTATAGGAACATTAAACTAATAGTAATTGCATGAAATCACACTCTGAGCAAGTTACATACAAGAATTCAGCCATAAAATTTCAGTGAATCACCTAGGCAGTCAGGACTTACCATTACTTCCATCAGGTATTTAGAATTTCTAATCTCCAAACTTTTAACTTTTTATACTCTCAAGTGTTACCCTAGCGTCTTGTAGCATTTCCTAAGAATCCTATCCAGGAAAAATCCAAGGAAAGTCTAACAAAGAATCCTGACAGCGATTATCCAGAAGCAGCAGGAAAAAAGGTTTGCTTTATGGATCTTCAGAAACTCAACAGATTTCTTCCCCACAAAATTCAGAAACAGATGTGTGAACCTCAGAGAAGTAAGGAACCGGTGACTAAACCCAGGAACACAGAAGACTAATGGGAAGCTGATCCTTTTTTGGAAGGGAAGGACGTACAAGCATAGATAAATAAGAAGAAAACCTAAGACCTAAAGATGCTTCAACCATTTTGTCTCAAATGTTTCTCTGTAAGAGGCAAATGATGTGAAAATGTGTTCAATACATGAAAGCTATATGGAAAAAAGGCAGAAAATAATGTGTATGTACATACAGAATGTGTAAAAAGTGTAATTTTTTCTTAGTCATGTATCATGTAGCTCACTTAAATTTTTAATTATCCTTGCATTGCCCCATCTGGATTTCTAGGTTGAGCAGGATCTTGACTTGTCGTTTTTGTTTTGTTCTATTTTCTAAGAAAACATTCACAGCGTGACACTACTGATTATTTGGAGAACACTAAAACTTGGTGTGACATGACCAGCATTTATACAAAATTATTCAGAATGACGAAAAGATGCCATTTGACCTTAATACAAATTGCACTAGAACCCTCAAGAAGACTAGCTTCTTATTAGACCAGGCCTCCCTTGAAAAATGATATATTATGAATGTGTAATTCCATTGCCTCTGAAATCACATATAATGATAAAAAGAAATGGAGATGGGGTTACTTCCCCGTAAGAGTAATACATTATGAGAAGTAATTTAGTGGCATATTCACTGTATGTGAAAAAGGGAGGGAAAGGAAAGGAAAGGGAAAGGGAAATTACAGTAATTTCACAATTATAAGCCACACCTGATTATAAGCAGCACCTCCAGGCAGCTGGGTAGACCACGGGATTTGTCCATATATAAGCCGCACCCCAAATATAAGCCGCGCTTCTTTTTAAAAAAAAGCGAGGATCCATGTGCAACAAAGTACAGTAATTTCACGAATATAAGCTGCACCTTTTTCATTGAAGAATCCAGCCTACCCCAGTAGTGCGGCTTATATTCAGGTGTGGCTTATCTATGGACAAATCCCAGTGAAATGCCAGCCTGGAAGTGAGAGTCGGCCGGGGAGGGTGCCTGGGGCTGCCTTTAAAGGCTTCACTGGTCTATGAAAACTGTTTGCAACTTGAGCACCTGACACCAAACCCAGATGGCAGCGATTCTGTTACTAATTTGTTACTTTGTTATACATGGATCCTCGCTTAAAAAAAAAAAAAAAAAAAAGTGCGGCTTATATTCAGGTGCGGCTTATATACGGACAGATCCTGTGGTCTACCCGGCTACCGAGAGGTGCGGTTTATAATCAGGTGCGGCTTATAATTGTGAAACTACTGTAACAAATTAGCAACAGAATCGCGCCAGCGCGGGGTTTGTTGTCAGGTTCTCAAGTTGCAACAGTTTTCATAGACCAGCGAAGCCTTTAAACGCAGCCCCAGGCGCCCTCCCCGGCCGGCTCTCACTTCCGGGTTGGCATTTCACTGGGATTTGTTCATAGATAAGCCGCACCTGAATATAAGCCGCACTACTGGGGTAGGCTGGATTCTTCAATGAAAAAGGTGCAGCTTATAATCGTGAAATTACTGTATTAAAATAGTTCCTGCCTCTTCAGCCTATTTTTGAGTAGACTAGGCAGAAGAAAAAAAACCCCGGAGGGCAGGATGGTAGGAAGGTGAGACAAGAAGAAATCAGGTGTACAACTCAGCTGCTAGACTCATAAAAAGATACAGGAATAAGGATGGGGAAAGCTTTACATTCCTCAGCAGCCTTGGATTGTTGGTAAGACTTGAGGTGTGGTCTCCACTTGAAAGGCATTGCTGGCATAACCATATCATTTAGAAGTGTGAAAAAAAATCCTACCCACATCACTACATCCTACCATAAATGTAGGTCAAGCAGCAAAATAGCCCATTCAGAGATTGGGCTTACAGTGTCCCAGTTGAAAGTTTTGCCAATAAAAGCTGTCTTTCTGCTGTGGCTGTGTGGGAAGGAGATACTACCTCTCTACAGATCTTTTCTTGTCCAGGCAAATTCTTGAAAGCTGGAAGCACCACTAACTACTTCCTGATGGTAAATTGGGAATATTGGACTATCTCTGATATTAAAAACCCCAACTTTTACTGCCATTATCACAGCAGTTCTCAGGAGTCAGCAGTTAAAAGTCTTTTCTTAACAGAACTTTTGCCTACAATGCAAACAGATATATCCCATATCCAATTATTGCCCCATCCTCACAAGACTAATTATGTTTTGGTTTCCTCTCCTTAATTTGGTCCTAAGATTCCCTCTCTACCCAGATACCCTCCAGAAATCAGCCTGCTGCTTTCAAAGAAGCCTGTGGAGGCCAGATTTTCGGGGGGGCAACCCATCTAACTTTCGCTGGCTGCCTTTGAGGTCTTTCCAACTCCAGCGTCTCCAAGCCCAGCAGAAGTCAGGAAATGAGAGCATATGGTAAATAGTTTAACACACACTCGTTTAGCTTTCAATTCTAGCATGATTTCTCAGTGTTTTCCATCTAGTAAGATGTCTATTAACTCAAGAGTGTCTGGTTCAAGAGAACAAATGCAGAGACAGTGGACAGATGTCAATGTACCAAAGCTTGTTGCTGAAGAAAGCTAGATGTGCTGTACAACTTAAAAATCACGTATCTATTCAATTTTGTGACAAGTGAAACCTGAGCTCTGAAAAAATGAACTGTTAGGGTTTAAAGCTCAATAGATTTAAACCAAAACAAACATGATAACCAGTATTAGGTTTCCAAGAACATTCAGAACACTGAGATTGCCAGCAGCCATGTATTTACAGACTTGGAGCATATGTCAAATAATAGGCAATGGATCCAATAATGGACAATAAAGCCTCTTGTAAAGCTGCTTACAATAGCAGCTGTTGCCTCTATTGAGAAAATATCTTTCAAAATATTACCTTTTAATACTTCTTTTTTGTCTCGCTCCCTCTCTTACAGAGGCAGGGTGAATGCTATGAAAGAAACAGACAATAATTAGGGTGGATTAATTCTCCAAAGGAACACAGCATAAATATCTTCCTCCTTCATTTACCTGATATTGACCACATACACAGTGTAATTCCAGTTCTGGAAAGTACGGTTCAGCTGAAAAACAGGAAGACATTGATCAGATGAATGGCAAGATGTTAATGGGGCTCTTTGTTGCTTAAAGCAGTGTTAGAATTTCACCCTTCTGCCCCTCGAGAAATCCCCTCCAGTTTTGCAAAGCAAAGAGAACGCTCACTTTTCAGTGAGGTGATTGTTGTTCAGCTGGTAGTGAGAGATGTGGCTTTTTTGTGGACAGAAGGAAATCTGTATAAGGTCATGACAGACTGAATAGGTTAGTGCATAGGATCCTGACCTTTTCCTTTCCTCCCACTCTTTCACATCTTAAATTCTCAGATATACTTTGGATAGAATAGATTTACTGAAAAAACTACCGGCTACATTTTCACCTGAAAGTCTTCAAACTTATGATGATCTTTTTTTCAGACCTTTGTACTCTTTATTCTGAGTGTTCAACAGCTGCTCAGTTTTCCCCCAAGAGACTCCTTTGCATACTCTGCTAGAGCCAAGTGATACCTTTCTAGTTTCTTTGGCTCAGGCACCCATGCATTTTGCCTGGGTACTGCTGCTGAGGGAACAACTTTGGCAGGTGTGGATGACTGCAATTCTGTTTTGTAGATTACTATACATATATTCTGGTTTATGGATTCCTTAGCTTCTGATAGTTGAAATCCCCAGGTTTATTAAATGAAAAATAAAGAATGGTTGCCATATTTCATGATATTATATTTTCATGTAAGAAATTAGTATAAAGGTTTTATGAATTTTGTGAGTGGGACTATGTGAACTGTCAAAAATGATGGAGAATATCTTTATTCAGACAAATAAGAAGAACTTTTAGAGGCAAAAACTTCAAGAATCTCTCACCCAGAGAGGAGCTGATGTCTGCTAAAATGGGCTGAAAAACCAGGGACTACTAGAAACCTCAGCAACTGACCTATGGCAGAAACCTTCTGAAGTAGTGAAAATTAGGATAAATTTGAAAAGTTTATTGCCTCACACAAATCCACAGTGCCTGGTGTTTCTATGATTTCTGCCACAATACAGCTTCAAAACCATATTAGCACTTGGGCAGAAAGTTTTTGTCCTGTATAGTGGTGTTGGAACTCAGATGTGTACCTCTTTTCATGGACAACTCTGATTTCTCCATACTTTCTAAAATCTCACTCACTATCTACATTTCTTAAGAAGCTAGCTAGTATAGTGCAGACTTTCCAAATTTCATCCATGCTGCTGAAGAGCCTCAGCTACACCTGAATTTATTAAATTTATTACGGCACAAATCAATAAAACAAAGATATTTAGAAAACATCTGTGAAGAGTTTTTTTGGTAATCTCTTTTTTTTTTTTCTTTTCCCACTGATAACAGTGATGGACAGATTCACATATGTAATCACACAGGAAAGAAAACTTAACTTACCCATTCTGCAACGACATCATGTACTTTCGACATCGAGTTAGAGTTGGAACTAGAGACAACTATAGATATCCTGTAGAATAGCCCACCTGTCCATTAAAAACAGCATTATAAAGTTAGAAACTGAGCAAATTTAGCTTTTTAATAATGACACTTCAGCTTAATGATTAATATAATAAAATTATGCTGAATCCTAGATACAAGACCACCTCACACTCTTCCTTGCATTTAAAGTCTGAAATTAATAAATGCAGGTTTGAGCACATTCTCACGGATCCTGTTGTTTTTGGCAAGAATTCCCCCCCTACATATTTTCAGATGCATTTGAAATGTGACATAGAAACTCACAGTCAACATACATCTAAACAGTATTTTGCATATGTCTCTAATGCGGTGTGTAAAATCAAGATCATGACAGTGTCAGGAATTTAAAAAATCATTATAATTAATGAAGTCTGTAAAGACAGATAAATTCTGCTCCTAAGCATATTTTTATAATATTGTTGTATGTTCCAGAATTCAACCACTGCAGATTAGAGTTTAAATATTTAGAGGGCAAATAAAGCTCATCAATTAAAAGTAGCAAGGTAACTGAGGACAGAATTAGGTGTGAGAAGGGATATAGAGCTCTTGTTTCCAAAGTAGTCTTGCTCTTAGGCCTGGCAATGGCCAGACAGCAGAAGAACCCATATTAGCTTTACAAAACTGGCAGCTGAACAAACCATCTTTCAGTCACAAAATGTGTAACACTTGGCTTGGTGCAATTTTATATTCAGAAAACTGTTTTGAAATGGCACTGGGTAAATATAAATTCTTGTTAAGCTCATGAGTGGGTAGGCAGCATTACAAGATTTCACATCTAATAAATAACATCAATTCATTTCATAGTTATGCTCTGTATTAAAAGACTATATTTTCCACAAGTCTATTTTTTTTCATTAGGCTACTAAACATTCTGCAAGCTCTAGTTGGGTAAAATTTCCCAGGATGTGGGGGAGGTTTAAGAACTTCTGGATCAATCCACTTGCATGTATGTGCATTTGTGGCACTGCTTGGTTTTGGGCTGTTACCAAGGTTGTGGGTCTCGGTTAGCATTTATATAATCTTATGTAAATCTTACAGAGACACTACATAGGACAGAGCAGGACATGACAATAATTATACAGAAATACCTTTCTGTCTCTGATTGGAAAGGAACTGCTCTATCTTTCAGAATCTAAATAAAAGACCTTTTATTGTAAATGGAGCAAATATCATAATTTTACAACTTCATAGATAATTATTGTACAAGAGCTTGAAATAAAGGCATCTGGCAAAAAAATTGAAGTCAGTATTTTACAATTTAAGTTGGTCACTATTTAAGAAATGGTGGGAATATTCTTCTTTCTTTACAATATGGAATTAATTTATGAATACTGAGATTGGTACAAAAATTCCTTTATGATACAGCACTAAAGAAGATGGTTTACTAGATAACTTCTTTGGTAAGCTATGATTAAATTCTTGATAAGAGCACAATGACCTTTTTTACCTCTCCTGAGGAGGCGCATAAATTTGGTGCACAGTTTAATGTGAAGATGTACTTTAGTTTATTATTACTGTGATAGTTTAAAAATAAATAAATAAATAAATTGTTTTTATGTAGAAATTTGGACTTTGGGCAAATTGAAAACACTTGCAAGACCTGGATGTCCTTTATATGTATATATCCGTGTATAAACACATATTCAATTTTAAATCTATAATTCACCTTTTATATGTGCCATACAGATACACATATACAGAAAATATGCATTATATTTATTCTCACTAACTCATATCTAATTATGTATCTAATTATAATCTTGCTTAGATAATTATGTATAGGGAGAAAATCACCTTAATATAGGAATATGCAAAGTATTTTGAAATTCATATAGAGTAACTACAAACTAGGCAATAGCTTCAAGATCTCCATCAGATGGTGACCCAAAGCATGATTTAATGAGGAAAAAAAAAAGAACTAATCTGCATTTTAAAAAACTCTCAGGAGACTGCAGTGACAGATAGTAAAAACTAAACCTTATTTATCCCTCTTCAAATTAAACAGCTGAAAGCTCATATCAAAATACTGAATGAAAAAATAAAAAAAAAAAGAGTATAAAATTGTTGAAAAGTAGCCAAAGAAAATTTGAAAAAAAAAAAAAAAGAACAGCCTGGAAAACAATGCTCTCTGCACCCACTACCAACTACAAAAATATAATGATCAATCAAAAGTGAGTATTTTAAAAAATTCTGTTAGGAAAATTATCCAAACATTTTATTTCAAAAGATTTTTATTTTTGAAATCCTCAAAAATATATCAGTAAAAAACATTAACGTACTCCCAAACAATAAACTGGCATCAAATGATATAAAATATAGGGAATATATTAGCCTCACAGTCTCATGAGAGCTGTCTTAGAGAAGTACACAAGTGTTAGAAACCACATATTAATGACATTTACTACCACTAAAATGTTACAAATTCCCTTTTACTATAATTATATTATTATTCCAAAACATCTTCATATGCTAAATGGTCCTATACCTAAAGATGAAAGACAGCTACTTCTACATTCAGTCTACAAACTGAATATCTAATAGATGAGATGATCTGGAGTTTTTTCTACATCTAACTTAATGGCTTGACATACTGTAGTGGAACTCAGGTCGACACAGGCAGCCCAGCTCAGTGAAGGAGTCACACAAACAAGGCAAAAGGAGGGCAGCAGAGCTAAAGAGTGCTTTCAGTGGTGGGTAAGAGGTGCTGTTTTGGCTTGTCCCAGATGGTAAATTGGCCAAGGAATAAACATGGGCTGAAACTGATGACTCATGGTATGTCACAGAAGAAAGGGATGTTTGGATCTGCATGAGAGAGTGATGGAAGGCTGCTGCAGATGTTGTCAGAGTGCCTGTCAAGATGGTCTCTTTGTGCTGAATAAAAACTCTGCTAGAAAAGACATCTGAAGATGGAAAAGGTTCCACATCATTCATTACTGCAGTTCTTGACGACTCCAGAACAGAAAGGAGATTTGCAAAACATCCATAATCAGCATTTTCAAAATCCAAGGCATTAGCAGTAATGATAGACATTGCTTCTCTGTTCTTGCTGAAGGATCCATACACCTCCCCTTCTGAATTCCATTCAGAAAGACTTGGTATGTTTGTTGATGTCAGAACAGCAAAATTCTTTTTATCTTTATTATTGTCAATGGTTTCTTGTTCTACTGCCCAGAGAGAGTATCTTGGACTGTCCACTTGATTTTCAATGGAATTTTGTCCTAAAGCAGTTAGATAATTTCTTGGTGTTTCTGCTGTTGGCAAGTTTAACTCTTCTACATCCCACTGAGGAAGCAGGCTTGGAGAAATTGTATCAAGATGGTTCTGAAAACTTTGTGGGAGTGGAGGTGTGGAATAGCTGTTAGGAGATAGGCTGTCTCTGAATTTGGAGTCTGAATGAAAAAGTTGCCTAAATTCCACAGACACTGGAAGAAAGTCAGAACTCCTTGAACTGATGCTTTTTAAAAAAATACCTGTGTCTTTTTGTATTTTAGTTCCTGGTTTATCAATGGCATTTTTTATAGCATCATTCTCCTGTAGACTTTGAGACTGCAGTGTTCTGTGTGTTCTTGTGCTGCTTATCAAACTCTTAACTATCCAAGTAACCTGAGCCCCAGATGTACTGATCAAGAAAGGAGCTTGGCTATCCCTTGAACAAGAAGGCTGGGTTCCTGGATGTGTTGGAAAGACAGAAACAGGCTGATGCCTATTCTTTAAGAAGGTCATGTCAGTTTGATCATTTACTATACCAGTTTGAATTTGCATGTGCAAACTATCTGTGGAGTTGTCAAGTACCTGATCAAAATGACTTACCTGTGCCCATATGGAGGATTGAATGCAAGGTGCTTCCAGGGAAGGGAAAGGAAAATCATAATAAAATTCACTGCTGGAAGTCACAGTTAGGTTTGCAAAGTTCATTGTTGACTGCAATTGTGATATTGACCTGCCATTACTTTCTGAAATCCTCTTTGAAATGCCTGGAATAAAAGAACTAAAGACTTGTGTTTCCAAAGTTGATACATGACT
The DNA here is from genome assembly GCA_009812075.1 of Sialia sialis. Taxonomy (NCBI): domain Eukaryota; kingdom Metazoa; phylum Chordata; class Aves; order Passeriformes; family Turdidae; genus Sialia; species Sialia sialis. Next base: position 39,846,980 of record VRYO01002297.1, on the reverse strand, counting down.
AGAAAAATTAATTTCTTCAGCTCTGTGACCTAAAAAACTAATAGCAGATGTTTGTTCAGAGATATTGTCAGACTTAGCATATAAACTAAAGGACAGCAATCTCTCTTTTGTGGAAGAAAGCAGTTTATTAAATGAGAGCCAGAAATTTTCTGATGGCTCCCCAGAAAACACTTGAGATGCTTCTTTCAAATGATGGGAAACAGTCCAGAAACTTGCTCTTAGAGAGGGGGGAATATCTACATATTTTGTTGGAAAATACAAGTAATCTGAGTCCCAGGAGTCAGCAACTAGATTCATGTTCTCTGGCTCTAATATGGAAAAAGCTGACTCTTCATTACCATGAAATGCATCTAACTTGCTCTCCAGTGCTGCATTTCTGAGGGTCTCACTTGGATTTTGAAAGTATAATGAATGCTGTAAATAATGAGACCAATCATTACTACTAGATATAAATATGCTGTCACTTTTCAAATATGTGTCAGTCAGCAGCTGTTGATAAACAGGCAGGGTTGTTACAACATGCTTAAATACTGAGCTTGTCCAGCCTGGTTCTTCCAGAAGTGCTGAAAATGTTAATAGTTCTCTACTGTGTCCTTGGACTGAATTTATCAGTTGGCTGTCATGCATAGATTTTGTGTATGTTTTTTTAATGTTCTGAAAAAAACCTGTGGATTTTGCATGTAGAATCTCCACAGAGGCTAAATTTGTAATTCCTCCTGAGCGATGTTCCTCAATGTGCATAGATGTTCTAAACTGGAATGCACTGTTTCCTGCTAGTGTAGAAAACGTTTTCCTGTCAGCACTGCCTTCTATAATTTCCAGGTAAAAATTTTCACGTCCCAAGTCTAGAAAATCTGACCTACTTTTTTGGAATGGTGGTTTCTCATCTGTAGGTGATAGAGACAAGCTAGAAAGAAAATGATGTCTGTCTTCTTGAAAGTCAGAGGTGATATGATGATGAAATACAGGCTCATTCCACCAGTTCACAGGCTCCAAGACATTGCTTGTGTGCATGAAATCGTTTGTGTCACTGCTGGAGGATGAAATCCACAGAGTTTCTTTTTTGTGTTCGTAAGCAGTGCTGCTGCTGCTGCTAATGGGAGAGTGGAACGCTGGCTCAGAGTCAGAATGATGGAGCCTGCTTGCCAAAGTCCTTGCTAGCTCTGCATTAGGACTTCTGCTGTGAAGAGGAACTGCTGCATTCACAAGCAGCTCTGTAACTGCATCTGCTGCACCAGAAGTACCACGGAATGGACTTCCAGGATAATTCAAAATATTTTCATTTGGCAACTGGCTCATTACAGTATTATCTAGATTGATGTTTTCTGTAGAAGCAGACAAGGTTTTGTTGCCGGTCTCCTCTGGTGTGGACAAAGTTGGAAGGAACAAGCTGTATGGGCTTTTTCTCTCTGGATTATCATCTGCTGAATTTTTACTGAAACGCAGAGGCCTTTGCTTCACTGGCCAAATAATTGGGGTTGAGATAATTCCTATTGTTTTGATCCCTTCTATCTTAGATTCTTTCTGCCAGTGTGGTCGTGAATGGGAAAATTCAGGTGAATTTCTCTTCATTCTGAAGATAACTGGAGCAGGAAGTCTGAATTCCTGCAGGTCTGTGTGTAGCAAGCCACATAGTTAATGGATTAAAGAAAACATATGTAACTTAACTCTCTGTTCTTGGCTGCCTGTCCTTGGTCTAAAAATCTTACCAAAAACTTACCAAAAGTGGGAAATGATGCCCATCAGCTGAGTGAAAGTTTGACTTGCTTCTACCATAAGTGAACTTGGTTTATTTTTCATAGTCTTTCTGCTTTTTTGGGGGGACTTTCAAATCTAGAGAAAGGACTTAATTGTCCATTTTTTATTCATACTAATAAGATTTAGTTCATTCTATCATTTAAAAAAATCAGAATTAACTGCTCATGGTGAACATTTGTGAGTGGCTCCACAAAAAGGAAGCAAACACTACTTGGAAGAAATTTTCAATATTTTCTTCTTACTTCTACAGCTTATTAAAACCAAACAGTCTGCATTCATATAAATTCTTTTACATTGTGTACTGTACTGCCTGATTGCCAGTGTACAATAAATGATCTGCCAAGAGAAAAAATACTCCAAAAGTTTTAAATCCTACAGTAACAACTGATGGATTGGGGGGAAAAAACCACCCAACCAAAAAACGCAACCTAAAAACCAAACCACAAACCCCACCCAGATTCTAATTTATTTCTGTGGAGTACACTGAAAAAATAAATCTTTAAAAAAATATACATCTAAGCCTGTGATGAAAATTGGCAAAATCTATGTCTGTGTTTAACAACCAACTTTAACAAATAAATATTTTAGCAGCACTTCACAAAATGATGCTCAGTCTTTAGGAGACAGTGATATCACAGAATTTGAGAAAGCCTCAGAAGAAATCCTGGCTTTACTCCTGTGCTAATAATAGGTTCATTTACTACCTTATTTTTTCCCTTAATCATTCTAAATGAAAAGTAAACGATATCTGATACTGTCAACATTTTCCCTAGTAAAGTCCGTTCCAGCTCTTCTTTAAGTCAGTGGAAAGATTTCTGTTGACTCAGTGGAAGTGGCTTTGCTCCATAGGAATGGTTCCACTTGGCTCCTGCGCCTGAGGAATGGCGAGGAGCTAGTGAGGAACAGACAATCCAAGCCTACTACCACCCTGGCTGCACAAGCAGGAGCTGCACAGTGTCTGACAATCTGCAGCCTTGCAATGCTTCAACAGCATGGTTATTTTTGGACCCTTTCTGAAAATCCCACTCCCTTCCCTTGTTCTTTGCATTGTTAAATGCAATTGGTGATACAAAGTTAGTCCCTTTCACAGAAGAGCCGGGTAAACATGAAACAAACACTGAGTTTGGTTCTGTTCTCATTTGCACCATTCTGACATGGTCCAGAGATTTAGTCCTGATTTATTCAGTGTAAATGAGATCAGAACTGAGACATGACCCTTGACATTATGATGGTAGGAAAAACACACCTTAAAATACAACAAATTTGCTTTAGACACAGTACAAGGAAAAATGTAACACAGGATTTCTTACCATTGTTTGGCTTATCTTTTCTATTAGTATCAGGCATGTTAGTGGTGACAGTGGGTGGTGTAGGAGTAGTAGCATTTACAGTAGCTGGTAATAAAGATGAGAAAGAGGTGAACTTGAATGAAATATGAATGTTAATAAGGTAAGACAAAATGGGAACAATGCATGACAATGTAAAATGAAACCATCTACACACAATGCCGTAAATGTTAAAAAACCACATTATTTTTTCTGTACAAAGTGATGAATAGATATGAACTGAGGCCCCATTCCTGCAATCCTCACTTGCACTGACTGCAGTGGGAATTTTGCCAGTGTAAATTTTGCAGGATCAGTACTGCACTCCTTTCACAGACTCAAAATCCTCTCATGAGAGCCTTGGTTGTGTGAAGACCAGAAAATGGAGAAATTCTAAGGTGCGTGCACTTAGAATGCTGCTTGTGAAAAGAATCTTTGTCCTTCCTCATAGGCTGAACACAACAAATGAGAAACTAGAACACTCATGTAAGGATTCAATTAACTCCACTAAACTCAAAACAATGAAGAGAATTGAAATCAGAATTGGAAGAGGTGAAGTTATATATCTACTTTGAAAGCTGTACTGTTCCCACTGACACCAACATGAGTCACTCCACCAAATCCTGGAGAACTAGCTGAACACTTTCCAAAATTAGAAGGAGGATCCAAAACTGCAAATTTCCCCCACGATGGACTGGGAGGGTATATGTGCTAGAAGAATTCAAAGATCATGCCATGAAATTTTCAAATAATGATTTGGAAAACAATTTAGTTTTGTTTAGTAAGTCTCAGGGAATGTAAATCCATTCAATGATAGATTTTTTTCCTGAAAACCCTTATTTAAAATCTGAAGGTTGGTATGGTAAAATCTCCCAGTGCTACATGGCTTTGGAAGATTTTGACCAAGAATGAACCTAGGAAGTTTAAGCAGTTATGTTTTGCGCAAGAAATCATATTTTTTATATTTTTCTAGGTTGATTTATCTAACCTTTTGAGTCCAAAAATCACAAACTTGTCACAGCTTAGGGAGCAGGTTCATGTTCAGGTTTCAGTGAGACAAGAAAATTAGGGAAAGAGAAGGAAAAGTTGGACATTGGAACAAACAGATTCCGACTGGGAAAGTGAGCATATGAAGTGACAGCTTGAAATATTAAAAAACTCTTCCACGAAACTTCAGAGCTATATTGTCTGAGGAATAATTTAGCAGGCTTCTTACAGATCGTGTCTTCCAGCCAGTGCTGCTAAAGGAGGCATCTAATGAACGAAAATATTTACTAAAGGAGAAATCAGTTCTTTCATCAGACATAGGTGACATAACCTGGCATCCACAAACTTCTTTACTGTTCTTATTGCACAATACCCAAAACAAAGGAATCCAAACTGGCCTCTCAGTTTAGACAAAGACTGTGGTATTGACAGAAATAGACAGACAGACATATTTTTATGATTTTCATTATTATGACTATAATTATGATGGTGCTGAGTGGGATAAAACTGATCTAGCCTCTTATTCCAAAGTGACAAACTGAACAAAAGGGACACTTAACCAAACAGTTTTTAGAGAAGGAAAGAGTACTACCTTCATGAAAATATCCTTAGTCTTTATTGAAGTCTTTATTGATGATCTAAGAAGTTAAGAAGGTAAGTTTGAAAGGCATCATCTTTTATAAGGAACAATATCTACTACTAGACAAGTTAATAAAGCTAGGATAAAGGATGAGGCTTTTAGAAAAACAAGCTTCTTTAGCTGAAAAAGTGTCCATTTCTGCAGCCATATTAGCTGATGTTATGAAAAATATTCTCCCCTTTCACACCATACCATTTTAATGGAGGAAAACACACAGAGATCTTCTAAAAGAATGGATGAAGATATTTATACAGTGGTACCTTTTACACACAAAAAGACTAAAATTTAATAACTGTGGATGCCTCATTTACCCAAACTATTTGAGTAGTAGTATTTAGATCATACTGTGCTTTGATGACACCTGAAAATTTCTGTTTAAAATCTGATTATGGACATTAATAGCATTTCACTTTCCGAGTGCAGATCAGTAAGATATGCTCCAAGAACCTGAACCAAATTTACCTCAGGAAAATCTGGGAAAAGTACATTGAAAACTGACATAGATCTCTTACTGGCTTTCCAAGCAGAGTGCATTTTCCCTTTTATTTTAAAGCTAAATCCAATTTACTTCTAAGCATTGGTTTTGAAAGAGTTTTGAGGCTTCTTGTTCTCCTCTTATATTTTACTCTCTCCTGTCTCTTTCTTCCACCATTCAGCTGAAAAGGTATTACAAAGCTAGATGTTTTTGGTGCACTTGCTGCTGCAATTCAAGTTTAACATAGCATGCCAACACATTGTAAGGTCTATGCTCACGAAGGCATTGTGGAATTGGGTTGATGTTGCTCATGCCAAGCACTTTTTATGGAACTTCAGCATCTGAGCAGAGTAGTACAAATTAACCATTGCATACTCATTGATTCTGCAGGGTTCACCTGTTCCTTGCATTCTATCAAGCTGACCTTTAAAAACACCTAATGAATTTTTTATGTGATGATTTTTACATTATTAATCCATCACTAAGTGCTGTAGCATGCGTTTTTTTCTCTAAAGGCTGCTGAATTTTGCAGTTTGATGGTAATTATTTTACCTGCTAATCTCAAAGTATCTAGCCTCAAAATAGCTTATTTTTTAAAAACCTGAATTACAGCTATTTCCTTTATTTACATCTGCTCTTTTTTTTTTTTACAGATTTACTTACTATTTTTACTAGTTAATATTTTACTGTGAAAATGTGCAGAAGGAAAAGAGGTGGAGAAAGAAATGAATGCAGTCAGTTAATTCAGTTTTGATACAATGGAGACCATTTGGAAAATGTATTATCAGCGGAGTGATCACATTTTTTCCACGTATTGTATGTACAGGACACCCACATTATTGATGAGACTAAAGAATTCCTTCCCTTGCTACTTTTTATTGCCACTCACCCTTTTATAAATGATAATAATAATAAAAAAAATTAAATAAACCCCCAAAGCAAATAAAGATTTCCCAAAGATGAAACTGTGAAAAGGATGTGGGTTTCTTACCTTGGCAAAGGCTTCCTAGGTTTGCACAACTGGTTGGTTCAATTGAAGAAGAGGGAATTAGATATGAGCCTTTAAAAGAAGAAATCAAATAATTTAGAAAGGGTTAGTTACTGGGCCTAAAACATTATATCAGACAGTGACACATTCCTCTTCCTTATTTCTCTCAGTGGCAAAACTGACATTGACATTTGCCTGCAAGACTTCCAAGTTTTCAGTTTCTGTTGCAGCTCAGGGATCCCTGAAAACCCTGCTGACTCGCAAGCTAGAGTCACTTACGTATCCTCCCGTGCTTTTCTTAGCTTTCACTGAATAACATCACATTAAAGGAATGCAGCCTGTGTGCACTCCGTGAAATGGGTTTGAGCAAAGGGGTCAGCATGGCCACGGGATTTATGGGATTTTCATAACAATGCGTGCCTTGGAGGAGCGACCATGCTCTGCTGCTGCAGCACAGGCTACCCAGCACACACTTCTGAGTAATCTGCCTGTGACAGACACCAACCAGATAAAAGGTGATTAAACTTGTTCCTCTGCCCAGGGCGAGGGTGTATTAATATTCTGGTATGCATGATTTATAAACAGATAATGTTATAAGTCTGTATCTCTATGGAATTATTCATAGCAACAAGCATTACACTTTGATAATCTGGAGACAAAACCAAGGCACACAAGAATGGCTACAGAAAAGCAATTGGTGCAACTGCATTAATTACACTTCATGCATCCCAGGGGTTCAGCTGCAGATACAGCTGCCTTTGCATACTGTGTTGAATATAATGGGACCATAGAGCTCTTCAAAACGTGAGCCCACCAGGAATTCTGCCCTTTTGGTTTTTGCTTTACCACTTCAGAATCATATTGACTCAATGAGGTTCTCTCATGAAACACATTATCCTTCTAGAAAATTAGCCACCACCCACTGGCTTGTAGAGATGGCTAAGAAAGTATTTCCTGTGATGCAAGAACAAATGAAGCATGGAGCTTTGACACAGAAATTGTATCATGCCACAGATACCATTACATGTATTGTCAACAAATATAGGGCATAATTAAAACAAGTGATCCTCAACAAATATTAAATTTCACTGATTTTTAAATGGATTAAGAGATAGAGGCAAGTTCACTTTCTTGGAACACTTCTTACAAACTCCAAGAAGGGTGTTCTAAGTGAGTGTACTATTCCCTGCATGACAGGGTTTTTTCTCCCAAAATAAATTTGCTAATATTAACAGTCAATATCAAAACCTACTCTAAGCTTCATCCCTGTTGTGTAATATGGAAAGATGACCTGAGAATTGGTTGGAAATACTGTAGATGTTCATATGGTCTTCACTGAGTATTTAAAACAAGATTGTGATTTTATTTGGTGAGACTAAAAAAAAATATCAGATCCAAATTTAAGTAAGAAGACAGTTGCATTGAGTTTGCACGACAAGTGTTTGGCAGCAAGGGGGTGACACTGGCAGTTCTGTGAGAAGCCCCTCACAGAAGCTTTCCCTATGTCCAACAGAGCCGATGTCAGCCAGCTCCAAGATGGATGCATTGGCCAAGGCTGAGCCTGCAATGGTAGTCTCTGGGATAATGGATTTTAAAAGGGGAAGAAGTTAACTGTACAGCAGCAAATG
>VRYO01002297.1:39755727-39838179 GCA_009812075.1 Sialia sialis | reverse complement strand
GGAGGACCACATTCTAGAGCAGGTGGAGGCCTGAAGGAGGCTGTTATCCCATGGAAAGCTGGCACTGGAGAAGATGCCTGGCAGGACCAGTGGACCCATGGAGAGAGGAGCCCATTCTGAAGCAGGTTTGCTGACAGGACTTGTGACCCCATGCATCTGTATTACAGACATATTGTGTGATACATCTCACTTCAAATGTCTAAAACTCAGACATCCGTATCTGCTTGTTGTGCTAGACTTTATAGCCAGTGGAGAGGAACAGACACTCCTACAGCAAAAGAACTTTGACTTCACTGAGGCATCTTTTCCAGCATGAGATGCACTGACCTGTGAAATAGCCTTTTTGAGTCCGCTATTCATAAACAGCACTGAGGGCAATTATTTTAGTCTGAAACATTGTCCAGCTGCCTAAGGCAGATACATCCCACACTGAGTTAAATCTGAGAGTGAAATTAGGAATTCCTTTGGCCTTTGGGAATGAAGGACTCATGAAATGCACATTAAAAAATACCAGTTGCAGGCATGGACAGATATATGGCCATGTTACCCTTAAAATGAGTAGATCATATCCTGCTATAGCTATAGCCACTGTAGGCTTCAGAACCAGAAGGAGAAGTCTATTGAATGCTCCTCAGTTTGCCTGCACTGAACTCTGAAGTGGTGGTCAATAGCCATACTTCTATCATTACCTAGGTTACTTGTTTTAAAATAAGTCCAGATACCTAGGCTGTGTATGCACACCTTGAAAAGCAATCTGCAAAAAGGTAGGGCAATAAAAACAGAATTCTGTCAAGTCTTACACAAACATCCCACCAGAACTGCACAGCTGTGAAAACATTAGTCTAAAGAATAAACCAGTGAAAGGTAAAACTGTGAAAAGATTATCTGAAACTATTTGCCCGTGTTTTATGCTCCATGAATCTATTTGTAAAAGCTTTGTCTGAAAAACCATGAAAATAATACCTCTTGAAAACGTAAGCACTGTTCAAGCAAAGATATGCTGAGATCACTGCTAAATGCTTGGTTTGTTTTTTTTTTTATGTTACAGGCCACTTCCTGGTGAAGCATTACTGGAACTGTGTGAAAAACTCTTTTCTGCCTAAATCCTTTCACTGCTGTTAAATGAAGCCTAATCAGAGTCAGCTCCTCAATGTCAGTGGTTTATTCATGGTTGATAGCCTGACTCATCAACTCTCCTGTTCAAAGCTGGCTTTACAAAGAAGGCTTTTACTTGAGAGGAGGAAAGGAAGACAATTCTAACAATTTCATCTCTGGGATTTGTAACCATCTCTGAAATGGCACTGCACGAGGAATTTTCTTTTGAGAGTATTCTGGCTCAGGAAAGTCTGTACCACAGAGAGTGATTTCATATCAAGGAAAGAAAAAGCGGGGCAAGTGAGTCAGTTTCTTCATAGGCTTATTTAGAGGCAACAACAATGTTTACATGTAGATACATTTTAAATGACTTGTATAGATACTGGCCCTTAAGTAGGAACACTAATAACTATTTCTAAAACAAAAAAATTACTGATCACTCACATCCCAAGGAATAAAGCTGTGGAATGAAAATAATTCTATTGTTTCTATGACCACAGCAATGATTTAATATTTGTGTCTTAGGATTGTACAGTCATTTACAGAGAGAAGAACAGGGCTCCTACTCCAGTCAAAATTAAATGAGGTTGCAGCTTTTACAGAGACAGGTTGTTTGGTAAAAGCGCTATGACAGACATCATGGTGTAACTGCAAGAAGAGTATGATTTTCTGGGAAGTCATTCCCTGGTAGATCAGTTCGTATCAATGAAATAGAAACAACTTTTTTTTGTCCAGAACACCTTTATTAGTGGTCAGATCAGCCTTTCCTTCGCTCTGGTAGAAAGGCGAAGGGACCTAGTTGCTTGTGGTTTTACATAGATGTTGCTTACTTTTTTTAGAAGAGGCGTGTTGAGATCTTTCTCAATAGTCTTACCAGTGAATGAGTACCCCACACTTCAATATGAGTACAATTAAGCAAGCAAAGCTGCTTTTTTAGCCACCTTAATCCCTCATGAACTATTAGATACATATACTAGCATGCCTTAGTGATGGCAGTTTCTCTTCTAAACTAAGGATTCTTAAAATGCTGACAGATGCTCTGTCACATAGACAAAAAATACTCCGGGACATTTATGTGAATCAAGTGTGTGAGCCATAAAATGAGAAGTTGGTAAATATATTGAAATTTATCTTCTGAGAAGGACTGAAAATACGTCATCATGAAGGAAAAAATCTACTGATTTTGACCCCAAACTCTTCCTTCCTGTCTACCTCTTCTAATTTAGTATTTTCTTCTAGTTTCCTGTCACCTATGCACTACTTTGGTCACTGCTTTTTCTGGCTCTGCATATACAGCACGAGGCTAGTATGGGCTCCTCTGGCTAATCAAAGGGCCAAGGTACATTTTGTAAATGTGCAAAAACATTTAGTAATTAATTAACTAACCTACATTTTTTTTTCTCCAGAGACCACAGTCATCTTAACTGAGGCTAGCAGGTATTTGCCATTATCCATCTTTTGTATAAGCCAAGAAGGAGTGTTTAGGAAATCTTTGATCTGCTGATTATTTCCAGCAGCAACTCATTACACTTAGGGGACTTGTTCTTTTCCTTTAAGGAATCAGCTCCATACTCTTTCAAAGCCTCTGTGTATGGTAAAAGTTGAACTAAACTCTAGCAAAGGTAAGACCTTGCTATTTTTCTTCCACAGGAATGCTCTAATTTTTTCCATCTTGGTATGTGATATGTTCAGCACAATACAAAAGTGTGAGGGGAAAATAAGCAAAAAAGCTTTGACAAGGCATACTCACCACAACTCAAATTGTTTTCTGCTTTCAGTGCTGAAGTTGGAATACTCCAGAATTCATTTTCCCAGTCCACAATGTTTCCTTTCACATCGCAGCTGAGGTTGGCCAGTGTTTGCGCATTCATGGAGAAATTCCAGAGGCGGAAGTTGTAAATGTCCCCATTTAGAGAGCTCACTTCATTGCTGTTAGAGCCCAGCACCAGCCTCCCATTCGCAGGGATAACTTTGTTAAAGATCTGTGGACAGTCCACTGTGTGATAGGTGTTTTTGGCATATATACCAACGGCGTGTGAGAAGCTGTCCCACACAACACACAGCTGTTGAAAGGTTCCCGTGAAAAACTCTGCATTTCGGGGCAATGCATTCTTAAGGATGCACTGTGTGCCTGAGATGGACAGAAAATGGCCTTTTGTGGTCTTCCCAAAGCTGAAGAGCTCTCTCAACAATGCATCAGTGTAGGAGAAAACCTTCCAGTCATCGTTGTCATCGCTGCTGCCCTTGGTTGCTTCAAAGCACAGTGTAAACTGCCTGAGCTCTGGCACTAAGACAGACTCTGCCACAGACACAGCATCAATGTCAGGAACCTGGGGAATGATGACTTTCTGATTCCTCAGAGACACAGCAACTAGAAACAAGAGCAGATAAGTAAATTAACAGCAACAAAAAAATTCATCATATAGGAATGAGGGCAGACTGGCAGCAGGGGTTAAAGTAATACCAAATCAAACACTGAATCATTAGTGCACTAAATCATTAAATCAAACATTAATCAGGTCATTTTTATCGCTGTAATATACCAACAGCACACACCAAGGAGAATTTGACTTGGGAGTGCACTCAGCTGAACATATGCAGAGATCCTGTCAAAGGCACAAAGAATGCTGTGTGACACCCAGCTAACAACCCCGTAAGTTGTGTTAAGGGCAGTATTAGGACCTATTACCTACTGACCTCCAGCTCTGCTTGAGCTCACTTAATAAAAATTACTTCTCATTCATCTGGTAAGGATGCATTAAGCAATGGAATAAACCAGTTATTTTAAAAACACAGTATGACTTGCTTTTAAGATACATTATTTTAATTACTTGTCTGCATGACTGCATTATCCAAGTGAAGTCCAGACCTTCCTTCTTTTAAATTTTGCAATAGAAGAAAACCCCCATTACAATTCCTTGGCAAACTGAAGCCTTTTGTTGCTGAAATAATCTAATGGGTATTTCTGCAGAGCATTAGGCATCTTCTCATTTTGTCCCCAGCAGCTTTCTGGTCGAATACTGCAATTGTGTGCTCATGAATATTTCTATCCAAACTGTTCCCTATTTGCTAACAGTTGGGTCAGCAATTCTGGACTTTACACAAGTATCTAGAAATGTCCAGTCCTATAGCAATTTATATATTGCTGTAAGGGTATTTAGGCAGAATTGCTCTATTTGTTGTTAAGTAGTCTCATTTACATGGGCAAAATGGCAGCCACCAAATGAGAAATTATCACATGACACATACTTTTTCTCCATGAGTACATGAACGACAATTCTGTTCACTGTAATTTGGAGAACATTATTTTTCAAAATAAAATGTTAATATGCTCAGTTTTATTGGCATATTTGTGGCAGCACAATTCTTCCAGAAAATCTCTCCACAGAAAGACTTCTGGCTACCAGACATGCAGAGGTGTCTGGTACAGATTGCGACAGCCCTTGGTTTGACTTCTGGATCCTCAGTTCTGCCTCAGACCCCTATCTCCTGCAAATGTCTGCTACCTCTTACATATTTTCACAGTGTATATGCTGGAAGTGAAAATGGATCTTGCAGAACCTGAGGAATAACTTCTACAGTAGCTAATTCCAAGCCTCCTCTAGGATTTTTCAAGTGATGTCACAACACTTACACTAATTACTACACCTATTATTTCATTCTCAGAACGAAATAAAACCCTTTTGAATATGAGAGCCTGAGACATGAGGGAAGGGTGACTGTTGTGCCATACCCAGGAAAAGGCAAAGATAAATTGTGTATAAGGATTCAGTATTGTCTGTGGCACTGCAAGCTCCCCTTGCCAGCTGCTTGCAAAGACTCTGAGTTCCAAACTACCATATTTGGATATACACAAGAACATAATTGACCAATATATTACATAGTAAAATAACATAAAGCATTGCACATTATCTGCCAACCCAGCAACTGCATAATGGGAGGGGAGAGAGAAAAATACTGGGCTTTTATAGTTACTGGATTTACTTCATAGATTTATTTTTTTTCCCAAGGGAAAAAGCATGCTGTAATAATTTTATAGATAGAAAATGTGTTCAACTCTCCATTGAAAACAGGGGCATTTTTAAGCGGGTTAATTATACTCTAAGCTCCTTTACGTAACACGGAAACTGTTCCAGAAGGAGCATAAGGATTCAAGTCCCGAAAAAGAAGAAAGCTTATTCGTATGACCACTATCCAGACCAGGTGGTCAGAAAAGTTAGGGACCACCTAGTCACATTTAAACAGTACAGAAAGATAAATAAGTGAGAAGGACTTTGCTTCCGTACTGAAGAAATCTACTCCGTTTTGCTGTATTCATCGTACAGATTTAACTACTGACAACTTCCCCATATACTGAAAAGACAAAACTGACAAGTATTTTGTGCACATGGAGAAGACTGAATCATGACATCAATATTAAGTGAAGATCTCTTTCCTGGTTGCTGTTGCACAGTCAGCACACTGATGAATTTAAATGTTAATATCAGAAACTGGTTATTCTTGAGATAAGCTCAATTGGTTAGAGGATGCTGCTATTAATGCCAAGGTTGTGGGTTTGATCCCTGTATGGGCCATTCACTCCAGAGCTGGACTTGATGACTTTTCTGGGTCCCTTCCAACTCAGACTGTTCTGTGATAACTGGATTACAATGGACAGGGAGGTTTTTGACACATTTTCTTATGAAGAACATACACACACATCTACATTACTTGCATCTCACTGTCTCACATCTCATACACCCCTTCATGCATAAGCAAGCCAGGAGTCCTTAGGTTGTGTTTTACAATCCCTTGCAGGGTACACTGGTCTCCTGCCAGTTGATGGGCTTTTCAGTACAGTTTGGTACTTAAGGGACGCCTTCTGCTATTTCTGGCTCCCCTGCCTTCATCTGCCCTGTCACTGATGCTGGAAGAAATGCATCAAACTTCAATGAGGTCTGCAAGTGTCCACATAGCAAGTATGTTTGGGAGTGTTTTGTTGCTACCTCAGTGAACTGTGCTTTTAATCTGGGCTACTGCAGTCCTGCTTAATTGTATGCTAAATTGGCTCAAGCATTTCTGTACTAGCAGCTCTGTTGGCTCTCCTTCCTTCCCTTTTGGTGACTGACTTCTACTTACTGGTGGAGTTACTACTTACACAGTTAAGTGTTATTAGGAAACCATTGACCATGATAGCTCTTCAACTAACAATTCCCCTAAGACTGGCAAAACTGGATTGGCTTACTGCAGCTGAGGATATGGCTCATCCATCTGCTATTGGTGTGCTGCAGAAGGTGGCAAGCAGAAAACAAACATTTGTGTGGGTGGCCAATTTGATACGGACAAGAGGACTCTGCAAAACTTAGTTTGAAACTCACATAAAACTGAGCAGTCACACAAAAGCTGTTCTATTCCCAAACTAACACAACTCAATCTCTTATGTCTGTCCTTCCCCACATGTATTTTTTCTTGTGTACATACTGCATATTAGGATGTATGTACCACTAAGGTCTTTTCCAACTACATTCCTAGATAGCAAATTGTGTGTCTTTGAATGGCCTTTTACTTTCCATCTTTGCATTGCTTTGTGAAATTAAAAGTGGAACAAACTGATTAATTCTATTATTATATAAAAATTATAGTTTCAGAGAAATAGGAAAAAATATAACAGCATTCTCCAAGTTCTGGGAGAAATTAATGCTTTTACTCCCATACCACATTTTTAGTAGTTAAAGACAGTGTCAGCTTGAAGTACAACCTTTGAAACTTCATGTGAAGTGAGGGGGTGTGCAGTTTTTCACATGATCTGGTGTGCAATCTTTTGGATGGCTTTGGGAACAGTTTGCAAACATAGCAGAGCATAGCACTGACATCTGCTATGTGGATGTGCTGTCATTTCAGTGTGCGTGCACACTGATAATCCTATTTTCCACATGCATTTATAACTTGAAAGGAAAGCAGTATGTTATGATCCCTTTTCCAAGCTCCTTTTCTGTATCCACTTCCAGGTTAAGTTTTACTATGATCTTTGTAACTACATTCTCAAATTAACGTGATTGTACAACTATGCGCAATAAGTTGAACATAGTTACAATTTGCCCTAGAAGAATGCAGATAGCTCTCCCAGCATCCACAGTCAAAATCAAGATGTCAGGTGGGAGATACATATTTGGGGTAATGAAACCAAATGAAGCCAGCCTCAACCTAGGTGCTTAACAGCAAGCTTTAACACAAAGCTTCTGAACTAATAAACATTAAAATATAAGTCACTGGTGAAGGTCTTCGATACTTTTATCACACTAGAGAATAGACTTCTTTTTCAAAACAGAAGGCTATCTTCCAAGACTATTTAATTTTGATGGTGCTATCCATGAGCATAGAGTACTATTAAATTTGTCATGGAGGTAATACTCTTGCTTCCATAGCAATACATTACTGTAGGTATATATGCACAAAGGGTTCTCTGCCTATGTTTGTGGACCTTTCCTCTCCTTATTAAACACAGCTGAGGTCAATACTGTTTCTCTTAATTCCAAATGTAACTCATCTCTTACAGTGATACTTAATCATTAAAATATTAAAGAATAAAGAAATAAATAATTTTGCATAATCTGAATGCATATGATTTTTATAATCTACCTAATTTTATAGCTTCTTACAATACAGCAAGAGATTTGTTAATTCCAAACAGAGAAGCCTTTCAGAAAATTAGATTTGACTTTCATAAGAAAACAGGTGCTTCTACAATTGTTACTACGTTATTTTGTCAGCATTGAAAGGACCCCAGTAGAGAGAAGTATTTTTAGTGCCTCTGTGATGTCACCATTTTTCTTTTCAGAATTGCACACAGATTTTGATGACATAATCATGCCTGTTTTTGTCTTGTGGTTCCTGGGATTTATTGTCTTAATTATTTAAAATATATATTAAATGTGTCATGAATATTTTAAAATAATCATGAGGAAGATGTGCTTGTGACTGAAAACTGCCAAACTTACCTACTCTGTGTTTTTACAGCCAGCCAACCTGCCGAAAGTAACTGCTACAATAATATAAAGGCTAAAGGCAATACTAGTGTTCAGTTTAAGGAGTGCAACCACTATAGAAAGAAAGTCTACTGAGAGCATGCAAATGGAAACTATAGCCCTGAAGTGGAATGAACACTGAGTCACCCATGGGGCCTGTCTGTGACTGTCCTAACACCCTTCATGACCTCACTGCCCTTTACTGTCTAATTCACTGTCTAGTAAATTCTAATTAATGCTCTAAACAAAAAGCCAAACACCAATCAGAAATTATTTGTACGTTAACCTTCTAGGGAAAAAACGAATGAGTGTCTTTTAAAAACCTTTAAAACCATTGTTACGTATTTAGGGAAGGAAGGAAAGGTCAAGGAACTGGAATGACAGGTAGCCATTTTGCAACATCAGTTCATCCCTGGGAGTTTGTTCTAGAGGCTGGATAAACTCTGAAAAGTTCTCCAAGTTCTCCTTTCTGCACAAACTTCTCCCCACTGCGGGGAGGTCCAGGTTGATCTTTCTGGCTCCACTAAGTTCCCCCTCTTGCTCTCCTTTAGATTTCTATGTCCCTCTGCAGGTGTGCTGAAGGACACGTATCCTGCTTCCAAATCCTCCAGCATAAATTGGCAGGGAAAGAACTGTTAGGCCTAAAATCTTTGCATGTGAAAAGTTTTTCAAACACACTTCTTGTCATGTCTTGGAATAAAATAATTTTGATCCAAAGAAAAATAAATTAGATAATAAAAGATACAAGATAACCCTGGAAAGTGCAGCCTCACCCATTCATTCTCTTCTCATGGCGGACTTGATTCCTTTGGGAAGTGTCATTCTAATCCTTACAGGACATTTCTTTATAACATCTATAATGGGATAAATGCTTTGGACTTACTTACTTCGTACATAGCTGGCATTAAAACCTTTCTTTTGGATACTGAAATCGCTTTTAAATGACACAATCATTTCATTTCCGGTAGAATTATAGGATAATCCTTTGGCAGTGATGCCACAAAGGTTCATTGGGCTTTCTCCATTGTCTAATGTCAGTGAATCATAAATGCAGCCCGGAGCTTCTTCAATGTCGAAATCAACAAACGTTAGCTGTATGATAAATCCATGAGGTGCTCGGATGATCCACCTGCACGCCTGGCTGTTGGGATAGTCACTGGGGAAGCATGGAGAGGTGAAAACTCCAGAGGGGTCAGTTAGCACGGTCCTACAGTCATAGCATCCATGAGCTGAAGATAAAAACAGAGAAAAGCTGCAGGTCAGGCAGAGATGTAGCTCAAGAGTAAAGTAACCATCAACACAATAAGTAAATGGATTTCTATACAGAAAAATAGAGATGAGAGGAAGAAAGACAGAAAAAGGCCTTGTTTCTAGTGGGGAAAATATTGGAGGAATAGTATAGCAAAAGCATATTTTATGTAAGAAATCCTATAGCAAAGAAATATAAATGATATTGCTAAACAATAATGTGTGCACATAATATATATATTTACCATGTATATTGGCCTGACAAAGGCAAAGTGAAAGCAACGTTTTTCAATTCAGAAAGGCAAATTCTGAAACTGCAACTTATAAAAAGATGACTGGTATCATTCACATTTTTTGGCTGCTGGTCTGATGCTGACTGTAGGTTATCCCAGCAGCTCCAGAGATGCTATTGTTTCCAGGGATATGTCCCTGGAAAGAAGCAGCACAAGAGTCAGGCTGAAGAGCAGCAGAAGCAGCAGTCCCCGAAGGTTAGTCATCTGCATTTCCAGCTCTTGCATTCCACATCACCCAGAAGGGTAGCAGAGTGCTACTGGCTTTTGAATCAACAGTAAATTACTGTTTTCTTCCCATGCTGACTCAGCTACATTGACATATTTGTGGCAGTCAGGCTTTAAGAAATTCTTGCCCTATTTGTCATACTCCTTTGCTCACCTGCTGTGTTTACCCTTGAGAATTTCAAGCCCAGTTAGTCCTCAGGGTTGCATTTCTTGTTTGGTTAACATTTTTACATTTATCATACACTTACTTAGTATTATATGATATAATTACCATGAATTGCCTGCTGCTAAAATCTGTTAACAGTTTGCTAAAGCAGCAGTGAACAAAATAGGTGGGAACTGAATATCACTAAGAGATAACCAAAGACGCTAACTGGCCCATTTATGATGAATTACTTTGCAAACATTTAATCAAGCCACAATCCCGCATCAAATCCTACAAGGATGAAAAAACATGCCTTATTAGTTGCCCAAACAAAAAAAAAACCTTTAGAAGTTGTCAAGTGTAAATCACATACAGAACAGTTATAAAATAGGAATAAATGTAACTAATTTCTTCAAAGAGCCCTTGATGTTCCTTTCCAGACAGGGTCATGATATTTTTAGTCACATTTAAATGGTGTTTGACCTAAGCAAATGGACCCTGAAGCTGTAAAGTTGCATGACAGAAATGCAGTTTATATCTGTGCTTAGAGTTGAGAGGTATAGTTTACATGCTTTTTATAATTTTTATTTGCAAAGCACAAATTCATATGGCCCCAATGGGGTAAAGAGACTGGGCTCTCAGAGCCAAATGCAGGTTGGCTACACTAGGAAAGCTCAGTGGGATGCTTATTTGTTCCAATGAGAATAAAAGATTATCTGAAAGATTTGCAGGTAGCTTTGGGAAGAAGTGGTGCTTCTAGAACTCAAAAACTTGATCTGTGTAGTACAAACAAAAGCCTGCCCATTTTTTATTTCCATGCAAATCTTTACAGTCAGAGGACTATGCTCACCTGCACTGCAACCCTGGTGGTCCATTTATTAACCAGAGAGGGAATATTTACTTATTAGTATGGTGACTATAAATCCCACAGTTGTACAAACAGATGACAGCTTCATCCAGTGGATTTTGCACAGACAGGCGTCAGTTCTCAGAGAACCACCTTAGACTGAGAGGAGGAGGAGCAGGAAAAGCATGGTCTGTGCCACAAGCCACTGCAGGCATCTCCTAGACCAGGGCTAGTGAGACTCTACAGGGCAGAGCACCTGTACGACGGCTCTGGCTGGAGCTGTCTGTGGAAGGCTCTGTGATCCAGGATCCTGATTGCTAGCATGAGGGCTAACAGGGGCTGAGGATTTGGCAGCACACCTCACTCACTCTCCTTCTCATTCCTGCCAGAGAAACAAACGACACAGAGCTCTCTGTGCAGCTGAGAACTTTCCTTGGGCACTCAGATGGAGCTGAAGCCAGGGACTAAGGTGTTAAGTGATGTAAATACATACAGAAACATGGGTGTTAACGTGCACTGATTCATCCTGGGACACCTAAAGTAATACTGAAGGCATTATAAGACACTGCCAAACCAGAGAAGATATGCTACTTGTCAGTAAAGTTGTATGTCCCTAATTGGTAGAATATTATACTCAATCTGAGACAGGAAAAGTCAAATTTCCATCAGAGAGAACTCCAATGTTCTCCATGTTTATTAATTTTATTGATTATCAGCAACCAAAAACAGGACTCGGCTTTTCTATTTATTTCTCTCTATTGAGCATTTATCATTGTTTCTAGGCTGTGTAAAAAGAAAAAGCCACAACATATAATAAAAATGCTTTTATTCCTGATATCACTGAAAATATTAAAACATAAATGTTATTTATTATTTAGTAATTTAATCTTGGCAGAAATGTATTCTCACTTTATTACATCCATATTGTTTTGTTGGTTTTACAGAACTAATGCAAAAAACCAAAACCAGCCCCTAAATTTAGGTAGCAAAATAAGTGCTCGAAACTTTGCATACACAGAAGAAACAGATTTGGTAAGCAAAATAGTTGGGTTTTTTTTAAGTGGGTTGGCTCCATTTTGGAATAGTAGCTATTCTGTCCATGACTGCAATTTGAAGGAGAAGTATCCTGTTTTCATGCAAATGTCCACAGTACTAACTAAAAAGAAAAGAAAACAAACAACAAAACTATATATAAACAGCATGGTTTTAAATGGAACGTTTTGCACAGCTTCTCATGAGACAGTTATTTTTCTATAAACATCACCTATTTTACTCATTAAAGAGAAAAATTGCTGTGGCAACGTTAGGCTGTCAGCCAAAGCTGACAGATATTTTGCAATCCCATTGGCCCAGAGTAGATCTGAACTGTGGAGAATGAATACTTATTGCAATACACACCACAAACATTTCTAGAAGCAATCCAAGATATTTTACTGATCTTAATGGAAACAAATTTAGCTATGATATTCCTGGTTAGGAGCCCCACATATCCAGAATCTGCCTGTCAAGTAATTTTTACCACCACAGACCAAAAGAAATTCACTGTCTAAATATATTTTATACAATAAAGGCCTTTCTCTTTCTCCCCCTCTATTCTTTCCCAAACCCTTTTCAGATAGTGAAATCAAGGACTTTATTTCAACTTTTCCAAATTGGAAGTTTCACTGGGAAATTCATTTATTTCCATCATGACAATATACTGGAATATGACTTCTTATAGTAAAGAATATTTAAGTATTTAGTGTGATACTTCAACACTGAACTGAAAAGGGAAATTAATACATTCCTCTGGAGATAGTTAGAGCTTTCACCAAAGTTATCTAAGTGATTAAAAAATGTTAATTTACTTCAGAAGCAGAATAGACTTGGTTTTTCCCTATCATGGCATGGAGATAATGAGCAAAAATGGAAAAACTTTCCAGAGATTTTGGGTTCCTCATCAATGAAATAAAACTACTGATTTTTCTTAACTACTTCATATTTGTACAGGGTTTTATATGCAGAAAGCACACTACTGGGTGACTTTAAACTGTAGCTGGGAAAGCACTTTGACAATCTGGCCCACTGTAGAAAATCCAAAAATGAGCATTTGGTGCCCAACAGAAAATTTTGGTAAAAGCAATTTGAACACTTTTAATAAGAACTTATCAGTTAAAGCAGGGATAGAATCCCATTCTCACGGTTGCCAGTTTTCCTAACCATGGAACCATTCACTCTCTTCCAGGAGTTTCCTGAGTATTTTACATATATACCTTTTAACTTGTGTGAGGCAGAAAATGGCCTATCCTGGTCTTTCCTACACCATTCTAAATCTTCTGAAAACTGCCCTAAAACTAAGGGGCTAAGGGAAACACATCTGACTCAATAATGACGGTGCCATTCAAACAGTCACGCGTACATTGCAAATCTCATAGCCTATGAAACCAAATTAATTGTCCGTCTCGTTTTGTCCACCGATTTTGCCTCTGCAGAGCTTCAGCACTGAATTCCACTATGTGAACTCATCAAGAAGCTGTAAGTACTGAAATACTGAAATACAATTTCAAAAGCAACTTTCATGAGTCATTTGTGGGAAGCTGAAGCTGCAGCCAGACACAGAGCTACAATGCCTAACTGGACATTTGGGAAGGAAACATTCTTTTTATAATCTTTTACCATATATTGGTACTTCTCTTTTTAATTTCTTTTCTTGAATGACTAACACATTCCAGGATTTGCCTCTAAAACCTGTGCTAATATTAATATTTTCCTCTAGTTTATCACACTTCGTCACTTCTCTCCATTGTCCTTGTTTACCCCCAAAACCTATCTTTTGTCCTATCATATTCAGTACTTCTTTCTCAGGTATGAGTTTTGACTTCTACCTATCCACCTGCTTTCATTTCTGCAAGTGCACCCAACCTTGGTAAAGTGCTGGACAAGAAATTTTGTTTGACCAATAATTTCTGTAAGAGCACAGAAGCAATCCAGTTTGGAACACTGTCTATTTCAGCCTCAAATACCTAAATTTTGTGAAGGTTAGGATCAAACAAAAACAAGGTCACTCTGGAAAAGGCACATACTTGCAGCTTGTGCATTATCCAGGTTTTTGTCACACTAAGTTATGTTTTGCACTGGAACTTTCTTTTCAGAGCTGAAGCACACAGCATTTCCCACTTGTCAGTAGTGTAAATCACTCCACATGCTTAGGCAGCAGCACAGAAAACCAATGTCAGCTGGGGTGGGTTGTATTAACACTACTGGTATTTTTTTAAAATACATTAAAAGGTTCCCTCATAAAACAGAATACTGCTGGACTTCACTTTGGCATAAAAATTAAATCTACTTCTCTCTGTGGGTGATACAATTCTTATATGAAAATATCCTGAAATAAATCTATGTAGCTCTGGAATTGAATTAAAAAAAAAAAAAAGTGAATATTTTATATTAACTCTAGTCAGATTCAAGTGAACAACAAAATCTCCCCTGCCTGACAGAATTAGGCCAATTCTAAATCACAGAAAATTTTAGGTAGAGTGCCTAGCACTTCAGACAGAAAAAATCAGTACAGAATTAATTATAATTGCTTTCATGTTGACATCTGAGAACTTTTAAGCACTTTACATATATTTCAAAAGGCAGTACTGACACAGATGGTCACTTGAACTAAGAAAGCACAGGAAGGTGACAGCAGAGGCACTTGCAAGTGTAAGGTGATGCCCAAAATAAAAGAGAAACATTACAATCATTTCTTGTCACAGTATGAAAAAAACACCTAGTTTGATGAACATTAGGTGGAAAAAAGTTTTGCTTTGTAAGAACCAATTAATTGTTCATGGTTTTTCCTATTTCAAGGATATCACAACACAAATATGGCCAAACATTAGGTTAGATGTATTTATGACTGTAAATAGATGGGTGAATGAGGTCAGCAATGGGCACACCTGCAGACAAGCACAAGGAAGGGCCAAACCACCAAGATGTGGGTGGGCTGGAATGGCTACAGAACAAACAAACCCATGTTATTCCAGCAAGACACAAACAGCAAACCAAAAACAGCTATCCTATGGCATAGGCTTGGACAGTGGCTTATCTGCACCTTAAAAATAATTTTGAGCGTAAAGGCAATCTGTATATCCAGAAAAATGTCCATATGCTAAGTGTGAGTATATTATTTGCAAAGAAAGATCCCATCATTCACTCTGAACGTGAAGTAATACTCTGCTCTGGTTACTCACATTTAAACTAGTAATGAGATAAAACCTCTTCAATTTGTTTATGCAAAACAGGAAGCCTAGCACTCCTCTGGAGCCTCTGCAGACCAAACCATGCACTCTGCTCTCTGTGCAACCCACACTTTGATTGAGCTCAGTCTGGGAAAGTTCAAATGAGGAGATGTGGCAGGTTTATTTTTGCTTCTTTATTTACTTTCCAAATTGTAGAAGCTGTATGATCTCTCAAAAAGATCTTTTATTCTTTATTCTACTACACTATGCTGATAAAAATTACTATGCACCACACCTAATTTAATGTCATTTAATGCAGGTACTGTAATTATCAAATTAAACAGACAATCCCAATTCTATTTAAACCTCCAGATTTAAAAAGAAAATAAATATTATCTCTGCAATAAACAGAAAGGAAGTAAGACTCATTCTGATTTGTATACAGGTTTGTCCCTTCACATGTTACCAGGGTTGAGGTCTACTGCTTGGAAATATGACTGTGATTGTGTATAAATGCATACACCCCTGGATTTGTAATCATCATATGGAACAATAGCTACTTTAGCATTTCTACAACGTGCACAGCTCTAAATTCCCAAGTCTTGAGAAAATCCTATAGCCTTGTAGATATGCTTTGAATTTAAGCATCGAGTTAAAATTCAGCAACTGTTTATAAAGTCCTTTCCTGCACAATGGTGTCTTTGAGCCCTGCATTTGAAGCTTTGCAGTCCCGTCTTCAGCCCTGCAGCCCCCTCAAGGCTGAATGGGAAAGCATGACTCCATGACTGCTGCTGTCTGAAAGCCACATGGGAGGCACAGCACAGAGCCCAGCAGTGGGGAAGGCTATGCCATCCTCTCCAGCTCTCACCACTTTCTTTTCCTTTTGGTGAAAGGAGTAACAACTGGACGAACACTGGCAAACACCCAGTCAGGGAGAGAGATCCACTCTCAAGCACAGAGGATGCATATGGAAATGTGGTTACCACGTAATTAAGTAATGTTGATTGAATTTGGGGGGAGGAGGAGTTTGATTTTTTGCACCAAACTGCAATGAAACAGTTCCTTTCGGACTTTGAATTTCCTTACCAAATTACTTTATACCTAAAGACCAGGAAAGGCAAGGTTCAGTTCTAAGTCAGCCATGAACTTTCGAAAAACGTCCTTTTATTCCCAGGCCTCTCCACTTACAAATACAAGTATTCCTCAGGGCAGGGTTCAAACCCATCCCATCACCCTTTATTAGGAGGATGTTACACTAACTTTCAGCTCTGCGAAGGCATCAGTAGCAGGTTTTGATGCTGGACAGTTTGGGAATGGAGACATATATTTCAACTCACTCTTGTTTTTTTTTTTTTTAATTTCTCCAAACACTGAACATCAAACTGCAGGTCATGAAAATCCCAGGCAGTGTAGTGTGGGTCATCAAAAACTGGAACTCAGTAAAATTTAAACAATTTTCTAAAACATTCCTAAAATGTTGAGTTTTTAAAAATTATTAATAGCTGCAGAATACAGAGAATTCCCAATGGGATAAACATTACAAGCTTTTCTGCGAAATCACCTGCATTGACTCATCAGTAATATAACCAGTGTACTTTATAAAATAAAATTTTTTAAGCTTTATATGAGTGAAACTTTACATTATTATTCTGCAGAGCACAAGCACAATAAAATTGTAGTTAGCAAGAATCTTTTGCATCTGTGTTATTCTTCTTATTTGCAAATGTGACTCTTTTGGTTGATTTGTGAGGAATCACTATTTTTAAGCACTACTAAAAACTCAGTACAGGATCTCATTCTGCATCATTCCCATTGCCTCATCTTCATAGTACTCCTTGTACCCAGCAAGAATTTAAAGCCTCCATATTCCTGACTGGAAATAGCACATAACCCTGGCAGAGTCTTTTATAATTCAATGAAAGACAAGACTGTGCTCTCACAAAATAATTCAACAATTGGGTTTCGGCCACTGAAGCCAGGAGACAAAGAGTGCACTATACCCGGGCCAGTCCTATCAGCTTGCCTTGCATCATCGTTTGCTGCTGCATTATGTCCTGCAACATATTCTTTAAATGGATGAACTGGTTGGCACACCTAGGAATAATGAAATGTTAGGGAAAAAAATCTCCTTACAGGCTAGTATAGAGATTTACATGAAAGTGTAATTGTTGTCTATGAATTCACTTATTATTCCTGCTTCCTGTTGCTCTAGCCCTTATCGCTTATCAGTTTATTAACAAATTAAATTTTTCATCACATGGAATTAGAACTGATAATTTTATCTTTTTTATAAGACAAGAACAAAGCACTTAATTAACGAAATTATATGTGGTAAATTGAAAACTGATAAAAGACAATAATTTCTGTTATGTAATAATGCCAGCCTGTGTAACTCTGACCTGAAAACTATCAAAGCACGGAACATAAAACTCAGAAAGTGCACAGACATTTTCCAAAGTATCTAATAGGATCTCTGTATCCCTCCAGATATAAAATAACCGATGAGATGTAGCTGTAAGAAATTGTAAACCTCATAGCTTATCTTTAAAATTAATCTTAATCAACTGTCCAGGAGCAGTATTAATAGCTCCATCGTGGTCGTGGACACAGTCCCAGTCTCCTGCCCACATGGCTGCAGCTCAAGGCCAGCCCAGACAGGTCTTCTCCAAACCCTTCCTGGGCATGGCTGAGCAGCCAGCACCGGTCAGAGGCCATTCCCAGTTTTTTATAACCATGTGCGCTTGAAACACAGCATGAGCTGGTCTCTGAGGCAGAGAGAAGCCCTGGGCATATCCCACTTGCTGAAGTGGAGGTGGCCATTGCACATGCAGGAAACTGAACGAAGCCACGCAAGGCTCTGTCTTGGGTATCCTTCATAGGAGTCAATTGAGCAGTTCTCATTAGTTTTGATGTTCAAACACTACACAGAAATCTGGGAGAAACGGGTGGTATTACATCCTGTTTCTAACATGATTATCAAAATTATCTTTCAGGATACCCTTGAGGTCAGTAACACTAATAATGCATGAAAAAATCAGGAAGAGCAAAGCTTAATTTTCAAATCAGGTTAAGATTAGAAAAGCAGACATGAGAATAGTAAATTACTGACTCAGGAACCGTTTACCATTAACATTGGCAGTAACCAGCTACTACTAAAGCAGATTTTTCACTAAAACAGAACAACAGAAGCTGATTTGCACTTCCTCTTGACACAACTGTGTAATATGGTCCTACACTGAGAGAGATTATGTTATTTGTTTGTTCATAAATAAATATTGATTACTAATCTCTTCATTAGGCACATAGATGGACAGAAACTTTATACAGGGTTAAGGTGTACCATTCATATGCAGGCTGTTGACACTTTGGACAGCATATTTCAGGAACTTACATCTTGACTTCTGAACACTAGCATCCTATGCAGTCCTCAAGGAAGTCAGGCAAGTACTGACATTATCAGTATTTGTTACGTGCTAGATCTCCAAAACTTTATGGTAGTCCTGGAAAGGTAAGAGCTGATGCTTTTGGGTGGGATGCCAGTACAATACAGAGATCATTAGAGATTCTGTATGTTTCAAGATATTCTGTATTGCCCCCAGACACCATTTTATGCTGGAATTCAATAGGTATTTATTTCTGTAGAGTTATCATTGCCACTAAAAAAGCTCTGACCCCTCTTGATCACTCCAGCACAGATATCCTACTCCCTGACAGCAACGGGCTTTATCACAGCAGTGACTCCAGCAGGTTTTGATTGATCTGGGAAATTGAGGGAACCAGCTACAATAGAAGAAAATACATCCAGAGCCAGGGTGGGGGCCCTGCACTGCCTGTTTCCCCTTAGTTGTTTGGTTTTCTGCCAATGAAAATGGAAGTGGAAACAAACACTGGGTAAATCAGCCCTGACCCATATGAGTGGAGTTCACAGTGTCGACAAAGTTATGGATTTCCCCCAGAGGGAGGGGGTAATGTGAAAATCCTGTGTTACACCCATTGTAACTTAAGAATATTTTCATTGGCATTCCTGTGATAATCTTATAAAAATAACAGAATTGACTTGCTAGTTTTGGCCTGAGTTGGATTTTTTTTTCCACAAAGTAGCAGAAGTTTGGGACAAAGAAAGGTATTGACAGTTCAGTTTAGATACGCTGGTTAAAAAGGCATTAACTAGTAAGTATACAGGTGAGTACAATAAGCACGTAAGATAGCATAGGTGTAAGTAAAAAGAAAATTAAATCAGGGAAGGGATAGAGTGGGAACAGGTGAGAGGTTTTTTGTGAGGTTGCTGCGTGTAACATGATGTTTTTCAGTCTGACAACTACACCTCACACTTCATCACAAATTGTGCTAAGATTTACAAGAGCAAATGGTCACCAAGAATGCTGTGCTTTTGTCTGCTCCAGCAAGAAGATCTGGCTGCTGGCTCCTAGCTGTTCTGCTGCTGCATTGCTACAATGAGGATCACATCCTCAGCTAGAGTAAAAGGATGGATGCAGTTAGATTCAATAGCAGGCTGCACAAACTGAAGAGCTGTATGGCCAAATGAATTCTCAGGTATCACTTGGGGAAACAGATGTCATGCTTCTCTAGGAAGCAGTTCAGAAAATGAGTGGGAAAAGAGCTGATAGTATTTTAGTGAGGAAAAGTGGTTTGTAGGAACTTGAGTTCCCACTAAACTGCATAGATATGGATTAAAATAATGTTACAACTAGGCACAGGTGATCTTGGTAAACCTCAATCACACAGATGCACACATTTCTTCTACATATGCATTGGGAAGAGACTAAAGAATTTGTTAGGATTAAATTCTTGGGTAACAGAATATTCTGTGCAGTGAAAGTAGAAAATACTGCATTTTCACCAGGCGCTTTACCAAGCAAATCCAACACACACTCAATAAACAAAGCAGTTTCCACTTAGTCCATGATGCATTCAAAATCTTTTATAGTTTATAAGAGGATAGTTCAATTGCAGAGTTATCTTTCTGAGGCTTTAATGCTGGAATGTCTTTTCTGGCTGCTACTATCACTATTCTGAATAGGCATCATTCTTAAGTCCTATGAAGACCTCTATAAAACACAAGGTAGTGGGGTTATTGTATGGTTTATCAATTATATTCTTCAAGCTTTGTTCTGTTTACAGGCCAAACTTTGTGTCTAGATCTTTTTTTAGAATTTTTTAGCTATTCCAGAAAATCTGGTATTAATTACATGGATCTCTTGCGGTAGATGTTGAAACTACATTTTGCTGTTGTTTAACAAATTACAGAAACTATGAAAAATTACTTTACACTGGAATTCACTATTATAATAAAATACCAAGGCATTCTAGACATACTGGGAAACACCTACTCAAAACTGATTTCATACAGAGCCTTTGAAACACTTTCAGCATTTTATTACTTGTCCTCTCTATGAGATTTCAAAGTATCTATTTCAGCATTATTTGGGCTACTTACATTTCAGTACTTTAGTGTTTTCTGGATCCCTTTGTTAATTTATTAAAAATGGATACTGTTGGTAATATATTTGTTCTCATCTGATCTGCAAGATGTAGCAATCTAAGTCAAACACTTTGGGATTTTTTAACATTACAAATTAATAAAGAGATTTTCTATTACGCATGAATATTTAATTCTACCCCGTAACAGAAAATCAGCCATTCTTTCACCTTCCACACACAATAACATATTCAGTGTTAACACATATTATTTAATCAGTTCTGCCCAGACCAAACTGAAAACATGACTTAAATAAGGGTATCAGCTATTTTCTTATACACTTTCAATTGAGGGGTGAGGAGACTGGAAAGGGTTAGAACCACTTTGCTAAGCCAAGATTCCAACTTTCCTGCTTCATTTAGGGACTTTCTGGAAGCAGGCCAGCTACACAAGTAAAAGTAAGATCAGAAATTACTTCCCAATGTTTTTCATTGATAAGAACAGAAAAATTCCATGTACAATATGGCAGACTAATATCTATTGTGGTAGGGAAGTGTGTGTGTTTTGGACATTTAATGGTACTCTGATGTCTCCAATGCTGGTTTTTGCTCTATATTCTCAAACAAGCCATTCATTATAATTTTGAATAATTTCATTTATTCAAAATCTTAAACTGCTTTCTCATCATATTGTTTTTATGTAAAAGTGGAAGGATTGGCATACCTAAGTTAAAACAGGAATTTTTTCACTGATGTATTATTAATTTCCACTCCTGGTGTGCTGGGGTATTTTTCTTCACATAACAGCTGAAAAGAAAACTTTGTGAACAAAGACTGCAAAGTCTTCTACTGAACAGCCAAGGGTCTCCTTATTGCTTCCATTAAGCTTACAATGACTGATCTTTGTGTGACTATACCTGAAACTTTTATTTTTCATCAGTCTGGGCTATGTGATTTATTTTTCTAACCTCCATCCAGAACTGCAAGTGCTGTGGACTCTGAACTCCCACTGCAATTAATCAAAAATTCTCCCCACACATTCCAGTGCTTTTTTTCAACACTAAAGCCTTTTTCTACCAGTTCCCTAAAGAAAAATATTCCATGGATGAATGGACTTCAAAATTAGGAATCTGATTCTGATCAAACTACATGCATTTAACTCCTTGAGTATGGATACTATGTGCCCCACTTCCCTTTTTGCATCTCGCTTCTTTACTGAAAGAAACCCACAAATGTACAGTGATCAGATCAGAAATAAATAACTGATTAACTGTGTTGTTTTTTTTCAACTATGACTACTTCCCACATAAAACCTGAAAATATTCTCTCCTTAAGCAAGAAAAACTATTACAAGCTTGATTAAGTTTGGCTTTAAAACCTCTCTGTTGGACTCCAAAATTCTCTATCTTGTCTTTTGTATTTGTCTACTCTACATCTTAAAGAACAGGTTTATACATATAAGTGTGATGTTTTTAAACATGACTACAAAAATGTTAAACTAGTCTCTGTGTTAAAAACATGTAGAGCACTTAGTTACACCAGCTTCAATCTCAAATACCATGAGAAATCAATTCTTAACTGAAAGAGGAATTCTGAAAATAGACTTGTTTGTTTGGGGAAACTTCTTGTTTCCTCAAATCAAAATCAGCAAATTATTCAGCTTAATGTAAGGCCAAGAGTGGTTTCTTAGTCTTAACAGAACTTGCTTCATGTGAAGGAATTTGTTTTCTGTGATGGTTCTGCAGTCATCAGCATTATTTGAAAACAACATCTTGAGCACTTGCCATTTAATGGAAACTGCTGTTTTACAATTGACTTGCTCTGCAATTTCTGAAACCAAACCAAGCCAATCAAGCAAAGGAAACCTCTTTCATGAATCTGTTATTTACATGTAAAGCAGACAGGAAAAAGATATTTTGTTAGCTCTGGAGACACTGTTTAAGGAGGTTTTAAAAGATTAGGAAGTATAATGACAGGTGCATAGTGTTCCTTAAAATGAGACGGGAAGTGAGTATGAGAAAATTTTATGGCATCATCCTTCTATAAAACTAAGTGAACAAACTGTTCTCTCTTAAAAATGACTATACACTCACATTTACAACCAAGTATTGTCCCTTTACTTGACCTTTAACACATTGTACTGCATTAATTGCCTTAACTATTCAATTCAAGAAAGCCAAGTACTGGGTTGCTTCCATATTCCTTCTGTCTGAGGTTATTTTTTAAAATATTTTCCCAAAATATTAAACTCTGCCATTGTATTGTATTCAACAAAGCTCTGAAGTTCAAGCAAGCCAACATTTGTCACCATCTCAAAACTTAACATCCTCACTGTGCGAATATTCAGCTATCTTTCTAGCAAAACCTACCTCAGCATACACCAGTGACTGTGGCACTCTCCTTAACACAATTTCCAACACACTTATTATTACATTCCAACTGCTCTCAAGGAAAGCCTATTACAAAGCCCCAATGAAAAAGGTACTTTCTTACTTAGAGCTGGCATCCCCTTTTCAATTCTCCCTGTCTCTGCACCCAAAATATGAACTAAGAACAATATGAAAGTAATGTCAGTATCTAGACAGATTATGTGGACATCTTTGAGAACTGAAGCCCACTTTGATTGCATGTTTTCTATTGTTGAAATTCTCAAACCCACAAAGACTGACTCCCTCAAGATAATAAGTCCTGGATCTTCCAGTGATGAAGCCTGGCAGAGATCCAAACTAAACTAGACCGAATAAAAGGAATAAATATGGAAGAGATACTAATGAAAATCTAATATTGAAAATCTGACTCTGAAGTTCCAAGAGAGCTTACATTTCCCACTGATTTCATATTACTTACTTTTTATTATACTATTTAAGCGCAATTACTCTGATTCTGCAGATATTGAAAATATTATCATCTGAATAAACAATGCTGCAAGCCCAAAGACAGAAACATAACAGCATAAGCCTACTTCTCATAAAGAGGGAGGGGATTTTACCACCCGAATGTAGATTTACTTGGCAATAACAGTCAATAGCAAAAGTAAGAAGCAAGTAATTCAAAGTAAATATATTTTACCCATGATTATAGGTTTATGATTATAAAGATTTAACTCCAAGGTTTGAAGAGAGGATCAGAGAGAAATATCCCAGTGTTATAGAACAAAGCGATTAAGAGAAAAGTAATTTGCCATGTGTGACAATTAATAAAAATGAAGCCAAATATAAAGCATATGCCCACTGCTATGATACATGCCATGTTGTTACCAGTATGACTCTTCAAAATGCACCAAATAGAGCAGCAAGGTGTTTAAAGTCACCTCCTACAACAACAGAATAAAGCAGTGTTCTTGTGGCTCTCTTTTTCATTACTTTTTTGCCTAATTTGTACACACATGCTGTGTAAACTATTAAACTGAAAACTGTAAACTTGAGTTCATAAATGAACCCATCAATGACTTCTATTTCTTCTCTTTTAGTGTTTATCTCAATCACCATTTCCCTGCATTGAAGATTTACTTCAGGGGCTATTGAAGCATATCAGTGCAGTGTTCAAAAGCAGCCTGAGGAGACTGGTGGGAACAGCAGCTCTCTCTCACATCTGCATCCTATCAGATTGTCAAGTAGAAAGTTACCATGAACTCCATTCACTGTTGTTCACCCAGATATTTTAGACATTTTATCAGAAGTGCAGAGGAATAGGAATTCAGAGTAATAAGTTTAAACGTTTTGAAGAAGCAGGTATGTTTAAACATATTAAACAAATAACACATTAAATATATCTAATTCTCTTTATTTTAGTTCAACATTTAATGCTTAATAAAAGCTTTTCTGCTTTCATCATCCTTGGCCAGACCATCTAGTTTTAGGCTTCATGCAAAACTCAATAGAAATGTCTCACTATAGGATTTGGACCACAGCCTAACATGAAAAACTATAATTGACATTAAAAAAACCTCATCAAGTGACCTGAGTGCTGGTCATGCACAGTTTCTGTCATAGAAACAAATTACCTACCTCACTATCCTCAGACAAAAATTTCAACAGAAATGTAAAAGTTGCTTAAGGTGAACACCTAAAGTATGGTATGGAAAGAACACTACCTATGAGTGACTACAATATCCAATCAGAAGAAAGCAGGCAAGAGAGTGGAGAAAGCTCTTCTTAGTTCTTTTTATTAATAAATCTAGAGTGTTAGTTTTGAATCATTTTTCAAGGTGGTCCCTATCAGGCATAGAAACAAGAAGTAATCTGAAAGATTGTTCCAACAATACTGGCCTGCATCCCTCTAACATATATTTGAATGCAGGAAGTAATAAAACCTGTCAGATAATGAAACAGATCACAGTATTTTTCTGGAGGGAAGGAAAACGTTAAGTACAAGGCCTCTTTTGGTCAATGTGTTACTTTATAGAGGTAGTGTCAGAAAAGGCAAGACGTGATCTAAAAACATATAAGTGTTGCTTGGTGAGTTTTGGCTCTAACACAGAACCCCAAAAGGAGAACTACAAACATAAAATAAGTTAAGGCACAGCAAAACACCACTTTACTTTCTAAGTCATCATATCATTGTACTCGCAGAAGAATGGATCAGAACAAAAGCAGACAAAGCCTAGTGGGAAAAAAGCAAGGGCTGTATCTGACTCTCCCTGCCTCCTAATAGTGTCTCATTCTGAGTATGATATACTATAGCCTGATAGGAATTAGGAAGAGGCATATTAATGCTGCACTGTGTAGGTTGGAACCCGCTTTATAGACCTGCTTAAACACAGCTCAGCATACTTAACAAGTTGGTAAGTGTTCCTTTCCACACCATGCGATTTTTTTAGAGGGCATATTTCACTCATGGAAGCAAGAGAAGAATGAGTCATGAGTGATTTCATAACAGCTCTGCAGAAATTAGTCTAACACCATGGCTGTAGGAGAACTAAGCTGGACAGGCTGTCAAAGCACAGATGAACAAGGAGAAAGAGTCCAAAAACACGAGCAAGAAGCATAGAGTAAAAAGGATAGAGTCTGTATAAACAGGAAACAAAGGAAATCTTGCATTTCACCCTGACCATGGCGTCTAATTGCTATGGATTAAAAAAACTGCAAAAATTCCTTTCACACTACCTATGTGCATAACCAAATAGTTATTTTACTCTACAGTCATGTTCATCTAAATCCACCTTGTTATTTTCCTGTAATAGCATTATTTCTTCTACAAAAGCCAGTGACTAAGTCCAGAACTATGGTAGGCTCCTATGACAAGAATGGCAGAATTTTCAGACAAGTCATTTGACTTTGGTCAGGAGTTCAGTCAATAAAAGTTAGTGACTGCTCTCTTCAGGGTTTTTCTAATAAGGACTCTCATCGGTTATCTCAATTTAGCTACAGTCAATATAAAGAGCTCCTCAGAGAAAGCATTCCTTCTTATTCTAATTACTCCAGTTGACCCTAGTGCCAAGGTCTGCAAGACTGCTGCTGGCCTAGAGTTCAAAAATTATTGTACCTACTTCCTTAAGAAACAGGCTATTCCAGATCTCCTAGCTCTTATGAAATCCATGAAATCTGTTTTGGTAGCTGCGTGGTTGGCACTAGCATCAATCATTGCAAGTTTTTCAGCAAAAGTTGCTGAGCAGTGCGTGCAAACCAACAGGGAGCCCTTCAGCATGGTTCAGGCTAGTTTCAGTGCAGCTTCCCCACAGTGTGCAGGGAAAAGCTGAGAAATGTTTTAATACCTGCAAGTGTTAAACCTAACGTGAACCTTATACCTGGTCACCTGATTCAGACATCAATTTGATGCAGCAAAGATTAATGGAAAAATTAAACAACTATAGATGTGATCAGCCTTCTGGAAATAAGAAGTATAGGAATAATTAGGTAGGAAGTCTTTTTGTCCAAAAAAAAAAAAAAGGAAAAAAAATAAATCTCTTTCAAAAATATTCTGCTAAGTAATTTCTGGTAAGTGTGAAAACATTTGATTGTTATTGCCTTTAAAACTTTTAGAAAACCTTTGTTAAATACTGAAGAAAATTCAAAACAATTACTTAAAATTTTGCTTTGCTTTTCAGTGAATTTTTTTTTCTCCACCATTAAAGCATTCAAGCTAAAATTTTTATCCTGTCGCTTTTCTTTAAAATTAATACGCCTGTAAGTTTCAACAAAAACAATGTATTTTTGGGACAAAAATAAATCTTATTTAATAACAGCAGCTCAATTCCTTATCCAAACAGCTTTCCAGTAACGCTGATATTTCTTTCTCTTTGTAGTTTTCTTAAGTGTTATTATGCAGCACATTCTGTGGCGAGACAGAGTGCTGGAGATCCATTTGTAGCATGAAAAGCTTTTGGGTGTGTTAGACAGCTCTCCTGTGACTCTCATGACTGCTGGCTTTTCTCCATCCAGGCAGTTCGGATCACCTCCTGTAGTCAGACTCAAAACTATTCAGCCAGAACAGCCAAAACAGGCTCTGACAGTATGCAGGACTAACAGCAATTACAACATTTTGTAGCATGTGGTAATTGAGTCATTAAAATCAGGCTGCAACAACTACATGAAGGAAAAGTTCTTATAATAGCTCTGATGGTAACTGCTTGCATATTTCCTTCAGTCTGGATCAGTTATGAAAGGTGCAGAGCAGTGCTTAATGGTCGGCTGGAATGTGTTCCGACAGAGCCACTCTGGTACCACTTGCACTTGTGCAATGCCACATAAAGGTGATATCAGCCTGATCTAAATAAAACTGTGCTCACCTCTTCCACTACGGAAGAGACCACACCACACTACAGACTAGTAATGGTGACAGTCTTAAAACTCTGTTCAGATCGTCTGGTAAATCCGGCTTCAGCCTGAACTCTAAACATAACTACAATGCAGTGCCAGCAGCAATTTTAAGCAGTTTTTAGTTATGGAAATGGCAGAGGGCTGTTGGTAAGTAATCAGACAACTCCTAGGTTCTTCACCACCTATGACTTGCAAACATTCGCCAGAAGTGAGTTCATTTATAACCAGACAGAAAATTGCACCTTTTCTTTCAAGCTTCCTGACTCTTTGCAAGTGCTACCTCTGAGGCAACTGATGAAAGAAATGCAAAGTAATAACAGAAAAAAATACAAATAATTAAGCTGAAGAGAGCTGATTATACAAACCTTCCAAGTGGGATAAATCAACAAAACTAAATACCACCGTGCTTACATTCAAACCTTATTGATAGAGTAAGAATGGTCTTATTTCGCCTCACCTGTACAGATAGGGCTGTGAGGAAGGCACTTCAGCAAAGTATAAGTGACAGAGTGGGCTGAGTGATACAGGCATGATGAGAGTCATTACGAGGGGTCTGGAAAGCCAGCCTTGCAGCACCTACTGCTTTTATCACTACAAGGTGATAAAAATATGAACCACACGTTCACATCCCTTCCCTGATGGAAGCAAGGCCACCCTACACCGTGTGTATCAGGACTGCAGCAGGTCTGCTACCTACAGCAGACTGCTGCTCAAAGCAACTCTCTGCTCTGTATGAAGCTATCCTTCTCCCAGGACTGTATCCCCAACACTCACCACAGGTCCAGTTTCATTTCAAAAGCAAAAGCAGCAGCAAAAAGGGGAAATCACCTTATTCTGGCTGTAATCTATGACTCATAGCACAGATGCAATGTAAAATGTTATTATTTCATGGAACATGATGACAATAAAAAATCCTAGTTCCAGTGTACAAATATTTAACATTATTTTGTCTCACAGTTAAATCTCCTTTACAGTTTTGTTTTTCCCTGCACATGAAAACCTTGCTACTTCATTTGCAAGCAACAAACTGCCCTGTTCTGAGAAAGCAGTTACTTTACAGGAAGTAATAATATCACAAGTTTCTTGGTATTTGGATCACTAAAAAAACAAAACTAGCACAACAGTGTTATCTTCTGCTTAGAGCTGACATCTGCATGGTCTTTCAAATAGAAAGATCTACAAATCTCTGATGTCTGAACCAGCTGATCGCTGAACTGCCCCCCAATAAGAAATAATCTATTTATGTGACCATATCTGAGTTGATATGAGGATAGGGGGAAGTGCTCTGTCCTTTTAGGGAGAGAGGTAGGACCATTTTTCCTACGTCTACCAGATCTGCATTGGGCAGAATAAGAGGTTTGTTCCCTCATTTGCAAGAAAGAACTTATAGCATATATGGTGCATTGCAGACTATCTCAGTTCCTTCTGCATCACAATTTCTTTCTGTCTCTTCTGCATTTCAGAAGAAAGAAGAAATTATTCCATTCCTTTTGCAATGATGGCACTTTTCCCCCCTTCACAGTCTGAGGGAAAAACTGTCATTTGACACATTCACCAAGGTGTGAGAGGGTGGTCATGTTGCAATTGAAATGGTTGTTCTGCTAATGTTCACAGTTGTGAGGAATTACCACTCAAGTCAGCTGCTCAAAGCTTTCATTACATTTTATTAAAGAACCCAAAGTACCACTCAGTCCTTTCCATTGCTTGTCAACATGATCAAACACATGTTATTATTTTCAGGTCCATTTTTACTAAATGCAGTCTTAGTCTAGAGCACTGGAGCAGGAGAGTAATTGCATTGTATGACTTGTATGACTCTAAAGATTTACTAATAATGTTAACACCTGTACAGTGTGCTGGTAACAGGCAGTCAAGTTTACCACAATTTTTCCCTCTGACCAGACCAGTGCCTTGGCTACCACAAAGGATCTGTGGTACAAGAAATGCTAGAATTAGTGGACACCTGGATAAATAAAATCTATTTGGGGAGTCAACATGACTTCTGTACAGTGACATTTTGCTTATAAACTTCTTGGAGTTTTCTGCAGCCTTCAGTTGTGCTGTGTGGGTTAGTATGACCCAGCTGACATATTTCACTTGGATATCCAGAAAGGTTCTGGAAAAGGCTTTCACCATAACCCTTAAAGGCCACTAAGAAGCCACTGTACAAAAGTGAAGTTTTGGCACGAATAAGTGACTGGCTAAGAAGTAGCGCATTGGAGCAAATGTGAAGGTGTAAAATCACAAAAAAAATTCACCACTAGTCCCACATGGGTCTTCTCTAATATTTACACTAATTAGTGTATCGAGAAAGTATCTGGAAAAGCAGTAGAAGAGTAAAAAGTTTGCTGATGATGGAAAGCTCCTCCAGATAGCAGATACCTTGAAGGCAAACTGTAAAGAACAGGAAAATGAATCTGTTATAGAGCGACTAGGCAATAAAATGACAAATAAAATTCATAGATAAGCATGACAGTGCCCTGAGTGCACTAAAAGCCTTTAATTAGCCTTCAGTTCTTGCTGGACATATGCTGTAGTGTATCTTCTTCATCTCACTCTGTCCATTAACTCAGCCCAGACATGGTGAGACTGTATCCAGTCAGTGAGGACCCTGTCTGTGCTGGGGTCAGCCTGGCTTCCAGACCCTCCTCCATCATGGACAATGCATTCCCATTGCTCCCAGCCAGGTGACAGTCCAGGGCATGGCCCTGCCTGAGTTTAATGAAGGTGTCGAGCCACAGGAAGAGGATGCATGGATGTGGGTCCTGGTTGGGGATGGCCAGAGCAAAAGAGCCAGGTACTCTCAAACTGGGAAATAGACAATGTAATGGAAAACAGACAAATGTCTACAAAAGGTTTGTAGGGAAAAGAGAGATAAGGAGTACCTGCTCACTGTCCTCACTTAGTGACCCTTTGTTATAGAAGCCAGTTTCTAACTAGGTGGTCCTTCATACAGCAGGAAATGGACACATGGCACTCCCTGCCTGAGGACAACTGTGCATGTGTGAGTTCAAAGGGAGTGGGCAACTAGTTGGCAGAAATCCATTGTGGACTAAACAGGCAAGCCACACCAGCCTCAGTTAGATCTGCATTCCCAACACGGAAAGAGGTGAAGACTGGGAGTTTTGAAAAGTATTGAGTACACAGGCCTTGCTTTAACTCTTCTATTCCAGATGCCAGATATGAGCACTGGGCTGGTTTTACTCCATCTTAAAGAAGTAACAGACCCACTTCTGTTCCAAAGGCAGATGGGCATCAAGACTTTGTCCACAGTTATAGGAAAAAAATTATTTCATATAGTCTGTTATCTAAAAACTGACACAGTTATTAAACATTTCATAATTTCTAGAAGACTCATTTGTCTTACCACTAGCTACAAGTCTGGAGAATAAGAAAAACAACCTCAGCTCTAAAGGAAATCCTTTTTCAAATCTGGTGTCTTAAGGATTACGATCCTTGTTCACTTTGAGGATGTTGGCACCAAAGGCACTAAGGAAGCAGGGGGTGCTTGGCACTGCATGCCAGTTCCAGTCTTTCATCTAGCAGACTATCCTGACATCAAAGATATCTTACCCTTTACTAATTATATTTATTTGTTTACTTTATTTATTTATACTTTATTTACTTTATATGAAGAAGTAGGAATCTCTCCACAAAGCTCTGGGCACCCTGCCATTATCTCAGACACACAGAAAAATTTTATGCATTTCAGAGAACCCCACTTCCTAGAAAAATGCCACCTTATCCCAAACTTCCATCCACACAGGACCTGCTCATCCAGACTCATTCAGAAACTAATGCTGCAGTAGTAAAAGCCTTAACATCTTTTCCCTAGATATTTTCCTGTCACTCTTTTGCTAAGAGTAACATTGAATAATCCTCTATTCCAAATGCCAAGTGTTTTGTTTTCTATTTCCAACAGGACTACACAAATCAATTATCAATAAACTAAAATTACGTTGCATTAAAAACAAACTCAAAAAAGCAAACAAGCAAGCAAAAAACTCCCCCAAAACCCAAACCAAACTGAATACAAAAATGAAGTGAGGAAAAAATATCTTTCAAGTGATAGGAGCATGCTGGAAGTACAACAAGAGAATCTCTCTTCATTCCTTTTTCCCCCTTTTGATTACTAAATACTGTGTTCTGGTGTTACACAGGTTGTATAGAACCAGGTTGCAGTTGTTCTAACTGCCGGGTTGTTCAAAGGCTGCAATAAATAATTAAATGGTAAAGGAAGTTCTAGTCCTAAGCAAATTGCTTCACAGGGAAGTAGTTTGATTGCTACAATCACTGTCAATTTCAGCTTCCTTAAAATGTCTCAGAAGTATAGCGGAGAACATCTTGATTAACTAGGAAAGCATGAAACAAGAAAAATAAGCAAATTACATTTTGTTAAGAGGACTTTCTGCTCTGAATCTGGGACACATTAGAATTCTAACTACATACCTCTAAGAGTAATTATAGTTTTATCTACATATACACAGACATCTCAACAATATAAACCCCTCCCAGAAACAGTCAGACACCATTAGGGTTGCACAATCAAGGACAACTGAAGTTAGGAAATGCCAGAGTTAACCTTACTTTGGCCCTTGTGCACAGATAATTGAAAAAAAATCTTCAATTACATAATCACATACTACTGTTTTTGCAGGATCTCATTCAGTGCACAGGAAGGACAAACCCCATGAAATAAGCAACTTTGCAGTATCCTGCTTTACTTCTGTTCTTCGATGTGTTGCCCTCAGCCTTGAAGCGATTCCAGCTCTCTCCTGAGGCATTCTCACTGACTTCCTCATGGTGTTCATTAATAAAACATCTGAACATTTCTCCAAGAGTTATTTTATTTAAAACCTTACAGTATGTATACCATAGAAGAAGTATTCTTAAACTCATTTTACAGAAGTGTATCTGGGGAATATTAAGATCAGAAAAATCTTCTGATGTTAGGTGTCTCAGACACACAAGACCAAACTTATTTGTGATTTGCAGCACTATGAAGAGATTAATGTAGTCAAAGACAGTTCCTATCCACCTCAGCTGCAATCAGGGAGGCAAATCATTCTATAGGTTTAAATTAGTCACAGAGACTGAGACACATTAAAGGCAGGCACGAAATTCATTTGCTGAGCCACCTGTAACAGAAAATAGAGACAGAATTCAGTTTTCTAGCACAGCCTTCAGCCATCCTCGCCGTGAGATCTCTTTTCAATCCAGTTCCTCAGTCAGGGTACATATTTTACCTCTGGCCACACTTTAAGCAAAGACCTTAAAACCATTCTTGTTTTCAGCCTCTTGGCATGTCTACTTTGTACAAAACTGAAGACCAATGACATAAAGCAGGTGGCTTTGTAATACACCCTGTATGATCATCATGGATGTGAAAATGGAAAAATCC
This sequence comes from Sialia sialis, assembly GCA_009812075.1. Classification (NCBI taxonomy): domain Eukaryota; kingdom Metazoa; phylum Chordata; class Aves; order Passeriformes; family Turdidae; genus Sialia; species Sialia sialis. The sequence goes on along the minus strand of VRYO01002297.1, from coordinate 39,805,519 downwards.
ATAGGCAAGGTGAATTCTTCAAATCTATTATTTCCTAATCACTGGGTTGCCAGCTTTCTAGCCTTAGGATCTTCTTTTATATATTTTCTTACTAAAGTCTTCTTCTATTATTTAAAATAAGTCAAAATTGAAAACTACCCTTATGTGACAAGCAGAGGAAACCTTCCCTGCTGGTCAACGACACAGGTTTTTGACATATCAATTAAAGTAGCAACTGCTGATTCTACATTATAATTCTCTATTTCACTAGCTGAATCTCAAGCTTTTCCTCGCCTCCTGTCACATAAGACAGGAAATTACTGCAAAATAAATAAATGGGAATGTCTTCCTCTTTGTAAGAATTGGTGTGATTAAAAGGTTGTGTTACTTTAAAGCAGTAACAGACAAATAAGAGTCATTTAATAGCATGTGGCATTTCATAAATAAACACAGTGTGTCATAATTAGAAAAGATAGATTACTAAGATACAGCATTACCCATATATAATTGGGAGCCTGGATATTCACTGAAACATCTTTTATTGCTGCTGATAAAGAGGTGCTCACAATGAAAGCCATTATTCATTCAAGTCTCACACACATATATTTTTCCATGACCAAAGCAGCCTATACTCACAAACATAATTTACTTAAAGCATGGACAAAGGCTCTGTGCTCTATGGCTGAATTTATAAATCTGTCAGCGCACACAGGAGATCCACCTGCACAATCCAAATAAACCCAAAACCATATTTCCATATGGATGTTTGTCCTTAATCTAATACAAAGCGTTAGTTCAACATTTGATTCTGTTAAACATAAACATATAATGTTTTAGGATCATTTTTATCATTAATAATTAATAATAATTGTATTTTTAAAGTAACATCAAAGAACAAGCCAAGCAGCTTTATTTATGGCAGTACACGAGCACAGGGTAATGGTTGATGCTACCTCCAGACTATATATCTCCAGCAGTGACAATGCTAACTAGTACAGTAATTTCACAACTATACGCCGCACCTGATTATAAGCCGCACATCCGGGTAGACCACGGGATTTGTCCAGATATAAGCCGCACCTGTATATAAGCTGCATTTTTTTTTAAAACAAAGATCCATGTGCGACAAAGTAACGAGTTAGTAACAGAATCGCACCAGCAGCGGGGGTTTGGTGTCAGGTGCTCAAGTTGCAACAGTTTTCATAGACCAGCAAAGCCTTAAAAGGCAGCCCCAGGCACCCCCCCCGGCCGCCTCTCACTTCCAGGTTGGCATTTCGCTGGGATTTGTCCATAGATAAGCCGCACCTGATGATTAGCCGCACCACTGGGGTAGGCTGGATTCTTCAATGAAAAAGGTGTGGCTTATAATAATGAAATTACTGTACTTGTTTACTTATGAAAGCTCATGTTACATGAAGAAAAGTAACGAAATACCACCATTCTTATTATTTAATATTTATCTTATGACTTAGGTGGACAATCCTCTTTGAGTTGCATTACAGCTTTAAAAACATAACAGGCAAATTTTTAATCTTACCAAAAGTTTCATATGTGTAATGCATACCATAAGCCCAAGGAAGGTCCATAAGTGAACACATTTTCCCCGTCAGTGTTTAGACTGGGCATATTGGTCTTTGGTGGTTTTCGTAGTTGTTGACAAATAGATAAGTATAGCCCATCAGTAGTAGATAATAGTGCATGCAGAGTATCTTCCTGCTTGCCAAGAAACTGGTTCTTGAATGTGTATAGCACCTCAGCCATACAAACTCTTCTTGTACAGCATTTGACTGTCATACTTGTTACCACCAGTATTTGTAGACACACTCCTAAGCTACAAAGATGACGAGAATTAAATTATGACAAAGTATAAAGAACAAATTGCAAGTACCAGAGAAGAGCTTCCTGGCAAGAAAAAGAAAAGTTTCATCAACTGCTATTAATTAGTTTATGTTTGTGACTCACAAGGGTCACATTTTGATGACTAGATTCTAGTTTAAGACTTTTTTAAATTACAGTATGTAACACTATTTTTCCATTCTGCTGTCCTTGTATAATTTCTTTTATTGAATTCTGCAAAGGAAAACTAATTGAAATCTAATGTGAAATACCACAGATTTCTAAACACCTGATTTTCTTTTTTTTTTTTTTTTTTTTTTTAAGTTTGGCTTGATCCCTGCTAATAAAAGATGTTTCTTCAGAATTCCACATATTTCAAGTGAATAAACACAGTAGCTGATTAAGATAAGAAGCATTGTAGACCTCACCCGAAAGATTAAAACTCTGGCCAGGCTGAGCTGTCTTCTCACTAGAAACACACACACTAAAGTAAAATAAGAGGAAAGCTCAAAAAATCATGCCACTATAATCAAAAGCAATTCACTTCATAGGGAAAAACAAAGCTTTCCTCTGCACATTAGGACTAAAAACCAGAGTGGGTGTCTGGATTCTTATGATATTTTAACTGACTCTGACAGCTGCTGAACAAATCCCAAACAGACGTAGTAAACCTAGCTGAACAAGAGAGTGATAAGAGCATAAATGCTGGCTTCTCCCTGGTTCAGTTTTTTAAGAATGCTGAGAATATTCATTTAACACTGAATCTCTGGGAATCTGAGGTGCTCTGGTTCCCACAAATGGTACCATGTCGCAGAAAAAGCAGGAACAGTGCAGGAAGAAAATGTCTTTCAATATCAGTTCTTCCAGAAGAGTTTGTACATCTGAATTTTTTGCTGGAGCTCAAGTGAATTCTTAAGTACCAAGAAAGGATTCACATGACACGGGGATTACACGGACAAAAAACAGAATACAAAAACCTCTTCCATTTCACTGGGTGAGATCACAGTAATCTGCAGACAAAACCCACAAGTTACAACATATAATCATTGCCAAGTTTACACAGCAACTCTTCTTTCATTCTTTAAGCCATTTTCCTTTCTGAAAACTGAACAGTGATGCAGCACCATGCAAGTTAAATCTTTTAAAGCCATGGGGCAGAACAGGAGCACTACTTGGCCAAGACACAAACTTTCAAATAGTTTATGTTTGGACATTTGAGAAGGGATTATCCAAAGAGCTTCACAGTGATGTAATTCTGCTCTTATTCAAGCATAGTAAAAACGTGCACTGACTTTGGTGGGATCCAGTAAAATGGATGCTATGCAATTCATGGAGGAACCACCAGAACATACACGAACTTAAGAATTTCCTTATATTTTAGTCCAGAAGCTGTGCAAAACTATTTGAAGATTAAATCAGATTCATCACCATTCCTAAGCATAAAAAAGCAAAGCACACACTTTCTATGAAATTATATCATTATTTTCTCAATAATTTTGTTAGCAAGTTATTTTCCTTTACTTTCTTGAAAAGAATACTTATTTAAGAAAATTAATGCTTTTAAGAGAACATGACAAAATTTTAAAATTAATGTTGTAATTTTCTCCTTCAGATTCAGCTTCAGAATATTTATTACACCAGAAAAATTATTAGGATTATAGGGTAAGATAAATGTTTTGAAAACAATAGCTTTATAAACTGGACTGTCCTCAGCTACATTTCTGGCATCTGCTGCATTCCATTGCTATGATGTGCTATTCAGAAAAGATTTATGCAGCCAAGCATTATTTTCCTAAGATCTCGAGTTCAGCTATTGATTCAATGATTAAATTGCCTGTAATTCAATTTTGTTAAGCTCTGAAATAAAGACCAACTTCAAATACTTTTGTTGAAGATAAGAGCCAAAGGAGTCAGTAAGCACAGGAGTTGTGTAAAATAGAATACTTGTATCACATACATCAACATTGCCAATAAAGAGCAAAAGAAAGCCACTCAAAACTAAAGACAACTATGCCAGATATTATGTGCAGGTAACTTCTAAGCTACTAGACTTTGGCCAGAGATTTAGAAATTAATCATTTGGTATTACCCACATGAAAAATATTTTATTAGAGAGAGGGAGTGTATACATAGAGAGATGTTTGCCTTTTTAATCCTTGGTAGTATCTTTTGATTGCCATGTGCCACCAGAAGGAGAAATTTATTATTCTATCCATACAACTTCACAGAGACCTTTCCAGGAATGCGGAAGGGTTAAATGCAACTTGCTTATAAAGTAGTGAAATAATCACTTAACAGTAGAGCAATTCCCCATATGCAGAGACAGAGGAAAGGCCTGACCAGTGGCATTTCTGACGTACAATGCCTTTGCCAGCTCCAATAGCAAGATTTTAGCAGAAGCACAGCCAACCCAAAATATGATCAAAATACTAGACATCATGGAAATGGTGTACTGCCAAAATCTGACTGGTCAAAGGAAAAATAAAATACACTTTACAAACCAGTTATATAATAAACTAACCAGACCAGCTAGTGGACATCTGATGGACAAGGTTTACCCATGTGAGGGAGGGGGCTCATTTTTGTTATTGTTGCACTTCCTTTAAGTACCTGTATCAGTCTTTTGTTTTTTTAAACCCCACAACTTTTAACCCATTGCACAAATGAGGTCATTTTTCAACAGCAGCATTTTGCCCTTTTATTTTAGTGTATGTATTACATACATACATGAAAAATAATGGCTCTTTAAACCAAAGTTAAAACCCAAGGTAAGTTAATGCCATTTGGGTGATTTCTTATTCAAAACACTGCACAGGTAGGCACCCATACGCAGAATGAAATCTCTCAGTCATTTGAATTTCATTGTAAAAGACACTGTATTCCTTTCTGTACTTTTAACAACTCATCAGACAAGTGATTTCAGGATTCTCTGTATAATTTCAGTTTCTATGAAATGCAGTAAAATATGTGACTCTCATACTTTGAATACAGAAGATATTTAGACAGGATCAGAAGGAGAAAAACATCTAAATTAAAACTAATTTATAGATTTTTCCTGTAAATTCAAGACAATGAGAAAAACCAGTTGCCCTGACACTTGAAAAAAAGTCACAGAGGACTGGGTCACTTGTACAAATGCCTCTGTGATAACCAGCCATGAGGTCTTTCTCTCCACCTAAAAAGCAAGTTCTGATTAAAAGATGCCTTGAGTTTCATAGTATGGATTTGTCATTGCACAGTTCTAATTAAAAGAGCTCTGAGAAGCCAGAGCATGCATCTGAACAAAAAACTCTGTTCAAGACAGAGAGCTGCAGCTTTCTGTCTGACACCCATTAAGAAGCATATTCATGAGCTGAAACTAGAAAAAAAGTCTGACTGCATTGTATCCTTTCAAAAATTACATTAGCTGTGTGACAATCTTTTCATGGATCCACCCTCTGTTCATGGGTCTACCCTACAAGCAGATATTTAGCTCTGGAAAAAAACCAAAACAGTTGTTTTACAGCCTACTGGGAGACAGCTGGACTGCTTTGGGGACATGCAGAAGAAAAATGGTTTCAAAAATAGGAACTAATTTTTTGTCACTCTTTGATTAAATTATTTTATAATACACATTTTTCAGTCTACAAGAGCTTTCAAACATAAATTTCTCTGAAAATATGACATGCTGACACTTCCATACAATACTAACTGTCCTACATCTTAATTAATATAGCTGTAGTTTTAGAGGATTGTGCAATCCAAGTTACCACTGTGGTGGCCTCTATTGTCAAATTTGACTACTTGCTACACTGGAATTTGGAGAAACCAGTAAATAACTGAAAAGATGTTCAGAAGTTACTGAAAAGGAAATTCACAGAACGGGAATTGGTAAACAACTCTGGGAGCTGAAATCTTGAGAACAATTAGCAAAATTGTTTCCAACTAATGAATTGAAAATAGTCAACATACTGTTTGAGCAGCTGTGGCCCTGACAATAGGGGAAAAAATAAACCAAAAACCTCCCCAAATCCTACAACATGAATGATCATAAAAGAAGTGCACAAGCTCATATTGGTACCAAAAATACAGGACTGGAGCTGGGTTTGGAGTGGCTTGATCTTTTCAGATGGCAATTAAAAGCTATCTAGAGGCCAGACTTCATAGGCAGACTTCTAACTCTGAATTACAGACTTAATTTTCCTGTACTGCAGCGAGAGTTGGAGCTTAGTCTGTCATTTACAGGAACTGAGCAGACCAACAAGCACTGAAACCAGACAAAACAAGAGGGGATTTTGGAAACCCTCCCTTCCCTTGATATGCATGCTTGTATTACCATATCTAGGGCAGGAAAAGTAGTTTTGGTTCAACATATCACAGCAAGGGATGTACTTCTCCAACGTAACTTATCATTGTTACTTTAATATTTTTGTTAACTCTGTAGAAAATGTTCACAGTCTATACCTAAAGTACTTTATTCTCCTCCCACAGGAGAGATACTTTTCTCTTCCATGATGAGAGAAATTCAGAAACAGTTAATGTGAATAATTTAATCTGTTTTAGGCAAGGAATGTAACTTTCCAGATGAGTTTTCTTACATTGCAGTACCTTACTAGATTGTAGATACAATTCCCTCAACTTTATTTTTCAGATTCTTGAAAAATAAACCTCATATATGTTTTCCTTCGTTTTAGCATTGTGGATCCATCTGAGACATCTCTGTGTTGTGGTTGTGTGAAAATGCAAATTTTAACATTTCTTTATCAGAAAGTGATAACTGAGGCCTTGATCTAGTAAGCATCATGTTACACCCCTGTGCAAAATGCTTAAGCAATCCCATTAAGTAAACAATTACTATGTCCTAGCAAAAATAATCATAGACATTAAAATAGGCTAAAATCTGCAAGATCAGCCCTTCTGATTAATTGAGAAATGCGGACTTTACAGTGGTAATTACTCACTTGTAAAAGGTCCATTGAGATATTAAATCAGTCATTTCAATTACTCAGTATTAATTGTGATACACATGGAAATGCACATCACACAATTACTAGACCTGTATGTTAGGAACTTTTACCTGGAAAACTTCTATTTCTAGGTAACACCTTCACTTCATGATTCAATGCTCCTCACATTAGTAATCCACAGAAGAAAAAAAGTGGCATTCGCAAAGACTTCAGTTTTTTAATAAGACAGAAGCACATTTTGTTCTAAAATTTTCATTAACTTTATTGGGAGAAACCGATAAATCCAATAAATTAATTTTCCACATAACAACCTCTACCAGGGCAGCCTTTGGTGAAGCACAGTCCAGACGGCCACAAGTCACCTTGAGCCCAATTTTGGATATACTGCTAAGGTAGGTACTTTTATTATGTGTTGTGATAAATACTATTGACAAACATTCCAGCTTTTGTCGGCTGTGTTTCTTAATTTCTAACAGTGAACAGAGAAAATGAGGCAAAAATAATTTGCAAACAGATACTAAAATACTGTAGGTCATAAAGATTGGACTTTCTGTGACAGGCCGTTCTTTGAGGGTATGTTCTTTATAGGGAGGTACATTATTTAGCCTTTGTTCTAATAAAGGAGTGCAGAGACCCTGTACAGTGAGGTCGTAGTCAGCTTAGAAATGCCTGAGCACATTCCATATCGGTTTGGCTGCGAGGCCGTATCAGAGGAGGGGGAAAACATCACTGTGCTTTTAAGGCAGTATTGTCATGGTTAATGCAATGAGGTTGAAACATTTAAGTGAAAAAGAATTATCAACAACATCAAAAGACTATAGCTAAAAAAAGTAAACAGAGATAATGAAAGGCAGGTTCCTGTGAAATTCATTTCAACAGTAATTTACTTTTATATTAACAAACTGTCAACTAGGGGAAATACAAGAAAGCTGACTTGCAACTTTTTCCCTCCAAGATTTGTATGAACAGAAATTCTAAATACATGCCTCAAGCCAACAAAAATTTAGATATTAAACAGAACATAAGAGGGATAGTTCATGATATGTTTTGTTTAAGATAAATTAAAATATGAAAAAGAAAACCAAATCTGACAGAGAAAGAGGAAAGAATAAAAAAACCTTGGAGCTACTCATTAAATACATAGATTCCTTCTGACTAATCTCTCAGTTACTCATGATTTATATATGCTGCTGTAAGAAAAGAGACTGCCAGACTGAATACTTTTTCCAAACTTTCAAAATTTCCTGATTTTTTCCATAACTTTCAGAAATAAGAATTTCCATGCCTGAGTCAGGGACAGAACTATCAGTCACATTTACCCTGCTCAGCAATAAATGCACACCCGTTCACACCCTTGGGATGCCACAAGAGGAGTTCAACAAAGCACCAGCAACAACTTCATAAAGCCACCCCCTGCTGTACCCGAGGATAGTGCTGAGTGACTGGGTTAATGCGCTGGCACTTGGGTTCTTGCTCTGCACATGGTAAGAAAGAGGAAGATAAGGGAATGTGCTGACAACCACTTCATCATTTTTCCAGTGATAGGATCTTTGGCCCCTGTCTGGAGTAGGCAGCTTGAGATCCGTGGTGAAAAAACCACACTTCCTGACATGGCTGTGCCAGATAAAGCCCAATCCATTTTTACTATGTCACCAACTCTTGCTGCTAGCACTGGTGGCATGAGCAATCCTTCCCATCATGCTGATTTCCCATCTCTTACTAGGCTTCTGAACCCACAGATTCACTCCGAAATGCTCCCATAAACAAGGGAGGACTTTAACTGCTCCATTATCTACACAGACACAGTTAAGGAGCATAACAGACAAAGATGATCTTATACTGTGGATCATCATTAGACATGTAGGTGACGGACCTGCCTTCAGTTTTAATTAATTAAATACAGCATGAAATTTTTCTTTGGATCACCACTAAAATTAAGAGTCCAGGGGCTGCAACAGAATTGAAATTTGCACTTTGGTGAGCTCCTGAGAATTTATTAAACGGCTCTGAGAACATTGCAATGTGACTACAGACATCAGTGCACTTTACTAATGCATGACTAATAGGACAAGTGTTCATTCTGGCATTAGCTACAGTCACAGTAATTTTGTGATAACATGAGCATGCGGCATAATGCAGAAATAGTGTAGTAAGAATTATAGATGTCCTCATGGCTTTATTAAAATAAATATTTTCCTCATTCTGAGTAAAACTAAATATGATTGCGCACCAGTCCAAACTTAAAATATTTATTGACTCTTATGTAATTATAAGTCTATTAATGATGTAAGAAGGTGAAAACTCTTATGAGGATGTTGCCATCTTCTCAATTGTTCAAAACTCTGAAAGTCCATTGCTCAGAAGACACTCAAAAGCCAGACTGGAAAACACTCATGCTAACTGCAATCTGCACTTAAGGTCACTCAGAGAACTCCAGTTCTGCTCCCAAAGAGCGCAGACAACTCCAAAAGACAGCACAATATAGAAACAATAGACATTTTATTATGACAACAGAAGAGCACAAAAGCAAGATGGGGACTAAACTGAACGTTTTTGTGAGGCTACATACACCTGAAGCAACTGATTTTTCCTTTCCATACTTAACTACTGCTTCTTTATGTCAGATAAATTGAAGCCATTGTGACAGGACAAATACCAACACAATTATTTAGGCACAGCAAAAGCACTGTCATGTTCCAAGATGTGTAATTTCCAAAGGGTCTCCTCATTTCCCAGACTTTCAGCCAAAAGAGATTCTACAGTGCAATGACGAATAAAGAACTATAGGTATTAGGGAAGTTTGGAAATTATGTAATGTATTTCTCAGCCCCAGGGAAAGAGGACAGTAGATCTAAACCATTTCTGGTAGATATTACCATACAAGCCCAGGGACTGGGATTTCCCAGTCTTTCTTGACTTCTATTTCACTGCTGTCTAAACCTTCTGATGCTATTTATTTATCCCCTCATTTATCCTCCTGTAATTTAAGCCCATTTTTTTGCCCTTTCAACTGCCTGAAAAGATCAGTCTATCCCTTCCCATTGTACCTACCTCCTAAAATATTCTCAGTTCTTATGCATTCCCTCTTCTGCCTATTATAGACCAAAAAATCTTAGTTCTTTCTGTCTGCTTTCAGTAGTTATGCTTTCTAGAGCTCTGTGACTCTATTTGTTCTCTTCTGGGCTCTCTGAAACCAATGAAATGTACATACAAACAAAAAGTTAGAAATATTTGAGTCTCCTGTAAAAGCGGATTTAATTAATTCTGTTTAGAACACCCCCATTCTAACATCTCAGCTCCTATGCAGCCCTCTCACTGGAAGATAGGCAAGCTGTTTACAAGAGAGGCGAGACATACACTCATCACAGGGAAACTGAGGCACAGCTAAATGACACATAAGACCCTCAGGGACATCTACCCCATACAGGAATGGAACCCTGACAAGTCACTATCTGAGTCGTGCAGTAACTTCACCCTGACGCACAACGCGGCCTGAAGACAGCATGCCCAAACCCTTATGGCTGCTTAGATTTTAACTAAAGTACGTGCTATATTTTTATCATTTTTTTCCTGTTAATAATTTCTTTCTGTTAGTGGCACAATCCCTCCATTGATTCATTACATTTTTGGACTGCACCCTACTTGTGCACCTGCTTATCAGTACCTTACCAATTTGTGGCTGAACATTCTTTCCATGGACCATCTTGCTCCTGTTCTGTTTTCTGCTGTGTAATCCCTCTCCCAAACTTTGTTCCTGAAAGAAGGCCCAGTACCAAAATTTTTCTCAAACAAAACTATAAAATTATTATTTTTTCATTTTTCCATGTCGCAGTGTGACTGATATCTTTATTCCTATGAATAGCCCCTTAAATAATCCATAAAACCTGGACCTGATGATCTTAATCCCTTGCTTGTATGTAACCTCCTCTGGGCAAAGCTTAATAAACACCAATAGCCTTCTAAGCTTACAGCTCACTAGAGAATCTGGATGAATGTCAGGCTTTTATGAGATTTCTACTGTATATTCAGTCAAGCTTAAGCTGCCAGAGAGATTATGAATACCATATGAATCCCCAGCCAAAGTGACCAATACCTTTTAAGAACATGAAATAAAAACTGCAGGAGCAGCAGCATTTCTCACTTTGTCTGTCCTGCTCTATTAGAAAAGGCAGATGAAAAGACTCCAGTTTGCAGCATAACCTGTGCTTTTACATCAACATAAAAAGAAATATGAACTCTGAGGGTCTACAGGCAAGTACTGCTAAATGACAGGTTCTTGTAAAGGTAAATGTCTCATTTTCATTTCAGTCAAGTATTAACAGCAGACTGCCTATCATCTCTTCCACTTCTGAACAGCAAACATCTGTCTACAGAACCTGGGCATTCCCAACATACCTTATTTATCTACATCATTCAGGCAGACAGGGACATATCTTTTCCATTTATTGACAGTTTTGAAGATTTCAAACCTATTCCTGTGGAGGCAAGAAAGGAAAAATCCCCACAGGGATGCACTTGAGACTGGAACACTGACTGCTTTTACCAATCCAACGGCACCAATCATTTTATTGCTGAGGAGGTTAGCCAGGGCCATATATGATTTTATAGAAGTGTATCTTAGAGTTTGGCACAGGGCTTTTGACCTTACTTATCCAGCACCAGCACAGTTAGCCATGGTGTGCTGCAACTAGCTGAATGCACAGGTGAGTTTGTGGTTTGTCCTCACAGGACGCTGGCTGGGACCTTCTGGCTCACGGGGCTTAGGTTGCTGTGTCCCCTGCACTTTCAGTTATCAATTGTCTGTTATGAAGGGGAATCAGCAAAGGATAATAATTTTGGCGTCTGAATGTTCTAGTCACCAGGTAACAGCACACAGCAGATGTAAATTAGAGGAGGTTTTGCTGATTTACTTTGTGCTAAGAATGGCAGCTGCAAGATCAAGCATGGACCAGGAACTTGGGGACACAAAATCCATCAGCCAATGGAGCCACGGGTGACAGCAGATCCTAAATGTGTTTCTGGCTACAGTTGAATGGAAATGGAAAACACCTATTAAAGTGATGTGAATACGGAAAGCGTTACTGCACAGCAACAACATTGTTTCGTTCTCTTAAAAAAAAAGTGTAGGTTTTAAGAATTAAAAACACTACTAAAGAAGTTAGAAGCCCTTTCTATATATAAACATTTTTTATAATACTTTTTCCAATGGCAAGCCTGTCAAAGCAAAACCACCTTGACACAGAATTAGCTGGGCACCACAAGCTGCTCCAAAATTTTCACAGGCTCCAGAATAAATTCCAGACATCTTTTTTTTCCAGAAAAGCAGCTGTATCTCCTAAAATACTTTGCATTCTAGTGATTAGGACAAGAAATCTACTAAATGAAATCCCTCATTCATGTGTTTAAAGAAAACAGAATGTTACATTTCACTGTGCTGAAGTATCACCACAGATCAAGATGATGTCAAGTTTAAACTGGCAGCTCTTTACAGTGTACAGATTTCTTATATATAACTTGCATATACTTTGCTGAGGAATGTTTCTATTATTTGAGTTATAAAAGCTTTTTAAAATAATAAGCACACTCCAGGTATTTTACAACTTTGAACTACAGTGAAGGGTCATTAAATACACAATCGGCAGGCACAAACAGTACTGTGGAAAATGGAAGAACTATATGATTACCCACAGAATTTCAACAAAAAGAAGAAATTCCAAAGAGGCAGGCATTAACAAGGTAAATGCAAAGAAAGAACAGAATGAAATAATTCATAGAAGAAATTCAAAGGGAAAAAAATAGTGGCATTTAATAACAGCAAAACTGTAAAAAATGGCAAAAATAAAATTCAGCTGTAGCAGAACACAGGATCCAAGCTATAAAATCACAAGTAGCGATCATAATGTATCACTTTCATTAAGGTATTATACTGTATTTCATACATACAGAATTCAGAATCCAGCCATACATAAGCATAATGCCAGTCATTAAAACTTAGGCTCCTAGATCATTTATGTATGCAAGAAGATAAATAGCTGACTTACCTGCTTGCTGCATGCAAATAATATATGTGGTAAACAAACAGAAATAGTGCTGCAGCTTCCATTTCCAGTGATAGCACCACATTTCACTTACATGGGACATCCTGTGAGAAAAAAGCAAACAAGAATTCAGGGAATTTTACAAGACAAGAAAATGAGGAAGACTCTGCTGTTAGTCAAACTAGTAACTTGCAGTAAATAAAGTAGTGACAATTATGGATGGCCCTAGCATTGCTTAAATGGAGACAAAGGTCTGCTAAAAAGGGCCAGAAATTATATTGTCTGGTTCTTAGCAGACAGCAAAATGGAAGACTGGTCAGCATTGGTCCTCTAATAGATGTCTGGGTGATATTTTAGTTAAAGAAACAAGAAGCACAGTCAGAGAGTTAAGTTGTAGGTTTGGGGTTTTTTTAATATGAAATTTTACACATAAAACCACATTTATTCTATTTAATTATACATAAGATAAGCATATTTGTAATTAACTAAATAAAGATGGTAGATGATAATTTACCTTTGCCCTTAACAAGGCTTTCCATATTTCAGTTCTAATGTTTTGACAGCCATGATATTTTCTGCTGACAACTTTTATGAAAATCCTAAAACTTTCCTTGCCAAAATCTAGGAGCTTATCTGTGCTGCCAGAGAAGTCAGGGACATCCTGATTATTTAATAAAATAAATGCAGTTACAGAAAAGTCTCTATCAGTTATACCTTGAAGTTAAAGTTTCCTTTCCCTTAAAGCCTAGAGGATATTTAATGGCTAAACCAAAATGTTTCCTCCACTGTGGGCAGAACAGGAAGCAAAATCTTAATAAATTTAATCAGACTTTTAACCATGCATCCAAAATGAACGGTGTTCCACTGCATTCACATCTCATTTTATTCAACAATTCTTAATAGCAAGCAAAAGAAAGTAACAAGTAGTGAAATATAACACACATTATTTTGACCAACTCCTTCTCCTATTTGGTGATAACTGGCTTTTGTTCAGTCAGATATTATCTACCTATACTGAGGTAGATAAGGACAAAACTCTTCCTTCTGCTCCATAGATATTGCTGCAAATCTCCCAGCAAAAGCTGGGGGCAAATATAAAACCTTTTCCAGTGTAAGTTTCTGTTTATTTTCAAAGTGGAAACCAATACAGCTAGATAAACCATTGTAAAAGAACAAGTAATATTTCAGCTTTAAAAACAGTAATTCATCAAAGCATTCCTGTGGGCTAGATGCCAATGGGCCCAGGTAAATGGCACTTCAGCAGACTGCTGTGATCAGTTGGGCTTCCCTTGAGTGCAGTGTTACACAGCACAGGTATCTGGTTACAAAAGAGGCTCAGTTCTTTGTAGATAGTTGTATCAAATCAGGAATCTGAAGCAGATTTATTTTTTCTGAGATATTGTAAAGTCAAACTTAACAAGTGTTGAAGACAAGCTCAGAAAACATGGGGCTCCGAAATACAAGAATCTCTTTGATGAAGCCAGACATACAAAATAACTGGATTATCGAACAATAGAATTATTGTCCTTCAACTTAGTGATCCAAAAATCCCTGCTAAAATCTCAGACAACAGAAAGCTGAGGTTTTGAAACTGTTACTTTCCAATGTATACAATTCATAAATCCACAATAACTTTAATATTAATTTACAAAATGGAGTTTGAACATAAGTCCTTTGAAGACATGAAAACAGTTACACACTCAAGCCCGTATGAACTGTATATATTCTCAGAGAGTGGGAAAATGGAAAGGCTGGGGCTAACAGCATGACATACAAGAGATACAGAAGAATTTGCAGGTACTAATGAGTGGCATCTTGCTGCTTAATCTACCAATGCAAACCTGCAGAAGCAGTTGAATTACTGGTGTTTGTTGCTGGTTAGTTTTGAGTAAGCACATTTAACAGTTACCAGATTAGGAAACAAACATTTATTAATTCAGAATAAATTTGTGTTGATTTTCATCAAACTGATAAATTGTGTGTATTGTCACTTTTGATGTCTCTGTGAGCTCAGACAAACTTTTTGCTCGTTTAATAACTGGAGAATCAAAGACACCACATTTGAGACACTCAAGGGAAAATAACATTACAAGCTTCTGCTGCTTAGCTCTGGTGTGAATGTAACCAGTCACATTTCCCTAGTGCCTTTTTGAAAGAACATGAAATTCTACATTAGTCTGAAAGAGGTATTTAATTTGGCCGATTTCTATTTGTTACTGTTTACTTGCATTGCGGTAATGCTTACAACCAGTACTCCGTGGTACTCCAGGGTGATGTTTGTCTGTTTCCTCATCCTCACCCATGTAAAAAGTGCTAGTCAAGAAAGATTTCAAGAACATGGATAAGCAACAACAGAACAGAGCATAAATAAGAGCAAACAATAAGGCAGAAAGAAGTAGCTATAAACATTTTGCCCCAGAGTAGAAAGCCAGACAATTACATAATTAGTATTAAAAAATACACAATTCTCCATCAAAATAAATAAGCAAATATATAAAAAATAGTAAACTGTCCTCTCCACTGTTGAAGGACATAATTCTCTTTATAACACCTCGTCTCAGTTGACAAGAAAAAGGTTTATCAAACTCTGACAAGAATGAACACAGAAGTGCATGCTACCAAAACACTCCACTAATGTGGGCACCATGAGTCAGACGTGTTTCTTTTGGACAGGACAGTTGAAGAACTGTTTTACAAAGCATAACCACTAGTTGAGTGCTATAAATTAGTGAGGAAATCAGTTATATGTTCCTAGGATCTTGAAGACAAAAAGTCAAAATTCAGAAAATTGACTTCTCACAGCCTTACTCTGCGATGCTTAACACTCCTGTCCACACAAGAAGTTGTCGGGGTGGAAGTCAGATAACACACTGCCAACAAAAAGGCTTCTTCCACAACAAAATCCATGCCTGTTATTTTTATAATTTGACATTTCAGACCATTACGATAAGGAGTTGTAATATCTGATAAATTCTTCCCAGGCTTTAAATAAGCATAACATAGTTGCAGATAATATTCACCTCTTAGTAGCCACCATATTTTTTTAAGGTTCTTTTTCTTGGTTACTAGTGTTAATCTACATCTAGAAGTGAATACAAACAGCATATAAATAATTCAATAGAAAAATCAGCAAACAGTTCTGGGCTTCTTCATAGCTTATCAAGGAATGATATGGTCCCCTGATAGCACTGATTTGATGGCCCAAGAGACTTCTTTGGTCTTGTGTTCTTACTTTAAATGGTATTAAAAAGATGTGTTCTTTCATTTAATACTCATTAACAGCACAGGGAATGAATATCGGAGCAGGAACATAGTAAAACACACCAGGAATTGAGGTAGGCAAAGGGATGGACCTTGTAACAAAGGGATGGATCTGCAACAAAGATCCCAGAATAGATATGGATTATTTCAGTCTTTGGTTATATAAAAATTGCTGAACAGTGTTCATAGTGAGTTTTTTTTTCTCTATTTTGTATCAGTTTAAGTGAAAAACGCCTGTTCTGTCCCCAGCTAGTAACACACCAGCAGTTCTGAAGAAATCACTCTAGATTGTCACAGAGCCGAAACATTTTACCCAACATATTTGGAAATTATTAGGACACCTATGGTAGGAGTACGTCTACTACAGATGCATACAGTCTAAAAACAGCAAACCCACTTAAGTTTTTGGGGTTTTTTGAGGGTTTTGGACTTTTGTGGAGTCAGATTTTTCTGAAGTACTAAGTTTTCTATGGCCTTGCATTTCCCAATGTAGACACTGTGATATGACCAGCTATGCACTCCAGCTACCCATTCCAGTCTAGTCCACAGCTACTTTCATTTCCTATAACATAGGGAGACAATGAGCTTATTCACAATTCATTCCAGAAGAGCAAAATAGACATGTAAATTATCTAAACCATAAATGGATAGTAACTTGACACAGTTCAAGATGGAATTACTGGGAGTTTTTCTACATCCAACTACTAAATCTTTTACTCTACATGCCAGCAGCCAGCTAGCAGACAAAACTGCATCCCCTTTTAGGAATATACAACACTGCAGGACAACATACATAAAATGTGAATAATGCTGGAGCATTTCATTTACAGACTGTACCATCCCAAAAAATGCAATACAAATTCGAATACACCACCTTCTGAGTTCAGAACTTTGTCAAAAGTTCCCTGGAGTAGGATGTGAATTCTGCCTCAGGCACACTGACTTGACTTCGGTCGTTGACTTGTCTAAAGCTATTAAGGAAAAATGTTGCTGACACTTTAAAATTAAAAGAAAGATAACATCAATTTCACAATTTTTTTCTCACATAGATTGTAAACAAAAATATTTTAAGCTTAATCACTCCCAAGTGGAACTGCAAGTGAAAGATGATTGCAACTCACAGTTCCCTAAGATTAACAGAGAAGTTGATTTGAGCTTTGAAATCATTGCTTTAAACTGTAGTACATTAATGTACTGAAAGATTAATTACACAATACTCCTTAAAACTTTCATTTTGTTAAGCACTACTTGTTCCTAATTATTCTTACAGCCAGCTTTGAAAACGCCCTCCTGTTCATCAAAAGAGATGGGGAAAAAAAACCAAACAGGGACACTGCCTTTTAATTTAAACAGTATCAGCCCTATCAGATCCATCTAAGTCCCTTGGCTTTCCTTTCAAAGGAAACTTTACTCAGTTGCAGGCAACAAATCTGCAGGCTGTTTCCAATCCCGGTAGCACCACAACACTAAATCTTTAGGAACTCCGGATTCCTGCCCTAACGTGACGGCGCGGTGTGAGAACCCCTTTCCACATCGTACTTGCCCTTTGCGCTTGTCCTGATCCCCTCGGGTGCATCCCCAGGTTCTCGCTCCTGGCTCTGAGCGCCCCGCGGAACGCCTAACCCCAAATGGCAGCACCCAGCCTTACCTTCGGCGAGGGACGGTCAGTAAATGAGCAGTATCCCGGGGAAGGGCACTGCCGGCTGGGGCTGGAGGGCGAGCCCGTGCGCTCCCCGAGTGGCGGCGGGGCTGCGGATGCTTTCTGGATCTCGCTCTGCCCTCTCTCTGCCTTCCCCTACTTTCTCCCTACTGGAGCTGGCACCTCACCTGGAAGGCTGCCTGTGGTGCCAGGGCTCCTCGACGGCACCGAATCCAGAGACCGGGGCCGGGCGGATGCGGGGGCACCGCCGCCCAGGGCAGGCGGCCAGCGGGGCCAAGTGTTTCGCCGCTTGTCCGCAAGTGCAGGGAAATGCACCAGAGCGGTCCTGAGGACGGGGCTGGGGTGCCCTGGAAAAGCAGCGCCCGCCCGGGAGCCCGCGGGGCAGCCGCCGATGAATACGGAGCCCGGACGGGACAGAGCCCTGCCCTGCTCCGAGCTCCCAGCCCGAAACTTCCCGGTTTCCCCATTCCTTCAGCCCTACCTACCTGCACGGCTCAGCCCTGACATTACTCACCACCTGGTGTGGGTGCTGGGGAAGCCCTGCCGGCCCACCCGGGGCTCCTCTCGGGGCTCTCCGCGCCCCACCAGCGCCGCGGGCGGCAGCCGCAGCCCCGGCCCCAGAGCCGGGGAAGAGACTTACATGGTGACATTACGGGGCGGCTCTCCGGCTCTCAGCAACCATCCTCCCGCGCTGCCGCTCGCTCTGCCTCTGGCCCGCTCCCCCGCCGGCTCCTCGCAAAGGTCATCGCTCCTTGCCCACCTCTCTTCCCCGCCCGCGCCGAGCCGCTCCTCCTCCGCCGCGATGCTTCTCCCACCCCGCGCCGCGGCGGGACCTGCCTCTCTCTTTGCACAAGTCGGGGAAACTTGGGTGCGCAGGGAAGCCGCCCCCGCGGAGAGCAGGGACCGCCCCGCCCGCTCCCCGCAGTCAGGTGGCGGCTCCGGCCCGGCCCGGCCCGGCCCACCGCGCTCCGGGGGCAGGACGGGGCCCGGCGAGCGCTGCCAGGAGCTGCTCCGGGACCGGCGCCGCTGCGGAGAGGAGCCCGGGGAGCGGCCCCGCACGGCGGCTTCTGGGCTGACGCGGCCGTGCAGCGACCCGGCTCGCTGGTTAGGGGCAGTCCCCAGGCACCCCTCGGGAGATGAACCGCGGGCCCAAAGACACCCGCAAAGGACGCGGGGCACCTCTGAGAAGATTCCATCCTGGGGACACTGCCTTTGCCGGGCACAGCGCCCTGGGCGCAGAGCACCTCGCAGCATCCCCGTGTCAGCGGGTCCCTGGGGACAAGTACACACACCCTGCGCTGCACAGGGAACCGCACATGTGCCCCCCTGCTCGCCTCAAGAAAACAAACTGGCCCACTGTGTTCCAGAGCTGCTGGCACAGGCTGCAAGGCACTTAGAGTGTGTCAGTTTGCTGTGAAGCACAGGACGCACCGGGGACACAAGATGGGTGGGTGGAGGTGATGCAGCTCTGACCCACTTTAAAGCGTGCAAGGCGGTGTGCTGCTCCCACAGAACGCCATCCCTCCTGGATGGCGTTCTTGGACAATGGTAGTTTGCACCATTTGCTAATGGTACTTTACTCAATTAAAATCTGTAGGACATAGGACTGCACTACAGGTAGGTGGAAAAGCATTGAAACGATAGAAAGGGAAAAACAAAAGGTCATCAGAGAAATCCCAAATTTTCACAGAACTCCATGGATCTGAGCAGGCAGGATCAGGAAGGATGGGGAAATAAAAGATCTGGCAGAGTGAATCATTCAATGAAGTTATCAGCATGCAACAGCAGTTAAAAGCAAACAGTTCCCATTGCAAAAAAAAAAAAAAGGAAATCGATAAATTTTTCATGAACTTTATACTGAACATTAATATTCACTTATTCTGGTCAATTTTTATTCTCTGTCCTTAAAACCAATAAATCTACAGGCTTGCTTTCATTGTAAATTTCTTGCACTGAACTCAAGAACTGCTGGGACTGGGTTAGCCAAATCCACATGGGCAATGGTGCAGGCTGGGACAATGTCAACCTACAAGTTATTTCCACTGGGTTTATTGTACACCCGCAGATTATTGCATTTTCCTCATGTGCACAGCAGTCTGTGCTTCTAGAATGCACTCGACTCACTGTACATGAGCTCAGTATCTCCTGGGCATATTGAACCCACCTGGTATGAAATGTACACAGTAAATCCAGAGCATCTGGAAGAAATCAATCTGCCATTCATGCCCAGATTAGTGCTACATGTGAAGTGTTTATCTTCTGGCTGCATTGGGAACTGACATCTTCCTTCCCTACTTGGAAGGCATTAGAAGTGACTGCAATTCCAGAACCAGGCAGTCAAGCTAAAAAAAAAAGCTTTTAAAAATGGGAAAAAAAAAAAAAAGAAATCATGGGATTCTTCCTCTGTCACGTTTTTGTTCAGCTATTTCTTGGTTAATTCCCCTGTTCTAATTTTGCTGTCATACACTTTTGCAACCATCAATTTGCTTACCCTTCCACAGCAGGAGCACTGCTGCTTCTGAATCCCAAACTGAACAGTGCCCAGTGAGAAATGCCTGGGATGTCCAGTGGGGATTATGTGCAGTGCAGATTTTCTGGACAGTTTCTGATAACAGTCTCAGAGCTGTAGAGCAGTGAGGGGAACCCAATCACTAATGAGAAAATGCTGATCATTATCTGGCAGCAGCTCATTGTGCCACATCTGCCTTTAATCAATAGTGATACAACTTGGCATGGTGTGGGTAGTTGGGGAGGGCTGCATTTCTGGCTGCTGCTTAGCAGGAGTGAGAGTTTCTGTGGAGATTACAGTGATTTTAAGATCTCTGTCTCAGCATGAGAAACCGCAGGCTACATTACAACACCCAACTCAGGTTAACATTGCAGGCTGTCTTTTGCACAATGTGATTAAGAGAAAAAGAAATTACCGAAGTCTGGGAAGCAGTGTTATAACCAGAAAGGCTCTTTATTTTGACAGCTAATGAGCGACACCCCCAGAAAGTCAAGCAGCTCTTTTTAATCTTTTCTTACCATATCTATAGTCACAATGCTGCTTTACATTTATTTTTATTACACCTCAAGCAAGTGGGGTCTGAATATTCTTAGGTAAAGGGTAGCATATTCTTCAAATATTGCAGAGTGTTTCATGGATATTCTGAGATGATGAGGGAAATATTTTGCATGAGTTTATAGGCCCCAATTTTTTTGGCTTTGTTCATGTATTTCCGTAAACTTACAGCTGATATTTTGTGCAACTTTGCACTGAGTCCTTTATATATCTTATAAGAATGTTAAAGAATGCTTCATGAAATAATAATATGAAATACCACATTTTATGTCTGCATACTTTATTTTAATATTTGACACACATGATATTTCAATGAACTTTTGTTTTGAAAATATCTTTTATATTATATCAATTCCATTTAGGAAAATCTCTGTTTAATTTCTAGAGAAGTGCAAATATCAAAGCTTTACTGCCTGTAACAATGTAAAAGAGAAAACACAACTTGAAACAATAAAAATGAAGCAGAAAATATTAGTGCATTAAAAGTTCCATAACCTCATGAAGATAATCCAAGATTATATGCATTCTCAAAAATTTCAAGGGAAAAAAATTGCCTTTGCATTCTACAACTATTGCTGGTTTTTGGTCTGTTCATTCTCATATCTTGAAGAAAACATGTTACATACCCACAGCTGAGTCTGGAAGTTCAAAGGTGATCTCCCAAATGCTGGTTTTGAGGATAGGGGTTTGGGCATCGGTCTAAAAGGTGAAGGTAGCCTATAAATGATTGCACTGACCTATGTGTTCTTGAAATTAAGTTTTTGTCTCCTGGAAACAAGCATAAAGTGAATTGTAACTCTAATGTATTTCTACAATGCACGTGCAGGGTTTCAGGGGCTAACATACACTCATATGTTTATATCATTTGTAACTTTCTCTATGTGCTTTCTTGTGCATAAAACCTAGGATATTTGCTGTCAGGGAAGTTACTACCAGCTAAAATGCTGTGCTTTGTGCCAGATGAGATGTCTTTGATGAAGTGCTGAGAGCATGGCATATACAGTGCCTGCACACACTACCCTCCATAAAATTCTGTAAAATCTGTGACCTCAAACAAAGCAACAGACAGATCAGGCAGCAAATTATTTTGGATAGTTTTTACAAACCATTACATGTCTTTGATCAGCATCTTGTTTTCTGAGTCCATTTCAACTCCTTACTGTTGATCAAGCACTCCACAGGTCCAGAACCTTAGTCTGCTGGAGCATGCTGCCACTGGGGTTTTTCCACACATTTCTGATCTGTGGGGGTGGGAGGATGCTGGAGGTCCCTGCTTCTTGAACTTTCATTTCTATAAAGGGTAACTTTTTTCTAGCTTCAAATGAGCAAACTTGGGAGTGTGCTTACTTTGCATGGTGATGCACTGTTAAAGAAATCGTAGGGTGATGTTGTTATCAGTAAAGAAAAATCAGCAGCCTGAATTTGAGCTGGTGTCTGGTGTTCAAACAGGAAGGTAAATGTAGTAAGAAAGAGCTCGTAGAATCAGAGGATATGCAAAGAGAATCTGTCATTCGGGGTGTGATACAAAGCACAGGGGGTAGAGGCTCAGTAGTGAAAATAAGGGGCTTCAACAAGAGATAATTCATCTCTGCCAAGTACACTTTCAACTTCATAGATACCAGCCAACAGGGTAGAATCATTTATCTATCCAATTCTTTTGTCTAAAAAGGAGCCTCTGTGACTACAAGTCATTTCAATGCTCATTTCATCACCACCTAAACGGCCCCATCTCCTCAAGAGATCAACTCTGAAATTAGAGCTATTTAGAGAAGGTAGCACTGATCTCTCCCAGAGTGTTGGTACTGGGAAGAAATACACTGATAATTTTGTATGAGACCATTTTCTCACCAAGATCTATGTACAACCTACTCATGAATGAACAAATACTTGACTGGAATAAATACTTTTCACTGAAAGGTTCTAAAATGGCATCAAATTTAAGTTTTTTTCCACATATGTTACTTCACGAATAACCATATTCTAAGGAGCAACAGGTTTCAGCTGAGCAGTCTATATTTTTACGGTGCCAGTTGATTTGATTCTAGATTCTTGATCTTTTTTTCAGTCATGCCTTGGCCAGTTTGGAGGAGTTAAAAAAAACAGTCATTCTTCACCTATTTTAAGAACCCAACTTTTCCTTTAATACAACTTCTGGGCAGGATTTCTCACTTCCGTTTTCTGTCCAGATGTTAAATATTTGGAACAACTGGAAGAAAAGCTGACCTCATGGTATTTCCATCGGGTTCCACTAGTGGAACAACTGGAAACCTCATGAGGAAAGCCCTTCTCTAAGTGTTCAGACTAGTTTTGCAGACTCAAGGGCTTAGGAAACTTCGGATAAGTTTTGAGTAAGTATCAAAATATTTGGATGCTTATCAGAATTGAAGCCAGAGGGAAGTTAATTCATCCCTATAATAATAGCACAAGTGATAAAAAATCAAAATTGAAACAATTGCATCATGAGCAATTAATAATAATAAGCAATTATTTCCCATGTAATAAAAAATAATACACTTCCATGCGGAATAGAAATTAGATGCTAAACACAAGTGCAACATTAAATTAAAAGAACGGTTCAAAGAGTTGTGTTGCAGTGTGAAAGCAGAACAAACAAACATATAAACCCTTTCTAACTTTTAAGAAAATGAAAGAAAAAATGAGCTAGTACTGTTTGTGATTAACTAGCTATCCGCAGCTCATTTGAAACTTTTCACTGTGTTCAGGCTGAAACAGAAGGAATTTCACATTTCAATTTGATGTTTCAAAACATTA
Organism: Sialia sialis; assembly: GCA_009812075.1. Taxonomy (NCBI): domain Eukaryota; kingdom Metazoa; phylum Chordata; class Aves; order Passeriformes; family Turdidae; genus Sialia; species Sialia sialis. Next base: position 39,781,963 of record VRYO01002297.1, on the reverse strand, counting down.
CTGCAAAATACTTTTTGCGATACTAGTAAAAAAAGTCCTTGCAATTTCAGTTTTCAATTAATTATACAGAAAATCCAACCAAACAAAACTACCCAATTTTTTTTTCAGAAGTATGTGAAAATTTGATCTGCATTCAGAATTTAAATTCCATTTCCTATGCATATGCATTATGGTAAATAACAGAAGCATATACTATCTGTTCCACAAGACAAGGAAGAAACGAGACAGTTTCTTGAGCCTGAAGAACAGGATGGAGTGGTGCAGGTAGCACTTAGACAGACTTCAGCTCCTCAAAGGGAATGATTAGGAATTCTTTAAAAGCTGATCTAAGTAGGAGAGACTCAGGTGTGAATTCAGAGTAGTGATTAAATCCATGCTTTGGTCTGGCAGGCCTCAGTCAGTATGAGAACAGTTAATTGAAATTAAAAAGTGCTTTCCATTAAAAGAAGCAAAGATCTGAGAAAAACAGCCCAAACCCTGAACTTTTCAATGTACATTTTGAATTACCCTCACCATTATATCTGAATGATTGATTACACAGTACCCTTGAGTGAATACATGGATTTACTGTAATGTTCCAAAAAGGGAGCTGACAGACAAAGAGATTATGGGCAAAATTACAGAAAAGAAACCCATAAAAAGTGTCCAGCCTAAAAGTCTTAGGGTATTATTTTCCCTTGTGTTATATTTTGTGCTATATTTATAACATTTCTGAATTTTTAAAAATGCATTTCTGTAGAGCTCAGTCTTCCTCATAGTAAAAATTAATAGGGAAGTGGAAGTGCATCAGTAATGATTTTTTTTCAATCTAAAACACTATAGCAGCAGTAGGAACAAGTTCTTCATATCTTCCTTAAAATGGTTTTTGTCTGCCTTCAGCTCCTTTCCCATGTGTTGAGCCAATTTTCTCACTGTTTGCAGGTATTGCATGCAATGAAGAGGCATCTCAAATTCTAAAAATAGTTGTGATTCTTGCAGGTGCATGTATAGGCTCCTATCAGTGAACAGAGCTGGAACCTGGAGGAGGGTGAGGTGAGAACTGAAAAGTTGTATCACGATATATATATTGTTATATGTCTACTTAACCATGTCCAGCTCCCTGAGCTGTGAATCACCATGTTCATGTGTATTTGTCCCATCCAAACCTGAACTTTTCCCTGTGATGATGTAAGAATGCACACCTCTGCTGACCTCTTGGATATTTCTTCTTTGTGTCTTCTCTTTTCCTTTCAAAGGCAGAGTATAATAGAAAACAAAGTTAAAAGTCAGTGAAAAACCATGAAAAGCAAAGGCACAGCCTCATTAAGAGTGCTACTGGAATGGGAGTATGTTTTTGTGATTGTGTGATTGCGGGGGATGAGAGCTATCAGTGGTTCCACAGACCAGCAGCAAAACAAGGAAAGGAAGTTAGCAGTGGAAAAACAGACACCAAAGCTTTATGGACAGCTCTAATTGTCATGGAAGACCTAGTCCAGCATCTGAACATGTTCAATTCATTGTGAAAGCTGAGCTAGATGCATGGCTTTGCTTTATTTCTTTTGAAACACTGCTGTAAGTCCCATCATAGAAACCAGACTTCATCCATTTGTACATCTATTGTATTTGAAATGTCAATGTTCAGTCCCCTGAATTTTCCATTTAGTGAGGAGCAATTAAGACTATGTTTGTAGGCTTTTCTTTTTACTTGTCATAGCTTGTCATACTTAATTTTCTTTTTTTGAAGGTTTTAAATCTTGTGTGCAATTTTATGTATTTTCTTCTGTTTTTACGGTATAGTAAGACATAGTAAAACATCACACAACATAGTCTCAGGAACTGAATTAATGTAATATTATAGTGTTATTTCTTTGGAGCATGTGTTGGATGGTTATAGCAATAATTTTCCCTTAATTTAAGGGAGAGTGCATGAGAAAAAGTGTTGAGGTTGTATTTCTTCATGAGAAATAAATAAGTCCTGGAAAATTTTGTGGGGAAGGAGAAAGAAATAAAGAAATGTCTACTTCCCTAACTCAAAATTAGGGCTTGACTAGTCACAGGAAAATATGCAAAGAGAAAAAAACACATTTTCCATTTAACCCTGTGTGAAATGTTGGTGTATTACTCTTACAATTATAATTTTTTGAGTCCTCTTTCCCCCTTCTTTCTTTTCCACCCTGCTTCCCACCACTTCCCTGCTCCTTCTCCTTGCACCTTTCCCCTACAAATAGTTGATCTTCAATTAGAGATTAAAAAAAAAAAAGTTATTTAACTTCACTCTATATTAAGATCTATTTAAATAAAAGAATATGACATAGCTTTTAAAATACAAAAAAATCTGTATTTTGCAGGTGTTTTGAAAAATAGTAAGATTAACATAAGTTTGAGGGAAAAAAAGAAACACTGAAAACACTAACTCCAAGCTTGTATTACCTAGGTATATTCAGTCATTTCCCTGAATTGTACTGGAGCTTTCCAAACATCATAAAAAGAACAAACTGTATTCCAGAACATTCAAAGTGCTGTTCTTCCTTTGTTTGGGAAATATGGACCAGTCCTAGCTTCAGTAGAGGTTCTCCTGTACTCTTTTCCTAGAACCTGGGGACTGTTTACTTCCCTAAACATTTGGGATATACGGCAGTAGTAGGGATTGTATGGACATACAAAACGATCCTGCTGGCTGCACCCTGACTGCCAGGAGGAGTTGAAGTGCAGATGTAGCTGGCAGTGAAATCCTTCCCACCACACAACCCCCCTCCCCAGCACTGTGGTTAAAAAGGCACAGGACACCCTGCCCAGTGAAACAACTGCAGCAAGACATGGTGGCTTTCCCAGAGCAAATTCCAGCCTGTGGAAAGAAATCACCCATTACTTACTGAAGCCAGGAGCAAGCTTTGCCCACGGACCAGGACAGCAGAAAAGGGGACAGATCCCACAGCACAGGAACTGGGGATGCTTCAGTGCTCCTGTGGCTTACGTTGTATTTCAGATGTAAGGTCTAGCTAATCATGAGAGACTGCTATTTCTTACAGCTCTAAACTTTACATTATAGCACTTATTAGAGGTCCTGTACTTCTAAGATAAAAGGAAATGAGCAAAACTTCTGTTAATCATATTAATTACTGATTACTTATATACACTCTTAATCACTGAAATCTACTACAAGGAACAGCGACAGAGAGAAACCACTACAAATAATTTAAATTTAGGTACAAGTATCAATATTCAAGATTCACAAATGTGATGCCTGAACATCATTCCCATTTAATTGTCTTATTTTGCTATTTTAAATTATTTTCATTAGAAGTAGGCAATCATGAGAATGCAGAGGCTTAAAAAACAAATTCAAAGGAAATGCCTTGTATCAAACTATCTGAACCTTTTTTAATAATTTTTTTTGATAAGTCACAAAGATTAATTCAAAAACATACAGTAATTCTTTTGAAGTTCACCATTTTCATTATGAAGTTGAAATGTCTTCCTGCAGCTAATCTTTGTCTAATCTATCCTGAATGTACTTATTTGTTTTTTCAAATTGAAAAGGAAATTCAGGCAGTTGAATGTTAGTGCTGCTTATTAATTTCACAACGTTAGTATAGACAGTAATTTATTAAACTAGAGGTATTTGGTGAGCCAGTTTAAGTTCATGACTCAGCAACTCAAATATGTCCCTAAAGCAATGATCTCATATACAGGTTCTTTTATGTCCTAAGTTGTTGGAGTCCAGCTCTCAATGACTTGGTTTTGCCATCATCACGTCATAGCTCCAAACATCTGCCTTGGGATCTCTATTTAATAAAGTCTTAGCAGAGGTGAACGGGACTGCAGCAAGGGCCAACCTCTTTCTTATGGGAAGCAAATACCACTCACCTTAGGGACATGTTTGCCCTATGACCTGGGAAGGCACCAGTGTCTGCCCCAAACTCCTTCTATGAAAAGGTCTGCAGCACTGGAGTCCCACTTTCAAATAACTGCCTTAGGGCTTCGGATTTAAAGTAGTGTGCTAGAAGTATTAATGCACTAGAAGAGTTATTCTGTGTATCGCTACATGACCCTAGCATAAAAGACTGCATTTAGACATAGACAGTGGGTGTTCCTCTGGATGCTGCCCTTTCTCTGTTCTTGTGAAACATGCTTCCTCCCTTTCCCCTCTCTGCCCTTCCTCCTGCCTTTTTGGAGGATGAAAAAGGAAGTAGCATTATGTCCACTGACCCCACAAGGGCTTCCTAATCATCCTTCTACCCCCTAAGCATGCAGCACTCCACCTTCTCCTTGCCCAATAATAGGCAGCTGGTTCCGCCCTGAACTGGAATTTCCCACAGCATCTCAGCAATTAAGGCACATGTAAACAAAGGAGAGCAAACCCCTAACCACTGCTGAGGAAAAAGGGTGAGTGTATGAGGTGGCACAAGACAAACATCTAAGGCTAAATAAGAAGATACAGAAAATCTCAGGAGGGAGAAATTTCAGAAAGAAGATGCAGGGAAAATGGTAGAAGCACTGAAAATTAATTGGTGGGAGAATAGGAATAGAATTAGAATAGAATAGAATAGAATAGAATAGAATAGAATAGAATAGAATAGAATAGAATAGAATAGAATAGAATAGAATAGAATAGGTACAGGAGAAGCACAGGCAGGGACATATAATGGAGAGACATTAAGTGGAAATACAGGTGAAGGGTTAAAAAAAGGCAAGAGGTATTGCAGTGAGAAGAGAATGGAAGATGATTGAAGGAGGTACAGAAGGAGAGTGATAAATCAAACTGGAAAACTAGAAAAACTTGAAAAAATATGAAATAAGCACTAAGTTTATAAAATTAAAATTAGGAGATTAAAATAAAATGAGCAAGAAAAAGATATGCAAAAACTAGGTCTTGACGTTCATACACTGCAAGCAAGTATTTTTGGCAATATTTTAACAATGTGACTGTAAATGCACTTTTCAGGCCACTGTTCTTTAGTATCACACATATGTGAAAATGTGTGTAGACATAATGCCCTTTGCTGTGCTTACTATTGTAAAGGTGAGCAGTCTAGGTCATTAAAAGCCATGAATTTACAATCATTCTTCCTCCATTTCTCATTCCTTTCTTTTTTTATGGACTTGAATGCAGCCAGCCATTAAGCTCATGAGGAAAATGGAGCTGGATTTGCAGTAGTCTGGTTGGAATGGCTCCCAACATCACTTAGTTCAATAGTCAGCAAGACCTTAAATGGGGCTTTTTGTAGAGTTTCCATAAATAGCCAGCTCAGATTTAGAAAGGTCTGAACACCCCAAATTCATACAAAGTCAGTAAGAAGAGTCTCTGTTAAGTTGCTCTCCATATTTTCCCCCTTTATCTTGTATCAGAAGAACTTCCTCTATCATTAAAAACAATCTCCAGACAAAAACTAAGATTGGAGGGGTTTTTTTCTGAGTTATAATAATTAAATAACTTTGTATTATTGACACAGACATTTCAAAAGACAAGAATCATTATGATGTCTCCAGTGATGGTTATTGATGACAGTCTCTTGAAGCTGTAACATTGTTCCTAATTTCTTTACTCTCAGTACAGTAATTTATCTGTTGGGGATTTTTTTTCTGGCAGCTGTTACTACTTAAGCTTTTGAAAGCACAGCTAAAAGAGCATAATATAATCTTAAAATGTCATCAGCTTAGCTGTAACATTGGATGTCAGGACAGGTTACTGATTTCAACCAGTACTTATATTGCAATCAGCAATGGAAATAATTTGAAACTGCTCTGCCTACACAAGCAGAGTGATTCCCCCTGAGGTAAAGGGAAAGGTTCCCACTGACTTCAACAGGCTTTGGATTAAGCTGTGAATAAGGATCTGCTCAGGGTAAATACTGGTGACAGAATCTGGGGCTCTGCCAGATAAACACAGAAAGAGATGGGGAATTTCAGATGCTTTGTTCCTGGAAGAGAGGAGACTTTCTATCCTTTGTTTTTTAGCTCTAATTGTCCCCCATCCAAAAAAAGGTCAGGAGGAAAGAAACAGGAGAAGAGACTGAATTTTTCTTTTAAGCTCAAATGTTAAACAGAATGTGAGTACACTTGTGAGAAATGTTTTGTTTTAAACACTTTTTACTAACAGTAACACAATCAAAATATAGGAAGGTATGATCTAGTCAGGTGTTAGAACCCCGGGACAATTCTTATAAACCAGGTTTTGGGTTAAATATCAGAGTGTACACTGAAGAATTCCATTCCCCATTAGCATCTAGGCTGTACTTGTTTGGAAGTATTCTGACCATAAGTACTGGGACATCCTCTTCAATACAATTTGCAATATAATCTTTCGCTTTTATCCAACATGGGAATATTAAGGGCCAAGGAACATCCCTTTATTGAATGCTCCATTTTGATGAGATTGTAATAAAACACCTATCTAAAAGTTGATTTTATGTGGGGACACAGAAAAAAACTCCAATCTATATTGACTAATGCTTCTCTTAATTTTCCATTAGTTTTCATATTTTTGAATAATCTAAGTGTTAATGTTTTTTCAATTACACTAGATTTAAAAACTTTTACAAAGAGGGGGCCAGCAGCTTGAAAGAAATTTCTATACTAGATCAGAATTAAATATACTGACTTATTTTCAAAAACATGAAGATGTGACACATCTAGTGATGGGCATGGCAGTGCTGGTTTAACAGCTGGACTTGATCTTAGAGGTCTTTTTCAACCAAAATGATTTTATGGTTCTGTAGTCTGTCTATGTATTTAAATCATCTTATTAGGCACTCCAAGTTGTTAAATAATATATTCTTTAGACCATCAATGAATTTTTGTCTTAAACCATTTTCTGATCAAGCCTATTTGCAGAAAAAAAATAGCCAGTGTGAGCACTGTATTAAATTTAAATTTATAATATTAATATGACATACTGGTGTTTTGAAGTACAGTAATTTCACAATTATAAGCCACACCTGACTATAAGCCGCACGTCCCTGTAGCTGGGTAGACCACGGGGATTTGTCCATATATAAGCCGCACCTGAATATAAGCCACACTTTTTTCCCCCCATTTTTATTTTTTTTTTAAAGTGAGGATCCATGTGTAACAAAGTAACAAATTAGTAACAGAATCCCACCAGCGCAGGGTTTGGTGTCAGGTTCTCAAGTTGCAACAGTTTTCATAGACCAGTGAAGCCTTTAAAGGCAGCTCCAGGCACCCTCCCCAGCCAGCTCTCACTTCCGGGTTGGCATTTCACTGGGGTTTGTCCATAGATAAGCTGCACCTGAATATAAGCCGCACTACTGGGATAGGCTGGATTCTTCAATGAAAAAGGTGCGGCTTATAATCGTGAAATTACTGTAATAACAAATAGATAATTTTTGCCAGTTTCAACAAAAATTGGTACAGGGAAGCAAGTTCATACAGACTTTGAATTTTCAGTGCAGAGAAAAGCATTTGTCCTTTTCTGAGCCAGAAAGCACATTCATCTTTCCCAGTGTCAGCAAATACGTGCAATTCACACATTACTGTCTAAGCTTATGAAAAAAATGTGGCCCTTGAGGCCTTCTTCTTCAGAACATACAAAGTTAAGCTTCCAACCAATTTTTTTTTCTGGTTTTTTTTCTTTTTTTTTTCAATTTCGTGGGAATAACATAAAAGCAAATAGGAAGCACAATTTAAAAAATCCCTGTACTGTAACCCATTCACCACACCCCAAGCCCAGACATAGCAGGAAAATAATTTGGTGGTACAATGGGGTTGCTTTATCATGGCATGCCTCAAAAAAAGTATCTATAATTAGATTATTAAAGCATAGGACCAAATTCAGTTCAATTTTAGTTAATAATGCAAAATTTGTTGCAGTAAGTTGCATGCAAGCTTTTGTATTCTACTTGATGAAATTAGACTTGATGACACTGCAGGTCCTCTGATTCGGGTTTATTTTAGATGGAATTGGTCTTTTTTACTTTAAATGCATAGTAGATTTGAATGCCTGAGGTTTTGGGTTTATTTTCCCTTGAGTTCCTTGGCAAGCCATTTCTACTTGCTTTGCAAAAGAAACAGCAAGACCATGTGAGTATTATATGTGTGTGTGTGTGTATAGGATATATGGGAATACATTTTGGTCATAACACACATTTTTTCTGAAGAGGAACTCTTTTGTACTTGCTACTCATGCATCTACATGTGAATGTGTGTATTGAGTAATAACTAATAACAACTAATTAATCCTTTATCTGCATAGGGACTGAATGAAATGGAGAACTCATAGATGTGCACTATAAAAGAAGTGCTGTATTCTGAGAATAATGTGAAAAGACAATCATCTTGGTAATAGGTGTGTTGGTCAAGTAAAATATTACCTTAATAAAGGAGCTAAGAATCCACTTTTGTCTGTATAGATGTAAATATATTCTAGTTTGTTTGCTCTAGCTTATGATAGAATTACTCATTTAAATTAGAGATGTAATAAAAACTAATCTTGCACAGCCCAGTGAGTAAAATCACCAAGACAACTGTTAAGATATGGAATCCAAGTGACAGTAACACTGTCTAACCAATAATCTATGTTCCTTCAGTTAATGCTTTATCTATGTACCTCTACTTGTATTTCAAGCTGTCTGAACCATGGAAAATGTAGCCTTTTAATCATTCTTCTCACAGCCATGAAGCACTAAAATGTCAGAATTGTCTTCTGTTTGACAGGGTTGCAGGACTCGCTTCCCACAGTGTTGATGCTCAACAATGAAAGAAATGGTCTGGAAAAATTTTGATACTGACAGAATGGTGTTGTCACCAACACTACTCTTCTCAAAACCTCTTCCTCCCCATAACCCTCACTGCACTGTGGAGACCCCAGTCCTGCAGCTTCCTTCACATCCCAATTAAAAGCACTCTTCTCTGCAGTTCCTAGGGCGATGCAACCTTAAATACTCTTTTTTCCCCCCATTCTGCTTTCCTCTTTGTTGGAGCAAATTATTTCCCATACTGTATGTTTTTTCAGATCACAGCATCTCTTTTCCTTCACGCACTTTCTGTCCCAGCCTGCCTCACTGCCTCCTCAGACTCAGCAGAGATCTGTTAAATGTTGGAGGCAAGCTGGCACAAGCCAGCTGAAGGAAAGATAGCTAGCAGAACTTCATCAATCTGTGGATTGCTCCTAGAGAAGGCTGTGTTAATCTGGTTTATTAAATCCACACAGACAACCCTTCATTCTGGCTCTGAAACCTGTGGGGTAACCTATTTCACACCAATGCAAGGGAGCACTTGGCGCCTGTGCTCAGACATTCAAGAGCAGTAGCTGCTAGGGGAAGGAGGAACAGAGGAAGAAAGAGAAGGGGACATTGCCTGGGACATAGCTGGAGATACACTCTAGGGAGGAGGTGCTCCAACAATGAAGGAATTATGACATTGAAGGATTTTAGCTATGGACAACCTATGTCAGAGCAGGGACACCCCAGAGGGACTCACGCTGGGGCAGAGGACAGCAAGTGGAGTAGAGGAGAAAGAGTAAACAAGGAGTGTCAGAGAGCAACCATTATTCACCAATGCCAATTTCATGCAGTGCCTTGTTGAGGAGTCTGGGATAGTATCAGATGGTGAAAATGAGGGAAGTTGAAACCAGGAGGAGTAGAGAAATTATATTTGACTGAAGGTGAACCTAGCAAAGGGGAAGAAAAATCGATTTTTAAATCAATTATTAGAGGCTTATGTTAACAAGCAATAAAAAAAAAACAAATTTAAAGAGTGTGTAGTTCTAGCGCTGTTGCCATGGGCAGGAACACCTTTCACTAGATCAAGTTGCTCAAAATCCCATCTAGCCTGACCTTGAACACACACATGGATGAGCCATTTCTCTGGGCAACTTGGTTTGGTGCCTCACCATTCTCACAGTAAAAAAATTCTTCCATATATCTAACATAAATCTGCCTGCTTTCAGTTTAAAGCCATCACCACTTGTCCTGTGCTCTTCTAAAACTCTGTCTACCCTTTAGGTATTTGAAAGTTGCTGTAAGGTCTCCCCAGAGCCTTCTCTAGACAGAACAGTCTCAACTCTCTCAGCATGTCTTCAGTGGAGAGGTGCTCCAGCTCCTTGACTATCTTCCTTTTCCTCCTCCGCACTTGTGGCAGCAGGTCCATGTTCTCCTTATGCTGAGGGCCCCAGAGCTGGATGCAGAACTTCAGGTGAGGTCTCACCAGAGCAGAGGGGCAGAATCCCCTTCTTCACTCTGCTGGCCACGCTTCTTTGGATGCAGCCCAAGACACAATTGGTTTTCTGGGTGGCAAGTGCACGCTGCAAGGTCACATTGAGATTCTCATCCACCAAAACAGCCCTTCTCAGAGCAGCTCTCAATCTGGCACTGTTTTGTCTGTGACTGCTTTGGAGTCCCCTTGTTTTATTTATAAGCCACTGTAAACATTTTCTCCGTCTTATGCTTCTACTTCTCATATGCAAGAATGCTCATTCCTATTTCACAATAAACCCAAGAATTTTTCAAAAAGTTTCAGGTACAATTGTGTCCTTAACTGAATCTACTAAATAGATTTTCCAGCAGTGGCAAAATCACTGCTGATTTTGTAAACTCTGTGCATGTGACTGATAAACATGTTTAATTTCACATACTAAGAAAACAGAGGCAAAATCTTTTTCCATGGACACTGGGGCTTATTTTCATGAAAAGCCAGGTACATTTATATGTACATATATATAAGCCCAAATTCCTATTACGCTGGCATTATCATGTTTATTGCCCATTTTTCAAAGTAATGAGAAGCATTTTTATCCAGTATGGCACTTTAAATAGAAGATGGTGAAATGTGAAGTGAGTAATTAAATTCAGCACTAAAGAACTTGACATATAACCTGTGAGATACTCTGTTATGAGCTTTAAGATAGGAAAATACAATTTCCTGGTGCAAAAACTTATTGTAGGCTTAATCTAATCAGAATGGTCATAAACCAATGATTCACAAGTTCAGTGTGTACACCCTTATTATGATATTGTTCTTAGTCACAGAGTTTATTGTTCTTAGTCACACAGTTCCTTTTACTCCAGGAGAAACTATTCTAAAGTGGTTGATAGTCTATGGTTTGCCAGTATTTCTTCAGAAGATCCTTTCAGTAGCCAAGGGCAGTTTATGGTGAATGCAAAGAAATGAAGTGACCAGACATCCCTCAAATGACTGAAGGAAAACCTTGTAATGGTTGTCATGACCATTTATAATATTTGTTAGTTTGTCATCCACATCTACTCTTTCCTTTAAAAAATTACCAAACAATAGAATAGACCACAACTTAATTCAATCTCAGCAACCAAAGGATGGAAACAGACCCCACACAATTGCTGTAGTTCCTTTCTCTCTTAAGAATGATACTGGCATCTAAACAAAGAAAATTTGAGGAGGAGAAGGAATCTGGCTTTCATTTTTGGAAAGTATAACAGTAAGCCAACAATATGTCTATGGAGACAATAACATATCCATGTTTACAATGGCTTTGGCAGTCATCCTTCGGTCTCAGTTTCCTATCACACAGTTTCAAAATTCAAGGTACAAATGCACTCTTCCCCTTCTAAACAGTGAATGAAGTCTCAGCCTTCAGGAACAGTATTCACTAAAAGAAGTTATGCATTGTTCAGACTGGTCTCTTCTGGTTTCTTTCCCCTCACTACTCATAGGAATCTGAATGGTTTTCTGAGCTGTTCTGTCATGATCAAACCCACTTGTTTTCACATTAGCATAGAACCAGCTCACTTAGATGCCAAATGGGTTTTCATCCTATCCTTCATGGAATTATATCCACCTTCCCGACTAGAGTCTGCTGCTGCCAAGACTTGAGGCAGGGGTTGTGATAGGGCTTAACTCTTCATCTTACCTCTCTTTCTGATACCGAATCTCATCTCCTCCTTCAGTTGGAATGCATATTGCTTAACCTTTCTCTCTACCAATTGCTTTTGAAACATGTTGGTTGTAGGTTTTTCACTGCATGCAGCAGTCCTGCCACATTTACTGAAAGCCACATAGAACATAGCTGTTGGATTCCATGATGGGATCTCAAGACAGCCCAAACTTTTGTGATGGATCTGGGAGCGAGTGTACTGAACATCCCAGTAAGACCTTCTACCCATAGTGGCATTTGCAAACACAGTCTACAACCTGATGACTCTGAAGACAGGTTGTTGGATCTTGTAGATAAATTAGAAAAAGAATAAAGCATTTGAAAATTATTTGCTCTTGCTAAGATTGCTTGCTTTGAGCAATGGTGCAATCCTAAATTTATTCCTCCAGGTTTTCAGGGCAGAGACAGCCTGGAGAAGATAAGAAGTTAAGATGCTCCTTTTTCTGCCTTCCAGCCATAGCCCCCTCAAGAAACCCCATGGCATAAAGCACTCTTCAGAAATCAGAGCATCTTTCTTTTACATATGCATCTGTATCATCAAAAGTTCAGAATATTTTTTTATTTTCAGTGTCTCAAAGCATTAATGGGACACTGTCTTTACTCTCCACAGTCCTTTCCAGAGGTAATGGGATGGCAGGCATGTACATACAATCTTCCACTGTGTGGTTTAAGAAAATAGAGCTTTTTTTTGAATGAAAGTCTGTTACCCTTCCTTCCAGGCTAAACTATTAGTATTGTCTTTTTCCTGAGATTAATTTTCCTGACTGCTGCTCCAGTCTAGGTGACTTGCAGAAAAGCTTCTAAAACTTTTGGGCTTCCTTCCAAAGTCTTTTTTATTTTGTTAAATGACAAATTAGCACATAATCCTGTCACTGTAAGAAAATATGTTTCTGTTTTCTCTGCTGTGTGCCAGGATTCTGCCTTCTATCTGGATGTATTTGTCAGCAGGATCCAAAGTTTACAACACAACACTCCCCTTAGTATGAGCGACAAAATGCATCTGAGTGTGGTACAGATAAGCATTTCCATCTTGTCTTTTACCAGCAAGAACTCTCCCTCTAACTTTAAATGGAAACAAATTAATGATATAAAGGAGAAATATCTCTGATATGTGAAGTGGTAGTTAATTGTCAGGTTTCTAGCTGAAGGATGGCAGAACCAACATGCAAACACTTAGAGACCACATTTTCCCACTGAGCAGACATACATCTAATAAAATGTGTGAAATACAGCAAGGATGAGATAGGAAGGTTTGTTTTTGAAGCTTTTTTGAGGACTATAAACTCATGACACAAATAGTTTTCTCTGCAAAAATTGTAAATATCCTGAAATTGAAAGAAAGGGTGAGGATATGCCAGAATAAGCCCAATTGTTTTTGGATAGATACTTCCAGATCGTTTCCTCTCTGTTGTGTTGCATTTCCCGCAGATTTCAGGTAAGTTGAAGTCCTCAACTACCCCTCTGTTCATAAAATTTTAAAAAATTGCCAATATATCACTGTTCAGAATTAGAATTTAAGTTTTTAATTCTCCCCTAAAATGGACTTACGTGATGGGCCATTTTTTATTTACCAACATTACAGAGCCATGTGAAAAAATTTATAAAGTGCATTTCATTACTCAAGCACCAACCTCTTAAAGGTGACAGTATTCCACTTGGCAATAGATTCAAATATATTTGTCAAATATAACTTTTGCAAGTGAGTACCTTTCACTTTTTGTCCATGTTTGGAAACTTCCTTGACTTTCTTCCTCTTACTGCTCTAAGTCAATCCTTATGACATTTGTGTTCCTTTCCCTATTGTACACAAGAATTTTTCTACTCTTGGGAATGCCTGGTGCACTTTGTTTCATAGATACATGAACTTCATGGCTTCCATTAGAAATATAATTTATGGAGGACAGAGCAATATTTATTTATGTTATTGATTTCATTGCACTGCACTGGACACATAGGATTCATGTGCACATCTTGTTTTTCATTTACTTATTTGTTTTATTGAAAAAGAGATTTATTTTGGCTAGATGCAACTATCAATCTGTACTAGCTGCAAGTTAAAAATACTACACAATATTATTCATTAAGATTTGATGGAAAAAAAGAGGGAAATCAAATATAAGGATAATTGCAGAAGTAAAGAATACTCAAAAGGAGAAAAAAAAATAATAAAAAAAAAAAATTAAAAAAAAGAGATCGTTGCATTTTGTCAACTGAGACAACAGGTGAATCACACCCTAGCACACATCTGCTAATGCTGAAATAATGTACATCCAGCTGGAGGTAAAGCTCCTTCCAGATATTTGTAAAAAAAACCTATTGATACTCCTAAAAGGTCTTATATTGATGCAACTGCTTACGTAATTTTTCCAAAACCAGAAATCATACAGATACACTAAGGTGTCACTGAATAATGCTATTACCAAACACTATCTTAGCTACACAAATCAGCCACTGAACTACTGGATTTGATGTAGCAATGAGTCAATAAAATCCATAGCCAGGACAACAGATACACTTTTCCTCCCAATATTAAACTGTATCTAGGGTGAGGATAGTTGAAAGAGAAGGCTGTGCTGTTGTCTGTCATTAACAAGGCTATGATTATTAGAGCCCTCAGCACCAAGATTTAATTAAATTAATACAAACAGGCAGTCCCACAATAGGAGAGACTTAGGAGCAGCATTGAAGCAGTTTTAAGGAAGGACTTGTTTTTCTTGCCTAATTTACTATTTCCAGTTATTGTTTACAAATCTTTTATGTCAGCACTGCTGTTAATGAAAGTATTTGTGTTTACTGCTTTTTACAGTTTTCTCGGAAACTTACATGTTATTTATCTTCTCTAGATCTAATAACTGTAGTGCTAATATGCTGGTTATTAAGAGCTGGCTGCAGTCTAGAAAAAGCCAGTTTAAACTCAACTGTAGTTCAAAGGAGAGCAAATTAAGGCTAATAAAGCAACAAAGAGAATTGGGTTACACTGAAAAGTAAAGCATGTCTTTAAAAAGCCTTAAAAAGTACAGCTGAGAAAAGTAACACCTAGCAGAAATATGGGAAGACTGGTTGGTTGGTTTGGTTTGTTGGGGTTTTTATTTTGGTAAAAACTTCTATCTTCCCCATTTCTTCAGGTAACAGTCAAATTATTATCCAAATTATTATTCATCAAAATCCATCTTTTCTCACTTAAAAAAAAAAAAGAAAAAAAATTTTTGCACTAGAATTAATTGCATTCTATGCCTTACAGTTATTCAGGCATGTCTTGCAGACTGAATACAGCTTCAGCAAAATTTCCAGATTCAAACTTCATTGCTGATGGCACACATATTACCTGGAACTGAAGATAAGAAATGTAATTTCAGAAATTTCAGTGCAGTTTGTCATGGGAATACATTGTGTGAAATTTGCTACACTGGCTTACTTGGCTTCAGTGAATCGATGTGGAATTTTGGCTGCATTGTGTTTGAAAATTGTGTTTGCATTTAGCCATAGTGTATCTATATGATAAGGAAAGTACATTTATTATAATTATTGGTTTAGCACAATTTCCACATCAGTACTGAAATACAAAAGCTCGTAAATACTCTTCTTCCTTCAAGACACAATTATTTTAAAAGAACCTTATCTGAAGTGTGGGAAAATAACAGGAAAATTTTAA
Source organism: Sialia sialis (assembly GCA_009812075.1). Lineage (NCBI taxonomy): Eukaryota > Metazoa > Chordata > Aves > Passeriformes > Turdidae > Sialia > Sialia sialis. The sequence goes on along the minus strand of VRYO01002297.1, from coordinate 39,766,466 downwards.
AATACCTTAATATATAAAAATCCACTTGTTACACTTCTATTAGAGAGATCTACTATGGAAGTGTAGCTGATACTGAATGCTTTTCTACATAGGATTTGTTAGAAATGTTTTTGCATACACTTTTTGAAAAACAGGAAATATTTTGGCAGCTAAATTGGATTTGGTATTGCTCAAAGGTGCTTCAGTGCACATTAGTTTCAAAATTTAACAATTATTGTATAGTAGCAAAAATGCCATTTTGATCTGAGGGGAAAAAATAGAGCATGATCAGCAACTAAAGTTTCTTTGCTAGTAGAAAATGCAGATTTACTGTAAAAGAAGGAATAGTCCTAAAATAAGCTTTTCTTCAGGAATGGGCATCACCAAAATGCTTAAATTGACAGACAAAGGAGTAATTGAGAACACTGTCACTTCACTGTTCAGATAAACCTGTCTAATTTAATGATGTAAGCATAATCTGACTGCTTAAACAGTAACATGCAGATGCCAATATTTTAGTAAACTCTGGTCCAGGAAGCACCATAAATTACTTGCTACAACCACTTGCAGGCAGTGAGGCACCCCAACACACATGCTAGCACTCATAAGCTCAGGCCAGGAGGGATAACCAGCTCTGCTGAAACCCAAGCTGCCACAGCTTTGTGTTAGAAGTAGTAAGGTAACTTAGATCAACTTGCTGCAATAACGCCCCTCACTTGAAGCTAAACAACATTTAAAAATATGCCCTGGCTTTGCGCATGGGAACAAAGAGCTCTCTTTTGGCTTTATCAGTAGGTCTAAATATTTGGGATTTCAACAGCATGGGGAGTGGGAAAATGATATTTACACTACCCACCTTTAAGCACTTAACGTACTTCCTTCCCCCTCCTTGTCTCCAGTGTCTGCCAGGTTGACATTCGCTGCAGCTATAGCAGCTCTGCCTCCTCTGGGAACGGAGCACCAGAAACGGCGTATCGCCTCTAGCTTCGTGGCAAGTGACAAGGAAACAGGATGTAAATTCACATGACAAGTACTCACTTAATAATTTTTCATAAATGATAGTGCTATTATATTTGATATTAAATAGGGAAAATATGTGTACAAACAGAGCCATTAATCTATTTCAAGTCATCTGTAGAGAAATACTTTAAGGATCAGGTTCTCATTTACTTAATAGATTTTTACTCTCCACATGCTTGTGACAGATTATGGTGTAAGATGACAACATCAACAGTTCTGGTGAAACAACTGAAGAGGGATAACAGAGAATACCACTATGCAAGAAATTTATCTACAGAAAGCTATCAGCGCCACCAAAACTATTACTGAGATAAGGAATGTTATATCAAACCAGGCTACCTTCAGAACAGTGTTTGATCAGTAACTATGAACCCAGCAGAGTTTACCCCAATTCTACACACTTACAACTCCAGTTCTCATAGATCACACATAGCTGAGGCTTCCTCACTTCATCCTAAGACCTGTAAGGGTAAATGAGAGTTGGTCCCCAGAACAACCTGGGCAGACTGGTTATTTAAAGGGAACAGGAATCTGCTTGGTATTTTGCAAACAGAGAAGCTTTAAATGTACATACCAGGGAAATGCAAATGTTTTGCTTCTCTGTAGGCATTTTAGAATGTATTATGATGATTCTAAAGTTTTATTCTATATTGTATCATACTGTCATAAATGCAATAATTAACTCTTACTACTTAGATATTAGAAGAAGTGGAAATAGGAACAATGACAAAAACGAGTCATTAATTCTTGGTGAAAACATTCCACACAGCCACATATTGTGTTCCATCAGCAGTATTTACACTATGGTCTTACAATTTATCATTTTCTTCCACATATAGTAAGTTTAATACACTCTGACCTTATGACATGTCACTAAAGCTTATTCTCCCATGAAAATAGTCATGAAATTCTCTAGTTATGGAGGAGAGAAACTACAGGACAATTAAAACTCCTACTTATTTGGTGTGTTTAAAAGTAACTGTTGCACTGCCTGCTGTCATTCTCAGATTATGTTTCTGTGTATCTGTCCAGAATTGGTGTGTTAAAAGATGCAGTTTTAATATTGACATTCTAGAGAATTCAAGAAGTTTCATCTGAAATTCCTTATTTCACTTGGACAATACAATTGTTCCTATTACACTAATTTACTTGTTTACATACTCTTTATTTTTCATTGTGATAATTTCCACCATGTATTGTAGTATACAGCCTAATTTGTGCTCAGCCAGGCCTAAAGCAAAGCTAAAACTCAAAACATGAGCATAGCTGCAGTATGAAATTAGAAGAACAAACACTAATGAAGAGTTGGTTTAGGCTTTGAGAAATTGCCATATTCACTTAATTCCAGGCATGGATTACTTGGTCTCTAAAGCAGTTGTGCCACGTTTATTAAAACATTAGAGAGATTTATAAAGCAACCTATTAATTGGACACAAATCTCATGCTATGGCTGTTGCTTGAATGGTAGGGACATGACATAGTTTTGGACTTGGCAGTGCTGGGTTAATGATTCTATGATCTATGATTCTCTTCCTAACATTGGGGTAACTCAAATGCCATGTGGAACAAGCTGTGTGTCTCCTGTATAGCCCCTTAGAAATTATGAGTGTTTAGATGTATTTCTATAAGGTTTAGAATGCATTACAGATTATGGAAAGTAGAATTTACCCAGATACCCTGCCTTCAAATTACTTGGAGGGAATATATTGTTCCCAGCTTGTTTCCCTTCTTCACCACTGACATAATTTGTGTCTCAATTATTGCATTAGTATACTGCAGAAACAGAGGTACTGCGTTTATATGAAACACATATTAGAACATAAAAATTTCTTTATGCTTGGTGACCCTCTTTTCTGGAGACAAATTAACATAATCTTTTGTACACCAATGCCATGTTCCTATGGGAATAGGAGTAGTAAAATATACTACAACTTCACCATTAATAAATTTTAGGATTAATAAATTTTATCAGGTGAAGCAGGAAGCACTTGATAGTTGAACTTTTCTTGAAATTTACCAGTTCCATTAAGCTTGTGCTACAGGAAAATAGAAAACATGTTTATTACAAGAAGGTTCAGTACTTGAATGAGAATTTACCAGTAAAGTAAAATAAAAACTTGAAATATTATAATACAGATCCATCATAAAAACAAATTAAAGGGTAGAGTGGATTTTTGCTTTCCCCCCCTTTGGTGCTAGTTCCATATTAGTAATGATTGGTAATCACAAAAAAAATGCACAGCTCTCCCTTTAGAAGTTCAGATCCTTTATGAAGGCAGGGAAGTCAGAGCTCTGTCTGATCCTTTTCTCTGCATGCCTCCTAGTTTTGCCAAGGAAGCAGTACAGAATAACTGTTGACTCCAAATCGGCAAGAGTAGGAAGTCTAATTAGTCTGCAAAGGGATGGCCATTCCTTTGTAGTTTGACACTGGATATACTTCAACACATTTGTACACTCCCATCTTTAAAAAAGGGGGCTTTGTAAAACTCTGGCATGCTTACATCCTGTTTCTTTTGCAATGTATCATACTGCGGCCAGAAGAGCTGTTATTGTATATCCATCAGAGCAGCTTCCAAGATTAAATTAACACATACTTAATTTGTTTTCAAAATAGCACTCCACTTTGAAAGAAATTAGTCCAAACTAAAGACAAAAACAAACCAACCATGCAAAAATCCCAAAACATAAAAGCAGCACACCTGCTGAATAAATAAATCCTCTATTTAGAAAGCAGGCTGCAGTTACATAGCGTTATAATGGCCAGGGCTCTGCAAAGCTTGGGGATGCTGCTTGACACAAAGGCCTGCTTTCAACCCCTTCCCTGGTTAATGTGGTTTGTAATCTCAGGTTTTTCTGTCCAAGAATCTTCTAAAAGAAAGCAAAACCCAATCAAAATGGAATCTGCACTGCAAAACACCAGATCTTGCCTTTTCCTCCTTAACTAGTCTTGGTTCACTGGATTGTCAGTTTGGCAAATCTAGTCAAGTTTCACATCCCAAACTGTTAATTAGAGAAAATAAACAATGACGTGTCCTGTTGAGAAATAATACTCTCAAAATTACAGTGGAAGGAACAACTGAATAAATAGTATTAGCCAATGTGGAATAAGGCTATATTTTTAAAAAGAAAAATCATATGCAGCGATGCAATTTTCTCCTTGCAGATTACAAATTGCCTGTTTTGTATAAGATGCTCAAGAAAAATATGGTAAAGAGAAAAAAAGAAAAAACAGTCTGCTGACTTTTAATCACTCTAGCAAGAGCTAGGCTGCTTTGAAAAAGTATGCCAATCTGAAACAAAAATAAGAATAAAAGAGAAAGAAAAAGAGAGAAGTTGTGGAAACCCGTATCTGACAAAAAATAAAAAAAGGAAATTTTGGAGCATGCCAATGTCATGGTACAAGCAGAACACTGAACTCTTCACAAATGTCAAAATAGAATTATATCAGTCCCTATCAACTACAACTTCCATTCCCAAGAAAATTTCAGAAATGACAAATACAGGTACAGGTACAAATGTGACAGAGACAAACCTCTTCAATAACATAGTTCTTTTTATACTGTGTGTTCCACAGATACCAGACCCTGGTATTTTAAAGGAAATCAGCAAAATCATGACAATCATTGATGACATTTGATCTTTCTAGACTTTGAACCTGTCTTAAAAGATTGGGAACACAGTTTTATAAAGTCTTCACAAATTAAGTCTTGAAACTCTGAACTGATATTTAAGACTATGTTTTTGATTTAATCACCTTTGATTCCACTTACGCCAATCTGAATATAAGTTCTCCAACATTGTCAAACTATATCCCCCCATCCTTTTCCTCTCTTCTCTTTTACATGCTCTGCAATCACATGTCACCAAATATGCCCCTTCTCCATGAACCCACCATTACTGTAGGCGTTACAGAGGTTCAAGGAAATCACATTTACAGCAACTCAAAACCCACAATACATTTGTGGGTGTGCTCCACCTCCAGAGAATAAAGCACGTTATTCACCAGTCAACTCACACAATTGTTACAACACAATGTTAGTAAAAAATCCCCTATTGACAAGTCTGAAGTACCTGCCATTCTTGTTGCCACATTGTAGGGGTGAGATTTGGTTGCTTTCAAATTGTTTATGTGACTTGTTCATGACACATGGCAACCAACACACTGGCTGCATGCATGGAACAGTAACTGAAAGCAGTCACACAGTGGTAAACAGAATGGGAAGAATAATTTTTATTCCACATAAATACTCATATTACATAATCTTCTCTGCAAAGAATTCCACATCCTTACAGAAAGTATGATTTTGTCCCCATGGGAGTGCTAATTTCATCATTTAAGTCAAAGATTTCTATGGCTCTAGATTTCTCCCCCATATGCAGAAAATTTGACACCTAGACACTAAATTAGATATGATAGAATCAGACATTATTAAGACAGAGATCAATGTTAATACATTGAACATTTATTAGTTTTCTTTCCATGACGGATTGAACCAAATAATTTTCTTATTTCCCTGCCCATTTTGATGATACTAATCAAAATCTGGGAATCACTGAAGAAATACTCATTTGCATTTAATAGCTGAATGCTTGCAACGAATTCTAGTGTAATCATTGGCTTGTTGGTGAATGCCCTAACACAGCTTAGGCACCTGCATTTTGTGGCAAGTGTAGCATTTAAAGACATGCCAGATAGAAATGGATGTGCTGTTTGAATGCTTATGAAGCAAATAAGAAATTTGCATCAACATATCCTAAATTTTTTACTTTGCCTCTATCTTAAAATACAATTTTAAGTACAACAATAATTAGTTGAGCACATCAACTTAGTAAAAACTGAATAAAAAAGGTATGTGCAAATTTTTCATTCAAATTTCTCATTCTGGTCAATCAAATTAATCAATGGTGTAATCCACTAAAAAAATTATTTGAAGAATGAGTGAATTGTGTTGGTACAGCTTCCCCTCCCACTTCCAGCCCCTCTTATATTCTACTGTTGTGAGACTTCAAATACATAAAATTTAGGCTTCAGTTGTATCTTGCAAGAGAGAAATATTAATTACACTAAAAACTCTATTTTCTTTTCCATTTGCAAGAAGGAAGCACATATTCCTGCACAGAACAAAAGTAGAAGCTCACAGTATTGAAATAAGCATACATATCTCCCCAAACACTTACAGCAATAAAGACGTAGGCATTTACATTTTCGACAATTGTTTTATTTTAGAATCTGGGTTAATTTTTTCCTTTCTTCCGTCCACTTCTGTGTGGAAACTCTTGTGTGAGATGTGCTTTCCATATAAAGTCCTTTTACTGGGCACTGCCAGAGCATAGCTGGAAAAAAGGATGACTGTGAATAATGCCCCTAAATTTTCTATCATTTTATATTTTGCATGTGCATTAAGTTTGTAATTTACATTGCATCTTCGATGAACAATATCTGCTGTGGTTGTTTTAGTAATTACATCTGATGAGCCTCTGATTCTGTTAGCAAGGGAATGGGAGTCTCGTGGGAGGAGTTCTACCAGACAAAGGAAAAACTGTTCCATTATTTCAAACATGTCTGAGGTTACCAGGTGTCAAACACTAGAGATGAATAGCATCCAAAATGATATTAGATCAAAATCACAACACACAGAAAATAAACAGAATTTTATTGAATTGCACTGAACAAAAAGATCAGATTTAGTATTTTTTAGAGTGGAGGGAAGTCCCCTAGTGACAAAAAGTATCAAGCAGCTATCCTTATCAAAATGACCACTATACAGAGGCTAAAGATTTCTTACTGGATAATAAATTTTCTTCAGGAGTCAGGATGCACACAGAGTAGACATTAATGCATGTGCTCTGGTATTTTCCTGGGAAGCCCAAGGTGTCTCATCACAACTGCTTTGTGCCAAACCCCAGAAGAAATTATTTAGCGACTCTTCAAATGTTACCAAGTGGTTGACAGGTCCTACTATAAACAAAGCCACTCAGCTCAGCAGTAGACATGGCGGCTACTGTGTTTGGTCACACAAACCAAACAAGCTTCTTCTGCACTCTTTTGTAATTTTTGTCAAAGCTCCTGGTATTCTGAGTATTTTGAGCCCAAGCCACCCAGTGAGACCCAGTCAGCAGGTCTTTTCTTTTAGTGATGATGAAGGAACCTACTAAGATACAGACTGATAAAACATGTTATACTGGCAAAGTACTTCTGCCATTTGATGCCAAATTTTTGAGAAAATACGTTAAATCTAAGTCTTAACAGAGTTTCAGAATAATGGCCCAAAAAAATGCCAGTATAAAGATTACGAGATTACAACCTCCACTCTGGAGAGCTATCAGCACACCAGACCTGGATCCACTAATACCGTTGGCATTCTTCTTGCTGTATTTTACTCAATAGCAAGCAAAAGCTTTCTGAGCACAGCGAACACTTATGTACATGAGTACTCTTATTGCCTCACTAAGACCATTCAAATGGATGGAGTTACTCAGGCAAGTAAGTGCAGGATGAAGGCCAGATGTGTGTGGTTTCTGTTACCAAAAGCTGTTAAGGTGAAGTGCAGCAGTTATGAGTACCTGCATGTCTGTTTTACAATCACAGAGTTAGTATTGACACTGAATGAAGTATTTTTCCCAAGACTGTGCAGATACACTTGATTAACTTCAGCAAAAAAAAAAAAAAAAGGCTGTTTTTTACAATAACAGCCCGCAGAGATTTCAGCATGGGCTAATTCCTACAAAGCTGAATACACACCAAGAGATAGGGACTCTTACCTTGAGCAGTGCTGTATCACAACAATACACTATGCATCTCAATCTCTGAAAAGCATTTCATACTGAAAATTGAATTGGTGTTTGCATTGAGAAGTATGCAGACTCTGAATATTCTTTCACAGTCACAAGTAAGCATGCATTAGGTATTGAATTAATACAATCTATAAATATCTCTTCATTCTACCCCACACTCACTATTATTCCCAAATATGTTTACAATGCATTGTAGCAAACATTAGGCCTAATAAAGATAAAACTATGTGGAAAACATTTTCCCACTGGAAAACACTGGGAGAAATCAGGTCATCATAATGTCTCAAGTTCTGCAATACCTTTTTCAAAAGTAACATCTCCAGGTATTTTCAAGATCAGGGTTTTGCAGAAGCCAGAAAAACCTTCCCAAAAGCCCTTGACAAATCAAAATTTTAACTTCAGAATTGCCTCAGTCTTGCAACGCAATCCACAAACTTATAAAGATGTCTTAAAATAAATGCTTCCTCATGAATACCTTAAGAAAGCCATTCTCTACCCATGGCTAACCTTTTTTCAATAAGTAAGATTTTCATCATTTCACTAGCCCTTCTTTGCATCTTGTATTGGTAAATAACTTTCATCAACAATGATCAGAATCAAACCCAGTACTGCAAATGACAATGCACTTTTTGTACTGATATAATTTCATCCAATGCATGCTAAATTCACATCATCAGCAGTGTTGCTTCTGCTTCCAGTATCCTAATTTTTATTTTAAAAACACTGTCTTGTTAGAACCCAAGTGAATTACATTGCATTTTTACTCCAATCTAATCATTCAGCTAAAATCACAGAATTTTCCCCAGTTCTCTGCAGGTCTTGCAATACCTCCCAACTTCACCTCATCCACCTCATCTGACTTAGATGGTGACCTCAACCTAAGTCACTGATACATGAAACAGGATGTATCCCTAGGCTGATCTCTCTCCATTTCAATTCTGAAAAAAAAAAACCAACTTGGAATTTACTGTCATCTCTTTTCCCACCAGTTTTAATCTGTTTTTCAATTCTCATGTTAATCTACTTCCATCTAAGTATTTTCAGAGCCTTATGTCAAGCATTACTTCATTTAAAGCAAATTAAATTAATTGCATTCATTCATTTTCTAAAACCTCACAAACTGCTTGGGGTGAGGGAAAGAATGAAGGGGCAAGGAGGAAACGTACTACATGCTGTCATACCCATATCTGAAATTTCAAGGTTTTTGTTCATCATCTGAAATAATCTCTTGCCTAGTCTTGTGGTTAAAACAGTAGTTCTAAAGCTGATCTTGGTTTGTTTTTTTTTAATGCCACTTTTTAATTCCATTAAAGGCTTTTATTACTGCGTTTATACTTACTTCAATATTGTAGAATGGATGTTATTTTGGACCTCTGATAAATTCAACATTTTAAGATTTACATTAGATGCTGCTTCTTTATATGCTCCTGCCTGTCATTTACAACTACAATGTTTCCATATTTCAAATATTTTCATTTTTGTCCATTGTCCCCTAAATTATCCTATCAAGTTTTTTTTCCATTTCTTCTTGTAGTGGGTTGACCTTGGCAAGGACATCAGGTACCCACCAAGCCACTCTATCATTCCCCTTCCCTGCTGGACAGGGGAGAGAAAACAAGATGGAAAACAACTAGTGGGTTGAGATAAGGCCAAAAAAATTTTACAAACTTAGTGCCTTCTCTGTCTCTCCTAAAAATTCTATTTATTTGGGGAATTTATTACAATGATTCACCCTTCTCCTCTTATTACTTGTCAGAATTACAAAAATCCTGACTGTATTATAAGAGTTAAATCTAAATAATCCCATTTAGAGATGGGCTAATTGAAGTTTACAATTGCATCAACTGCTTAGCTGGAGGTCTCCAAACTTCTACAGATTAGTTTGTTGGGCTCTGACTTGTGAAATAGCTCTGAGTAGAGCTAGTTTCCATGTATCTTTCTTTACATGCTGTAGTCATACTGCTGCCAAAGAGACTCTGAGAAGCTCTTCAAAGAAGGGAAGTACAATCACTACCTCTGTCTTTCCAGCATATACCAGCTAAAACCCAGACCAGATAATCTTCGCAAATTACCTGAGAATGCCTAAACATGTGGGCCATCACTCAGACTTAGCATTGTATTAAATTACAGCAACCTCCTCCCAGCTATGGGAGCAACACAGATTGAACAGACACTGAAAATGGGGAAGCAAATCTAAACAGGAAGGAAAGCACAAAATCAGTAGATAGCATTTTAAGGCAAACAGATCTCTGTAGTTCCCTGAAGATACCAGGCAGTAACTTATGCAATCTTCCAAGTTCTCCAAAACGGCACATCGAGTCAATTTTAATTACTTAATAAATATGATGTATTTAATAAGCATAGATTCTTAGGATGGGAGCATCTACTCTCCGTTTTTAGAATGTTGTCAACTTGTATTTTTTTTGCTTCCCCTTGTTATAGGTATATAATAATAATAAACGAATCAAGCCAAATTAAATATTAAAACAGCAATTTTTATTTTTGTGACCGAATGTACGGTCCTGGGAAGCCACAACCGAAAAGACAACACCGAGCCCGGGGTCGGTGCTGGGTGAACACGCCACTGATGATCTGACCTCTATGGCCTCAGATCCCCCTTTGTTCACCCTGCCCTCTTGGTTGGTCCTATTTTTATTCTGTTTTTCGTAGCCTGGAGCAGGACAGTTCTTTGTTTCCTTGATGTTTAGTTTTGGTGTCCACACAGGACAAAGTCTTTCCTGCTCCTTGATGGCCCTTGATGGGATTTTGTGTCCGCTGTGCAATGACATGTGTATTGCCTGCTTATGGGAACCAGGACCTCTGACTGTGCTCCTCTGGGGGATTTTCGGGAAATGTTATTGATATGCTGCTCCCCTGTAAGTTTCTGGGCTTCCCCTGGAGATGGGTGCTCCACATCTTCTTATCCCTGATCTGTTCCCTGGCAG
>VRYO01002297.1:39735247-39754727 GCA_009812075.1 Sialia sialis | reverse complement strand
AGCTTGTAGATATGTGAATTTCCCTAATTCTGAGTGGTCAGGCAACCTTTCCCCTGTGGCTAGTTTATCAGTTTTTTTTAATTTTAAAAACTTATTTTATACAAAACACGAGTTACAATATGGTATGTATCACACCCTTTACAGCTAGACTTAAGATTCTGCTATCGTTTTGTCAACTATGTTAACTTTCTCCTGGACTGCAACTCACATTTGTTCCAGTGTGCATTAAAGAAAAGCTGTTTCTTTTCCATCATTCTAGTGCTGCTTTCCATCTCTCCTATCCCCCCTGTAATCTTCTGCCTTAAGACACAGCATTTTTTCTCATCACTTTCAACGTTCTGAAGAAATCAGACAACTCTAACCTCATTCCAGTCACTATCCTGCTTCCATTCCAAGTGGGATTTTAAGTATTTCTTCTGTTTTCTTCTGCAAACATTTCTGTGCCCCCTCTCATTCTGTGGAGAATGAAATTTCTTTTTCTCCCCTGGCATATGTCTTCCCTCTTTCAAGTTTGTTTTCATCGCTCTTATAAATAAGTTTCCTATTCTGAGATCATTTAGGGCATTACAACAGTGTCTATAATCAGACTGTCCCAATACTCTTGTAAGCCAAGGAGAGCTCTGCTGGCAGCACTAATACTCTTTTCTTGATTGATAGTGAAGTAACTAATGGAAATTCATGTTTTGTCCAGTTCTCTTGTTACTACAGCTATGCACTGAAAGGTGATGATGCAGTAAGAAAAAAGCATCTCTCCTTTTCCCAGCAAATTTGGTTAAAATTCCAGTGTTTAAAAATAAGTACTGAGGTGATTGTGAAAAACAGTTGCTGTCAGTACCAGGATGCACTGGTGGTTTAGAAACTTGGCATTGAAGTCTAGGTTTTCCTAGTCCAGATATCCTGGCTCAGGCTCTAATTCCATAAACCGCACGACAAAAGATATTGTAAAAGTACGCAAGAATTACACTTTATAAGAATGGGCACTTTCCAATCTCAATCAAAACATTAGCACAAAGACTTTGCAGTAACAGAAACCACATCTGATCTTTTGTAAATTTAACTTCCTCTGAATTTGTGTTCTCATTCTTTTTGTACTGGGCTCGTATTTTACAGCTGTCATGAAAAAGAAGAAAAGCCAAAGATCATTCATTTGGAATACCACACAAATAAATGCTAACTTTTGGCCCTCTGCTAGTACACTTAAAACCTCACATTAAGAACAATTGTCAGCAGTATCTACATATTTCTATCTGATATTTTCCCAATACTTGTAAACCAGATAATAATTGTTTTTTGAAAGGCATTCCTACAACTCACCATTGAATATACATGTATTATATTATATATGCACTGATGTGCCTGCACACAAACCACCTCCCCCCAACTCTGCTTCAGACAGGAAGTTTCTCTACTGTTAGTTTCTCACAGGTCAGTATTATATAGTCTCAAATATTACTGTTACAATCACATTCTGGAATGTGATCATACTTAAGCCTGTGCTTCTGAAACTTCATTTACAAAGAACGCTATTAAATATTCCACCTGAAATTACTTGAAAAATTTGAGAACACTGCCTCCAATTAATTTGAAAAAATCTTCACTGTTTCATAAAAGGATGACCTTCTCTGCAATACACCTTCTTAAAGACTTCTGTAGGAATCCCAAGTATGATATGGAACTTTCCCTGGAGAGAACTGAAAATACAAAGAACTGCAAAACATAAAGCCTTTTAAGAAACAAACACTGAAATTCCTGCTTGGGTAAGCAGCAAAACTGAACATAGAATACTTGAAAAAAACCTGACAGATGCCTCCTTCTCCTTTCTTAAGCAAGACTTAGAAGAATCAAATCTCACAATCCAAAGGAGAATGGCAAACAAGGATGTAAGTGGCAGTCAGACTGAAAAGGAGAGTTGCTAACTACAGCACGGAAAAAAATCAGCACTCTTCTTTATTTAATACTGTACTTGTTTGTATGGGGAAACTACAGAGAAGCTATGTGTTGATACTTTATCACTCTAAATGGCTATAAAATGAATCAGCACTCAGAACTCACACATTTAACAATGTGGCCATAAATTTCAGTGCTTGTCACAAATTTATATTTGGAACAATTATAGCCTATATGCCTACAGTCTCCTGACATTTTCAAATATGTACACTTTTTGAATTGTTCTGAAACACTGGTTTGTACTTTTGGGCTATCTGCTGTATTTAAAGCTGTCCCAGAGGGTACACATAATGGAATGGAAATGCTTTACTATAATTTACTTTAGGCATCAGTTTAGATTATTAATATTCAGTTGTTACATCAAAAATCAGCAGCTTAAAGATGGGGTATAAAACATGGTTTTATGAGCTGTTACAAACCTTCTTAATTAAGAAATAAATTATGACAGCAAAATAATTTTAAGCAAAATAAATTCAATAGGCTATGTGAGGTATTGTGGTCTGAAGGTTGGTATTAGGATGTGTTCCATTTTATGTGAAATTTTATACAGTAAATCTTCTAAATACTAATTTATTTTAAGGAAGAATGTCTCACTAGCTTCTCTAAGAAATTCTTAAACTTTTGTATTAGCATTTTCATCTCCATTTGCTTCAGGAACACTTTAATTTCTTTCTAGGCAGAAGAAAGTTAACAGATGTACAAATGATCATTCAAACAAAATGCTTATGACTTTTGCACTGCTTTTCACTTTTTTACTGATGATTCCTTGGTTTCCTACAGGAACAATACAGGTACAATATAAACATGGCCAATAGAAAATATTTTATACGCTTTAAGAAATACTTAAATTTCCATTTTCAAGCGTAGTTACGTATTCCATTTCAGATCATTCAATCACCAAAAAACCCCAACAACTTTAATTTATCAATACAACATTGTATCATAACTTACTTATTTTTGCATGTGCCCCAAAGTTCTTTTTATTATTTTATAAATAGAAATAGGGAAACTGAATTTATTCCTACAAGTTCTGGGGACTGAAGCTGGTTTTAAAAAATAGTAGTATGATCCTGAAATGAAAAAAACTTCTGACTATTTTATAGCAATGCTACAGTGTAAACCAACCATTAAATAGGTAGAAGATTGAAGTAATTCAGTTTGATACTGAAGTGACTGATCTATCTTGCATGAAACACTGTAAAAAATACAGACTTACTGCTCGGGTCTGTACAGCGTTACTGTCAAAAAGTTCCAGATGGTTTTATTCTAAATTTTCCCAATTAAAATCTAACCCAAGTCACTGTCCAGATTAGCATGCTATACTATATCACAAAGCAACACAAAAATTACCACATATTATCTAATAAGTCTCAGTCAACTAAAGTTCTTAAGCATACATTTTAAAGTTTTATATTACCCATTTCAAATCTGCTGTTTAACACACTACACACTTTAAAGCATACAACCAGCTAAACTTTAATGCATGCTTATGTTTGATTTTCTTTTCCTCATCTTTCTGCTTTGAATATAAGACTTACCATAGTCACTCCAAAGCAGTGCAGCTATAAATAACATGGATTTGATCCAGCAACTTGAAAAGACTGAGAGATCAGATAAAATGTCATTAAAATTATTACATATATCAGACATGCTTTATGGTGTACTCCATTATTATGTCACGCCAGTTAAAAGACTGTGCATTCTTTCTTTTAAACAGCATGGGGGCATTTTTAACAATCAAGAGCTCTATAATTGCAGTAATAGACCTCATAAAGACTCAAAATTCAGTTTCCAAGATATTTTAATTAAATGCAAGTCCAAAAAGTCTTCACAACAAAGCAGACAGGAAAAATATTTGTTGGAAATACAAAGCTCTATGACACTACTACCAGAGACAAACCTACAGTGTTTTAATGGCTGAAGAATGAGCTTTTTTCCAGCCTCTTAAAAAGATGGAACGGTTTTGTTCTTTCAGTAAGTCTTCCTGAAAGTTCAAATTATTTAGAATCTCTGCCTCCAGTTTCAGGATCATTGTTGATAAATACTAGTATTTTCTCTTAATTACCCATACATATACAAAATTTTAAGTGTTCACACAGAAGGAGCAAGAACCAATAATCAAGAATACATGTAGTAGTCCATATACCTGTGGGGGATTAGATTGGAACAACATCATAATTACTCCCTCTGAAGTATCAAGTGATGTTTTTTTCCAGCACATTTTCAAATGAAATACAAAGGTCCTCAAGACTCCCTCAACTTAGGCTTATGTCTCAGATAATACAAATACCAAAATAATTTATAGTCCTTTCCAGTGTGGACCTGTCAGACTTCTCACATGCTCTCATTTCAGGAGGAAAGCATTAATCTTAGTTATCACTTTAAAGCTATTATACCTGCTAAATAATTGTTTGCAATAATAAAACAAGAGTAAGAATTTTAAAAGAACATCCTAATTCTCAAGTTTTTTATGGTCAGCATTTTCCAATTCTTATAATCCAAATATTGCAAGATGAATTCTAACTCGAGTGGTGTTCACAGTATTTTCTTCAATATTTTGCATACATAAAGCCACTGCATTCCTTTTTCAAGCTCCACTGTCTGTATGAAAACAGAGATTCCTACTGTACCATTAATTGCTAATCTGACACTGAAACAGTGGTTTCATTGTCATGAGGGATGGGATTGAGAATTTCTGTGTAACTCCACTTCCCTAACAGATACAGTAATAAACTGTTAGTTCTTTAGGCGAAAGACATGAAATGTTGGATTAAAGCTTCATTCTCTGCCTGTAATGAGTAACTTGAGGGCCTTCTGTAGATTCTGAACAGCAGTGCTCACATCTTCGTACTGCAATGCACTGCCAGCAAATTTGCAGTATTTTTGGGCTCTGGCAAAGTCCTCTGGAGTCAAGCGGACTTCTCCTGCAAAAACATAAATATTACAAAGTTACTACAAAAGAAATATGACTTAAGCTTCCTTTCTTCCGATTTTTATGTTTTACTTATGTTTGTGGTAATATTATGAAAAGCAGGCTAATATTTGTGGTAGTATTACAAAGACCAAGCTACAATATTTCTTCTGTTATGTTCTCTTTTCTTTCCACTCATATAAAGCTTCTTTGCTATTGAAAAATGTGAGGATCTTTCTAAACACTGGTATTTGCATGACCCAGTGCCTTTCAAGGTAGGCCAATACCTTTGAGAAAGATCTGCTCTTCATCTAAGACACCAAAGGAGAGCTTTTTAATGACATTAAGTTAGATGCAATCATGTTACAACCTGCAAGAAACAAGGACAGTGCTTTTTGTGTTTACAACATCATTACTCTGCTTTCTTTGGGAATAATACAAAGTTAAAAGCTGTTCCTTCTCAACTGGAATAACTTTTCAGAATGTAGAAGCATTTCTTACTGGCATGTTTTCACACATTTTATGTTTCTGTTTTTCCAAATAATTTTTATGTTTCCAATTTTAAGATGACTGAAAACAAGATTAATATCATGCAATGTGCCCATTTTTGTTACACTGGAGAACATTAGCAAAAAATAGTCTCATAATATAGTATAAAACAACTGTTACTTACTAATCAGAGTATTTTCTTGATGTAAATTAAAACTTTAGGAATTCTCAAACACATGCATTCAGTCTTGGAGACAGCACAGTAGGGACTTACGCCCTAACTGGCAGAAGATTTTATACATGAATAGTATCACTGATGTGGGTGTAAAAAAAAGCACAGCTGTATTACTGTAACTCCTTTCACCCACAAATTCACTGGGAGTTTTAAGGCTAATCCCATGCCACTCCAATAATCTAGGGACAAATTATAAAATCTTTACTCAGGTACTTTTAAAGCAACTTGTAAATAGATAGATAGATTTTTATGGGCATGGATATAAAATCATAAAATCATATAAAGCACTAAAGATTATGTGTACATTTAATAATTTCTCACACAATATGGTGTAAACAATTAATAGATTTCACAGATTAAAATGTATTTTTAAATGCAGCATACATTTTACACAAAAATTAGTTAAAAAAAGATTTAGCTCTTTAAGTACATTTTATTTTTAAACAACTACATGAATATACTTAAAGCCATTTTTCATGGCATAATTTCTGTTAGCTGGATCCTTTCATTCAAAATAGAACTGTTGTTAGCAATACTGTGAGAATGTTTACTAAAGAATCTCTATTCTTATCAAAAAATGTCTATTGTATTTGCTTTTACTTCCCCCAATCTTACTACTGAAGAACAGCTTTTGAACAAATAAATAAGAAAACCTGGGAGTATTAAAAACTAGACTGGTCTGCTGATTTTCAAAACAACCGTAGCCAAATAAAAAGCAGAAAGGTAAGCATTCGGAATATAAATGTTATCAATTTTAAAAATATACTCTAGAACTCTACTTGTTTCCCTTTCAATAAATAAATATGACCATTGAGGGACAAAAACTTGGTGGGCTCATTGTCATTGCAATGTATATTAATATTAATTTTGTGCTTAATAAGTGAAACCACATTAAATCTCTTAAAATATATGTGAGTAAATACATGTGAAGGAGTACATAAACACAGGCACACACCTCAGGTATTTTGTAACCTCAATAAAGTCACAGACTAAAAGCAGCTGGGGTCAATCTGTAATCACACTACCGAACATCTTTAAGAAATTAAAAAGAGCAAGTTCCCCTCAAAGTAGCTTTATGCTATGATGCCAAAAGAAACTACGAAATCATTCTTTAAAAACTGGCCAAGGCATCAGTCCAGTATTCAACTAATTTATTGGAAGCAAGCCTAAATTCACCCGTCTAATCTTATTTTTACAGTATGAGCTCTATTAATGTTTTGCTGGCATAAAGCCTTATTTATTATGAAATCTACCTCAGATGCTATTATGACATAACTTGAGGAAAAAAAAATTATTAATTTTAAGTTTATAAACCAAAGTTTATACAGTAAGAGGGTTGATCTTTTGATGTGCTCAGTAGCCTGAGCTCCTATTGAAGTCAACACTTCACAATGGAAAAGCAAAATAGAAACAAACCAGCTCTGTGTTCTTAAGTTCCACAAATAATGTAAAACTTAACAGTAATGACTGTACTTATATCAAAGGTATAACCACAAAAGTTAGTAACTGACTTCAATTTACATATTCTAAGGGTTAAGCAGTTTTGAAGGAAAGGCCCTGCATGTCTTGGTGGACACTGATTTGTCCATGAGCCAACAATCTGCCTTTGTGGAGGAGAGTGACAATGGATCCTGTGCTGCTTTAGGAATGGCAGTGCCAGCAGGTGGATGGAAGTGATCCTGTCCCTTTCAGCCACTTCTGGAGTGCCATGTCCAGTTCTGGGCTCCTCAGCACAAGACAGACTGAAATGCTGGAGACAGTCCAGCAAAGGGTCACAGTTATGACTAAGGGAATGGAGCAACTTTCATAGCAGAAGCAGCCAAGAAAGCTGAGACTGTTCAGCCTAGAGAAGAGAGAGCTCAGGAGGATCTTTTATCAAGTATATAAACACCTGAAGGGAGAATATTAAAAGGACAGAGAAAGGGATTTTCAGTGATGTCCAGTGACAAAACCAGAGGCTGAAACACAGCAGGGTCCTGTCTGAACATCAGGAAACAGTTTTTACTCAGATGGTGACCAAGCTCTGGGACAGGCTGCCCAAAGAGGTTGTGGTGTCTGTTCCTGGTGAGATTCAAAACCTATTTTTTGAATTAGCAGTGACACTTCTTCTCAAACTTTGACAGTGCAGAAAATTACACCACAGGCAGGGAGAGACATAAAGGACATGGTCCTGAGTGACTAGTTTTACATGACCCTTCCTTGAGCAGAGGGGCTGGACCAGATCACCTCCTGAAGTCCTTTCCAATCTCAAGTATCCAGTGATTTTTGGCTCTAAAAAAGTCCAACAACACTGATATACAAAAGGTATACTGTATTTATTCTGAACCAAATCTGCTTCCTGTGTTAATCTGAAATTATCAGGACTGTAGCTACATTACTGAAACAAGACAGGAATATGGAATCTGTAACAACAGGCATGATTCTCTTAGTTTAAGAGGATCACAAAGTGAAAAACGATTTGACTAGAGCTGCTGAAATCATTTTGAGGAAAAAACAAATGGTTTTAGAATGAAAGTAATGTGCATTTTACATAAATATACCTGCTTCTCCCTGGAATCTTTTTCTGCCATCAGATGTTTTTCCTTTTTACGAAGCTCAAGTATAAGGCAGTTGATTTAAGAACATTTCAATCATACTGGTGCATTAAAACAGTGAGGGCAAGGCTAACAAATGGTTTTTGAAACAAGATACTCTTTTTTCCCATTAAATCACTTGAAATACTTGAAATATAAGTACTCAATGATTTCTTTCTAAGATCATGAAAACACATTCAATGTCAAATTATTATTTCTACTTTGTCTGTAAAATATCAAACTTTACACATACAACTACAATGGACAAATGCTCTCTTTATACTATGCCACCTGTGGAAGGGACCATATGGCAACATAAGAAGATCTTACAAAAACCGCGTAGCACAACTATGAATGCCTATAGTGTTAGCAAAATCTAGAGGTTATAAATTTATTAAGAAAACTACACCAGAGAAGTGCACACACACGTACAACTGGAGTTGCTGCATAACTCTACATTCTGTTGTCAGACACATTAACCCATGCTTAAATGCAAAAGCTTTGATACTTTCAAAAGTCAATGTCAAACTCTGAAACCTTTTCCCACAGAACAGGACAACTATTGAAAGATTTATGCTAACTAAAAATCAAAGAATACTATTCCTTTAGCTTAATCTTCCTTATATATAATATTCTACTCCTCTCCACCAAAATCATAACAGCATTAATCAAATGGCTTCTCCCATGTTATGGGAAGCAAAGAAAATATATAACTTATCTTTAAAATACATTTAAAATACATTTGATCTCACTACAAGAAAGACTCCTGCAGGAATATGTGGAATATCCAGTTTGGCTATGCCTATACTACCACATTCGTCTCAGCACTCAAACTTGACTGTCTGCAGTGTCAAACTGCTGGAATAGACTCCAGTATGGTTTTGGCCCATGCAAACTAGCACTTTCCCAAACAATTCCTGGGCATGGCTTGTGGTCAGAGCATGCTACAGACCATTCAGTATGAACAGTCTTAACAAGCTACCTTGTTTAGGTTTAAAAGTTTAATAATATGGATGTAAGAGGTTCTGTGCCAGCTGTTCTCTGTGCCAAATATTTGCAAGCCTGTGTAATTTGTTAGCAGACATGGACATCGTGTCTAAATCATGGAACAAATGTACCATGCCCTGTGCTAGCTCTGCAGATCTACTGGATGGAGGGCAACACTGATCCCTCCTTCCCATCCAAAGGAAACCTCAGTTCCACAGGAATGGTACACACCTCAATAAGCAGCAAGGATCTAGCCCAGATATTGCAGCTCAAGAACTGGGGAGGACTCCTGGGTCCCAGAGTTTTGTACATCCATTAGCAGATAAGGCATTTCTCAATCTACTTACGGGTTAGAGAACAAGGCCACTGTTCGCACACAGAGCACCATGAGGAGAAGAACACACAACAGGACAAACACTTTCCATTGCTCCCAAGCTTCTTAATTCCACACATGCAAACAAAACTGTCACTGTATCTCTGCTGACACATCCCCTGGGTCCTCTGAGACTCCTGCATGACTGACAGTGTGTGTTCTAAGCTTTCAAACCAAGAACCTGCATGACCTTTATCAACATTTTTGGGTGTACTTCTGCAGCACTCCCTGATATTGAGCTGTCACAAGACTCAAACTTGTAGTGACACAACAGATGTGCAGGGGAGGAAAGCAGGCAAGCAAATACTAGGTTAGATTAAGTTAAGAGATTTATCATGGTGCTTAGCAAGGGTCTTAATCTCTTAATTACACAATATTACTTATTACGCATTCTCACTTAATTCCTTCTTATTTATGTATGTATGAAACCAGGTTATCTCAGGTAGGTGGTAAGAGCGAACAATGCACTTGATACTATTCAGATATTGAATAATGGAATGTCTTAAACTTAATAAAACATTCAAGTTTCAATCAAAATTATGACATTTTCGACAACTAGAAACAAACAATCAAACTGAGAAACAATAATGACTAAAATTTTCAGAGTAGTTACCAAAAACCCTAGTAAAATTACTGTCTAGAAGATCATGATAAGCTAGTTAAACATGAAAGCTTTGCTTCCAAACACCATAAAATTTGCCTTCCAACTAGCAGTTACTATGGCAAGGCTTAAGTAAAGTTTTGAGCTATTTCAGTTGATAAGCTAGCAAAATCCCCATAGCAGTCCCCAAAACTCAAAAACTATAATGAAGTTTAAATATTACAGCTACAGGTCTGAGGTGTTACTCTTAATAAAACGAGTTATAGCCACATGAGATATTATTGCCAGCTAAGCTGGCCAGAGCATGGTGCTAATAATCCAGGGTTGTGAGCTCTATCCCTGTATGAGCCATTCCCTTTGGAGCTGGACTCAGTTCTTCTGGGTCCCTTCCAGCTCAGACTATCCTGTGATTCTGTGACTACAATAGTATTCCAGAAAAACTATAGTACCTAGAGTATCTTTTGCTCTTCAGGAGAATAATGCATCTCTATCAATGGCAAAATTTGCTTTTTTTGAGACATCTTCTATAAAAATGGCTTTCTAATACATTAAAATGGAAATATCCTTAAACACTCTATGCTAGCACACTAAAAAGAAGCATTGAATTCCTACTATAGCATTTTACTGAAGCAAAAATGCTTTTTCAGTAAAGTTATTTTAACACAGACACTCCTCAACAACATAATAAAGTACAGTAATTTCACGATTGTAAGTCACATCTTTTTCATTGAAGAATCCAGCCTACCCCAGTAGTGTGGCTTATATTCAGGTGCAGCTTATCTATGGACAAATCCCAGTGAAATGCCAACCCGGAAGCGAGAGCCGGCGGGGGAGGGTGCCTGGGGCTGCCTTGAAAGGCTTTGCTGGTCTATGAAAACTGTTTGCAACTTGAGCACCTGACACCAAACCCAGCTGACAGCGATTCTGTTACTAATTTGTTACTTTGTTACACATGGATCCTTGCTTTAATAAAAAAAAAGAAAAAAAAAAGAAAAAAAAGAAAGTGCGGCTTATATTCAGGTGCAGCTTATATATGGACAAGTCCCGTGGTGTACCCAGCTACCGAACATGCCTATCTAAATTTGTAGTCATAACAGGCAATGTTTTACTGTGGTTAGTAGTAGAACTTAACATAGCAATTAGTTGTAATATTGTATACTAATACATACTACTAGCCTTCCCTGATGAGGATAAACTGTAGGGAGAATATGAATAGAATTTGTACCAGGACTTCTAGACCTTCTCCTCACTCAACATCCATGTTATATTGCCAATAAAAATCTGATTATTACAAACATATGTAATTTATGCTTTTTTTAATACTATTATCTCTTTTCCATGTACAGAAAAAAAAATTTTAGCAAACAGTTAACTCTTTGTCCAAATGTACATGAGTGTTCAATTTAGAATGTAGGATGATTCCAACTTTATTGTCAGTTACTACTCTTCCACAGGCCATGGCTTCCCTAAGTTAGTCTTTATGTGTACACTTCAAAGCATGGAATATGAAGGCAGACATAAAATACATATGATATAGGCTATCAGTGATTTCAACATCAAAGACAGATGACATGTTAAAAGATAAAAGCCTTGATTAAATGGTCAAAATAACATCATTAGCAGCACTTTACAAATTGTTTCATTTAACACAAGTACTACTTATAGTCAGGAAGCACACACTATTATTCTGCACAAAACCACAACTTGAATGTTCTATGAATGGCTCTGTAGAATAATTTTTAAGTAAAGGGAATGTCTATTCATTACAAAAAATACAACTTAAGAAGGCTATGAGGAATATAGGCTTTGCAAAATATATCAGAACCTCATCTGAGAAGCAACAATATAAATATTAAAACGCCTTATGCAATGCTAGTTCATTGATTCAAAGTAGTCAGACAGACAACACAATATTGCAACAGCTTTCAGAAACTACAAAAATATTAAAACAATGCTTAGATGTTGTCCATTCTTTTAAAAATTCTGGAATAGCATTCAGGTAATAGTGACAATATTTTTTAAACTGCTTCAGTACAGGACACAGAGGACACAGTATGTCCATGTACAACAATACAAATACCACAAACTCACCTGCAGACTGAGCACTGTAAAGGGAAGGATCAACTAGAGGAATATTCTGAGGAGCAGGCTGAATGGTGTTACTTGTCACTCCTGCAAATCAATGGAAAAAAATGGACTTGGATTATTTTTACCTATTGACTTTAAAAGCAAGCAAAAAACTAGAACATGATTTTCAAATTAAGCAGCTGATAGCTTACTGATTCTGAAACTGCATAACAAATAATTTTAATGCTTTCAATTCAAATATGATTGTTTTATAAAGTAAAATAGAAGAATGTACAGATTGTCATCCATTTTACCAGTACAAGTACAAGAGACAAAATTATTGAGGAAAACCTGCTAAAGAAAAGTGTGAGTAAACTTCTATATTTGAAACTTAAATTCTACATTCTAATACCAGAAGCAATCTATATTATTATTCCTTGAAAGTCCAGTGCCAGTCACTTCACACCTGCAAACTATCTCCTTCCTAATTCCTTTGAAAACAATTAGTGAGAATAAAAACTCTAGCTAAGTTTAAAAGGGCAGTAATGGTGCTAGAAGAAAAAATAGCACTTTATACTACGAAGCATTTTTGTACCTGCGGTCCCATTTTAAGCACACTCATTTGCTTTGATCCAAAACTGTAATTTTGCAGTAGGTCCAGAAGATACTAGACTAGCATAAAGTAATTTCTATAATATCTGCTGTCTAGGAAGAGGGTATAATCACTTTTCTAAATTACATCACTCCATTGAACAATTGGTGGGGTTAAAAGTATGTAATGCACTGAATTAATGTATTCCAATAAGGTATGTTACTCTGTAATTTTCAGATACTCTCCCTCCCAGACCCAAAAAACTCCCCACCTATCTGAAGGATTTCCCTTTGATAAAGCTGAAAAAAAGAGCATCCTGAACTCTTCACAGGGTACAGTATTTTTTAAATTGAGAAAGTAAAAGAAAAGGAGGGATTGTGTGACAAAAATAGCTTGTATGTGCAATAATACAAAAATGTTTCTGAACAATAAATGATCACCAGGACTGAAATAAAGATATTTTAAATGTTTAGCTTTGTTAATCATTAATTAATAATTATACTCCATGATTATTATAAAACGGTCCCATTAGATAAAACAAAGAACTTGGAATTTTTAAGAACTTGGTTTTGGTCCCAAAATTACATGTAATAATAATAAGGATGTAGGAGCCAATGTGTTTAGTTGTAGGACAAAATTCTCATTAATAATATTGTCTGAAGTTAATCACACTAAAGCAGGAAAAGGGGCACAAACCAAACCAGTATGAGTTGTACATCATGCATGATTGCTATAGGGCTGTAACAATTTTAACACTGTGTTGGATAAGCTCCCACATGAAGAGCAGCAGCCTATCTGCACAGGGAAAGCTACATACACAATGAAGTAATACAGTTCCATCTATATAGTGTAAGATTCAAATTGTGCTTTACAGTACAGATGCTGCAATGCAACATCATTTTATTGATTTTAGAGAAGAGAAATAAATTCTGTCTGCAGGAACAATCACTTTCGTAGTCCGTATGTCTTCTATAAAAGTGATCCAAATTATGATTTCTGTATTTTAAGAAAAAATTAAAAAATACTTCCAGTGGCATTTTTGCAATTATAGCTTATGAAGACGCTTTTCCACACAATACTGTGTTGTTCTACTTTATATGCGATGGACTAGAATTTGGGCAAAAATTCATCTCCCAATAAAGGCATGGTTTTCTGTGGTGTGATTTGGACATACCTGTGTTATGCGGTACTTCAGCTGGAGTGTTGGCTGGTGCATGGGCACCTGGTGGTATATGTATGCCAGTGTAATTACTAGTTGGTATGTTGTTAGCTTCATATGTAGATGATGATGATGGAGTTGTTCCACTATGGACAGAAGACGACCCCGCTTCTTCCCTTTCAGCATCTGCTAAAATGACACAAAACAGGAATTACTGCAACTATTATGTATAAACACTTGAAAACTTTGGCTTTCCTTAAAACCTCCTCTCAAATTTTTATTGCTAAAAAAATGCCACCACACAGTGTGACACAGAACATCAACCCAAACCACACAGGGTTGATTTGAAAAGGTAAAAAGCAACATAATACAATAAAGATCTAGAAACTTACATACTTTCAAAAATCTCTTCTATTCAACTTGAAGAATGATTTCTTTACTTGTCTGAATATAAGCTATCTGTCTCATTAGAATAATTCATTATACCTTCATGTTCTGCATCCATGGAAGTCGAGCAAGTTATTATAAATAGGCAGTAATCTACATTTTAACATATACATGAACCAGAATATAGAAAACTGTATTTGCCTTACAAACTCCTCATAAAAGGCTAGACAGTGCAAATTCTTTTACCCCAAATCAAACCACAACTAAATCGGAACCAAGAAGAACCTAGGTAAAATAATGGATAATACTGCCCACACAAGACATGAACTCAAAGGGTTAAAGTCTGGCAACATTAAAAACAACCAAAAAAGTTAGAAGTGCAAACCACTCATAATAACCACTCATAGTGCCTGCAAGAACTAAATTCACAAATGGGCAATCTACTTTTTAATCAGCTATATGTGTCAAAAGATTAAGCTCAACTGTTTGCTCATTGTGCAATTGGCCAATGTTAAAACTGTATTAAACATAAAAGTAGTTTTGTTTAAGTTAACTCTTCTTAGGACTTTAAAGTACCCAAATATCATAAAAGCATTGCAACTATTCTTTCTGCAAAGCAAATATTTAAAATATTCTTTATCAAAGATTAAAGTATTAGAAACATTTTAAGATACTCATTCTTGAGTATTTGTGAATAGTTCTTAACAGTAGTGCCAGATAAAAGGGTTTCAGGCTGCTATAAAAGAACATTTAAGTCAACAGAGGTTTTAAATTCTATGGTTCAAATGTCCGTAACATAATTGAAAAAAAAGACTTTTGCAGGAAATGGGAAGGAATGCTAAAAAATTAGAAAATTCTTCTCTCATGCAGCAGTACTAACCTAGAATTCAAAGTTCCTTACAGTCACTTAAAGATGCAGAAAGTAGGCTGTGAAACAGTGACACAATTGTTTTACATTTCATTTCAGCTCCAGCTGAGTTTCTTGTCTTGGAACCTCATAAGCTTTTGTGCTTGAATCTGAGCATAATGAATTCATGAGCTCTTTAAACTTTCTGCAGAGCTACAGTATACTCAGACCACCTGTTTCTGTTTTTTAAAATTATTTATTTACTGGAGGCAAGACTTACTGAAATAATCACCCCAGCCCCATAACCAACCATCCAAAGTTACTTTTGTATAAACAGAGGCTTCTCAGGGCTTAATGGCATTCCCTTTTCTAATGTAAGCAAGAACCAATCATGACTTAATTTCAGCAGCTCAGTGCACTAAATATAAAATTCGCAAAAAATTTTTAAGGAGTCCAGAGTCCTCTAATTCTCTGGATTCCTATTTTTAATGAATTCAGACAATTATAATCTATCAATTTTTTTCTTTGTCTCATTCTGTTGTGCTGTTTCTCTTTTGCTTGAGATGTTGCTAAAAGATTAACAATATAAGGCTCTATTTAAACACTACTTAAAAAACCCAAAAAAAATCTATTTTTTTTCCCGTAACATTGAGAAATGAACTAAAAAATCCAACAACTTTTCCCACACTGTTCTTTTTACTAGTTGGAACTATTAAGGTTCTCCGAAATTCTGTAATAGAAATGTAGCCTTCACATTGTTACACATTGCAGTGAAGGTGATTACATCTAATATATTTACTATGGCTATGCTATGGCTATTTAGAAACATTTTTCACATTTTACAATCTTGTTGGATGGGCTAGTAACCTTTACGTGTACTCCAGGACTTGTATTCCAACTGCATTAATAAATTAAGCATGTCATTTTAAGGTTTCCATGGTGGCATCCTGACAAAAGCATCCATAAATCCAACAGTAGAACTGCATAAAGCATGCCTATGTTACTGTAAAAACATCTCCAAGAGTTACACTATGGTTTTCAAGAATCACAAAAAAAATAACACTTTGGAAAAAAATGGTAATTTGTCAAGCTACAGAGACCTAGTTTCACTCTGTTTAAACAGACTTTTTCCACATGCTAGGAGAGGAAGAAAATGAGCAAGCAGAAAGGAATGGGGAAGGTTCAGTCATACATTCAAACAATACTGCTTTTCTTCTTATAATGCACAAAGAGGAACTGAAACTCTATTGTACTGATTCTTCTAATAAAAATTAATTTGCATAATTTTTTTGTCTTGATTATATGAAACATTATGGACACCTACACTATGGAGCTAACTGTAAAAAATAAACATCAATGTGTATTTTTCATTTAATTTCTCAAAGATTAGGAGTGTGAGAAATAATCTCTCTACATGAAATAAAATTCAACAACAAACCAAACAAAAAGTGTATTGCCAAGTTACAGATCTTGCAGGTTCCCTGTCAAAAACCATGTTAAAATTGTGATTCACTCAGCATTTGTGTCCCGTCCCTTTTAAGCTGCATGTAGACATAACCTGGTAATGAAAACAAAAGTCTTCACCAATTCCCATTACCACCTGTCATGAACTGCAACAAATTCCAAGGATTTGAGGAGAGCCTGAATTCTGCTTTCCTTCCTACACCAGTTTCTTTTGTAGCCTTGAGCAGGTTAGTTATCTCTGCATATTAATAAAGTGAAGAAAGAGTCTATTTGCTGCTTTTGAAAAATAATTATCTCTACAAGTTGCACACACGTAACTTTTTAGCAAAAGTTTTATAATGTTTATTTAGAAATTCTATTCTTGCAGTTGTTTAAAATTCTTAGTTTGCTTCACATACTTAGGTGAGCTTTACCACACTATGAGCCAGACCACTAAAAAAGCACTCATTTAAAAATTTAACTGAGCTATTCATTACATTCAATATAACAAGAGATTTTTATCTCATATGTTGCATTCTCCTTTAAAGCATCAATCTGGTGTAATTTGACAAAGATGATGTGATGTTTCCAGTTGGAGTTGCATCGTATGTATCTCTTGCTACAGCTGTGTGGACATCTAAGAAAAAATTATCTTGGAAAAGATTGTATGTTGAACAAGAGATTAGTTTGCTAATGCTTCACTTCAAATACAGTTGTGCCTAGACTGGAGCACATTTCAGTGGGTAAGAACCCATTCCAGTGTTTAAGTCTGTAGCGTGCCTTTAGGTTAGGAAAATATAATAAAAAGAATAAACAAGCAGCTTGGAAATAAAACCATCATACTCGGTATTTGTTCACAAATATTTGAATTTACTTATGTTGCTGTGTTTCTGGAGTACTAATATATAAAAAGTATTTTATCCAGGAAACTGAAAATAAATTTTATTTTTCACCCAGGCTCTTAGACACTATAAAGATAATAATAAACTGAAATAGATGTTTGGTACACATTCTCCTTAAAAAAAAATCGTAACAGCCTTTTTTTTTTTTAAATGGAACACTGTCCAGGACATATAAATTACAATGTGGAGATGCATCAAAATGTGAGATTGCATGATGAGAAGACTGAAAACCAGAAGAGAAACTAGTTTTCTAATGTTTTGACATGTTTAAAACAGAAGTAATGAGCAGAAAATTGCAAGCCTACTTGTAACTTATTAGAAGTAAATTACAAATTCAGACTTCAAAATCCACTCAGGTCTCAGGTATTGACCCCAAATACAAATGAATGCAAACAAACAAATACTTTTATGTGTATATACACCAATACTTCATATGTATGCACAAGTATAAATACAGTGGTCATCTATATTAATACATATGTTCACAAAACTTTATGTAGCCACCTCTAAAAGGTGACTTTACAGGTGAGATACAAGCCTCACCCTACAAGCTAGATCTCTTCCACTTGCACTGTAGATTTGTTTATTGACCCTTTTTATTTGGAGAAATTTGTATTACTAAATCCAAGTTTAAGAGATAAATTAGCATCAACTTAATTGACAAGCCACAAAGTCTCACATGCCAGCTCAGAAGAAAATTACAAATTCCACAAGGTATGTGAAGAATGATACTCAGAAGTTGTCATTATGCAGAATTAGTCTGTTTTAATCTGCATAGTGAAAATATCCATTCCAGTGACATCCTATTTCATAAGAGACCAACCTCTGAAACTCAATCTGCATTGAGAAGAAAAGCAAAGAAATGGGTCACTACCAAAACAAATAAAACTCATTACTATCTAAAACAAAACAACACATTCATTTTGGTTAAGTGGATGTCCTTGGAAATCATCACCTTAACTATAAGTTGAAGTGGGAACCTCAAGGAATCCTGTACAGGGAGCTCAGGTAGCCAGAGGGAGCAAGTGAAAACAAAAGGAAAAGGAGGAAGAGTGAGAAAGAGGCAGAAAATCCAGCTCAGTAAGAAGAGACCATGCAACTGTTTTGAAACTGACACTATTACATAGGGAGAAAGGAGTTCTCACAAGCAGGTCTTTGCTTTGAAGTTGAATTCACCTGCAATCAGCCCATTTTTAACTCCTTAACTTTTGAGAGAGGATAAACTGGGAAAGGGATTAGAATAGATTTAAAAGAGGACTGTGGTTTGTGTTAAAGAAATGTATGGTTCTAGCCCAAAGCTGACAATGACTTCTTAGAATAGCTCTATTCACAATAATAATCTCCACTACAAAGAAAAGAATATTTTAATAAAGAAGTCAATCACACAGTAAGCTCCAATAAAAATAACAACAGGAGAAGCTGAAAAGAAGAAGTAGAAGGCAGCCCTTTGTGAATGGAACATCAAGCTGGGAAGCTGTGTGTCCGGAGGGGTGCTCCCTGAAGAACTGTGCATACCACCACTTCACCTTAGCACAGCCTTCTGCTCTCTTAAAAAGAAAAGGAAAATACATACCAAAACTCTCTCCTTCCATTCCAATGGGGCCAGGCTGAGGAGTCTCTCCATTCTTTAAGCAGTTATGAATGTATGCTGCCTTCCACCGGGCATACTTCCTGTGCTGGGCATTCTGGGGGAGGGAAAAGGCCAGCCATTTGAACCACTCACTTTTGCCAATTAATGCATCCAAAACAGAAACATACACGTTTTCCACTTTCTCTGCTGTCACTTGACACCCTTTTAAAGACAACCAACATGTGTAAAATTAATAAGTGAACTAAAAAAAAATAATTAAAATAACAGCTTTAATTAGATCTCAGTATGAAAGGAAAATGTGGAGATCCTCAATTAGTACAGCTGTCCTAGGTTACAATGTAAAGATGTGCCCATAGGTATGTATTCAATCACCATC
>VRYO01002297.1:39710567-39734247 GCA_009812075.1 Sialia sialis | reverse complement strand
GCATACCAGGAAAAGGAAATAAATTATACCAAGAGCATCCAGTATGAAACGCATAGCACTGTGTAGTAATTGTTGACACAAAATAATGAAGAAAGCTTCCTATTTCCATAAATTTAGATGACTATTTACTTTAGATTTAAATACTTGAAGCTTAAAATGCTACTGCTGATGATCAGAAATATGAAATCTTTTCTCATTACGTTATATTAAAATTTAAAATTTAGTTTAAAAGCAGCAATATAGAAAGGCTGATGTAACTGCGATTAATGTGATTTGTTTGTAATATTCTATGACATTAAGATTTTCCATTTTGTTTTTTAAAATATACTTAACTGTTCCTAGGTGCAACTTCTAACATGTCAAAACATGAAAGGAAGATTGGCTAATTTTTATCTCCTGGGACTGTTACAATAGTGTTTAATCCAGGAAAAGCTTTCAATTGATGCAAGAAATAGTAATCTGATTATGCAAATCAACCACTTTGTCAAAAGCTGTATGGGAAACAATCAATTTTGACAGTTATGAAGTAATATAAATCAAGGAATAAGGCTGAATATAAACAGATGAGAAATGTGGAAGGATGAGTGGAATAATTTGCCCAAATGAACAATGCAGATTGGAATAGCATACTTCATACCAACATGAAAACTTTAAAAATAATTTTTCTATTTTAAGAAACTTAAAATTAATTTGAAAATTAAATTCCAAGTTTCTAAGAAATTAATAAACTGAAATTCAATACTGTACCTCACAAACCCTCTTGCACTGTCATCTAGAACAACGTAGAGAGACGCAATACAAAAGGTATCTCAGTAAACTCCCCTGCTCATATTTAATACCTTTTATCACCCAGGATGCTCACACAATCAAAAAGAAAGATCTGGTCTTCATTTTTGAAAACAAGATGTTCTCTTGAACATCTCTTGAAAACAAGAAACAAAGCCTATTCTGATGATATATTTAAGAAAATGCATTCATTCCATCTCAAAAAGAAAAAGTACAATTGGAAAACATGGCCTTCTGTTAAACTGTGTTTTAATAATCACTTCTGGTCAGTCAGTGTTACAGATTAAATTCCTTCATTTTTAACAAACATCCAGCAGTCACAAAATGCAGAAAACACATACCCAGAGTATGCTACTTTCAGGAAAGATTACAGTAATTTCACGACTATAAGGTGCACTTTGATCGAAACCCTGAAATGCCCCTTATAATCTGGTGCACCTTATAATCTGGTGCGCCTTGTATATGGACAAAGTTCGGAAATTTGCCAACCCGTAAGTGTGAGCCGTGGCGGCTGCTGTGAGAGCAGCCGGGGCAGCCAGCACCGGGGGCGGGCATGAGTGCCAGGGCCCGCAGCACGGGGAGACCACCTGGGGCTGCGTTTAAAGGCTACGCCGATCTGTGAAAAACGTTTGCAAATTTGGCACCTGCCAGTAAACGCCATGATTGCACGATTCCGTTACTAATTCGTTACTTTCTTGTGTGCGGATCCTCGCTGCAAAAAAAATAGTGCGCCTTATAGTCTGGTGCACCTTATACATGGACAAAGTTCGGAAATCTGCCAACAACCCAGAAGTGCACCTTATAATCCAGTGCGCCTTATAGTTATGAAATTACTGTATTCTGCAATATGTAAGAGCCTGTACATCTCCCCTCTATTCTAATATGGCGATTATTTATTGACAAAGTGTGAAGATGCTGTTGCACCAGGTGTCCATCCCAGGTGCTGGCAACTCAGCATGGCAGGAGTGGTGTCTGTGAGGAGAGGCCAGGGCTACCCCACAGTGGATAAAACCATCTCCAGTGCACCCACCTCAGGACACAGCTCAGAAGAACATATTTAAGGATGGGACAAGCACCCCAAGCCCAATACCCAAGATGCTGGACTGAGAGAGGAGAAGGGAACAAAATGCTTGATGTCTGTCCTGCATCCTGACTGCAAGGCTTATCATTCCATAACTGAGAAGTGAAATGCTGTTGGTTTTGGTTTGTTTTGCTGTCCTTTTCAGAAGGCTGCCCTATTGAATTAATGCTACTACTGAGGTAAATGAAAAGAATGCTGCTATTGCAGCACTTCCTAGTGCTCTGATCTAAACCGTGTCTTGTAGAACACATCTTCCAGAAAATACTTTTGCCTAGCTGTAATATAGAGATATAGAACAACCACTCTTCAGCTGTGACACAATCCATTCATACCACCCAATAATCCATCACTTGCCATTTAAAACCATGTATTTTAATGCTCAACACTGATTTTATGATTCTAGATTTCAAAGTACCTGATTTCTATGCCTTCTGCTGTTGATTTAAAGCCTTTTAACAGTTGATAGTCCATACATAAGAACTTCAATTCCCTATTGAAAAAAACAGGCAGCACGTCTGTCATACTCTGTAACCAGGGGTCAGGCTGAGCGCATTTCAGGCTGACAAAAACTTCTGCAAAAGAGAGTCAAGTCACACTACTCCCATCATCCCTCTACGTAAGAATGGATAAGGAAACTGTTGAAATGCAATGAGGCTATACAGAAGAGCAAATATTTTCTCTATTTCTTGTACACTCTCTTTCACCATTGGTGTTCACCAATGAAAAAAAATGAGAGAATTTGGCTTCTTTCCAATTACAAAGCATCTCTGTCCTTTCATCAACAACAAAAACCCCAAAAAACAGTAGAAAATGTGCAACTACTAGCATTCTGCACTGACATTTGTAGCAATTTCCTTCCATCTTCAAAGCATTGCTTCAGGTACTCTTGAGGACTCAATCAGCGCACTCTCCTGTGCACTGGATTCCTACAGACTATGATTGGTCTTTTTCAGTCCAATTTAACGTGCAAATGTGCATTCACCCTCTGGCTGTAGAAAATTTTATCACTAGATCTGGTGAAGGATGACAGGGTGCAGAGCAGACAATTTTAAGACAACACAAAGAGTACACTTACTTGTGTCTCTTAGTAAGATGAAAATTTTGGATTTGTAGAGTCTCAGGTTATGGAAGATGGAGAATCTTGCAAGAACTCTTCACCAAGCATTTCTCTTGGGTAAAACCTATCTTTAGTATCTACACTTACATCCTATAGTATTCAAGAAATGCACCACTATCAAGACCATGCTTTTACCTTCTTTCCAGTATTTGCAAATGAAAGTAGCCACAAAACTGCATTTTAAACTGAGTAAGTATAACTGCACTTTAGGCACACTCACCCAATTGGGGATTTACGTACAGGATGTCAAGCCTGTGAATTTCAAGTAGGACATGGAAAAAAGTGAAGGTGGACAAAGACAGGAACCTTGCATCATTTTTCCCCTATAAGCATTCCCACTTGCTCAATGTAATGCTGTAAGTAAAAATCAAACTTTGAATTTCTAACTGATACTTGTAATGAAGCATCTTCTAACAGATGCTAGTATTTGAAATACTTAGCACGATTCTTTATGGCTTACTAACAAGTATTTGGCTACACTATTATAACTTATGCTCTTTGAAATTCATATTCATGACTTAGAAAAGCAATGTCTGTACTTGAAAAAGCAATGAGATAACATACTTATATGCCTGACACTTACCTCTTCAGTGAGCTCCCCAAATACCGTTAGAACATCTATCAGGAGACTTGCAGTATAAAAGGACTTTATCATGTTTCTGCAGAAAAGAAAGCATTTTGCTAACTTGGTAATGTCAGTCTCCCAGAATCACATTACAGGAGTTGTAATCTTAGACCACACATTCAAGCCAAACATCACCTTTTTTTTTTCCTTTTTCTTTTACTCTGATGTTACAGAAGCTACTTCACAACATTTAAATCTTGCAATATTGATCAGTCTCCTAACTACTATGCAGAAAATGTTCAGTAGTTTTTAAAACTGGTTACGTGTTCTGCACTTAGTTTGTAGTTTGGAATGTTTTGTGTAGGACATCAGAAATCCTGTATTAGCTTAGAAAAATACATGAACATGCCATAGTAACTGCTGTAAACCAAACCACGTAATTGACTATCACAACTATTTTACTATGACTGTCAAAGAAACTGTAACATGCTTGATAAAATAAAGCACAATATTAGCCTGTGGTTTTAGAAGGCTTGCCAGTAGGTATGCAACTTCCTACGGAACATAAGGAGTATGCTAGTTAATTTGTGAAGTTAGAGACCTAAAAGTAAGAACAAATTGAATTTTCTTGAAGAGAAAAGAATGTAATAAAGCCCAATTCTTGCTTCCAGTCAAATTAAAGAGGGTTTGGATATTCATATTCCCTGACCAGCATCTTCAGATAAGAAAAACGAAGATTTTCACCTACTTATGAAATTGCCCAGCTCTGTCTTCATTGTCTGCATACAAAAACATTTTCAAGGCATAATTCTCCACATGAGCAGAACCAACAATTTCCTGAGTAATTGCTTCATTATCACCAAATTGCTTTTTCATCTGAAAAATGTTGGAAAAATACATTAATGACTTTATTAGACCTTAGCAGTTCTGCAAACACAAAAAGAACCTGCTGATTTAAACAAAGTCAAGTACAATTTAAAAATAAACAACATATGCTTTGTTTTACAAATCTGCAGCTTGTAACATGAGAAATGCTAAGAGCAGCATGTGAAAGAGAAAGCACGTTCTTTTGGAGAGAGAAGTATTACAAATAAGCAGCTCTGAATCTTTGGTCACAAAATGCTTATAAAAACCAACAACAACCCAAAATCCTCTCCCCCAGAGTTAGAAATAAATACAACTACAATGCTGTGAAGGAACAGCAACAACTATTTTTCCCCTTAGTATCTGAAAGACCCAGCACTCTGAAGCCTGTGTCAGGATTCAATCCAGTTCAACTGGTACAGTAATGCATGCTCTATAAAGGTGCTGTAGATCAGAGTAATCATGTATCTTCTCTCTTGTAAGGTTATTTCACTGCAGTTCATTACATCTTTCAAAGTATCTGAGCCCTACCTCAACTGGTCTAGTTACCTATGAATTTACTGGAATTTTCAGTGTAAGCAGTGTCTTTCAATTCAAAGAACTCTTTTCAAAGATGTTAGAGTACAAGAATCCTCAGGTTTCCTAATAAAAATCAGTAAAGCAAACAACCCTCTAACAGTTACAACAGGTGGATTTACAGCTTCTGAATAGGCTTACTGTTTGCACATACGGAAATCTCAGGTTATCCTTAGAGAACAAAAACAGGAACACTGCATGATACTAACCTGCAGCCTTTATTTTGCCAAAAGATTTAAAAATAATCTTGAATGGCAGTTATTTTTCACTGTGCGTGCGAAGAAAATGTAATCATGCAGGCAGCATTTCCATATTTTTTAGATTGCTGCCAACTTTCTACAACACAGAATGTTGCCAGAGAAGTTACTTGATTTCAGTAGTTAAATAAAAGCTTTTGAAATAGAATTTTAAATTTAAAGACTTTAATCAAACTACCCTACGTGGTTTTCAAGAAGTATTTGCTTTACGGAGTGTCATTTTTTTGTGAAAGTAACAAAATTCGTGTGTTCAAATGAAACACTGAAACACTGAAGCTAACTCAGGAAGAAAACTGTATACACATATATTTCCCTAACCTATCTGTATGCTTTGATACAAAATTTCATCCTGAAACTCAAGGCATTTAGGCTTAATCTTACAAAAAATTAAACTGCGCCCCCTGGTGGATAGGGGCAGATTGGAAACAGCAGCTCCCAAATTAAAGCAGCTCCAACTTTTCCACAAACTCAAACTTCCTAGCCCCAAAACTGCTCTATTAGACTCGACTAGGAATACTCTCTCCATCCTTCCACCACCTGGATACATAAATGAATCTTCAATATCTGTGCATCAATTGTCACACAGACATTTTTCTTACTAGTAACCAAAAGGTGAAACTATGGATTTTTGCTGCTTTTTAAGTCTTTTCAATTTTGAAACAGAAGGGATAACTGAACACTACAGATGAACTGCTGCAGTACCAAAAGTAATCCAGCAAATTCCAACAATTCTTAGGAAATGAGCAAAATCCTTTTGAGTTTTAATCTCACCTCTCCCGCCATTTCGCTCTCCCTTTGAACACAAAACACAGTCCTATTTAAGATGTTAAAATTCGATGAAATAACACACCAATAAATTTTCCATTGCAGAAAACCAGTGACAAAAAAATCAAGAAGCAAAAATTATAAAAAACAAGATGAATAGTTCGTGTTTTATTTTTTCTCTTTAGAATCAGAGAATCATTTGGATTGGAAAGGACCTTAAGGGTAATCTAGTTCCAACTCCTCTGCTGTGAGCAGGGATGCCATTCACTAGAAGAGACTGCTCAGGACCTATCCACCCTGGCCTCGAATACTTCTGTGAGTGAGCGATCCATCTTTCATAACTGAAGGCTGTGGTACTTTTGGATGGAATCACCAATACTGAACAAAAACAGAACTGCTGCTTCGTTTTTGCACATTACTTTCCGCTTCCAAATGAGTACTTAGATCTTAAAATCAACAAACTTCTTCCTTTAAGAATACTGAAAACTACAGGGTATGAACATAAACAGCTCCTGGAACTCAAACTGACCATATGTACCACAATTTTACCTTTCTAAGGCTTTTTAATAGTATCAGGTCCGTTCAGAAGAGCGTGGCATAGCTATCCCCCACCCATACAGATTAGACAGTACTTACAAGAATTTATAAAATAAAATCTCCAGTCTCTAACAAAGGATAAAATCAGAAGTATCTTTATCTTTTAAAGAATATTCAAAAAACTTCCTGGATACAACAGTTTAGGTTAGAGACTTCAAAAGCATCCAAGGACTAGGCTAATAAGTCCTACAGCAGTGAAAATAACTGTACAGACTTCCAGGAACCAAAGGCAAACCCATAAAAAAAGTCTTTTAAAACACTTGCATTAACTTCATAATGAATTATAATTTGTCATGAGAACAGGTATAAATAAAGCATTGTAATTTATTCTGTCTACACGAAATCTTATGGCAAAATTTCAATTATGTTTGTGCATGCATACACTCATACAGCTTTATCTCCTTCCAACCCTTCTGCAACTTATTACACACAACAGAAGTTCATGCAGTATGCTTGCATGTAGAACAGCTGCAGAGAAGAGACAGTAGATGCAGAAATTTAAATAAAAATTATGTTAGTATCATGATCATTTTTGAGGAAAGCAATAAATTCTACTTACAGCTTCCAACTGATCCATAAGTTTGGATAAAAATTTACGGCATTCTGGGGTTTTGCTATCAATCTTCATCCCTGTCTGCATTGCATACAAACGACCTAGAAATGATAAAAACACACAAAAACCACTGAAAGTCATTATCTAAGGCAAAACCCATAAACAAACAAAGCAATGCCCCCCAACACACCTGAAAGTTAAACTCATGATTTAACCAGAGACTGACTCCAGTACTAGCTAGCAGTGACAGAGAAATGTAAGGTTTGGCCTTGCAGAGATACTAGGAGATATTTTTGGAAGATTCGTGTTTTATTTTTCCCCAATGACTATTCCTACTCATTTTAAACTGATGTTTGTATTACTATTATGCAATATCAAGCGCTTTTATAAACTACCACCACCTTCATTTGCAACTCACCCGAATAGGAACTTCAAATTGATTTGAGAGTGTATGGATTTAAATGGAAATTCATGTAGCAGGAGACAGTTAGCCTTAGAACACTTGAACAAATGATATTAAGCACCTACTACCTTCATGTAAATGCATACATAGCATCAAAACATTCAAGACACAAACCTTATCTTTAAATCAGAGAAGACAGACTTTATGAAACTTGCCCTGCAAGTAGAGTTGTCAGTTTTTAATAAGATCTTGAAAAGGAATGATTAACATCTGCTGATTAAAAGTTATCTTCTTACTACCAAAAACCTGTGAGTTTTAGATTTGCACATGGCAGAACTTTATAGGCTTAATGAAACTACAGGCAAACTCAAGCAAGTATTATTTACTACACACCGAGAAAGGAAAATAGCCAGAAAAATTTAGCAATCAAATGCAGAACATTTCTCATGAAAAAAACATTCCTCTAACTCCCACTTCTGACTCTCAAGGGAGTCCTAGAAAACACTTTCAAATGCAGAGTTTAAGAATCAAAAGCTGCAATTCCACCAAATATTATCATGAGGTAGTACTATGGAATATCTCATGCCCTTCTGGAAGGACAGAGAATTCTGCAAGCAATCCTAACTTGCCTCACAACTTTAGCATCTTGTTCCTCCCAAGCATCTCTTCATACACTATAGAGAATCTTCTCCCTTCAAATTACTTCAGTAAACACGAATATAACAGAACTGTTACCACATTGGACTTATCCTGATGCTTGCTGCACAAGAAATCATTACTTACATACTCAATTATTATTATATTACAAACATACGCAAAAGCTTGTCTGCCTTTTCCATCTATTACCAATTCGTCTAATAAAATCAGATATCTTTCTATAAAACTTACTTAGATTCTGCTAGTGAGCACCATAATTTAACTAATTTTTCTGGATTTTTAAAGTAGTATTTCCTATTTCATATACAACTGAGTATTCAAACCAGACTAAGCACACATTCCTTATTTGGGACTGCAAAGCTCTCTTATTTTTGAATGTTAAAACTGTTGGGTGGCCCAACCATTTAAAGACACTCTCCCTGAACAATAGAATACTTCTGCTCTCCAATGACACTCTATTTTTACTATTACAAGGTCTAGAAAGATCTAGCATCTTTGTATTCAAGTTTTCAAGAAAGAACAACCAAGTGAAAGTCCTGAACAAAACTAAAGTAATTAATAAAGACTAAGAACAACTACAATACTTGACCAAGACAAATGGAAGAATTGCTATGTTGGTTTTATGAAGTGACAACATTACTCTTAAGCTAATTACTGATAGGTACTCTTAAGCCCACCTAATTTATCTTCAGTATGCTGACATGTTAATGTTAAGCATTACAAAACTAGCACATGTAAAGTTGAAATTACATTTCCAAGAAATTCAAATATAGACAGACATAGAGAATTGTATCGAAGGCATTAAAATTAATATTAAAAGCAACCATCAATTAAAATACCATCATCACATGGCATGCGATGCAATTCACAGTCTTCAATCAAACCAATTTTTAAGTACATACTTGATTGTAAGCTGTGTAATTTAAGAATACAAAACTTAAGAATTAACATAAGGTTAAAAACCTATGAGCCATCCAGCTCAGTTATTTATTTTTGATGGATGCCAAGATCTGATCTTTTCAGAGACAAATATATTAATTTTAGACTGATATGCATTATACATTTGGCAATTACAGGACATAGATTTACCTTACTTGCTGAAGTATGCATTTTCAGGTCTCGTCCATAACACATTTACATATAAAATGTTTCCATATAAATGGATCTTGCAAATATCTTTAGCCTTGATCATGTTAAAAATTAAAAGATCTTCTATGTTTTAACTATTACTCTTGTACATGGGCTTTTTCACTCTCATTGTAAATACATTCATTTAAATTGTGAAAGCCAGATAATTTTTTCTTCACTAATATCCAAAGGGGTGTATTTACAGTACTGAGATATCGGTACACTTTGTATAAAGCCCTGAAAAACCAGCCCTTTCCCCTCTTAGGATTTCAGAGGCTGAGAAAGACTTCAAGACTCCTTCAGGCACTCCAATGAACAAATGCAGAACAACCACTGAACACAAAGAAATCACGTCAGAGAATAACAGTTACAGAAACAAGAAAAATGTTTTTCTTGTCCATATATAACTTTACACTGTGGGTGACATCAAGCAATCTTCCACACCAACACATTCCTCCTAACAAAAGATTCTAGGACCAAGGTACTCAAGGTTCCTGAGGTGTTAAAAATCAAAGTACTACTATCCAAAGCACAGATCCTCAAGAAAGCATGAAGGTGCTCTGGCAGCAGTAGTTCTAAGATACTAGGAACAGAGACATTCTTGAGACAGACTATTAATGATACCTGAGATAAGATTAAATGCGCTCCACCCATCACAGCAATTACATCTCTGTACCACACAGCTGATAACAGTAGACAGTTACCACATACAACCACCAAGTCCAAATCTGCATCACCGCCTATAGAAATTTTCCTGAAATATCTTATTAACTAGCAAAAGTTCAAACCACGCTTAAGTTAACCTAACAAGAGTCTATCATGATCTTTAAAAGCTTTTGAAGTCAGGAATTTTTGCATGCTCACTTCTTCACATATGCTTGAAAGAAGGACTAACCTGTCCAGAGACACGCCTCTGATGAGGCAGTGCTTCAGATAAAGGCAAAAACAATTCCTTTTTTCTCAAGAAAGTGGTAATCAAGAAAGAGCACAATGTCTGTGAAAACAACTATTGACAGAGCATCACTACCTAGTAGCATTCAGTGCCAAAAGATCTTGGCTCAGTTACTATTGATAAAACAATGATAAAACCTGATTAAAATGAAAAAAGATGCAACCTTCAGGTCTGGAAATGCAAAACAGTCAGAATCTCCAAAAATACCAGTTTCATCTGATGAACTGAAGAAACAGAACAAAAGTACACTCTTCCAGTATGAACCCCAGCAGTGACTCACAGAATGTTGTTAAGGATGTTTACGCACATTTACTACTTTACTCAGTGCTGCTCTAATCGAAGTAAGGTTTTGGGATTGAAAACCTCTATCATTAAACTTACCAAGCAAACAGAAGGTGAAATAGTTGAAAAACTGAAAGAACTAGCAATTTCTATGGACAGAAACAAAATAGGAAGAGAAGATAATCTGGTATTTATCTTTAAAGACTAAAATAAATATAATAACCTTTCAATGTTTTAAAATGTTGCTTTTGAAATTATCTGTATGAAAAGCAATATGAGAATGAATCTGAAAGCAGTAAGCAATCCTTTGCCTTACTTCTGACAACAGGAAAAGGCATCTACCAGTTATACTTTTTCCATTTTTGAGTATTACTATGTCATATTCCCAAGGAAAAAGATTTATTTCCAGATGCAAGTTCTTCCACATCTGTGTTTTGTTATCCTCTCTGCTCCAATTCTGAAATGCCCCAAGTATTCTACAACAAGGTTATCTGTAAGACTGCGCTGGTTTTGATGCTACTATCTTTGCCAGTTAAGGTGTTATATTGCATCTTTTGTCTGTCTGTGCTTGATCACACAAGTATTACTTATTGTAAAGATACATGATCGTAACTGAAAATATGTTTTCACCTAGTGAAGAAAATCTATTAATTTCCTTTTCCTGCCTAGCTTGCAGCAAATGGGCAAATGCACTTCATTACTAAATTTTCAGCACCAAGAGCAAAACATGCTTTAATTCATTTCCTTTCCTGTGTTAATATCATCAGTCAAATTTTAAACTGGCAATTAGTGGTCAAAGAGCTGTCCTCCAGCAGCAAATAACTCATAAGCAAGAGGTCAAAAGTTTACAGCTTCCAACATCTCTGCTAAGAAAGTCAATAGCAACATGAGTTCAGCTGCCCCCTTTCACCACATCTAAAAGAAAACAAATTATTTACATTCCATTAAATACAGCTGTTCTGGATCCTGTAATATTGCAAAAGCAATGGACAGTATTATTACTATATCTGCTAAGTCACAAAACGTTTGCTTTAATGGCGTGGTTCAATTTCCAGTAAGAGAGAAGTAATCTCCTGAATAGTATAGGTGCCACAAAAGAAATCCTCATAGTGTTATGTATAACAAATGCATTGTTTCACCTTATGGAATACCACACTTGAAAGGCCAATTTACATCAAAATCACTTTGGTTTTCTCTTCAGAACTTCTCTACACACTGAACAGAATGTTTAAACTGCATGAACCTAATGACAAA
This sequence comes from Sialia sialis, assembly GCA_009812075.1. Lineage (NCBI taxonomy): Eukaryota > Metazoa > Chordata > Aves > Passeriformes > Turdidae > Sialia > Sialia sialis. The sequence continues at coordinate 39,722,410 of VRYO01002297.1, read as the reverse complement.
CTGTTAAAACTAAAGAACTTGACTTACAGAAAGCATTTGTTCAGGAACTGCTGTTAAAAAAATCCTCTATGAACAGCCAAGCTTCTGAAAATGTTGATGTAAAGACAACTAAATCCATACATTGTAGCTGCAAAAATTTCCACGTTTTAAAGCCTGTATCTAACCTTGGAATTAAGTGGTCTGCACTTCTTATCTCTCTTCACTTTTTATGATTGAGATCTGGAATAACTGGAAACAAATAGGTGAATGAAATTATTCCTACTTTTTACTTTATGCATTCAGTTTTATAGTAGCTACAACTATTTTTTGACCTCCTCTACTCAAACTAAGTAGCAAAAAAGACTTTAATGTGGCCAACAAAGAAGTATATAGCATGTGCAGAAAGTAAAGTACTAAGGAGGTAAAGGAGGCTACAGAGAGCTAATGTTTAAATATTAATAACATCAGAAGTAGAGCTAAAGTTACTTGCAATTTTACACACAAAGACACAACTGTTTCGCCAATTATTAACTAAGAGAGTTTGCTCTCAGTTTGTAGACAGGACATTTATCTTCAAATTCATAAAGACTTGGCAAGTAATCATTCTCACAAAAATGTTTTGCCAAGACAACTACAAAATATACATCGTGATTTGCTGCCCTTAATCTTTGTTCAGTAAATACTAAGTGTGGGTGTGCTGGCTGGAATTATACAGTGAGCTTTACAGAAACTTCTCTGCCTTTATTTATGTCACGTAATACCATGTTATTTTTCCTTTACTAATACACAGCACAATTTCAGAGCAAGTATTTTGTCTCTAGTATGTGCCAGACATTCATTCCTCATACACAGTAAGTTACTCCAGATTAATGTTTGGATAACAACTGAAACTCCCCTCACTCCCATTTCAAACTAACTTTGTGCCAAGTAAAAAATACTGGAGAACAAAAGTTCCAGCCAGCAAGCATGTACAATAGGTTGATTCTCTATCTTCAAAATTCTGTCCTACTCTCCATCTTTCTTTTTCCTGGTCTAACAGGATCAAAAGGTTATACGTCTTTTTTCCTGTGCATATTTAATTCTCTAGCACTGAAAATAAATTATTAGCAACTGAAATATTTTTGACATTTGATAGTAAAAACTGACATGAAATAGTAACAAATAATATTGCAATAAATTCTAGCAATATTTTGATTCTGATGAAGGGATGAAAGCTCTACCAGGCCGTAATTTATTACTCATTCGTATTCTACATCCCTTTGTCAAACCACTGACAGAAAAACGTTTGTTAAATGCTTGGTACAGGAAACCAACAGCTGGAATACAAATGTGGGAAGCAAAGGGCACAAAGACATTAAATTGGATTCTACTCAAATCCAAAACTACTGGAAACATTTTCATACAAAAATGAATTATTCTTGCTCTCATAAACATTAATGTGTCATATTTCAATCACATAATTTCTACACACACTTCATAAATACACTTTACATGGCTAAGTCCAAGCTGTCTGAATTCAAAGACTTTTAAATATAGATTTAACATATTGACAAACAAATTTGGAAGGCCTTACACTGTCTCTTCATTACATGATGCCGAAGGAAACTGGCAAAAGATGACATTAGGCTGGCACCATCAACTGAAAAATCTAAAACATTCCAGAGAAACCAAATTACTTTCAAATACTTATTTTCAAGTAAAACTAACTTAGGGAAATATGTAAGAAAAAAAAAAAATGCAAAAGTGAGGGAAATGAAGACTAGAAAAAAATGTAATTAAGAAACTCTAAAGAGGATAGCATCGTGACCATCTTGTCCTCTCAGCTTCTTTTACAGTATTCTAAATCTTACTGAAGAAAATGAGTGGCTAATAGTATAGTATGTTACATACTAGACAAATTTTATTAAGTCAAAGTTATTTTAATTGCCTCTTAAAACTCCTGAAAGTTAGAGCAAGTCCCCTAACCATTCAATAATAATAATAATAATAGCAACTTATAGACAAACTAAATAGGCCAAACAAAATTTTCAATGACAAACACGACCGGTAACTATTAAGGTTACATGACAAAACAAATAACACATAATAACTCCTATGAATCTCAGGAAATTACTGTATTCTACGTTACCACACTTCAGTCTGGTTTAAGGACTTTTTTTGGTCTTGTTAAATTTGAGTAAGTTATATGTACAATTTATATGCTTCTAAGCTTTCTACAATATTTAAACTACACGTATTTTTAAAAGCTTGTCTCTACAGTTAAATAAAGAAAATAAAGTATTTCCAATTAAAACAGAAAAACTACATTAAACATAGGATTTATAGCAATTGAAATCTCTAGAATGCAAAAAGAGGAGAAGGCAGCTACTCTGGAGTAGTTGTGGTCAAGTCATAAGGACGAAACAGCTTTTCGTGATTATTGCACAAATCTGAAACACTCTCCTGTTTAGTTTGAACTAGAAGAAGCCTATTTAATGTCTTTAAACTACTCAGTGAGGTGAACCAAAGCACCCAAGATGACCATGACAGAAGTTTCCAAAGTGTACTCCTGACCTTACTGGCCACCAGCATCCACAGCTGAATTACGAGAAGTGCTGCCAGCAGGTTGAGGCGAGTGATCTCAGCACTGGTGTATCACACCTGCAGCCCTGAGTTCCCAGTACCAGACATGGGAAACACAAAGCTGATGAAAGGCTAGGGACATTAGTCATATCAGGAGAGACAGACAGCTCAGACTGCCCAAGTTGTGAAAAGCAAAGGATCAGAGGGTCTTATCACCATGTGTAAATACCTGACGAGAGGTAGTGCCCAGTGACAGGACAAGAGGCATTGGGCTCAACATGATACAAGAAATCCCATTTAAAGGTAAGAAAAATCTTCTACTGTCTGGATAATCACACACTGGAACAGGTTGCTCCCAGCAGTCATGGAGTCACCATCCTTGGGGATGCCTGCAATCCTGACCAACCTGCCCTAGCAATTATACTGTGAGCAGGGCAAGGTGATTGACGTACAAAGCCCTCCAACCTCAATAGCTTTGTGACTCTGCAAATCAGAATGTTGATCTTGATGCCTTCCTTCTGCAAAGGCAGCAGCAAACCTCAGGCAGGAAAAGACAGTTGTTAATCCTACTTCCAGAGGTTCGAGTTTAATAAATATGTACCAAAAATGGCAAATTATATGGTGGAAAAAATGCACCTTAGTATATTTACACCATACAAGTGAAATTTAGGGGTTTTATACAAATACATGTGACTCTGAAAAGGTTTGAACCTCTGAAGTACACTTGTTCTACATGTTCTCATTCCTATCTCTATCAGAATAGATTATTTGAAAGTATTACCTATATAATCAAAGCAAGTGCCCAAAATACTACACAATAGTTAATATCATCTTAATTTTTGCCACTACGCACTCTGCTTTGAGAATTTGTTATTCCTACTACTTTTTTTAGATTTTTGGTCTCCACAAAGCAGTTTCAAGAGTCTTTTCCAGAGACAAATCTTTGAAATAATCAGAGCAAACAGACTGAAAAAAATAAGAAAGAAATAGAAAGCAAAGGGAAAAGCATAAATTGAGAAAAATTTTTAGCTTATACTCATAGCAGAATCAAAACAAGTCTCACAGTACACTATGAAATTGGCAATTACTTAAATATCTGACTTAAACATATTAACTTACCCTGAGTAAAAAAAAATACTTCTGTATGCAAGCTCAAATAAAAGCCTTTAAAACATTTGTTGTATTAGTAGCCCACAAAATAGTTTTCTGCCACCAGCAATGTGAGAAAATGGAAATGTACTTTTACAAATGGGCTATATAAAACTAGTACAAAAGATGAATATTGAAACTGGAAAGCTCAGGGATTTGATCATATTATGTAAGGAATTCTACTAGCATATTTTTTATGCATTTCAATTCCACAGTGTCCCAGCATAAAAGAAGTCACTAAGTATGTGCTGAATCTCTCCAAATACCAGTTACTTTTAATTTTATTATACTTCTTAATTACATGTATCTTCTAAATTAATCATTCAGAATACATCAAGTCACAATAAAAAGCTGAGTAATTAGAAAGTTCAATTAAAATATTTTACCATTATTAATCCTTCCTATTAAGGAATAATTGGATTGGTAAAGGATAAGAATTGATAAAAAATCACAGTATTTCAGTTGTAAAACTGAAATTACTACATTACCCAAATTCTTAGTCAGGCCATGAACTTCACAGTCTATTTCTTTTTGTAGTAATAATAATGATAATAATAATGATTTCTTATAATTCGGATGCAGAGAGAAATTTGTTTTATAGATGGCGGACTACACTTGAAAGTGACAAGCCTGTCACATTTAACAGGTGGATATTTCTGTTAAAAGCTGAATGACTTTTGGTTCAAGAGGTTGTCAACTAGTTGTGGAATAGAAGTTGTCTATTTTGCTTTTCCCTCCCACTTGATCTCATAAAAACACAAATGTTAATACAAGAGTATGATCCTTTGGAAGCACTTCTCTGATGCTTTTCCATCACAGGAATTAAAATTTGAAGATTGTTTCACACCTCTCTTATACAGATCATATAAACTGATCTTACATGACTGTTTTCTGATGTTTAATAGACTGTAAAACAAAAATCACCACACTTTGCTTTTTGAAAGTTACTAGAATTGTAATCTCTCACATGAACTCACTGACTATCCAAACACTGATCATGAAACATCAGTCCTTTTCTGGCAACTCACTGGCATTCTCTCAATACTTTCAAATTCGAACATCAATGTCCAGTAAGTACAAACTACCACTCACTCTTGCAAAGAGATAAATAATGCCACTGGAAGGCAGAAACAACCACCATGAAGGAAAATCTTGCTTTTAACGCTAAACTTTTTGGAAGATACAGTTACTTCTCAAATCCTGAATTCATTTTTTTTTAAATAACTCATCAGTCCAACTGCCTATGGCACAGTTGGAAATAAGATTTCTTCAGTTACTACATGCCAGAGATTTTTTTTTTTATCAGAGCCTGCCTCCTTGTGTCTGCAAAATAACATCTCAAAGTAGTCAAACAGTAAGACTCAAGTAAAATTTTAACATACAAAGTTATTTTATTGACTACCAACTACATATTTGCCCTTTGCTAAGCAACCAGTGTAACATACTGTTCAGGTATTCTGCTATACCTGCTGAATAAACTGACCTTTACAGAACCTGAAATAGCTTCATACTTAATGACAATGATGAACAAATAATGCAAAAATGAAAAAAGTATCATATGGGGAGGAAAGCATTTTAAAATAAGGTGGTAGATCACTGGAGTGTTGGACACTTACATTAACTATTAAGTGTCTAAACTCTTTAAAAAGAGAATTATTTTCTGATATCATGTCTCACTAAAAATTTAAAAACAAAACCAAAAAAACTCGGTTTCTTTATTTCTCTACAGTATGTGTTCTGGATAGAAGAAATGTTACAGCCATGTGACTTTACGGTGCACACCATCAGGAAAAAAATATATTTTAATTACTTCAATCAATTATGTCCATCTACTAACAATAGATAGGGCTAAAAAGGTAACAGTATACATATAACATATAAAACTATTGATCATATTCTGCTTTGAATCTGAATACCTAAAAAAGGGGTTAAGAATGAAGGTTTTGTAAGAATTACACAGAATTACCAGCAATAAACCAGTTTTTAAATTTTTGCAATGTGGAAGACACAACAAAAAGTGTTGTGTTATAGTGTACAAGAACATCAATATTCAACATGTTATTTTTCATGAGGAAAATTATGTGACAGTCAACAAAGACAATCCCCGCTGTAGCTATTTATATTGTGTAAAACAGATTAATGTTAATTAAATTACATTTCTGCAAATCAACATATGCCAGCAACACCAAAAGCACGAGTCCTGCCTTCACCCCAAACCACTGTATCCTGTTCCTTTTCTTTGTCAATGTGGGAACACAGATGTTTAAGCTGCAGTGAATTGGCCTGGCTGAAAAATAGCTTATTATTGTCTCATCATATCATTACATCAACATTTGCTTCTAAAGCACTCTAGGATTGGGAATGAGAGGCCAGAGAAGAACTACAACATTTTCATTAGGTGGCATTACTGATTTATGCTAGCTTAATGCTCAAAAGGCACTACAACACAAGGGAAAAAAGGCGCATGCAAATGGATCACGTAACTGCCATATAAATCCTCATCTTTAAGGGACACCTACAGCAACTATGATGAGAGACAAAAACATTAACAAGATCAGTAAGTAGTTTCTCTGAAAATTTCATTGCTAAGCTATAGAAAACAATATTTTATGTTGCAAACAGATCTTGCCGGAGTTCACTTGCTTCTAAATTAATCTGTGTCACAGCTCTTATTATTAGACACATAAAAGTGCAATTTAACTAAAATTAACATAAATCAAAACCTAGCATACATATGCTCATACTGCAAACTACTGTACCACATTAATAATATTGTGCCCAAAGCTTTTTTCTGGCCATGAACTACTTATGGCAACATTCCAAAGCTATAAACACATCACTGTTCAGACTCATAATTACATCCACTAGCTAACCACTGATCCCCCTCCCAGAGTAGCTGTGTAAGCAGCTCTGTGATGGAACATGGCCTTTCAAACACAGGGTGCACTCTGCTCTGCCTCACCAACCTCCAGATCCTGGGAGCAGGCTGCCAGGCATGTGCCTGCAGATCAGGCTGCTGGAGAAGTGCCATGGCAGAGAACACCACAATCTAGCACACTTGGAGTTTTCCTCACTCTATTCCTTCCACACAGTACATTATATAAAATGTATACAGCTCCTCTGAAATCCATTTTAAAGGCACCACAAAGAGATGCTCACTTTTTTCAGTGAAACATCTAATGAGAGGCGTTGCGTTAACCCTACATAAATCTGCATTGCTTTCAAAACATTATCTGAAAGGAACCCTGAAATGTTTTGGTATCTCCTGCTCTACACTTCTAAAAATCTATCTTTTTGTAAAGCTTTTATTATTCACAGCATGCTAGGAGTATATACAATATTTTTTTTTTTTGACAGCAACAATATTAATAATTAATACTTTGGGATTCCATGTAATTATTCCAAACCCATGATGTTACAAATTAATGGTTCATAAACCATACTTTTGTTTCAAAGCCAGAACTAAATGAAGAAAAAAACCCAACTGTGGAGCAGAAGTACTGCATTTTCCTCAATCCAGACAAACACATCCAAACAAATAAGTGTCCTCAGTGGAAGACTGGTGAAAACAAATTTTTCTCCTTTGTGTATTTAAAAAAACAAAGGATCAAGCAAGACCTAACTTGAAAAAGAGATGTCAGCACTTTTCACTTTATGTAATACTGTAATGAAACAGATACCTCTAGAATACACTCTTTGCTACATTCAGTAATGAACCAGATGTGTTGAAGTACACAAATGAAAAAATAAAATTTTCAAACTACTCAGGACAGACAAGGCAAACGACTTTACAGAAAATCGTAATAATCCCAAACAGGTTTTTTTCCCTCTACATTAAGACTAAAGTTTCAGAAAGCAAAAGACAAAAATTGAGGTGATGAATTAAAACATTTCTGGTTTAAAACAGACTTGTATTTTATCACGTACACTGATGTATGTTTTTTGCTTGTGTAGTCAGACAGCATGTTACATCTAACAGAAAAATCCAAAGAAATAATGAAAACAAACAAAAAGAAACCCCAGCACAACTTGACCAAGGTGGTGCTTCCTGCCAGTGTCACTTGTCCTGTATTCTTCCAGTAAATAAAGAGTGAATACTACTGAGAACATCCAGTGTTCTAATATGTGGCTACTTCACCTTCCTGGTTGCACTTTTCCACAACTGCACACTATTCCTGTGTAACACAGAAAAGGTAAAATTATTCCTCTGTCACTCAGATGACAGACACTCAGTTTTCGCAAAGCTATCTGAAACTTGGAATTTCATTAATTCAGTCTCCTAAATTAGATCACCTTGTGAAGAAAAAGTACCATTTCCACACTTATTTTTTATTTCGTTCTTCTTGAAGATAAGCCTAGTAACACCCCGAATGACCTCATATGTCAATAAAAATACCAACGCTATGGTAACCTATCCTTCCCCTTGAGGGTGGGTTGTCAACAACATAAACATACATTTCTGGTGATCTGCTAGTCTTAGGCCCATTACATTTGTGGCTTGACTGTAACAGGAATTAAGGATTAACAACAAGCTTGCATTTCTTAATTCACTATGCAAAGTCTTTTAGAAAGGCTCACAGTCCACGCTGACAACCATCAGCTTAGAAACCACATCAGGCTGGAAAACCTACATATTATTTTGCAAGTTTTACATAATGTTTTGCAGTGAAAGGAGCAGAAAAAGAGCAAGCCACTCACTCCCGTTAAGAACCCTGAGAAAGTGACAAAGCCTCACAGAAGAGAAATGGAAAGCTTCTATCAGCACTAAATATTCTCAAAGTACTTATTCAGGGTTACACAGCTCTTTGCAGGACAACAAAAACTCTGAAAAGGTTCTTGAATGTTATTTGTTGCCGTACTTATTGGAACTGTCCCATCAGGAGCACTTCACATGGCGGCGCACCAGCAAGCGGTCGCGCTGCCCGAACGCGCACTACGGCTGCCGCGGGGCTTTAACTCCGCACGGACAGGAAGGCGGGTGGGGCCGCAGCGGCAGCCGAGGCGCAACACGACCACCCCGCACCGCCCAGAGGTGGGGCTTCCCCCCGCCCCGCACATCCCCCGGGCAGCCGGGCAGGGGAGGAGCGCTCCGCCCGGTGCAGCGGCGCCTGGGCCGGGCCCCCGGGGAGGGCGCCGCGGCCGCCTCCTCACTCACAGTAGTACGCCACCACGGGCTCGCGCTTGTCCAGCTCCTGCGCGGTCCGCAGATGGTGCTGGATGCTCTTGAGCTGCGGCGGCAGCGGGGGCAGCGCCGGGGCCGCCATGGCGCGGGTGGCGGCGGCGGCGGGCGGCGGCGCGCGGCTCTCGCTCCCGGGGCTGGCGCGCGCCGCTTCCGCTTCCGGCTCGGGCGCCGGTGGGGGGGGTGGGTGCGCGGAGCGCCCCCTGCTGGCCGGGAGGGGGCGGGCGGGGCTGTCCGGTCCGTCGGTCTGTCCGTCTGTCTATGGGAAACCTGTAGCCTCGAACGCCACCTGCGTGGCCCCTTAGTTGCTTGACATGCGTCCCACGGTAGCCATGCAGAAGGGCTGGAGACCTCGGGGCGGTCGGTGCTAGTCCCTGGAGGAACGGCAGCCTGGCCCCCGCTGCCCAGGGCTGAGCAGTGATGCCCTCCCCATCCCTTCTGCCACCCTTTCTCTGGCAGGCCAGCCCAAAGAGCTGTGCAGACCTGGCCTGTGGAGGTGCACTTGCAAGTGAAATCCCTTCTCAGACTGAAACGTCTTCTCCTTGTTGAACTGTTCGTTTGCTTCTGGGCCTCTGCCCTTCATCCCCAAAAATGGTTGTTTGCGAAAATCGGATTAGTTACCTGGTATGAAACAAGCCAATAAATACACACTCGAGAGAGACATTAATTATTCATTTCAGAGTTGGGTGAGCCTGGGTATTTGGGAGTATTCCATAAATCAAGCACCCTAACTATCAACAGTACTATTTACACATTTTAGCAAACAAAGGCCAGAGGTTGCATAGTTCTCTCATTAATTACTTTTCTGTCTTCTGTCAGTTAATGATTCTCTTGCTTCTTATGCTAATTAGTGAGCATGTTTAGTCTTTCTCATTTGAGTCACTGGGTTTCTTGGGTCACTGGTCCATGAGCTGGTGCTTAGCATCTCCTGCTGCCAGAATTACCTTTTACCCACTCGGAGCTGATTGCGGTGCAGTTGTTGAGTTGCCTTATTAGTTTTTCCCTTACTTTGTGAGTTCTGCCAAATGGCCCTGTGGCCGGTAAATTCTGCATTCCCTGTGTCAACTGTCAGTGGGCATTCTTCTTCCCAAGCTTTGTTAACCTCTCCCAGGGCCTGAGATTGATGACCGATGAAGAATGTCAAGATCTAAACCTGGCAAACAATGTAAACCTGGCAAACTAGGCAATTCTACTCCCAAGTGATTTGTTTTTCTAACACTTAGACATCAGTTAGAGCTTGCTTGTTAGCTGCTCTCTGTTTTCATGGATTAGATCTCCCTTGTTGTTGATTAAGCTTGAAAGTATTCAAAGATTAAACATTAAAGAAAATCCTTTCTTAAGAAAATTTAACATATTCCACATTTTACAATATTACCGTGGCCTGACTAATAAGACTAGGCTGCTTCCTGCCAGCTGTCAAAAAGTCTGTCAGCTCTTGAACATGCATCTCGTAGGATCTCCACTTTCCAGATAACTTTTTCTCAGAGGAACCATCAGGGATTTCTGGTTTTGCAGAGAGGGTATAAGAAAAGCAAAAGAAATGTGAACCATTGAAGCAAAGTGGTTTCAAATGGATGTCTCAAGTTATTGCAGTGTTAATTATTTTAGTGTCAATTACCTCGTTCACATGGCATAGTTAAAACTATTTTAGAATTTCTTTTAGGTAGGCCTTTTGCCAAACCTCTTCTTGATCCCAGAGTGCCTGTTAGTAAAGGAAGAGAATGTCAGTGCTCCAGGGCATAAAGAAAGGTGCATGTTGGACAGAGGCACAGGGTAAGAGAGGTGGCTGCATTGTCTCACTGCTGATGTGGGAGTGTGCCAAAAATGGAACAGAGGGGAAATGATGTATGAACAGAAGAGAGGAATCCATGAAAGGAACAGAACAAGGAGCGGTTACAGGACTGGGATGCTGTGGTGCTGTACTAGAAGCTGGTTGGCGCTGAGCAGTAAATGCAATCACATCCAAATTATAGCGCTTTGTTAAGTGAGAACTAAAATGGTCATGATGTCTGACTAGAGACAAAACTGACTGCAAACACATTGTTTTGAGTGCTGTCTGTGAAAATTAGGTGGCTAAAGTATGGTGGAAAACAATGTAGAAGTCAAAGAAGCACTTGACTTTTTCACTAAGCACAGTGTGAACCTGATGTAAGCAACAAAAATGCTTCTTCAGTGTTCTGGGAGACAGGACGCCATGTTCGCTGTGTAAAGAAATAGAATTGAATCGAAGAATCCCCTAGAGTGTTATATAATTCCTTCCTTCCTTAATGGCAAAAAAGAAAAGAAAAGCCTTCGTGATCATCTCAAATACTGGCTAAGCATTTGAGCGAAATCAGCTCAACACTGAGAAATGGATGAAGGCATATCAATCTCAGAGGGAGTAAGGGTGGAAGGAAACTGATAGAAAACGATGTAAATGAGAATGAAAGTGGTGCGAGTTTGGAAGACTAAGCAAAAGAAAACTTCAGAAGACACCTGAGAATACAATGAGTGCCAGGAAAACAAGACAGCAAATATAGGAAAGAAAAGTGTTGACATCCATGGGGAAATTATTTCTTTACATGGACATTATATCTCCATCAATGTGCTCTAGAAACTAATGGCAGAATCAGGCACAGAAAAACATTTGCACTAAAAGGCAATAATGCACTTTTATTATTTTTTTCAAATGAAAGACTCAGGAATTTGACAATTTAAATTGCACAGGATATACGAAAAAAATTGGTGGTGTATCTGATTTGGAAGAAGGAAAATTTTTAATATGTTCCAGAATTCAAACACTAAGAGCAAGGCCATGGTGGTGGTGAACAAGCTCCTAAAGCACTCCAGGGATCCTCAGGCATTCCCATGCCAGTACTTGTTCTTCAGGGGTCTTGATTGTAACAAGAACTTAAAGAAGTCCTGAGGGCTTGGGGGTTTTGGCACTCTTCTGGCCCTTCTGAAGAACAGAGGAACAGCAAGCAATGTCATATTA
>VRYO01002297.1:39605736-39694883 GCA_009812075.1 Sialia sialis | reverse complement strand
TGAAATTACTGTAATTGCATATCTATCTATCTTCTAAAGTTGCTGTATTTCATACAGATTTTTTTTTTGTCACAGAATTCCTTCTCAGCATCAGTAATGCTTCAGCATGACAAGCATGCACCTCTTATTTGGAAGCTTCATAATCTGGTATTATTTGAGTTTTAATTTGGGGGCTTTTGTGTGTGTGAAAACATGTAATTTTTAACAAAACTTTCCAGACTTCGCTTCCATGCAGATGGAATTCAGAAGCATATCTGCCTGAGGTTGCCCATCCCCGTTGCAGGAATAGCAGCTGGTTCTTCCCACCCTGAGCTCCTGGAGGTCTGGCTGCCAGGTGTGGGGAGTGGAGCCCTCTGCAGCCTCACACGTGTTGGGGCAGAGAGGGATGGCAGGTCAGTGGTGACGGTGGGGATGGTGCAGCAGAGATGATGCAGTGGTGGTGCAGGGTTTCAGTATCAGAGCAGGATGCAGTCTCCCTCTCTGATATGGGATGGATAAGACAGGACAGGAGCTGTGCTGCAGAGCCAGCTGTCCCTTCTTACTGTCATGCAGGAGATGTGTAGGGACAGCAATCCTGCCCCTCATGGCCACCGAGTTTTCTCTATCTATTGTGGAGAAACCAGACCACCTCTACAAACCTTAATATTTCTCTTCTTTTATAAAAACAAAGGAAAAAGAGAGGATGGATAACAGAAAGAGAACTTACTTAATAGAGTGGATGACAAATGAGGAAAAGGGCTGAAAGACAAAAATGTACCAAAAACGAGGGAGGAACTAAGGGGAATGTAGGACAAGACCTCTCAGTAGCAGTCAGCACAACGTGAAAGTGCCCAGAGCTAGTGTGTGATGCCTGGGGATGCACTTCCTAAAGATGTGGTGGGACAAGAATTGAAAAATGGGGCCTTGCTGAGCTTGTTTCTCCAGAGTCCATGGACTGCAGTTTTGGCAAGGGCTAATGGATGTTAATGAGAAATTCTCAGGACTTGGTGGGGTGTTTGATAAGGAGGTTAAAAATAAAGAAGTGAAAGTTGTTTGCCAGAGGCACTGCAGCATGGCACACACGCTGTGGCAGCATTTCCTCACTGTAAAAAGGGCAGAAGCCATGGATGAACTTGACTTGAAACATCCAATGAACTTGTTCACTGCCACACAAAGTACTTTTCCAATTTATGTCCATGATGGACATATTTAGCTCAGAAAGTAAACTGGATGCATAGGACCCTTCATCTTTTTCTAAGGGTGAGGGGTTTTGCTGTTTTGTGCATGGGAAGGAAACTAGGGGAACATAAGAACATAAGTGAGCAGGTATGGAAAGGTGTTTCCAGGATGCTTTTCTGAGTTGGGTGTCTGGATGGCATTTTAACCTTGGTGTGGACAGCTCAGGGAACAATAAATTTAGTCTGAGTGCTACAGTGTGCACCTCTGGCATCGTGTGGAGTGAATAGCCTTTGGAGGAATAAATAGCAGCCCCTTCAAACAGATTTAGAATTGTCCCACATAGTCTTTCCTTTTCTCTTTAGCTGTCACTTATACCTCATTTTTTAAGTGATCTGTAAAAAAACAGGATTAAATTTAATTCTGTTTCTTTTCTTACACTGAATTTTGTTTCTAATGAAAGATTTAAATGTGTTAGCTCTAATGCAGTTCTGCTGCAGTCTAATGGAGACAGCAAAGCTGAACTCACCCTACTACAGTTGGAATAGCTTTGCTATTTGCTTTCTTCCTTAGTAATGTGATATAAAGACACCTTTGAGACAAATACTTGATTAACAGGTAACAGTTTGAAAATTTAAATTCATACTTAAATAACTAAATATAGTGCTTGAGATGCTTAAAATGCATTGTATGGATTTTCATAGCTAAACTATTTGTTCCTTCTATGTTTTTTCTTTATTTGTTTATATTTGGAAGACTGCAATCTGTATTTAAAAAATCAAAAATGTTTTTTGCAGGTTTGTGCTGACTTCTGATGACACCTGATAGCAAAATCTATTTTGGCTCAGTTTGCTGGTTTATTTATCTTCTTTTTTTGGGGAACTTTGGAAGTGTTCTGAAGTGTGAAAAGTTGCCCTAGTAACTTATTTGGGTTTTTCATTAGTAATATCACCTTAATGAAAACTTCTAACTTTTCTCAGAATTTATTTTTAGTTTCTTCTTTTATTATGGCAGATGCTGATTCAGGCTGAAACACAGTGATTGAAAAAATATAAAATCCTCATTTCTTATTACATGTAGGTGAAGCAGGACAGTGGACATGATTTCTTCTTGAGGTCTAATAGCTGATAGTCAGAGACTAATGAGTCCTTATGAGGAAAGTAGTATTAAATGACATCTTGAAAATTACTTATAATTAATCAAAGAATAAAGAAAAAACAATCAAAGGTAAAATGGAAGATTATCTGCGTAAGGGAAAAACAATGCCTTAGATAGAAAAACAAAAATACATGGACCATGTAGAACTATGAGATTCTACAAGTATATATTTTAGAAACCCTAACAGTTGAGGTAAATGTACTGAATGAATGAATTACTGAAGTACATTAAAATATATGATGGTACAGCTGCTTCTCTCACTGTAGGCTGTAGTAGTATGGTCATAATTATGCAATAACAGGCAATGCAAAAGAAACTTGAGAGGTTTGGCAAGCTTTGTTTGTCACATTTTTTTTCAACTTGCCTTTTAGTTTCTATATGAAAACTTTACTCACAAAATAAAGCTTGCCAGAAAACCTTTGTCTAATGAAACAATAAAGCCTGTCCTTACCTGTCCCCACTTGATAATTTTCCAACTAATTTATATCCATCTCATGCAGATAGAACGAATATCATGTAAAATATTCCAGAATAAAAGAGGTGGCAGAACCATCCCCTCCCCAACAATGCAGAAATGATTTTATATCTGGAGTAGATTAAGGAGTTAACTTATTATTGTCCAAGCCAGGCAATTCAGATTAGCTGTTGGAGAAGTTCCTCTTCAGCTGTCAAAGACAGTCACAAAATTTCTCAGCAAATGACATTTTCCTGCCAAGTTAGGGAACTGTTTCTCAAACTTCATACAGACACATGCATCTGTTAAACTCCTGCCTTGGTGCGTGTCCTGTGTGTGCTCCCCAACCACTAGAGAGACAGCTTAGATTGAGGATGGTGAAGTGAGGAATGGCTGCGGTGTTTATCCCGGGCAGTGATCAATGCAGTGCCTGTGCTGTGCTGGCAGAAGCCGCTGTAACTATTGCAAATGCCGGTATCAGATTGCCTTTTCTAGCCTGCCACCCAAACACGGAGAAACAGCTTCAAAACCATCCCTCCTGTTTCCTGCTTCCTTGAGCTATTCGATAAAAGCCTGTGTCTGTGACAGACAAAATAGCTGCTAAACAGCAGATCCAGCCCAATTCTTAACAAGCATGTATGTCACCATTCATTTCTTTTATCTGTTCACTCCTCAGCATAATGTGGTTATCCACGAGTCCCTCATCTATTACACTGCAATGGGTTAATACAAATTGGAATGGGGGAATTCTCAAGTCTGCATTCAGCAGATCCTCAGAAATGATGTCAAAGATCAAGTATGGTCTACCAATGCTTTGTCTAGGGAAAAGATTTCACATGATAAATTTGTCAAAGACTGAATATTACATCTCTATATTTTTGCAGTGTGATGAAACTCTTCAATATCTTCCTGAAAAAGGGATAATTTAATTGAATCTTCACTTTAAATAGTTTAATTACAGAAGAACTTGTGTATTTATGAGTTCTGCTGCAGAAGTAGACTATGCATTTCTGGTTTCTGGTATTTTATGGGTTTCTATCCATACTAATGAAACAAGGTATAAGCAGTCACCATCCCTAGGTCTAAACATGTTCCACTAGCGACTTCTACATCCATGCTGAGATTCAGTATAATTTGACAGTGTGATTGCAAATAGCAAGTACAGTAATTTCACAATTATAAGCCGCACCTTTTTCATTGAAGAATCCAGCCTACTCCAGTAGTGCGGCTTATATTCAGGTGCGGCTTATCTATGGACAAATCTCAGCAAAATGCCAACCTGGAAGTGAGAGCCGGCTGGTAGGGTGCCTGGGGCTGCCTTTAAAGACTTCCCTGGTCTATGAAAACTGTTTGCAACTTGAGCACCTGACACCGAACCCAGCTGGCAGCGATTCTGTTACTAATTTGTTACTTTGTTATACATGGATCCTCGCTTAAAAAAAAAAAGAAAAAGTGCGGCTTATATTCAGGTGCAGCTTATAATTGTAAAATTACTGTAAGTTCTTACAAGTTTATTGAATTGGTAGAAATAAGAGGAAACCTGCTTTGATTGAGAAGCATATTTTGGAATTAAATTGACATAACTTTTCAGATACCAGAGAAAAATACCACAAGACAAATAGTCCACATAAGCTTTTCCTAGTTGCATCTGCTGCATGCAGATTTGTGTATTTCCAGCTTTCAGCACATATCAAATAAAATTGTGGTGTGTGTACAAACATGCAAGAAATGGGTTATTCTGATTTGTTGTCATTATATCTCATGTAATTTTGTTTTCTTCCTTCACATGATTATCCCATATATTGTTTCATATTTTTTCCAACTGCTTTTCATAGTATTTTTTAAAAAAATAGTTTAATGCTTTTGTTTTGGCTCCAAGTTTGTTTGATTAAATGAATTTTAAGGATGATCATTGTATTAACTTTTCCCTCTAGAATTTTTTTTTTACTATAGTGTGTACTTGTTTTTTTTTTTTCCATCTACGCTGATTTCAGGGCAAAACAAGATCAGAAGATGCAAATAAAATTGGACTGGAAATGTGTTTTAAAGTGAGACAGAGCTTTTAGATGATAATACTGGAGCAAAAGTTAGAAAAAAGTTAGAAATTAGAGATTTAGTGTCTAGAATCTCAAATGGGAAAATATGAGTCTGTTCTAGATATATTAATAGAGGTTTGATTACTTGGTTCTTCCTGGCTTGTAACATTTCTAAAAATCATCTGACCATGTAGTGTTCTCCACAACAGTATGTTATCTGGCCTGGATTGTAACTGAATTCATCAATGAAATGGGTGGAATTGTTTTGTAATTGCAAAAATTTTATAAAGGTAAACTGGCACTAAGCATATTTTACACTTGGGATTTCTTCTTTCAGAGACTCCAGTTTCTGTAATTGATATTTTTATTGACCTTCTGATCCAGCAGTGATGATTTTATGAGATCTTTTTCATTCAAGTATATATAGATATTTTTGCTGAGAAACATGCAGTAAGCACATAGTAAATATGCAGACAAGTATGCAACTCTATCTCATCAGTCTAAAAGTTGGAGTAACAATGGGATTTGGATCAAATGCATTTGGAGAAATGGATTTCTCTTTTCTTAAAGTCCTTTGACCCTTCCTGATTGAGACTATAAACCCTGAAAGAATTAAACAAGATCAGTTGTGGTTTTCTAAGTTTTTTTAAAAGGAGAACAGAGGGGACAAAGCCAAACAGTACCTAAGCTTGTCCAGGCTGCACATTGCAAGACCTAATATCTAGCCTAGTACTGACTTCCCCTCAACCTATCCACACCTCCTGAGCAGAACCCAAAATCCAGAATTCCAAATTAATGTTGGAATGAGATAAATAGTCCAGAAAGGTGATAGAAGCCAAGACAATACACATATTGAACTTCCTTATACTTCTCCTGAGAAATAGTATATCCAGTTGTTTATGTGATGCAGCGGGCTAAGAATAGTTCTCTCCTCACAGGTGAAATTTAAATTTTGATCCACTGTCTAGCAGGCCTGGGCAATGGCTCCCAGACACCCTGGCTGCATGAATGGCCCCATTTTGTTCCTGGAGAGGCACATGCCAGAGCTGCCTTTGCCACGGCAGTTTTGCGAAGGCTGGTGACTTTGGTGTTCCCTAGCCATTATTCAAACATGACTTTGAGATCAAACTCCTCAGCTTGGCTGTGCTTAGTTTCAGGATTGTAAATGAAATTTAGGTGCAATCCAGGGAGCTCCTGGCATGCACAGCAGGGGAAATACAACTGCTTGCTTATTTTAAAAGTCAAGAAAGAATGGGCACAGTGGGTTGGGATGGACCAACCATTGTGTGAGACTTCTGGATGATGCTTTTAGGCACCTGAAATTGTGGGGTTTTTTCTGTGCACATACGTATATCTGTGTCTGCCTATCTATCTATCCATCTGCACAAACCTATATTCAACAGTACCACAGCATAGGACTGAGGACTGGCAGTTCGACACTTGTCAAACTGGTTTTGGAGAAGTCCATGATGTGATTTTGACCTGGGTCAATCAGTATTCTCTAAACAATTTCTAGGCATGATTCAGGATTAAACACAAGCCCAGAGGCCATTACCAACAGAAGTGTAAACTGAAGTGTAAATTTATTGGGATGTGGTGTTCTTGTTCTGGGTTTTTATAGTGATTAATTAAACAGTCATGGATGTCCAGCCTAAAAATAGACTATGGCACTCTTTAGTTTGCTCATATAGATGTAACATCTTTACTAGATTTGGTTCTTTATTCCTCTCCTCTCCTCTCCTCTCCTCTCCTCTCCTCTCCTCTCCTCTCCTCTCCTCTCCTCTCCTCTCCTCTCCTCTCCTCTCCTCTCCTCTCCTCTCCTCTCCCAGCAGAAACTTAGAGAAACTGCAACTCTGTTGGAACCCTAATGAAGACCTATTAGTCTGTCTTAGATATGTAAAAACTTGTTCATTAGTGACTTGAAATTGTCAAACTTGAATATAAATTTACTGGAAATACTGACATATATTAACTTTTCTCAAGAATAGCTGGTGAAACAATTTACTAATATTGCTTTCAGGAGCAGAACTGAACAAATTACTTATGGTACTTTAACTAGTGCAGATATCAATGCATGGCTTTAGAGAAGTAGAACTGAAAGTCCAGACTGCAGGCAATGAGCTGGCATTGCAAGATTTGCATGAGCTTGTAAGCAGCGTAGTTAGCTAATGTGAGGTGAATAGCAAGTAGCAGAAGGAGAAAGGAAAAAATGAAAAGGAAAGGGAAAATTTCTCCTCTGAAACACTGGGTAGACAGGACAGCTAATACATTTCGTGCAGAAAAAAACCCCTCCACCATCCTGGGAAACTTCTGGTTTGATTCTTTTCAGGGTGAAGTAATCATCAAGTGTTGAAGCGTTATTGACAGTTTTTGGCTTAACAGAGTGTATTTTTACAGAGTGGAAAACTTTTTCCACTTAGGAAAATCTTAAGATTTTTCCCTTGAGAAATACAGAACACATATCATTGACATTGACTTAAAGTGTGTTTACACATGGTCTTCTAGTCTGAATTTCAAATACTCTTTATTAAATTCACTATCAGATCTCAGAGATGTTCATTCCTGAGTGAATGCAATTCTCTGCTCTCAAGAGGTAAGCACAGAAAATATTGATATTACTTGGAAAAAAAAAGATAAATGTACTTTACATTGCAGGAACTTATAAGAATAAAATAGAACAATGCAAATCTCAAATCAAATGATAAAGGGATCCCACAATGTTTTCAGCTAGATAAATTTTTCTCCTCTTGATGATTCAGCTGGGTGCTGGGCCAATTGAACTGCCCAAACAAGGAAAAGGGCTTTGGTCCCATTAAAAATTTCATTTTACTGTAGCTGAGTGGACTGCAACTGGGCATGATATGAGTATTTTTTACAAATACTTACTATACAACCAGGTTTCCTTTTCAGATATATTTATAAGCTTTTATGCTGTTAAAATTTTTGTGTTTGAAGGCACCATGCAGGGACACAATAAAAGACTAACATATTAACGGTTTTGATAAATTACTCTAGTTTACAGGAAATGCAGTACAATGGCGCAGCAACATAAAAAGCTTATTTATAATGAGGCAAATAATTTATAATGAGGCAAATAATATCAACCCCTCCAGGATTAAAATGAAAATTGAAGCAAAGTAATGTGAGACTTCCCTTCCTGAATTGTGTCTTTGCTTGGCTTTGACACTTCATTATTATATTTATTTTCATTGTGATGTCATCTAGGAAATTAGGTGATAAATTAGGCTCCTATTTGTGGTAGTTATTTTATAATCAGCAACAAGAAGAAAGTCCTTGAGCTGAAGGGCTTTTAAAAAAGGACAAGAGACCACACATAATCAAAAGGGCAAGGAGATATTGAGGCTAATCTAGTTAGAATGGTAGGCTATTTTCCAGTGGCTGCCTAAGTATTGACTAGTTGTTTTCGGGTTTTCTTTTTAGTTTTTTTAAGGTCATCACAACAAAGTACTCTAGAAATAGAGGTAGGAAAGCAAAGGAAAGACAGCATAGGTTTAGTAAAGAAGGGCCTTCTTTTGAAGTCAAGTGTGTGGAGGGAAGCAGCATTGTGGATGCAGCAGTAGCAGGAGTAGAGCTTTCCATTCTAATTTGGAGCTGAGAAATACCTTTAGAAAGTCTTTGAAAACAAGGGTCAGGAGAAGTACATAATATAAATTGGAGTTCAGAAGGTAGTAAAATGTTAAAACTCTGGAAAAAGTGGATATTATTTTGATTAGTTTATTTTGAGATTGTGTAGAAGGGAGAAAATTGCTTTAAAATGGAAAAAAACACTATACAGAAAAACCAATCTGCTGAAGGAGAATAGGCAAGTTTGTGCTTGTGTCTGTTGGCAGAAACCACAGCTCCAAAGGCAAGGAGGGTTTCCCAAGTTGGGGTCCCTTTGTCAGCAGTGATAATGATAGAGGATGTAGGAAGATGGAATTTACATGAAGGCTTTTAATTAAAACCAAATGCATATTTCTAATCATTTCCTGAACTTCATGGTAACCTATGATTTTCTCTTTTTTCATCAATGAAGTAAAAAAATAGATGAATTTACTTACCAATTTGAATAATTTGCACCATTAGTCTAATTTACTGGCATTGTTTTTATTGATGGAAAATATGATCTTTGTAATTTGAATGGCTGGTGGTATGTTTTAGCCTTACACTGGTTTTATATAAAGGAAGAGATTGGGTTTTCACTTCAGGAACTCTTTTCATTACACTCAATTCACATTTCATTTGTAACCTATTTCTTTTCACTCTATAGCCGTTTAAAGATATGAACAAGATGACACGTTTTGTAAAACACAGGGTATTTTTCTTCCTGTTGACACTGGGTACTGTGGAGGGCTGAATCCTAGCAAGAGTACCACCTTAGAGTCAATAAAGTAGCAAATAGAATAAAAGGAGGGGTGTTTTTTGTTTTAAACTCATCCTGTTTTGTGAAAAAGGGCACTCTGCTCCAATGCCTTTCCACTTGGAGTAAGTTATGGCTCAGGGAAAAACTGAAACAGGAATATATGCCAAAGTACAAATATGTTGTATCTTCGGCAAAAGTAAAGACTTCTGAAAAAGTCTTCCATTTAGAGATTAATGTGCTGCTAAAGCAATTATTTGTGACATGGTCATTTACTTGGGTCATAGGACTGTAGTTGACACATTTTGATGGAATGAAATGAAGGAGAGGAAAAAATCTGTACTACAAAACATGATTTTTATCCAATGTCCTCCCCCTACCCCAAAATCCCCAAACCAGTTTTTCCCTAAGAATGCAGACTTTTTAAAAAATGAGCAGATGTAAGGACTTGACATCACCTCAAAAAGAAAGGGTCTGTCTTTATGTAATGAAATAAAGGCAGACAGCAATAGGAAGCAATTATTGAATAACGTCACAGTTTGTGCTGGGGAGTATCTTGCTTTGTGCAGAAACTTCTGTCCTTCCTATGGCAGTATAAAGGCTTTCTTTACACCTTGGTATCCAGGGATTTTCTCACTGTGTGTTAGCAGAAATGGTAAATATAAATTAACAGAGACAGTTTGCTGAGTTTAGTTTTCTACTCCATGATAGGGGAAAATACAGTAAATTCTCTCTCTGAATTTAGAGGGAATATGAACATTAATAGCCATTATTTTTAATTATTTAATGATCAAACAATTTATCACAACCTGAGAAAGAGGACCCCGGGGCATATTTTGATTCACATATTCTCTGAAAGAAAGATTTCCTTGGGAACCATGACAGTGCTCTGCTCCAGATGTTTTCATGGCATAGCCAGTTGCAAACATCTGCTCAATGTGTTGAGGGGCTATGAACTACCTGTCAGGACCTGCAAATTAGCTCTATGGGGTATTTGGGATCACAGCTCAAATTATCAGCATTCCCTTCAGCAATCATGTTATATCTGGATAGAAACTAATGCTTGGTAAATATTTGGAGACTTGCTCATACCCGTAGATATTTATACATCTATATGTGTATATCTATCTACATGCATGGATATGGAATTTTATCACAAAGCATAGGCATCTAATTTACTGTTCTCCTTAATCTAAGATCATTGTGTAGCAATAGAGAAAAAAACACAAGCACTCTAGAGGGTGATTTAATATACCTAAAATCTGAATCACTTTGAAAGCACTTCTCCACTGAATACAAATACCCAAAGAAGAACAAACTTATGTATCTGAATTATGAATCTCTCCTGACTCCCCTTATTCTGTTAAACTTTTCTTTGAATATTAAAGGAGAATAATTTTTTCCATTTCTTAAAACTTCTGCTTTCAGAAAAAATCACACCCATCCCAAGCAAATCGAAAGTAGAAACAAAAAGATTAATGAAGTTTAAAAAACCCCATGACCTCCCATATTGCTACAGCTTACACAAAATGAAATGTTTTGTTTAAGGTTTATTTTTTAATAAAAACATTAAAGCATTGCTTACATTTAAAAAAATAAAATAAATTGAAAATCTAAGTGGAACTTTAAGGTATCCTTGAAATATTTTTCTCAAATTATATTTATCTTTACAACCTGTACATTTTCTTGTGGAAAGTTTCCATTTGTATCACCTCCTGCAATGATCTTTTAAATAAAAGAATTCCTGACCAAAGTCTACTTCTTTGTCTGGAGTGATATTTTAATTCTCTGCAATTCTTCTTGTTTCTATTTCAGAGGCTATGAAATTAGCAATTCCAAAAAGGTTTATATGCAATTGTACATTATAAGACAGTTTTCCACAATGCAGTGGAAGTGTTTATGTAAGAGTTTAATACTTTCTGCACAGGCTGTTGGGAGTCATATATGCCTGACTTTATGAAGATTCCTCTAAGGGGGGGTGAGAGCATCCTAGAATGGGAAAGTTGTGGTGGCAGCAAGAGAGAGCCCTGGGCTTCAGGAGCTGAGGAAAGAAGGAAGGAAACACTAAGTGTGCATGTGCTGGTACACATGGAGTATGGAGGTAGGATGCACATTTGGAGATTTGCTGGGGGAATTTGGAGAAGCAAAGGGCAGAGCCATGGCTGATTCTTCACTTTCAACACCCTGGCACAGAATGGGGACTTCCAGCCCATTGGTTGTATCCAGGGCTCCTTCTGCCTCCTCTGATAAGTGTATACAAAAAAAGGTAGAGATTTAAAAAACTGCAAGTTGAAGAAAGATTACAAGCCCCTTGAAATTTCAAATAAGGAAAAACATAACATTATTTTAATCAAAGATATGAAATAAGCTTGTGCATTGCATGTTGAATTTGAATACCTTTTAATTTGCATCTGCATTTTGATCAATTTCAGGTACAAAGCAATTGTAAATCCCATGGACATCCAGACCTCCAGTGCAGTGCTATGGACTTGTCTTAAAGCCACTGCCATCTGGGTAGTCTCCATGCTCCTAGCAGTTCCTGAAGCAGTGTTCTCCGAACTGGCTCACATCAACGACACAGATAATGCCACTTTCACAGCGTGCATACCCTACCCCATGACAGATGACATGCACCCAAAGATCCATTCTGTGCTGCTTTTCCTTGTGTATTTCCTTATCCCTCTTGTAATTATCAGTATCTACTACTATCATATTGCAAAGAGTTTAATAAAAAGTGCTCACAACATCCCTGGGGAACACAGTGAGCATTCCAAAAGACAGGTAAGCAATTTGCTTTGTACATCCTGGTAAAATGCTTGCATGCTGTATATACTTACAAATGAAAGTCAAGGAATTATAACATTCAACTTGTTGGATATTGCAGAGGACTAGATCAGTTTCCACACGAAATAAGGCAAGGATTATCTCAAAATT
Source organism: Sialia sialis (assembly GCA_009812075.1). NCBI lineage: Eukaryota > Metazoa > Chordata > Aves > Passeriformes > Turdidae > Sialia > Sialia sialis. The sequence goes on along the minus strand of VRYO01002297.1, from coordinate 39,682,786 downwards.
TCCCTTGCTTTCACAATTACTCAATATTAAACCCAGTATGTAAATGAATATGAACAAAGAAAATTATAAATTCACTGGCAAGAATGCACATTTATAACAGCAAATGAGAGCGGTATATACGTTTGTATGTGCTGTTAGTGAAACCATTATTTGAATTCATACTGAGGAATGATGTTTTGGTAGCTAATGATGGTGGCTTCACCTGCCTCGATGGGCAGTCATTTTAGGAAAGAAATGTTACATGAACGCTTTGAGAATTGTCCCTTTTCATTTGTGCTCGGAAATGAGAAAACTGACATAGGCAATGAAAACTTTACTTAGGCGATCTAAGGTTCTTCTCAGATGAAAGAGTGCTGGAAACATGAACATAGAACTCTTGAATTATTTTTTTTTTTTACTTTCTTGGATACAATACCGAATGTGTACTTTTCTAATATTCTTTCTGTTAGAGATGCTATAAAACTCTTGGTATAGATTCTGTATATCTTTGAGACAAAGCATTTTAATGTGCTGGACAAAGCCAATTTTCCCCATAAGGCACACGAAGTAATAATATAGTAACATTAGCAGGAACACACATATGTACAAACAACAGCTTTTGCAGTGAAAGTGCCTCAACTTCTTTGCAAAAGCATTTGTATTGATAGAGAAAAATACTGATGCCCATTTAAACAGTTCTGAATGCTTTTCTCTGCCAGTAATTTAGAGAACTGCTTTCATACTCACAGAAGTCTCTTTGCATGTACACATTCTTTTAGAAAGACTGCATTCCTTTACGTCTTTTTGAGCAACATTTCATTTCTACTCTAGTCTGTTTCTTGTCAAAAGTGCATACATATTAGTACTTCATGTATTATTTTATTTTTCTGTGAAATATAGAGAGCCTTTTGGCTGAACCCGCTGGATGGAAACAATATTTAATTTATACCACATTTCTGAATTCACACGCATTTTCAAAGTAAGAACACATTTTTTCATTCTACTCAGTCTTTTTTTTCTCTTTGTTAATCTAAAAGGCTGAGAAGAATAGAAAATTCTGGTGTACTTACATATGTCCCAGCAAGAGGAAATAAATTCAGACTATTGCTATCAGCTCATGTTTCTTTAGGCCAAGTGTAATATTCACACTATACTTCTGCACCTTTTAGTCTGCTCTTGCTATCTGTCTGACTGCAAATGCTACTAAATTTGAATGTTAGAGTTTTCCCATCTTTTTTGTTTTTCCCACTGTTTTTTGTTTAGATAGGCCCAAGAAAACGATTTAAGTATTAATTTCACAGATTTTGTAAAACTGTTAGAATAAATTCACTTGATGGTTTTATTTTTTCCCCAGAAAATTGAGCAAAGTAGAAAACTTTCCTTCCTCTGCAAAACTTTCATGCCTGCTATGCATAATAAATCTTTTAGGAAGAATACTTTTTGCCTCTCACTGGTGTCTTCTGCCTGGCCAGTTTATCTCTCTCTCCCAGTTTGGAACCACTGTGTAGGCTCATATCCTGCCATCTTTTCAGCCACTCTCAGTATCTACAATATAATCCATTATGCCTTAGCACTGCAGTTAAGGTACCTTTTGTGATGTTATTGCAAATAATGGAACCTTTCACCTTACCCTGGATATAAGATGCTTCAGATAGTGTAATGCAATTTTGGTGGTTTCCCTATGAGACAGTTGCAAGCTGAGACCCTCAGTGTAAAGCAAAGGGATATAAGTACCACTGTATAGCTAACACTCTAGTAATGTCTGTCTCATGATATCTCTAGATGTTTAAGCCAACAGTTTCTTAACAGCTTTCTAATTAAGACTTAAGTTTCGAGCCAAGCACTGAGATCTCTTCAGAAAGGCTGCATTTCACCACATCCTTTGGTGCATGCTTACAGCTAAAAGCCAGTGTTTCCCTGGGTCATGAATCCCTCTTGCTTGTGTGTATGATACAGAAAGAGCAACCTTCTGTAACCACAAACAGCTAAAAAAGTTCACTGAAAGTAAACTGAAAAAGGAAAAGGAAAGTAAAGAGATAGCAAAAGTATTTCAGGCCCTAAAGGAATAATTTTTGCTGGCCTTACTCATGACAATTGTTGAAGCTAATATAGAGAAAAATGCTACTTATTTTAACTAAGTCTGTTATTTGTTGTTCATTTGGGTTCTCTTCATCTTTTTAGATGGAAACTCGGAAGCGTCTGGCAAAAATTGTTTTAGTTTTTGTTGGCTTCTTTGCTATCTGCTGGTTTCCTAACCACGTGCTATACATGTATAGATCTTTTCATTACAATAAGATTGATCCGTCGATGGGACATATGATTGTTACCTTAGTGGCCCGAGTGCTAAGCTTCTGCAACTCTTGTGTCAACCCATTTGCACTGTATTTTCTCAGTGAGAGTTTTAGAAGACATTTCAACAACCAGCTTCACTGCAGGAAGAAAGCTCAGAAAGAGAGATCTGCCAGCTACTTGTGCAACTCTTCTGCCATTCAAATGACTTCCCTGAAAGGCAATACCAGGAACACAGTAACTACCATGACACAACTGAATGGGCACAACTTGAAACAAGAAATGTCATTATGATCTAATGAGTGTGATTTTTGACTGTGGAACAAATCTGAACTTTTCCTTTGCAGCTTGTAACTCACTTTTGGCTCTCATTCTTAAATTCTGGCCAATCTGATGTTATTTCACACTGTCTGACTCTTAGATAGAATTGAAGAGTATGCTTTATTGAGAAAACAGAATTGACTGGCATCATATTGTGCTTTAAAGGGGATGCTGATGGATGTTTAACATAAAGGAAAGCAGTGTATCTGATATAACATTGCTTTTAAAAGTATAGATTTTCTGATTTGAAAATATGTATTTTTAACTGAATGTCAATCCAGGCTTATGGTTTGCTTTAATAGATTTTACATGATTTTAGCTCTGTGGTGTGCTTGTTTTGATGATTAAGACTGTTAGTCATTTTGGATTCGATTAAACTTTTAGTTTTAATTTATTTTCTCTTTAATCAGCTCACATCAGCACAGGTAGTCAAACAGACACAATGACTGAAGCTTATTGCTGCTACTTACACAAGGCTGTTCATACAAAAGTTGAAGGGGAGGTCAGAGCTGAATCCCCTCTTACACAGTTGCATAGAATCTGACAAATAATCATTTCCAACCCAGATGAGAGGTTAGCTTTCATGTCAGAGCTCCAGAGAGAAGGTCCTTGCAGTGTCTTTCTTACAAGGGGCAGTAACAGCAGGCAAAGGCACCTTGTGGAAGTTTTTAATGGCTAGTTCATGAGCCAAATTTAATTTTAAGTACTTTTTTCTTTACAATTGGGTGGTACTGCTCCATCACACATCTGTCTCTGTCACAGCACTGCATCCTGTACTTCTGCAGTGACTTCTCCAAGGTGAATACTAGAGGGTACACTAGAAATTTAGATTGGATTTTGGAATTAGTTGCTACTCTTGTAATTTCAAAACCTGAAGTGCTAATGCAGTGTGTCAGTTCTTTGTTTCCTTTGTCTATAATGACACACTTATTTAGTTCTGTTTGTAACTCTGTGAACCACCTGAAGTTCAAAATTTCTTTCTCAATTCCTCTTTCTTCAAGAAGAGTTATATCCCCATCCCAATTTTTAAAACAGTGAGAAGTTATATTGATGTAAACTGTAAGTGTTCTAGCTAATTATCTGGAAAAAAACAATGGCCAGTTGTAATCACTCAAGAAGGAAAGTAAAAGATTGAAGTTCTTAATGTTGACCAGCATGGTTCAGCTAGTGAGACCTATAGGAGGATGTAATGTAGTTAATGAGAACTGAGTTCAGATTAGACTGGCTCCATACTGGCCTACCCTAGCTGATTGTAGGTGCCCTGTGACTTCAGTGGCTCCCTAGAAGGCTTTATACAAAGGAGCTGATTAAAGTGAACTTGTAGATCTTTGCAGAATGGTTTGGAAAATTGTCATTTTGTCATAGTTTAGGAATGAAATTCCTCTATTTGGTTTACCACTGAAACACTCCAAACCATGTGCCGCTGTCTCACTCCACACTTCCCTCTCTCCTTGGAGGCACAAAAGGTACATATTAAGGGTTAAGATGATGACAATTTACTAGAAACAGCAATGAAATAAGCAACAAACAATACCAATAACAATATTAATAACAGAATGTTATTAAAATTAATAACAAGAAGTGAAGAATTTGCATGCGAGCACTCACCATGGGGAACTAGGTGCTACCTGGACCACTCCAGCACCAGCCTGACTGGAAGGAACCTATCCCTCCCCTGCTCCCTACTTTTGCATGAGGTGGTATGGAGTAATCTCGGGGTCGGTCATGTCCCTCCTGCCCACTGCAGAAATGAACTCTTTTCTGGCTGGAACCAGGACTCATCCATAGCTGCCTAACTCCTCCTTTTTCTCCATTTTGCCTCTTCTCTTTCTTCATGCCTTAGTTTTGTGTGAGCCCACATGTTCTCATAACTACTTTTTAATTTTATATCATGAATTCTTCCTGGATGCCAGAAAAAGTTTTGGATTTGCTCTTCTGCTCAGTCTTGAATCCTTTTCTCTCACAAATATTTTGCATCTGCAAATCACTAAAGCTTAAAGTCTTCCTTTGTGAATTCTTGATGCTTATCATTGTGATCAGGTTTTCTATTTGTTTCTGCTGGGATTTTTGCGGTTCCCTGCTCCATATTTTGTTTGACAATCTTTCTACACTGCATAACCTTTCATAGAACTTCTAAATCCATTGCGGTTTTTATTTCCTAAATGATTTTTTCTGATGTAGACATCACCAGATGATACAGGTGCCCTACCGGAAAAATAACAATCTAATTTGTAGTAGATTTTATGCTTCTGTTTGATTCATGCTCTTCACTCAATGTCTTAAATTGCTATGTGTGATATAGACAATATGAGCCAGCTTTCTGGCAGAACAGAAAACTACAGTTTGTTCCTTTTTGTTGTGAGAGGAAGGTGTGCTGAGGTAGACTATAACTGCTTCTAGTCAGGAAATCAGCACAGCTTTGCTTCATTATTTCCAGACTTAATATTAAAAATCTGTTTCAAGTAGGAAAACTAAATTGTATGTAGCTCCTTTCAATTCTTGTAGCATGGCGGGGGGGATTTAATCTGTATGGAGCTTTTCTAGGCGTGTTGCTAGCCCAATGTGCAGATTTTGGAAGTGTCTTACTGTGCTTCTGTACACATTGTATATAAGCTGTATGTATAAAGCTATTTTCAGACAATTCTGCTTGCTAACAATTAAAATGATTGTAGAATGCATTTTATGAAGTATTCTCTTCTAACTATAGTCAAAGAAACAAAAGAAATCTGTAAATAAGATCATGTCAGCTTTTCATATACTACATGAGCGCTATGCCAAAATAGTTGTTAAAATGCCATCTGTTTTTTTTTCTGTTACGAAAATTTTCTTATTTCAGAAGCATCAGTTCTTTTCTGTCTTCCTCTCCTGAGTTTTGAGATGGTTTCTTTCAAAAATATTTTTGCAATGATTGAGAAAACTACCATCCCTACTTAGTCTTTGAAAAATGAGATAATAGAGGTTTCCTCAGTGTAAGATGTTCATTTTTGTGTAGACTAAAGGTAGTACAAGATAAGTCTGATAGCATCTTCTCATTCCACCCTGTCAATACTAGAAATATTACACACACTGCTGAATCCTGAAATGTCAGTATGGTTAAATTCTCAACTGACCTATCTCATTTAGTGTTACACTGATGCAATAATAATCTTCAACAAAGCCGTTTTACTTAAAACACAGGACAAATCTTTATGACACACCTGCCTCATAGATATTTCTAATTACTCAATCAAGACAGGTTCACAGAAATTATGGCCCAGAAATTAGCAGGGCTGATCAAGAGGTCTTAAATCGTGCTCAAAGGGGGAAAGGGTTAAGACCAGGCTACTAGAGATCAGCCTAGGGGTTGCAGGCCTGTGATGAGGGCAAAGCCATTGCCCTCACACAGCATGGGCAGCAAGCACAAAGAGATGGATGCAATTGTACAACAGGAAAGTCACGTATTTGCTATCATGGAAACATGGTGGGGTGACTCTCATGACTGGAGTGCTGCAATGGACACCTCTAAGCCCTTTAGAAGACACAGGCAAAGCAGGAGATGTGGTGCGGTGGAACTACATGCGCCTGTGGGCAATGATCAGGGGGAAGGTCAGCAGGGTGAACATCATGGTGGGAGTCTGTTTTATTCCACTCAACCAGGATGAACAGACAGAGGCATTCTACAAGCAGCCGACTGAAGTCTCATGGTTGCCGACCCTTGTAGTCATGGGTGACTTCAACTTGCCAGATGTCTTCTGGAAACACAATACTACAAAGAGAAAACAACATAGGAAGTTCCTGGAGTGTGTGGAAGACAAATTCCTAACACAACTGGCAAATGAGCCTACCAGAGAAGGTGTCCTGGTAGACCTGCTGTTTGTGAACACAGAGAACTGGTGGGTGATTTGGTAGTCAGTGGTTATCTTGCCCATAGTGGCCAGGAAATGTTAGAGTTTCAGTATTGGGTGAAATAAGGAGGGGTACCAGCTGAACTTCTGCCTTGGACTTCCAATGAGCAGACTTTGGCCTGTTTAGGACACAGAGTCCCTTGGTAGTCAGTTCTGAAGTGTAAAGGAGTTTAGAAAGGCTGGATGTGCTTTAGAAAAGAATTGTTAAATACTCAGGACCAGGCTGCCCCCAACTGTAGAAAGACAAGTCATCAGGGAAAAATACCAGCCTGATTAAACAGAGAGCTTAGGCTGGAATTTAGGGGGAAAAAAGAGAACCTATCATGTCTGGAAAAAGGGTCAGGTAACTTGCAAGGACTATAAAAATATTGTAAGGTTATGTAGGGAGAAGATTAGAAAAGCCAAACTAGAATTTGGACATATTTTATGAGATGTGAAAGTCTGGAGTTACACTCAGAACTAAGGGTAGATAACCTCAAGACAGTGCAATAAAATCAATATGATCTAAAACCACTGCCAATTCTCAAATTACAAAGTACTCTTTCTTTATCCCCATGTCTGCAACTAAATGTTGCTGAGTCCCCATCAGCTTTTCCTGTCTGAGAGCACACACTGTAATAGCACACATTTCAGAAAAGCACAGCATAGTTTTAGGTGGGTGCATGAATCTACAGAAGCTTCTCCAATCTGATTCTGCAGCTGTGGAGAATGGAGCTGTCAGCAGCAGAGGAGGTGTCTATCTATAGAAGAGAATGCCAGCAATGGCAAATATTATAGCTTTCACTGTGCACCAGCCTCTGTTAAATGCTTCTCTTATGTCTACACACTGTTTGTTTTCTTTTCCTCTGATGGCAAAAGCTGATGTGTTTAACACATTTCATTATTACCACTTTCATATTGATACATTGAATAAAACACATGGACTAGATTTCCACACAATGAAGGAATGGCAGTATTCTAAACCACCTTTGTGCCCCCAGGAGTGATATGGGCATGATTATAACCTCTTGAGCCAGATAATAGCCCTACCAGAGGTGATGTGTTACTGAATCTGCTGGTAACCAGTGCAAGTGAGCTATCTGGGGATATCACAGCTGGAGGCAGTCTGTGCCACAGCGGTGGAGTTTGCTGTCTTTAGGAATATGGGTGAAGTAAGGAGTAAGGTTAGACCCCTGAACTTTAGGGAAGCAGAATTTCAGCTTTTCAAGGAGATAGTCAGTGAGATCCCTGGGATACTGCCCTCAGGGACAATGGGCTGGGTGGAACAGAGCTGGTATATCTCTAAGGATGTCTTCTATAGACTGTAATAGTTAGCAATCCCCAGGAGTAAGAAATAGGGCAAGGAAGGCAAGGGATCAGCATGGCTGAGTTGGGAACTGCTTGTCAAACTACAGGGAAAGAAGCACATACATAAATAATATAAGAAACAACAGGTAACCTGTGAAAAGTGTAGAGATGAAATTTGGTTGTGTAGGGAGGGGATGAAGAAGGCCAAGGTGAAGCTGTATCTGAACCTGACAAGGAACACAAAAGTAATAGGAAGAGTTCTTGTTTTCTGAGATGTTTGAAAAGTCATGGCAGTTAGGTAAAGTCACAGGAGTAAAAGGGAAAAAGACAGCCTGCAAAAAATATGGAAAGGGACAATTTACAAGATCATATAGTGACAGGAGAAAGAAGAACGGGATCAAACTGAAAGAAAGGGGTGAGGCACCAGAAAAGGCCTCCCAGGGAGGTTGTGGATGCCCCATCCCTGGAACAGTTCCAGACCAGGGTAGAGCTCTGAGCAACCTGAAAAGTGTCTCCGTCCATGGCAGGGTGATTTGAACTAGATGATCTCCAAGTCCCTTCCATGATTTTATTATACATGCTTGCTTCTAGCAATCTGCTTCAGCTGCAGACCAGAGAACAGACAAAGAAGAAAAGGTTAAAATCAGCAGTGCATCTCTTTTAACTTTTGAGTGAGTCATTATTGATACCATTACTTCTGGGACCACAAACTCTTCAACTCCCACAAGACTTCTCTTTATACACTGCACAGGGAAGGAGAAAAACCTAGTAAGAATCACTGTAAATGCAGTATTTCCTTATTTTGGAGATCTTTGCTTTGCCACTTATAAAATGACCTTTTATTATGGCTTTCTTGAATGTTCTGTGTGCTGTTCACAGAGAAGAGCAGTTTTTATTGAAAAAAAGTGTCTGCATCACCCTGGCAGTTCGTATCACAAGAAGTCAGGCTGCATTTTCCAGTGTACTGACCAGTACTAACAACAGGCTCAAAAATGCATTTAAATTAAACATCAAAGCTTCAAATCAGCTTATACCTGGAAAGGATTTCGCAGCAGCTGACCAGAAAATCAGCTAATCAAGATGTATTTCTGACTAATATTATTAAAACCTGAGCAGATGCAAACTCCCAGTTTGACTCTTTTGCCCACAAGTGCAATAGAGAACAGAGACTACGTGCAGAGAGGAGGAAATGATCCTTTCACACAGCATACTGATGGTCACACCCCGTGAGACTCCCAAAATGGGCAAGCACATGCTAGGAATTTAAGCAACTACAGAACAGCTCTTCAAAGATGTAAAGATATTTTATGATTATTTTATAATGACAGTAGCAGCCTGAATTTGGCTAAAAAAACTGGAGCACATTGCTAAGGAGTTTTTGATAGTTTTTTAACAGTATGTAATCAAGCACTGAATTGAAAACATTAAGATGATGGAACAAGGTCTAGAGAAGGGCAGCAGAGCTGGTGAAGGGCCTAGAGCACAAATCATATGAGAAGTGGCTGAGGGAGCTGTGGCTGTTTAGCCCGGAGCAAAGGACAAGGAGCTCTTCAAGGAGAACCTTACTACTCTCCAAAGGTATCTGAAAGGAGGTTGTAGCCACATGGGTGTTGGTCTCTTCTCCTTAGTAACATGTGGCAGGATGACAAGAAATGGCCTCAAGTTGTGCCAGGGAGAGTTTACATAGGATATTAGGAAAAAAAATCATAGAAGGGGTTGTAAAGCATTAAAACAGACTTCCCAGGGAAGTGGTGGATTCACTGTACCTGGAAGTGTTCAGAAAACATGTGACTACAGCACTTCAGGTCATGGTTTAATGGTGAACATGGTGGTGCTGCTGGGTTGATAGTTGGACTTGATTACCTTAGAGGTCTTTTCCAACCTTAGCAATTCTATGGGGTACAGATCAATTATTATTTAATGGTGGGTTCCTCTGCCAGCTTTCTGTGGCAGTTGCTTGGATTGGAGATGCAAGTGTGATCTGAGAAGTTATGTGGTGATGTACAGCACCAGCATTCAGTGACATTCAGCTGCCAACAAGCAGAGCAGTTGGCAATTCCCATGACACATTAGATCTGCAGTCAGATGTGTAACTAGAGAAAATAGATACAATAAATATGTTTTGTGAGCTTCTAGTGTGTAAGAGAAGGAGCGCAAGCCAGAGGAGCTTTCCATTACAAATAAAAGAAAAAAAAAAAAGGAAAGTTTTTTTAGGTCATAACATAACACTTGTTACCTTACTGCCATTTAGCTAACCTGCCAAACCTTGACATCATGTTGATCATCCAGAAAATGATTCTTAAATTATCTTACAGAAACCATTTTGAAAACACAAAATGATTTTTGGAGAAAATAGCTTAAGCTTAACAAACTAACCTAAGTCCACGAAATGCTAATCAGGTAGGTAAATAATTACACTTGTTAACAATTCCATTAAACATTAAAAAATAAGGAATGGCAGCATTTTGTGACTCAAAATTTGACCAAAATTTATTAGAGCATGAGTAAAGAAGGGGCATTTGTTCAGGCCTTTTTTCTTTACTGTTTCTGACTCTTCTGATCCTCCATTGTCTAGTACCTTGTGTTATGCCTTATGCAGAGCATGAAGATGATTTCTGCTCTAAGTTCTAGTCATGTAATTAATTAGAAGTCTCAGATAAAATCCCTTAAAAGCATGAGGAATTCCCTTGAAGAAAAAGGTGGCGGTAAGAAAACAGTTTGGATCTCTGTGCTATTTTGTTGCTCTTGAGAAATTTAATAAATTTTATTTTAATGGATTCACATATAGCTTAGAGCTCATTTTAAGTGTGGAATAACTAGAAATCATGAGTTTAGAAACATTATTTTGGGCTCACATTGGTGAGAGTACAAAATAGGAAATCTTATTTTGTATTTTCTACGAAGGTTTTTTTTGTACAAAGGAATTAAGGTGGTAGTGGTGTTTCTGAAGGATTTTCTTACTTTCCTCTTTATCTTTCCAACAGAAACTCTCAGGCCCTGAAATGAAACATCAATTTATCCATGTTTATTCTCAGCAGTGTAAAGCTGCTGAATATAAATATACATTGTAAATATATTATATATATTGTATATAATGTATATATTGTAAATATATAGAAAATAGACATTAATATGTAACTTTCTTTTTAAATTTTTCTCAAATACATTCAAAACAGCCATGCAATTCTAATTTATATTATTAGGCAATGCATATAAATATAGCAAAAACAATCAGGTAGTTCTTCAAAGTGCTTGTGGATTATAAATCAGACCATATGGGACTGAGTATCCATTGCACTACCTCAGCAGTTACCTCAATTTCAGTATAATTGGGCTCTAATTAAATTTTTCTTTTGGAGAAAGGCAGCTAAAAATTCAATCTTAAGAACTTTATTTTTCAAGCTGAGAACATGCTGGCAAGTGTTCATTGTAATAAGCCTGTTAAAAATCCATTTATTCATCTCATTTAGCTTCTATAATTCCCACAGAAGCACAAAACCAAAAAAGAACAACTAAAAAACCAAAGTGTCCTGTGTGATACTTTCCACTGAGATTGTTTTAAATATGGAAATTGCTCTCATGAAAAGAAACTATGCAAAAAAAAAAATCGATAATTTTTCTTGAAAATGTCGCATTTTACGTGGAAAAAAAAATTACAGTAATTTCACACTCATAAGCTGAACCTGGTTATAAGCTGAACTTCTGGGTAGCCAGGAAGACCACAGAATTTGTCCAGAAATAAGCTGCACCGGGTGATAAGCTGCACTTTTTTTTTTCTTGAAGCGAGGATCCATGTGCAACAAAGTAACGAGTTAGTAACAGAATCACCTGATCACAGGGTTTGTTACCAGGTGTTCAATTTGCAAACAGTTTTCACAGGCCAGATAAGCCTTTAAACACAGCCCCAGGTGCCCTCCCTGTGCTGCGGGCCCTGGCACTCCCGCCCCTGGCGCTTGCTGCCGCGGCTCCCCACCTGCTTGGCAGCGGTGGCGGCTCACCCCCTTGCCGTGCGAAGCCAGCGGTGGCTTGCCCCTTTGCCAGTGGCTCCGGCTCGCCGGCTCCCCAGAAGCTCCCCACCCGCCCCCCGCCTTCCTGGCCGCAGGTCTGCAGCAGCTCCCTGCCCGGCTGGCTTGCACTTCTGGGTTGGCACTTCGCTGGACTTTGTCCATAAATAAGCTGCACCTGGTGATTAGCTGCACTTCCGGGATCAGCTCGTGAAATAGGCGAGGCTTATCAGTGTGAAATTACTGTATAAATGTTTTAAGAAAAATTACAGTACTTCTTGAATCCAAGCAAAAAAGCAGAGAAAAATCAGATTTATTTTTTTTTTAACTTAACAACATGTGTTTTGTGGTTTAGAGAAGAACATTTCCATTTAGCTCAGTTGGTCTGAGCATGCTGCTGATAATGTGATGGTTGTGGGTTTGATTCCCATATGGGCTATTCACTTAAGAGCTGGACTTAAAATCTTTGTGAGTCCCTTCCAACTAAGACTATGTTGTGATTCTGTGAACCCAAACTACCCAATTCAAACTCTCTGACATAAATCTTAAATCTAGAGAACTGTTTGACAGTCCCCATGCAGATAAGTTTTGTGTAAAAAGTCAAGTTTTAAAGGATCTGTCATGTACACTGACAATTTTTACTAGAGAATTTCCTTTATATTTAGCAACTTTATGCATGGTTTTTATTTAGTGTGAAAGATATTGATATGAACAAGCACCACACAGTAATTTGACTGAAAGGCAGAAAGCAAAAGTGCTTATTCCATCAATCTGTCCAATGAAAATAAAGATGTTTTCTGACACAGTCTAATATCAGACACTGAATGAGTGAAGCCATGGCACGTCAGAACACTTCAGTGTTTTCCCAGAGTTTGCACAATGGCAGAACCAAGAGAATGTTTCAATGCAAAAGCAGTTTCTCTTCTTACTGAAGCAAGAATATGCACAGCGGGTGTAGTCCTGGAATACATCCTTCAGATATGTCAGATAGATTAAAACTTTCTTTTTTTATAGCTGTTGGATCAATGGCTGTGTGCAGTACTCATAAAGAATAAGAGAAAATGTCAAGTTTGTGACTTATACATTCTCTTGTGTTTTTCTCACTGTATCACTACCACAGTGCATGCTTCACTGATAAGCTGAAAAAACCTTCCTTCTATGTCTGGGTAAGAGTTTGATCAGTTAGTCCTGCAGGCTTTCCTGTGCAATTCAATAGCTGCTCAGCAAGCCAAACAAGTTGGGCATTACACATGCTCTTCTAAGTGTGCTACAGTGCCATGCTCACCCAGGAGGAGGAATTCTTCCATCATGGGATGAGGAAATAATAAAGAAGACAATAGGAAGGTACCAGAGAAGAAGCCCCTAAAGTTCCTCAAAATAGGAGACATTACTCTGAAAACCTGACTTTGTTTCATTCTGGACTTAAAAGTCCAAGTGGAAGCATACTTCAGGGACCTCATTGTATTTTCTTAGGTTATGGGGAACTAGAACAAGTTGATGCTATATCTGCACATCTTCCTGGTAGGGGAGTCCTTTCTACAGGAACATGACTGGGTAAAGGGTGACATGAACAAACAGGAATAGTCTAACAATACATCATTGGGGATTCTGGACAGAGATGGAGATTCTTCTGCTTCCTTTCAGCAGGCATTTCTAACTGTGTATTGCAATGTAATGCGCACACAAAGACTTTCTATTCTGTCAGGCATTCTAATCATTTCTGACCGTGAGAAACATCTGGACAATTTCATGTGCTGCAGTTTGTGCTGTAGCAGTTAAGAGAAGTAATTTTTTCCCTTCCTATTTAAATTCAGTAAGTTTTTCAACTCCAAAAGGGAAAGCAAAACCCCAAAGCCAGAAATTAATATTTTATACAGTAATATCACAATAGGAACGCCTTAAAAGAAAAAAGGAAGAATATGATATTCTTAGTCTGTTTTTACTTCCCCAGGCTATGGCGATAAATAACACCTGGCTTTTCCTCTCCTTCTCCATTCCAATGGCAAAGTTAGTGTTGTTCTTTCTGGGAAAAAATCCATGATGCAAATAACAGAACAAACTTACTTTCACCATGGTGGGAATTGAAGACAGAACATAAATCTGAAAAACTAATGGTCCTCACAAAATTATAACTTTATGGATGGGGAAAGAAGGCATCTGAGACCAACCTTTAAGTCTTAAGAGGTAATATATGAGACTTCACAGGCTATGCAGAACTAATTTCAAGATATTTACAATGTTTAGGAAGGAAAATTCCTGTAACTGTTTACAGCCTACTGTGTGTGATCAGCTGGAGGATGTAGCAAGTGCCAGAGTGTTGCACTGATATGAAACTGGGATATAGGTAGGACATTCACGCAATCCTGAAAGTTGGAAAATGTCTAAAAATCCAATATATTATTACTGCACTGGTATGCCTTCCAGGAACAAAAAACACAATAATGTTAACACCAATCTAAAAAACTTACCATGCAGGAGTTTTAGTAAAAAGGAAACTTCTCTTTTTAGTGATTTTAAAAAAAAAGAATGGTAGGTCTTTGTGATAGGACCCTTACTGTGATCTAGATGATTAGAAGTATGACAGAGAGAGGGGAAAGTAGCTGTGAAGGAAGATAAAAGGACCTTAAAATGCTATTATTTACTTTTTTTATTTACTTTTATTGACTGAAGAGGTCCTATATTTGTTTTAAAAGCCTTACTGAAATAGGGCACTGTTATTTTACTGAGAGTAGATAAAGGAAATTTCAAGGGCAGATCATATCTGGAAAAATTCTCAAACTATTGTGGGCCCAGAGAAGGTTGAGAAGCATCAGGCTCTCAGTGCACAAATGTGCCTTTTGTGCTGACTGAGCCAGCCTGACCTTGCTCCAAAAAAACAGCCTTGGGAGAACTGGCAACCATAGTGCATGTGCCATCATGGACACCAGCTGAGTAGTCTGACATGAGGACAGCTTGTACTCCAGGGCCCTCAGGCATGCAAGATACGAAGGCAGCAATATGCTGGTGCTCTGGTCCCTCCTGGGACTGGGTGATTAGGCTGAGTAGACCTTACACTCCCTAAACATTGTCTATAGCTTCTTTTATGCGCAGATTGGAAACTGCTACACCTCCACTAAATCCTTTATATGTACACCTGACAGTCACAGGCTCTGTCTCTGGGCATAGTTCAGCAAAACAGAATCATGGCTTGTGACAAGAGTCCAAACACTCCCTTAATACACACCCACACAAAGTACTGGTAAGAATTAAGGCTAAGTGGATTGCCCTGATTATGAAATCATGATCAGCAGTAAAACTAACTGGAATTGTTAATTTAAAATAGTTCTGTGTTGGCACTGAGTGCTTGTATATCTTCAATCCCTTAGTCTCACATCCAGGCTTAGGTAGTTTTAGATGTGTTACAGTGCACATCACTGCTGAGACATTCCACTGGTCCAGTGTGATGAACACAGACACAATAATTAGAATTTTAGAATGGGTTGAAAGGAACATTAAAGAGCATCAAGTTCCACCCCCTGCCAAGGGCAAGGAGCCTCTCAGTAGACCAGGTTGCTCAAAACTCTGTCCAACCTCATCTTGAACACCTCTGCATATAGGGAGTATAAACCTTTCCAAGCAACTTCTTCCAGTGCCTCATCACCTTCACAGGAGAGAATTTCTCCCAAATAGCTAATCTAAACCTATCCTCCTTCAGTTTAAGTCTATTCCCCTCTTGTCCTGTCAGTACATGCCCTTGTGAAAAGTCCCTCTCCAGCTCTCTTGTAGAACCCCTTCAATACTGGAAAACTGCTATAAATTTTCTCCAGAGTTTTATCTTTTCCAGATTGAATAACTCCAACTCTCTCAATATTTCTTTGTAGGAGAGGTGCTCCAGTCTGCTGGTCAACTTTGTGGCTCTCCTCTGGACTCAGTACAGGAGGTTTACATTCCTCTTAAGCTGGGCCTCCAGATTATCTATTTGTCCTGTAAATATGTGTACATGTAGTACCTTTGAAGGTTCCCACTCTTTCTTGATGTTTTAAGCATTAGCAGAATGAAGCTAGTGCAAATAAAAATAATGTCATGTTATCTATTTCTGAAGTCTGAGTGTAGTGTTAGGCAAATATTTTCATTACATCCTACTAAAAATATCTGCTACATAACTCATTCATTTCTCTAAATGCTGACAAATAAATGGGTTACTTTTTGTGTATTCTATGACTCTCAGTGATTTACCATTCAGGAAATAACACTGTGAGGTTTGAAAGCCTGGATTTTACTCATCTTACGATTTATTTCTATAAGAACATTTTATAAACTTTGACTTACTGTCTCCTGCACTGAGCTGACAAGTAGATGTACCATTAAACCATACAAGCATTCATTTATGAAATATTTTCCTTTTTCCCCCCTTTCTTTGCATGATAAATTAAATCTTGCTTAGCACAAAAAAATGTTGCTATGAACGATGCCACATCTTTCACTTGAAAAGTATATTTGATAAATTGACAAAAAGTATGTTGCTTGATTTGTCATTCCCTATCTATAAAACTATTCTATTCAGGTGTTAAAAAGGGAAAGAATAATACCCAGAAAGGTGGTTATTATGTAAAAAAGAAGGGGGGAAATCAGAAACCTAGTCCCTAGTTTGCATATATTAGCATTAATCCTCTTCCCTAAGTACATTATTCATTAGATAGAACATATAATAAATATTTTTTCTCAGGTGGACCTTGTATTTCCAAAAACTGTCAGAAGCTTCCTTGTTCCCAGACTTCATACCCATTCAGCTTTTGACATATCTGTAATGACTCTCAAGAAGAGGGCTGATTAGTAGCTTTTGAAATTAAGGCTTCTTCTCCCAGACTGTGAATTTCACATTTTGGTAGCAACCCACAAAGGATTAAATTTTTAGTTGACACAGTTGAATGAGATTTGAAGTTACTTAATCCGTAAAAACTGGCCTCTCAAACTTTTTACCAGCTCAGTTCCCCAGAACAGTATTTCATAATCAATCTCAAACCTATTTTTTTCAGAAGTTTTTGATGTAGTACTTTTAAGCATAATTGTTGCTTTCCACTAGTTTTTGGCAGATATTCTGACTCTGCAGAAAAATAATCCATTTTGATGCAGAATTTCCAAAGTATTCAGGTACAGTAATTTCACGATTATAAACCGCACCTGAACATAAGCCGCACTTCCAGGTAGCTGGGAAGACCACGCCGCACCCGAATATAAGCCGCATTTTTTTTTTTTTTTAATAAATCCACACGGCAGAGGGGGCGGGGCGCTCTGGCCCGGCCCCACACACTCCGGCTTCCCAGCGCCCTTGCGCAGCCCCCGTTCCCAGCCGTCCCACTGTCCCGGCGCCTCCTGCTGGCACAGGGGCCGGCCCGCACATTCGCAGCCCCCGTTCCGGGCAGTCCCATGCTCCCACTTGCCACTCTGCTTGGCTGGCTCTCACTTCCGGGTTGGTGTTTCACTGGGATTTGTCCATAGATAAGCCGCACCTGAATATAAGCCGCAGCACTGGGGTAGGCTGGAGTCTTCAATGAAAAAGGTGCGGTTTATATTCGTGAAATTACTGTACTTAGAACTGACCAAAAAAGATGTCCAAATGTATGTTTCTCTCAAGTAATTAATCCTCTAGCTGTTTGCCTGAAGCCAACTCTTTTGTTATGTTTTTTCATCAACATAAGCAATGAGAAGATTTTACTTGGGGGGAAGAAACGAAGAGTCAACCCTGCAAAAAGAGTAATATTCTCTGTTGGGCAAAGTGATGCTCTTTTGGTGTGTCAACAGCAATGTAATGGACCAAAAGTGGCAGTGGTTTAGTTCATCACTAATGGCTGAAGTGACTGCAGCTGTCTAATATACACACAAAGACAATGGTCATCTTTAAGAGGAAGCATTCCCTGAATGCTCTTTTTGGGATTTTAAAAATTAGGAAAGCCCCACAATGGGCACTAATGTGGCAAGTAGACAAGGAGTTGAAACCTATGCAGTGAGTTTCAACACCTAAATGTTTTTCAACCTACCATCTTCTCTGGGGATTCACAGTAAGTTTAAGTCTGATAATTCTCCAACTAGATTTCTGATTAACATGCACAGGATATGCTCCCATCTTACCTTCCACCCTTTGGTTTCATATCTATAAAGCATGTATTCCACTAAACCTGTCAGGGAATCCAACAATCCTAGCAGATTGTGGACCATGATCAGTTTCCACACATTGTACTGATCCTTAAATCTGAAACAAGAAAAAAGACAGCTAGACCCGCTGGAAAAAAGACAACAATCTGCTTGTGACCATCTTGGCTTCAGTAAATGACAAAAGCGAATGGGAGAGGAAGGAAAGAATGATTAATTTGGTTGCCAGCATTACCTAGAGTGAAGTAGTTGTTAAAAGACAGACCAGCTGTGCAGAACAGGGAGATGCCAAGAGGCTGTCATACAGTCACAGGGATGTGAGATGACACACAGGAAAGGCTGGGATAGGCGGATGAAACCAACCAGTGACTAAGGATTGGTTAGCCTGAAGACACAAAACAGGCAGCAGTGATCTTGGAAGCAGGAAGCTGGCTTAAGGGAAGCTGAAGCTACCTGGTGAGTGTGTCAGAAGGGTGCTGTCACATATGCCTTTGGCTGTGCAGAAGCTCTCACAGCTGCACTAAGAGATAATGACTGTGATAAAATTGGGCAGCACCTGTGGGACTTCTGGCAGCTGCTGTATCAGCTTGATTTGTTTTCAATTTACCGTATATTGTTTTCTGTGAAAAAGATCTAGCTAGGAAGCAAGGAGGAAAGTTGCTTATTTCTAGGTGATGCTGCCTGACACATGCAGCACTCTCTGGAGTCTTTATTCCCTGGGAGATACTGAGAAGGGAGGAAACCTGCAGATTGTGCACAAATCACCTGACACCCTGATTTTTCAAAAGTGATTGATTCTAGCAGGGGATGGTGGATACTGCCATCTCTCAGTACATGGTCAATGAAAACCAGTCAGCCCAAATCCTCCATGATCCATGATCCAGGGAACATCCAGGTATTCTCTGCAACAGCTTCCATGAGATAGGCAGAGAAAGTACTTCAGAGACTTCTCTTCTTTTGAGGAAGTAGACACAAACAAGAAATTGTATAGAAGGCTTGTGTGTCTTTGCTGAAAACTCCAGAAGCTGATTCATTGGCAGCTGCTCATTATCACTGCAAGCTTTTTGTTATTTGCAGAACAAATTGGTTGCCCTCCTACTTATGTCTACCTAAAAACCACCTGCCAGACAATTAGCTAATTGTCAGCAAAAAGTCTTTTGACAGTGTGTTGCAGGATCTCTTACATTTCAGCTCATTTTTTGAGGCAGTACAAACTAAGAGAAAGCTGCTTCAAATGAAAAACTAGTTTAAAGCTGCTCTAGGAAATGTCCGTGTCACTGCCAGTTACAGTGCAGGAAAGGGTGTGGCACAGAAGGGCAGTGTAGACTTTTCCCAGAGTTGTATTGATGATTTTGCAAGGAGAACTTTCTGCCTTTATGGGAGATGGACTTCATCTTTTAGTAACAGAAATACACATTTTCTTGCTCTATTTCACTCTACTATTTTATTAATTTATTTATTTTCCATGTTGGACACTCAGTTGTGCCCAGGGCAAAACCTGTTAATGATGGCCACTGAATAGCATGGAACAGCAGAGATGAAATGTCAGTAGTTCTTACCAGGATACCAGATCAGGGTACATGCTTGGTTTCCTACCATTCTTTACCACAGTCTGCTAACTTACAAGACCTACAAAAATGCTCTTCCATCATTGGGATTAGCTGCTCTATTTCAGATGCCATACCATGGAAATGCCTTTTTCAAGGACCAAGGAACCTGAAATTGAAAAGAGAGTTTAGGCATTCTTTTCTTACTGAATTGCTTGCAAATGAAGATAGAAACACGAGTGAACTAATTTTCAGTAATGTGATAAGAAAGAGCTAAACTAATGGATATGCAGTTATAGAAAAAAGGGGATGATTATAAATGAAATATCTTTCATTTAAATCTGAATATGCAGATCCACTTTGATGAGTTAACAAAATCTATTGCCTTCTCAATACAGTATTAGCTCTTAATAATATTAAAGTAATTTGATTTCTTTGGCTGGGAGGAAAGCCAATCCTAATCATAGGCACTGTAAATACTGGTCTGATCTCTTTCTCTGATTTATTTTCCAGGTATTAATACAACAATAATTCTTTGCATTTCTATTCCGTTCTGTGCATTGCCAACACGTGACAGATCAGTTCTACAGGAGGTATATTATTTTAGGCTCAAAAAAGGCTGTTGCAACCACTTTCCTAATCTCCCGATTCATTAATGGGATACCATGAGGGTTTTGACAGCATGAGTTACAATTATAGTAGCCAAGAGTGAACAGAAAAAAAAAAGGAAGAGGCAGAATAGTAGAAAGATGATAGAGAAAAAAATAAAGAATCATCATAGTGAAAAGACAATAAAATCAATTTTAAAAATCTATTTTATCTAATCATCATAGCTCCTTCACAGATAATAGACTTATATCAGTTTATGGGAATTCAAGCACAAGATTAAATCACAAGGAAGAATGATTTGCTTTAACACGTTTAAAGAATTTTGTTAACTTTCTAAATTTTTATATTGTTAATAAATGACCTTATTAACAGCTCTGGGGAATAATTTGGAAAAGTTAAAGGAAGATCAATAAGAAAAAGAATTGGGCTCATCTCTTTGCTCAGGTCACCAGCACACAAAGGAGAAATCACAGCCCTAATGTAGGCATCTTGTACAGATACATTCTTTAATGCAACACACAGCTAAACAAAAAAAGAGAGGGTTGATCCCATGTGTTTCACTCATACTTCTTGCCCTCCATATTCCTTTCTTGTGTCACAATTTCATTTAAAAACAATTTATTCCCAAATATTTTATGCTTTTCTGGGAATTTGTTACATATTTTGTTGTTTTGTATGGTATAGCAACCACTAATACTTTATCATCTACTTGTGCAAAATCATGTTCTAATCTATTGTTGTGTAACACAATTCCTTGAACCATTTTCAGTGCACTGATTTATTCCTCTATATTAACATATCTTTTTTTCCCTTACATTTTCATGGTTCTCCTTTTAGATCATCTTTTTACTTAATTTATTGTTATTGGTGTTAGAATTCTGCACAACCATTCATTAAAACTTTGGCCTTGCAAGCCAACAAAACGTGAAAAATAGAGTTCTGAGGACTATACTGAAGGAGGGGCAACCAAACCAGGGGAACCAGTGGGTAACAGGGGTGGAGCACTGCAGCAAACCAGGACCAATTGGGATCAGTAGAGTGGAGAACATTCTGGGAAGTATACACATAAGGTCAACAGGGGTGGAGCAACTGTGTAAACCAATAGAACTCCAGACATTAACATGTGGCTGCAAAGGCCTATGGGAAGCACTTCTCTCCATAACCTCAGAGGGGTGTTTCTCCTTGCCTGTTCTTGCCTTGCTGCAAGTCAATGTTATTGCTGCAATGACAAACATTTAGATGCTGCCAATAGCCTTTCTGGATATAATTGTGCTACAAAAGCTAGGGTGGTGAGGATGTAGCTGGAGTCTTCTAGTCTGGGGAAGAGATGAGTAATCAGTTTTGCATTGGAGGTGTTAAGTAGATGCTTCTGACTTCAGTGTGTTCCAAAAAACCAACATAACCTGAAAATTAAAGGAAAGGATAAAATGAAAGTAAACTTGCAAAGTTAGTGAGGGTGTAAGGAAAACCCACGTGATGATTAAGACAGAAAAAAAAAATACAGAAAGAAATTACCTCAGTTCCCACCCGTAAACTATTGTCTAATTAGGGGAAAAGAAAGTTTTCATAGTTGTTACCACTGTCTAACTTCTCATGACACCTTTATTTTTTTTCCAACTTGAGTCACAGGGATTATTTCTCATCATAAAAATGGAAAATAAAATGTTTCTTGGGATGTGGAAAGAACAGTACCTTTTTCTGATACTGTCCTAGTAAAGCAAATGAAACAGGAAGAAGCTCATACCTTCTTATATTTCTTGACTGTACAGTGTATTTCTGCTGCTAATGTTGGCTAACCAACTCCATCAAGAACTTTTTTTCTAATTTGCATATTTACTCAAACCTTTGAACATTTAGACAAGCAGTTAGCCTTAAGTGAATAAGAAAGAACTTTATTATAAGTGAATTTCCAAACACATTTTTTTATGCCATGAAATACACTTCAATCAAATCCACCACTAAGCAAATACATTATGATTCTAACTCAGCATGTTTTATTATTTGCATGTTCCGGCAAGCTCTGAGAAAATTGGAAACCCAAGTCGTCTGGTCGGCAGAGTTCTCTTTTTTCTTTCAATGTAGTCTGTAGTGGGCCTGATGAACTATAATAATCCAATAATTTGGGTTTTTGTAGTTAATAAGCGTCAATATTGGTTTAGGAAAAAGAGGGTTTACTGATGTTTTACTACATATCTCCTTTCTAGTTCCAGTATTTTGTCTGATACCAGGTCACCAAACCATGACTTGCCAAAGAGGAAAACTAGGAACACTAAGAGCTACAAAGATGAACATGCCAACCGGCAAGGAAAGGTGTTACAAGTTTTAG
The DNA here is from genome assembly GCA_009812075.1 of Sialia sialis. Taxonomy (NCBI): domain Eukaryota; kingdom Metazoa; phylum Chordata; class Aves; order Passeriformes; family Turdidae; genus Sialia; species Sialia sialis. The sequence goes on along the minus strand of VRYO01002297.1, from coordinate 39,660,411 downwards.
TCCCTTCCACTAGTCATGGCAAAACACTTGCAAATGGAAAACAGTGTAAGATGGAATGAAATACTACAATTCCCCAGCCACTCTTAAATCAAAGAGCATGCTATAAGTAATTTTTTTATTGTATTACTGCAATGGCGATATTGACACTAATTGAGAATTCATTAGGACTACTCTCAACAATATTTTGCTAGGTGGGATAAACTTGGTCTGATTCTCGGCCCTTCCAGTGAGGCCCATTTGCCTTCCATGAGCAGCTGCAGTGTGAACAGCACCCAGTCTCTTGATGCTGCTGGTCCCAGAGCCCTCACTGCTCAGCAGCTTTAATAGGGACGTCCATTGTGGACTGCTTTTGTTTTTGAGGTCCAGACGAGCAGCCAGCAAGAGAACAAGAAGCCCGGCTGCTGCGGGCACCTACTTGGCACAGTGTCCACATGCCACTGGCCATAAACACAGAACAGAACCATGGCAGTCCTTGCACGGGCCAGAGGGGAGCTACTGAATTGTCACCACAGAGCCCTCGAGCTCCTCGCTGAGGACAAGGGCTGGCAGGGGGCACGGGCACGGCGGGCACACACACACAGCCCCTCGGTACGCAGGGCCCGGAGAGGCCGCTCCGCCCGCCACCGGGGCTTCGCTCCCCGCTCGAACAGCTCCCAGTGGAGAGACGCCCGGGATGCGGCGTTCGGCGCTGCCTCAATGCGCTCTTGCACCTGATGCCCTCGGCAGTATTTGGCCTCTTTGCGCCCGCAGCCATCCCTGCTACCCGCCCGCCGCCATCTCGGGCCGCACCTTGGCACCGGAGCCAGGGAGTGCCCCGGCCCTTCCCTTGCTCCCCGCCAGGCTCGGGGCTGAAGAGCGGCCCCTCTGCCCAGGCCCACACGTCCCCGGGGCTCCGCTCCCCCGACCCGCCCCGGCAATATCCCGGGCGGGGAGCCGTGGTTGCTTGAATTCGGCCCGGCTCGGTTCCTCAGTGCTGTGCGGGGCTCGCACGTCCTCAGAAGCCCCATCGTGGCCTTCCAAAGTCAGCACGCCCCGAGCAGGCATTCCTCTTTTTTAAAAAGCTCCGCGCAACAAAACCGTGTTAGATTATGGTCCTGAAAGAGGAGCAAGTTGTGGTTTGGGAATTACTAGGTGAAAACAATGCTGCCAAACGCCCACAGTAACTCAAGCTCTCTACTTTCAACGAAAAGAAACATTTTACAGCCTAAATTATCATTTTTTAAATCTCCAGTTTCCTATAGTAACTTCCATTTTGTTCGCTGATAATTTTAAGTAACTGAAAATGGAGATTCTTTAAAAGCTGTTAGATGCACACATCTCCAGCTCTAAAATCAGTATGTGTGGACCTTTGCTCATTGTGTGCTCACTTCTCTGGGAGGGTGATAATGAAGAAAATTCCCTACAGAATAATTTTACTTTTCTTTCTCATTATTTAGAAATAGTATGATAGCTTTCCAGACAGCAAAACTCTTTCTCAAAAGCTGTTTTCTCTGAGAAAGTTTCTAAACTGGCACTACCGGTTCCTTGAGGAGAGTGGGTAGCAAGTGCTTCATTAGATTTCCTTCCTTCAGCACAAGTGGTGGGTGGCTGCTCCTTTGGGCACATAACTGATGCCTTAGGAGGGGCTGGTGCAGTCAGAGGGTTGGGTGGCAGTAGTGAAATAGTGCAAGGTCTGTGTCACATTCACAGGCTTGCCCCAGAAAGCTCCAGTTTAATTAGACAGTCATAGAAGAACAGGCTTCTGGTGTGGCAGCCTCTGAGCATCATCATATGCCTGGTAATGTGACCCAATGTGAGAGCTGTGCCTTCGGGCACATTAAATGCCTCTAGATCAGTTTCTCACTTTTTGCTTTTTAACAGGATCTAAATAAAATGCATCATTAATTAATATGTTGGAGATAAAAGGGAGTCTAGGGAACGTGTCAGACTTCTCTGGAAGGACATGAGAGAGCTGATTGCCTAGGCTATGAAGAAGGCTGATACACTCAATGACTATTTTGCCTTGTTTGCTGGCAAGTGCTCCAGCTACACCACCCAAGTGACAAAAGAAAAAGTCACGGACTGAGAGAACAAAAGGGGTGGCAGTGGTGGTGGATGAGGGAAGAATAACTGATGTCATTTGACTGCACTTCTGCAAAGTGTTTGACACTGTCAGCATGACATCCTTTTCTCTGAACTGGAGAGATGGATTTGATGGGTGGACCATTTGGTGGATAAGGAATTGGCTGGATGGTCACACGGAAAGGTTTGCTGTCAGTGATTTCATGTCCAATTGGACAGCAGTGATAAGAGGCATCCTCAGGGGTCGGTGCTGGGACTGGTGCTGTTCAGTGTCTTTGTCGGTGACATTGACAAAAGGGGCCGAGGCACTCTCAGCAAGTTTCTCAGTGTCCCTGAGATGACTGTTGCAGTCAGTGTGCTGGAGGGAAGGGATGAAGGACATGCTTGAGAAGTTAACCCATATCAACCTCATGAAGTTCCAAAGTGCAGGATGCTGCACCCAAGCACAGACTGGGCAGAAAATGTGTTAAAATCGGATTAGGGAGACATGCCTCTGCCTGAGTTAAAGTGCATATGATGGCAACAATCAGATTTTATTTAACACAGATTTTATTTAATGAGAAACCTGAGGGAGAGAGATTACTATTCTTAGTCTCTTTCTTATTATGATTTGTTGTTTGTTTGGTGTTTTTGTTTTGTTTGGGATTTTTTGTTTGGTTTTTAAGCATTTTTTTGGTTTTTTGTTTGTTTTGTTTTGTTCTACTATTACTGTTTCTTAAAACCAACTTCTGTTTGGTTTGGATGAATTCTGTGTCTTGCAGAGCTGCACTGTGCAGTGGGGTCCTCCTGTCTGTGCCCATTCCTCATGGATAAAATCCCAAGGGATCAAATGTAATCCTTTCAGGATGGGAGGAAAGTGTAGGCTGCTAGGGGGGGTCCTTGGAGATCCCATGCTCTGACTCAGGAAGCTGCCAATCTTTCCAGAGAGAGAGTCCCACAAGGGACTGCCTTCTAAGGGGGCCTTCTGGCAGGTCTTCTAGTCACCAGATACGTGTTGGCAAGTGGTGGCCTGCGGCCACAAGTGATCAGCTCTCAGTGAGATCAGTTCAGTGATTGCCAGCTCTGCTTGCAAGGCTATCCCAGGCTGACTCAGGGACAGAGAGACAGAAGCATCTTGTGGTGGTGCCACAGAGATTCCTTTATTGTCCAGCAGTTCTTTGAAGGGGACCAGGGGTAACAGCTCCCTGGAGAACGGGAGGAAAACATGGGGTTTTTATGGGGGAAATCATCGGTGTTACTAAGGGAGAAAGACCAATGGGTTACAAAGGATTGATGTGGATACTAGGGCATGGTGGGATCACTGAAGCCTTTGGGGGTAGCTCGCCATGGTAAGAAGAGGTGTGCCAACCTAAGAGCATTTTTCCAGGAGGGTTGAGATAAGTTAATCACAGCCCATTCAAGGGACATTCCATTCAAGGGATATCTCTCCAAGGCAAGGCTGTGGGTGGAACCGTGACAGGCCTGTGGACCTCAGAGGGAAATGGCCTTAGATTCCACCAGGAGAGGTTCTGATTAAATATCAGAAACCATTTTCCTCTGGCAGAGTGGTCAGGCATTGGAGGAAGTCACTTAGGCAGGTTGTGGAGTCACTATCTCTGGAAGCATTCAGGATCCCTTTGGATGTGGCACTTGGGGATGTGGTTAAGGGATGATGCTGGTGGTGCCAGGGTTATGGGGGAACTGGATGACTTTCAAGGTCTCTTCCCTCACTGATGACTCTGTGATTCATTGGTGAGCCACATGTCACCAATCCATGGGTGCTGGTTTGGGGCTGTCCACGGTAACACTTGGTCTTGGGGAGACCTACTTGGGGTGAGCCAAAGCAGCTGGGTATTGTTGAGACTGCAAGGATATGTCCAGGCAGAGGCAGCCTGTGTGGCTGCCTCAGGACACTGGGCAAGCTGTGGGCCAGCCACTATCTGTGGGGCCCAGCCTGGCGCTGGCAGGGCACTGATTTTCTGGCTGTGCTGCCAGGAAGGGGCAGTGGAAGAGGCTGCGCAGTGCCTGCCTGAGGTGGGAGGGTTGTTTCCAAGGGGAAGCTGGCTGCTGGCTGAAGGCCTGGGCTCCCAGCTGGGGAGCTGAGGGGCTGGGCCAGCTGTGCAGGGCAGGAACCAGGCTCTCTGTCCCTGCCTCTGGCACCTGCTCCTCAAAGGTGGGAGAAGCTGCATGTCCTCTAGGGACTTGGGAGGGTGAGGCACAGACTGACTCTTGGGGGCACAGCTCAAATGCCTGGTGCTCAACCCAAGCCTCCCAAGGGACAGGCACTGGGAATCTGTCTCTTGCAAAACCTCACGGTCTTCGCTGTCTGCCTTCCTTGCACTGCTTGAGGAAGCTGCTTTGTCCCACTTGTCTTCCTTCCACAAGAAAGGCTTGACCCTAATGCTCTGGAGCCTCACATGTTCCCAGTTGTCCTGCATGACCTCTTTGTCACTGTCATTTTCCCAGCTAGACTGTGTGAATGATTGGTTACCATTCCCTTTTTGCACCTCTTGGCCAGTGGAGTCTTCCTCTTCAGAAAGCTCTTGGCCAATGGACTGTTCCCAGTCTGACAGCTGTTGGTGGCTACTGACTTATTTGTGGGACACCTCTTCCTCGTTGCATTCATCCCAATGAGAAAGTTCATGGTAACTACCAATCTCTTGCTCAATGCATTCATCCCAGCTGGACCAGCTGGACTGTTCTTGGAAGCAACCGGCGTCTTCTGCTTAGTGTAGATTTCACTTTGGGAAACTTCCTAATAGCTATAACCATCTCCAGGGGTGAAATCTCTAGCTCACTGCAGGCTTCCCATTGGGACGCTTTTGAATATCTGCTGTCATCCCCTGGACAGCTCTAACTCACTGCAGGCTTTCCCCTTGGGAACCGTCCCAGTAGATAACAGCATTTTCCTGGGACAACTCTGGCTCATGCAGGCTTCCCCTTGGGATACTTCCCATTAGATACAGCATTTCTGAGGGACAGCTCTGACTCAATGCAAGCTTCCTCTTGAGACACTTCCTTGTAGCTACAAGAATTTTCCAGGGAGAGCTCTGGCTCATGCAGGCTCCCCCTTGGGATACTTCCCAGTAGATAGTAGCATTTCTCAGGGACAGCTCTGACACACTGCAGTTTTCCCTTTGGGAAACTTCCCAGTAGATGGTAGCATTTGCCTGGGACAGCTCTGACCCCTGGCAGGATTCCTCTTGAGAAACTTTCCAGTAGATAGCAGCATTTTCCGGGGACGACTCTGGCTCATGCAGGTGTCCCCTTGGGAAACTTCCCAGTAGATGGTAGCATTTCTGAGGGACAGCTCTGACCCATGGCAGGCTCCCCCTTGAGAAACTTCCCAGTAGATAGCAGAATTTCCCTGGGACAGCTCTGGCTCATTGCAGGCGTCCCCTTGGGAACCTTCCCATTAGATAGCAGCATTTTCCTGGGACAACTCTGGCTCATGCAGGCATCCCCTTGGGATACTTCCTAGTAGATGGTAGAATTTCCCTGGGACAGACAGCTCTGACCCATGGCAGGCTCCCCCTTGAGAAACTTACTAGTAGATGGTAGAATTTCCCACGGACAGCTCTGGCTCATGCAGGCTTCCCCTCGGGATGCTTCCCCTCGGGATACTTGCCAGTAGATAGCGGAATTTCCCGAGGGACAGTTTTGGCTCACTACAATTTTCCTCTTGGGAACCTTCCCAATAGATAGCATAATTTCCCTGGGACAGCTCTGGCTCACTGCAGGCTTCCCCTTAGGAAACTTCCCAGTAGCTACAAGCATTTCCCATAGACAGCACTCGCTCCTTGCTGATGGTAATGGCGTGCTAAGTCCAACAGAACCTTGTTGCGGTCTGGGGCTGTGGGGGAGGAAGGAAGGATGGAAGGTCGGAAGGAAAGAAGGAAAGAATGGGAAAGAAAGGAAGGAAAGAAAATGAATAAATAAATAAAATGGGTTGGGGGATAGAAAGTGAGTGATCAAGCCATATTAAGTATAAAACCTCAGTCCTCCGTGGATCCCAATGATGTTCCATTGATGCACTCCACCAGGTCTCCTTGGTGGTGGTAAAAACTCTTATTCTCATTCTTACTCATTTAATGACCCACCCCACTCTTCCAACCACACATACACTTTCTTGCATGATTAGTTCACTTGTTTCCTTCAAAGGAGAATGGGGAGGTAGAGACTGTTTTTTGAAGGGAACTAGACATGTTCAAAGGAAAAGCAAGGTCTTACACAGACAATAACTTGCCTTTGGGATGTATATTGGTGAGTGAACAAAGAGCTAAATGCAGTCTTACCTGCAACATGCTGAAGGGGAAAGCATGCGTAACTCACACAGGAGCACAGAGATACAAAATCATGCTTATCTGATTGTTCTGTTTATTTTGTTCTTGTTCTTTTCTGTTCATCCAAGCCCTTTCTGCTATTCTTTTCTCCTGAATCCATTTTCGTGTTCTTGTATTAGTTGTGCAAATAGCCAGCAGCACATTTGTAGAAGGGACCACAAGGTTTAATTTTTTTGTTGTTAAGGAATCTCCAATGAAGACTTTCCAAGGTCTAAATTATATTCTATGTCTGCTGGGGTGATAAAAGAGATGTAGCAGGGAAGCCTGAAATAACATTAATTGACAAGGACTTCAAAAGCTGCCTCAATTTTTGAAGTCAGTTCTGTGTAACAGCAACTTTAACCACTGATATTTTGTCTCTGATAAAGAGATACAAATTCTCACTTGAAATAAATGGGTGATTCCAGTTATTTGTGACTCCATAATCTGCCTTGCCAATGAATACCATTGACCAGGTGTTTGATACTTTGGCATTATTGAGCTTTTCTTCTGCTATTTAAACTTATATTGGATTACACTTAATTACATTAATCAATGTAGTTCTATTATCTGCCTTAATGACAAAATCTTGACTTACCTGCTTGAAGAATTGCTGGCTGTGATCAGGCACCTGACAGCTTTTGAAGAAGAGTGACCTTTAACATGAAGCTGAAGAGGATGTTTGCTCTTACTTGTGCTTGGGTGAAGTTCAGCTCATAAACGTGCTCTCAGATTTCTTTCTGAGAAGAAAATTTGTGTTAGACACAAACACTCTAGCAATGTTTTCTGATACTGTAGGGCTTGCAGGTGTTACGAGTCTGAGCCTAGAACAGGAAAATAATTACAAAACCACACACGACTAATGTCCGTTAACACCAGGAGTGCTACCACTTCACCTTGTGAATATCGAGTTCTTGCTTCCCTAGCCCCAGGGGAGGAAGGACGAGGGAAATGGAGTGTCATGAATGTGGGCTCCTATCACTCCAAAGTCCATGTTTCATTAAGGCAGAGAATTTAAACTCTTCCTTTCTACTTTGAAAAACATGTAATTAACCCTAAATTACACTAGCAGTAGCACTCCTGTATATGTGGCTATATGAGCAGAAAATCTGGATTGTCCTGAGGGCTCCACTTCCAGATTTTGTCAGCTGTTTGCCTGCTACGAAGAGGAGCAAGTCATATATTCTGAAGATACACAGATGCCTTTGCATATTCACATGGTTCTTGGCAGTGAGCACCATTCAGATTTTTGGGGGGCAGCCTTCTCATTCTAGACTGATGCTGTAACAAAATCACACCCCTGCATTTTCAGTAACTTGCCAACCCACCACATCACTTTGCAGTTGCAGTATCTTCTTCTTTCAAAAATTCAATCAGTTCAGGAGATGTAGATATTTTGTGAGTTTTATTCCCTAATCCGGGATTTCAGCACTTCAGTTAGATTATATCACTATTAAGTCTATCAGACAGTAACACAAAATGTTGGCTTACAAAATTTATACAGAAGCAATAGCCTAGTTCTATTTTTGGCTCAATTTTGCGGTTAAAACTTAAAGTACGAGAAGGCTTTGATATATGACTGACTTTTGTCTAATAGGGAGCTATGAGAATAAAAGCAATTTCAACTTCCCTTTACTTCCTTGTACCTACTTAAATACCATAGTTCTTTTCTTCCTGTTTCTATATGTAGAGAAAAAAAAAAGAAAACAAAGATTGAGGTGTCCTTTTTATTTCATTATAACAAAATATTGAGTACAGGGTCCCGTGTTTTATTTGATTCTTCTTGTTTTATCTTGATAAAAATAATTTTTGTTACATTTCAACACAGTATTTTGATAAAAATAGTATTTGCTTTAAAAATAACCTTGTATAGTTTTTATCACTTCATAAAAAGCCTGATTCTCTGCAATTCGAAGACTGTATTCTCAGCAAGAGACTGAAATACCACAAAGAATGATCTCCTGGTGAGAAGCAAAAGACAGATTTCCCTCAGCAAAATGCAAATTAATTTCCCAGGGTTTTGCTCAGTACAGCAAAGGGAACCATAGCAACATAAGCAAGCATATACATTCAAAAGCTGTTGTTGACTGATACCACTGAGACCAGAATTAAAGAGCAAAATCAATAGTGTTCAAAGTTTGCAAGCAAAGATCATAGATAAGTAAATTTGAAACCTCTTGGTTGTGTTTCTATTGATAAAACAAATTTTAGTAACTTGGAAGAATGCCTTGTGAAATGCAGGTTTTTGTGCAGTGTGTAGGGTGTTTGGTGGTAACTTCCAGTTCTGGAGATTCAGTGGACTGGAAAGATAATCTGCTGTGCTGGTTGCAACTGCATATATTACACTGATAAACAATCATCATTTTCTGTAGATGGCCTGTCATGACACCAGCATCTAATGTTGTTTTACTTCTCCTGCAGACTGGACATTATTTTGCTTGGAGAGTTACATTTTACTTGGGAATAATAACAGAAAAATTCAGACTAGATTCAATCCATAAAGAAGGGATGGGAGAGAAGATTATTAATGGCAACCACTGTAGTTTCCTGTGTGGGAAAAGAAAAAGAGAAAAAAAAATCCCAGAAGCTAAAATTTCTCCCCAGAGTGTATCCATTTTACAATATATAACATTGATTTGAATTGAGATAATGACTTTGGTTGATAAAGGCCCTGTAAAACACAAAGCTGAGTAAGCAGTTTGATTTGTACTTCATGACTTCCAGATTGGAATCTAGTGTTTATGCACAAGATAATTAGATGAGAGCTGACCTGAAGCTCTTAAACTGTGTCATTATTAAGAAATAACAGGTGACTGGAAAACTAAGTGTGGGAGTTTCCATTGAAGATTTTCAAGGAGTGGTTTTCAGTGCAGCTTGAGTCAAAAAAACACATCAGTAACCAAGAACGAGATTAAAAAAAAAAAAAAATACCAGTGTACACATTAGGCAAAGAGTTTAGCGTTACCCTTATTTATAGAGGGAGGGAATTAGCAAATACATTGCTTTACCTGTGTAAATGCAGACTGGATCCCATAATTTGCACATTGGGAGGGTCTTAAGACTAGAAGTGATGAATGATCTGTAAAATATGGCTTTCTTCCAAAGAATTAAAAGGTTCACTCTTCTTTAGTATATTTAAGGGAAGTAGAGAGGCAATGTGATTCAGTTGTAAAGGTATTTTCAGGAAGAGAAAATGGTAGGTGCTTTAGGATTTTTCCAGCTCACTAAAAAAAAAAAAAAAAAAAAAAAAAAAAAAAAAAAAAAAAAAAAAAAAAAAAAGAAAGTAAATATTCTGGACTTAAAATGGTATAATTCAGATGAGAAAAATTAAGTTCATTTTTACAAAAGCCATAATTACTCAATTATCCAAACCACCAAGATAAGCTGCAAATATTAATAAGAACAGTGTTTTTGTTATCACACTTACTCTTGAGATCTTCAAATGAAATTTGAATTATTTCTGGGAATACACATGGGCTGAATTCAAATTAGTGAAGTTAATATGAAAATAACTAAGAGAAGTTCAAGGTATTACTTTAGTCAGAGAAATGGCTAGTTCTTCCTAGCTTTTTGAGGTTTTTCATCAGCATTTCCACATCTACCTTTTAGCCAGTATACTGTGTATTCAGTTGCAATACATGGAACAGACCTAAGGGGTATGTGTGTGTGGTGAAAAGGGGAAATAGGTTTTTGTACATCTCCTGCAAAACACTTCTATCTCCTTTCCTCTTTTCCTTGAGAAACTGTCATGGAACTCTCATGGTCATTTACTAACAGTCAGCTTAAAGCTGAGAAGGATTTATCTTAGATGGCTAAGAAAGCTTGATGGAGGTAATACTTAGCAAAATGGATTTATGTCGGAATTACCAATAGCACTTACCAGTTCAACTGATCACTTCATAAAGCATATTGAAAGAGATGGGGCAAGGTTTCTCCCATATACAAATATGTATGTAAATATCCTCCAGCTGTATAATCTGGAGAGTGGTAATACACCCCGCTAATTTCTGCTCCAAAATGCAAAAGCCTGAGCATATGGACCATCAAAACAGCACTGTAGTTGACATTAGGACTTTGCTAATAGCACTGGAATTGTAGCAGTGGCTTGCTAAGCAAAACATTTGCAATGTAGAGTTAGCCTATATTCTTTCACGCTTTTATATCAACCATGGGGAGCCTTTTAGGAGCCTTTTACATTTTATTTTAAAAGCACAATTGCAGAATTCTAAGAGTCTGATTTTCAAAACAACAGCTAAGGATTAGAAAACTGTCCTAGTCAAGCAAATGCTTGTTCATGCAGAAGGTTACCTAATTTTTTTTCGTTATTGAAGGCTTTTTACCAATAGGGAACTCATTTTGCAATGGGCAAATCTGAGCAGACAGAGCAGTCAGGGATACCTGGAACGTTTGTGCGGTTGTGATGAAACCTCCTGATTAATTTACTATCTTCAGAAGCGCCAGATACCACAGATTATTAATGCTCCAGATGCCTGAAAGCATGCTTGTGGTACAAATGGAGACCCAGGCAGGGGGTCCGTAATTTATCATTGGACGCAAGCTCACACGGTGCAGCAGCAGTGCCTGGCAGGTGTGGGAGCTCACATCCAGAGCAGCAGGCGCTGTCTGGAGGCAAGGTGTGTTGGTTCAGAGGCACTCTTGGGTGCACACAGCTTCCAGGCTGCCAAGCCTTCATGGGTTGAGTACTGGTAGCAGTAGTCTGGGGGTCAGCTGGCATGAAACTCGTCTGGGAAATGTTACCTCAGCAGTGAACTGTACTGAAGCATTATCTTCAGCAATGTACCACTTGCAGTCTTGATAATCTTGCTGAAACTTCCCTCCTAAATGCTGTGCATGTAAAATCGGTTGTTTATGATGCAGGCAGCTTTTACATGATAACATCCTTGTTACCACATGCTGTGTCATGTATATGTTTTGTTTCTAGATCAGTACCAACAGTATTGTTTTCCAAGCTAATTTTCCTTGCTTCCCTTATTTTTCTTCCCTGTTTACTCATAACAGAGCTATTTCCAAGCTGTTTGAAGTCAGCAGAAACACTACTAGAGACTTCAAAGGAACCTGAATGTGTTTTCAAGAACAGATCAGAATGTGCCTCCTGTGCTGGAGGAGCAATTAACCCAGGGAATGTGAAGTGCAAGCAGAGACAGCACCAGGCTCTGTCATTTCCCACAGAAAAGCATAATTCTTCTGAGCAGAGGAGATGTTTGTGCAGATTACCTGTCATGTTTGGGGAGGTATGTTTAAGGTGGCATTGTGCAGTCTTAAGAAGGCAGATACCATTTTAATTTGTAATGGTGAAAAGACAAGTTTATAGAATTAAAAAGCTTGCTGGTGGAAACAGCTATATACAACTTGTTTCTAACACATCTTTGCACTGAAAATGCATCCTGAATTAAATCTGATTCAGTTTATTTCAGCTGATCTGCTAGTTAATGTTCCTAATCTGCAGTCCCATGCTTACTCCCACAGAGCCTGATTGATTTTAAAGCAGACACAATGCATTTCTCTTTACAACTGACCCACTTCATAAGCCAGCTTGACTTAGTTGTGATGTCTTATACAACATGACATTTTCACTAAGCTGAAGTTCTAATTGCCTCATCTTGAATGGCAGTAATTATTGCCAAACCATTTTTTTTTGTAATTACTGTTGCAAGAACAATGACCACTTATATCCATGTGCTTTATGATTTCCTGGTGTATCCAGATATATCACCTCTTTTTTTTTCTTGTGCAAGGGAAAATGCTCTCAGTCTGCTTTGAAAAACACATTTAGATTAATCCTCCCTGAAAGGCTAAAATTCGTGAACTTAGTGGGTTTGGTTGATAGCCAACAAAATCAACTGAATGTATCCGCAATTTTTTGTCTTTATTGTTCAATCAATTATAACTGATATGATTTGCTTTGTCGTTTTCGCACTGCAACTGGCTTATCGCTCACCATTTATCCTGTGTTGCGCAATTAGACACATTGGCTGCTTGGATTTAGAAATGGTTCATAAAGTAAGATGCCATTAAACCCGTGTGCATACTGGGTTCTATTTTAATTCTTATGCCTCCATTTCATGATAAACAAGCACAGACTTTGCTCAGGGAGTGGCTTTCCAATTACAGATACCTAAAGATAAATAATTTCTTTTTTGTTCATTTTTAAATTCACTTGGGAGAAAATTCCTTCTTTTAAGCACAAATAGGAACTTACATTAAATGATAACTTAGGCAAAGTTAGTGATTATTTATGTTGTGAACAGAATTACGATCTAAATTGTACATACAGAAGCTCAACAATTTACTTGAGCAATTAGCCTGAGGCTAATGTTCTTCCTTGACTGGTGATGTGACTCCGTGAGCTCTGTGTTTTAAATAATATTATGTGTATAATTAATATAGATTGAGGAGATGTTCAGAATTATAATGAATATGGTAACTCTTCAGCTAAACAGATAATTACATCAGGAGGAAAGAATTAGCCAAATTGTGCTGGGTTTTGGCAGACACTAACATCGAGATAGTTATATTTGGCTTAATTTGTCCCCGATTGATACAGGCGACCCTGTCTCCAGAGACAAACAGATGGGCATGGTTCACTCTGTCACCTGGTTCACTGTCTCCTTGTCTGTGGGTGACCTTCTTATGGCAAAAGGCTGCTGCTGGTAAAAATTTGGCACAGAGACTCATGAGCAAAGCATATAGGCACGCAGCAAAGATTTGGAATACTGAAATACTGTTAAAAGTTCCTTCATCCCCACCCCTTTTATTTTGTGTGCATTTTAATTAATTACAGCTCTCTGATGCCAAGGCATTAAGGTTCAGAGGAAAGTTGTTATTTTGGATTCAGCTACTAGAGTTTTAGCCTCTTGGAAATAGTTAAAATTACTCTTAAGTGTTCTTAACTTCTGAAACATTTTGATGCCAATAATCTGCCTACTGTCTCTTACTTGGGTCTTGGCTGTTTTAAATTTCACTGTGCACTGGTTTAATATCTGCTTATGTGCCAAGATACTAATTACTAGTTACAATGTTAATAAAAATGGCCTAAAACTAGGCCAAAAATGTTCCTCATTTTGGAAAGAGAATATGCTATGTTATGAAACCATAAAGGTCTTCTAACACTATAAAATCCCCAGAAGTCGGGATTTTTTACAGGGGCAAGTCTTTATCTGAAGAGTCATCTTTATTCAAGGTTTCAAAGATGCTCAAATCAAAAGAAAGGTCAAGATTTCAAATGTAATAAGTGCAGAAGATACACGTGTGTGTTAAAATATATATATGAATGTTTGTATATTAGATTACAGCATACTATTTCTGTTTTATATGTTATATATCAAGCAATAAAATGAGAATTTACGTGCATATGTGTGTATAGACATGCATGTTTTATGTTACATGTGTAGTCTTTAGGTGTAAAATATAATATACACATGATATATAAGTACATGTTTTTAACCATATATAATACTATGAACAAAGCATGAGGCCCTGAATATTTTTATGCTGCCTATTGACTACTTTCTTCTTAATTCTGTCCTTTCCTAACTTTATTCAGATTCACCTCTCAAAATGCTGTTTCTACAGAACTTATCAAATCTATTATTGTCACAGCCACTAGACGACCTCTTCTAATTCTTGTGTGTATCAATTAATGTATTTATTGAGGCGTGCAAATATAATATGCTTGGGGGAAAAAAAGTACCCCTTTTACCCAAGTCTCCTCTTAATTTTGGTTTTACAGTTTATTTGGTAAATAAGAGGATAACTTTCATGGTGCTAATTTTCCTGTAGCATTTTCCTGTAAGCTTTAGAGAGGACTAACATCTTTCCTTGTGAGATAGTGTTAGACAACTTCCTTCTCCAGAGAACTGTGTTTTCTGGTGCATTCATAGCACTCATTTTCAGTAATGCCTAATCTTTTTAGTACCTAAAAGTGCAGAGATGGTAGTACTAAAAAACAGAATAATTTTGTGTTTGGTGTGTGCAGAGTCATTCAACTTCGGCAATTGTAATAACAACTATATAGTATAGACCTTAATTATGGGCTCCTCTTATGGCATCCTCAGGTTTCTGTCCAAATAGTGTACATTGACTTTTCGTAGGCAAAATAATGTGAACTCTAATTTTTCTTGAAGAGTATTCATCTCACTAAAATGATTCAAAAAGAAAAAAGATTATAAATTTTTTTCATGCTCAAGGACTATTAGTCAGGAATATAATTTGGAACTATAAATAGAGTTTATTGAACTTTTTTTACCATCAAAATGAAGTTATAAAACCCTTCTATATTTATCACAGAGTCATAGAGGAAATGACTCATTAAGGCTGGAAAAGACCTCCAAGATCACTGAGTCCATCCTTTGATCAAACACCACCATGCCAACTGAAACAGCACTGAATGCCATGTCCAATTGCTTCTTGAACATTTCTGGGTATGGTGACTCCACATCTTTCCTGGGCAGCTTGTTTCAATTCTCAACCACTCTTTCAGTGAAAAAATCCTTCTTCGTGCCCAGCTTGAACTTCCTCTGGTGGTTCTTAGCTTGAGGTCATTTCCTCTTGTGCTGTCTCTGGTTGCCTGGGAGAAGAGGCTGATTCCCACCTGGCTACACCCTCCCTTCAGGGAGTTGTAGAGAGTGATCAGGTCTCCCCTTGGCCTTCTTTTCACCAGGCTAAACACCCCCAGCTCCCTCAGGCACTTCTCATGGGACTGGCTCTAGACCCTTCACCGATTCTGGTGTCCTTCTCTGGAAGTGCTCCATCACCTCAATGTCTTTCTTTTGGTGAGGGGCCCAAAATGAGTTGTGGCCTCACCAGTGCTGAGTACAGGGGGGAAATCCCTGCCCTGGCCCTGCTGGCTACACTGTTTTTATTACAGGTCGGGGTGCCATTGGCCTTCTTGGCCACCTGGGCACACACTGGATCATGTTTAGCTTCTGACCAGCACCCTCAGGTCTTTTTCTGCCAGGCAACTTTTCAGCCACTCTGCCCCAAGTGCTGCGTGGAGTTGTTGTCACTCAAGGCAAATGACCAGCATTTTCTTGTTGAACCTCGTACTGTTGGCCTTGCCATACTGATCCAGCTTGTCCAGATCCTTCTGCAGAGCCTTCCTGCTCTGCAGCAGATGAACTCTCCCACCCAGCTGGGTGTCATCTGCATTACTGTTGTAATATCTTAAACTGTGACATCCATTAAAAATTTCTGCTGATTTTAATGACCTTTGAATGAAACCCCCAGTGTTTTACTTGCTTTTAATTTTGATTGATTTCTACTGTTGGTGCATTTTCAGCAAACAAAACAAACACCCAAACACACAGGAGAATCATGGTGAATTCTCCAATAGGAGTTGAAATTTATATGTACTCTACCAGTTTTACTACTCCTTGACTAATGGAACAACATGCATGGTGAGTTTGTAAAATCAGGCTTGTGACAAAGTGGCCAAATGGGAGGTTTAATTAGTAAGACAAATATTTGTGATCCCTTCACATTGCTCTGTTTGGGCAAAGTATTTGTGTCATCTCTCCGCTACATAATTAAGCTAAACAGAATTGTTATATTAATGAACCCCCAAAGTATCTCACTAGCTTCCAATGACTTTACACCGTGATGTTGTCAAATACCCATGGAGCTGAATATTAAATAAATAATGCAAAAATCGAGATTTTTTTTGCAGCTGCATCAATAAAAACCCTTATTTAGTGGCTGAAGTATTCTACAGGCTTGAACTCTTCTCTTTATGAAGTAAATTTTGACAGCTGCTGGGACCGACTTGTCGTCTAGCTAAAAATTAAAAAAATTTTTTGGGACAGCTTGTGTGGTCCTATTATCAACTTCTAGTACTACATTTTGTTAAAAATAAAGGATTTCTGACAAGATGAGTTTAGGGCCAACACATCCTTTGAAGATGAGAGCTCAGTGTCATTACAGTGTAATCAGTATAAGCAATAGACGATATCCCTTACAATCTTAAGAAAACAGAAAATTGCCTATATATTGTTTATTTCTATGGTTTTTACTCCTTTTAAGCAGAAATTGTTTTCATTAAAAAAAAAAATAAAACCCAAAGTAGATAAAATTCAGTATTATATAAGCCTATGATTTGTAATTAAAATTTCAGTGCCTCTTCTCCTTTTCTCACATGTGCATTGCAATCACATCCTCCCCTATTTTTCATGTCAAAATAGTAGGGGAAAAGAAGCGAAAGAAACTCATCATGTCTTCCTTGTCAAGCATAACAACTAGGAGGCTCTACATGCTATATAAATTATCTGCCATTTTCCTCTGGCCAAGAAATCAATTTGCAACAGTTTTAAAAACTACTAGTGATTGTCAAAATAAGTTAACATTCAGAAGTACTGAAGTACAACAACATAGAAAAAGAAACCTACACATACCTTCCTAGTCTTATCTCTTATACAGTCCTAGCTAGAAGGAAAAATAGAGATTTAAACTCACACTGACTGAGTGTTTAGTTCTCAAAAAACAAGCTTGAAGCTACTTTTGTGAGTTTTACAGTGGTGCAAGATAATTAAAATCTGAAGCCTAAACAATTTTTCTGCCTTGAGCCTTGTCTCAGTGACCATTGTCTCTGTACAGTACACAGTGCTGACCATTTACTGTGACCCTAAAAACAAATGCATATGTGTAAGACATATGTTCCTAATGAGGTCTGCAGCATACCCTTGGAGATTCCTTTGGACATCACAACTGCCACTGATGACTGACGAGCCTGTGCTTGGCTCAGCTGCTCCCAAAGGTGGGAATTTGAACTGCTTGGCAACCTTCAGACATCAAAACCACATTGCTATTGTGTGACTGTGCCCGGGAGTGGGAGTTGCTCACAAACTGCAGGAGACTTAAGGGCCACAGCTCAGCTGTCTTAGACCACATCACCTGGTGTCCCTAAATTGTATCTGCATATGCTTTACTTGGTGACTGTCAGTGGGAGAGGGGAGTGTTTCATTCCAAACCCTCACTCGATGCAAATCAGTGTCACCCATATGAGCAGAGTGATAGCACTATGTGCTGGCCCATGCTGTGTTTTGCTCCTTGAAGTGTATTTTCCTCTCCATTAAATGTTGGGGACTCTCACAGACCAAAAGTATTACTTCACATTACCAAAAGCATGTTTTATTGATGTGTTAATAGTGTCCCGCATAATTTAATATAATGTATACTGAACTTGATATTTAATGTGAGTAACACAACTATCATAAAGAAGCACACATAATTTTATGCAAAGAGCATTCTAGCTGTCTATTCCTGGAATCCACATGAAAAGCTGTTACTCTGATATGTCTTCTGGGCTAAATATTTTTATACATTTCAGACCTACTTGATTTAATAAAAAAAACCCCCAAGAAAATATATTAGCTAAATTTAGCCAAATCACAAAGGTTTTTTTTGAAAAGGCTTCTTTCAGAACATACATGGAATCTGAGCTGTTTAGCATTTCAAAATGAAAGAATGTTCTCTAGAAACTTTTTTCTCCTTTTGTTGTTTTCAGTTGTAAGCATATTGTTTATCTTGAAAACCTTGTTCTGTTCTGCAGGAAATTATTAATTTCCTCTGTCTGTTTCCATTTTTCATATGCTTGCTCTGTGATTTTCAGGCTCTATTGCTTCCTTTAGTTGCTCTAACGTTTGCAAGGGAGAGGGGAAAAACATTGCCCATTTTGATTTTATGCTTCTCTTCCATTTCCCCTCCCCTGTTACATTTATGCAAGTCCTGTCTTAAATTTTTCATGCTATTTTCTCTCAGAATTCCATTGGTACGAATTTTAAGATTATTTTTTTTCTTGACGCAGATTTACTACATTTTTCTAATTTCACTAGGGAAGAAACAGATTTTACTAATACCATCTGATCATCATACATATTTTGTAATTAAAGGATTAGACTGAGTGCAACACCCTCTGGGGAAAGCTGTAACATTGACTTACACTTGCATCTTACTACCAATGATGTTGCAAAAGAAAGGGAGAATGGGGGATAACTGAATATATTTCCACTTACACATTCCCAGTTTCTACTGCAGAGGTGCCAAGGAGCTGATTTTCAGAAAAGTGGTGGGAATGGGAAATAAATTTAGTCAGGAATCCTAAATGAAGTGCACCAGTGTGCAGAGCACTGGGTGACACTGAGCAGACTTGGAAAGGTCTTTTGCCAGGGTTCTGGTTGGATTTTAAATGACTGCACATGGGAAAATGTGTCAAGCCATCGAGGATGAGGTCAGTGTGTCTGTTTTTCAGTTCAGTCATTTCAACAGCCTTTGATAATGCTGACAATCCTTTGTGATTGTGAGTAGTTTGTGTACTGCTCTATATTGCAGTTATGTGAATCACAGCTCTTTTTTTACCACAAAACCTTTTCAAGAAGCAGAAAGAAATTACCTTTTGCTTTGTATCTGTTAGCAGAGAAAAATAATGAGTACATAAGGGAAGTTTTACTTTGCTGGGTATTGCAAGGCAGGAGGCATATTGGGGATATGGGCTCAGAGGAGCCATCCGTGGCAGATCCATATCTCAAGGAAAACTGAGAATCTGTTTCAGAGGAATTCAGTAGCACATGTAAATATAGATAATTAGGAATTAAGAAAATTTGTTAGATGCAGGGAAAAGTCTGTAAATGTAAACAATCATAAGATAGCATAGAAGGTCCAGTTTAATCAAAATGTAGGCCTTCAGAAAAAGCTGCTACTTACTTCATATAATGCCTCATACGAAAATTTCTTAGCTTGTGTGTGTTTTTAATATTTGTGCTGCTTTACCATTTTTTTAAACAAAGCTGAGGGAATGTCAGCATGCTACAGATCTGCCCTTTTTGCTGCAGGAAATAGTGTTCTGTGATGGTGAGATACAAATGTTCTCATCTGTAGTGATATCAGCTTATCTTGTAAGGATGTAAGTTCATGTTCAAGGCTGCTTTGTAATAAAAGGTGGTTTAAGTTACTGTGGTTACCCAGCTGCATCTCCTTCCCTTAAAACAGTCCCCTAGGAAAAAAATCTCTGAGCTTGGGGCAGAAGTGTGATGGCAAGGTGAAAAACAAAACAAACAAACCCAAACCTGAAAAGTTTCAGTTTACAATTAACTAAAAAAACAACAGTAATGATCGCTCTTAAGAGGGACAGAGCTATTTCTGAATGCTCTCCTCACTGAATTTACAGGAGCCAGTTGTAAGCAGTGCTACTCCACATCAAAGTCACACTCAATGCAGTATTTTGCCACAAAGCTGTCAGAACTCCAATAGATGGAAATACTGAGCCGTCTTGTATTTCCTAACACATTTCTAGAACTGTCATGTAATCAGGTTGGTCAAACCTGTGATATGATTGGCCCCTGTCAGTTCTTGTCACACTTGTGCTTGCGTGGCACAAGGGAGCAGTGACTATCAGAGCAAGGTACTTCCATCTTCTGTACCAAGGATGACGTTTGCTTATCCTGTCCTGTATATATGGAGCTGGGAGATGCAGTGTCACTACAGATCTCCATGTCTTCTCATGAAAATGCACTCTTCTGTTGCACAACTTGCATAAATGTTTGACTATTAGGAACAGTCAAGTTTTGTAATGTGTGTAAGCAGTTACTAAGCACCCTATGCTGTTTTAATCAGTTTGTAACTTGCACATTTATCTTGGCTTCTTTGTAATTGCTATGAAACAGAATTTCAGATTATTATTTACCTGCTGTGTTGCAATTAGCATGTTCCTACTGGCTTCAAAATGGGAAACTAAAGATGAACATCTGAGTCCAATTAACAGTTCATATCACACTTTACAGGAACTGATACTTATTGCTTTTGGCAGAGTTAAGAGCCAATAAAATAACATTCATAATGATCATGTTAGAGTGCCAAGCTTTAAAATGTAATTGGTAAAAAAAATGAATGTTATTTGACTTTTGAAGAGACTGCTATCTGAGGAAGAGCAGGATATTACATGATATTTAGGAGATGGATGAAAAGGAGAGAAAATGAAACTGCATTCTTCACAAGTTTGCACCCAGTAGAAGCTGGGTTGATTTTCTTCAGCATTATAATATATAAAGATCACACAAAGGGAATGATGGTTTAGATGTCTCCTGCACAGAGCAGTTGGAGAATAGCAATTGGCATCCAGTTAACATTGTCAGGAAGGCACGAAAACCCTGATTTTTACTTCTCTCAGCACTTCCTTGAAGGGTTAAGCTAATGGTATCACTGAAGATCCTCTGAATTCTGTCTGGGATTTGTCAGCCTTGTTCTAATTAAATAGGAGCCTTGGAAGAGGATCAGTCTTGAAATTTATTACAAAGAGTGAATTCTTCATTACATTTCAGAAATAGGTATTCTTGTCCCTGGCAGAAATACTTCCTTCCTGTCCTTCCTCCAGTAAAAGCCCTATGGTTACTCACATAAATCTGCCTGATTCTGACACTGGTATTAACCTTCAGTCCCGCTCTTTATGTTCTTCCTCTTGTTTGCATTTTTCAAAATGTTTTCTTTTATTTCCTACTTGCTATATGATATCCTTGAATACTGGTCTCTGCTTCACTGTCTTTTTGGGGAGGGTGGAACGGGGGAAGGGGGCTAACTAATATTTTCTTTGCTACCTTATTATCACTTTTCCCCCCCTAACATTCTTACAATAAAGGTTCCAATTTAATTAGATACTGGCTAACTATTCTCAGAGATTTAGGTGAGATTCAGTGATGTTCTTATGTTTCTAAATGAACAGTGAAAGTGCAAAAGAATGATCAAATGGTTTAAGTACCAGGAATATGAAAGAGATTTTGGTCTTTGTAACTGAAATGTGTTCACAGTAGGAACTACCCTAGGGAGATGGAGACTGTGTGAGTATAGATTTTTAGATCTGACATGATTATAGGGGAGTTCTATTAAAGAAAGAGGTTGGGAAGGTATGTTGGTACCTGAGAAGAGGAAAGTCAGTTATACAAGAAGATAAAATGTATGAAAGACTAACAAATAGCAGAAAAACAAACAAGAAAAAGTGCAAATCTTCATGTGAATAATAGAAAACTACATAAAGGTAATGACAAGACTTCTTCCATGGGGATTACAAAAAGGGTGATAATCAATAAAATACAGCTGCAATGCTTCTAAAATTGCTTTACAAAACAAGGCACTAAATTCTGGTCATCCAAAATAATGCTGCAAAATATGGTAACTGAATATAGTGAGACTTGCAAACCCACCCAATCTTCATGCCACTGAAGACAACAGAAGATTTGTATTAGTCAATGAGTTTGCATTGTAAAACACCAGGAGGTGTTTAGTTTCCAAAGAAGTCCACCTTCATTTTGGATAGAAAGGCAAAATCTTCAAATATTTTTAGATGGAATTCAGTCCATTCACCAGAAAGATTATTGCCACAGCTGCTTTTGAGAACTCTCTGGGATTTGTTCTATTGTTGTTGTTGTTTCCCACAAATGTACAACAAATACACAGTCATTAAAGCTAGCAGCTGGAAACCCGTGAGATTTCTCAATTATGTGCCCAGGAAACTCCAGGTTTATCACTTAGCAGATATTTCATCTTGGTCTTGAGTCTAGACTCTCCAGTCATTCACACATTAACACATACGACTGGCACAAACTTCTATAGAGATTTTTTTCTGGTTTGGCTTGCCACAGAACAGCTGTTTGGCACCTACCTCCTCATGAGCATAGCATTAACATTTTAATCCTGACCTGCAGTCGGATCATCAGCATGAAGCACAGGACACTTGAAGGAGATTCTGACCTGATAGCTTTAGACAGACTCATTCCTTCTAGAGTTTTTCTGACCTTCAGCTGCTGCTCCAGACTTGCTGTCTCCTTCATCTCCATCACCCCTCTGTGCACTTTACCTATCCTTCCACGTTCGCAGCTTGGCAAATTCATAAACCTACATGGCTAACCTCTGACATACCATGCAGACTTACTGCAGAGATCTGCCCATTCGTCTTCCTCATGACTGTAAGGAGCACTAACTGCTCCCCCTCCTGAGTGAAAAGCCAGGTTCTGATGTGTTCAATGTATTGCATGTCTAATCCTCATAGATACAGATGATCCTTGGATCTCAGTCATTAGCAGCTTTCATTATAGTACTATTTGTAGCAGCTTTTTTTTCTCCCATTTTTTCTCCTCTCCAAGAGGCCAACACTTGCTGATTTCTACAAAAACCCAAACCAAACTAAAACAACTCAGAAAACAGTTTAAACATTCATTGTTACTTAATGTGTAATCTTACCTAGATTGCCAAAATGGATTAAAGCAGAACATTTTAGTTCAAATAACTCCTAGAGAAAAGTGGACCTATTCCAAGCCTCTTGGCTTTCCTGCCACATATGGCACTCCTGCCTGACAGCTTCTATTGTTTTTAGTTGTACCACAACTGTTATTACAAACTGTAAAGACTTAATTTTATTCTTCCGGGTTACACTTGCACAATTTCTAGCAGAATTGTTTTGTCAAAAAATACAGATTTAACATCTGCAGCAATTTGTCTCTGCAATCAAGAGGTTCTATCCTGCACTAAAACAACCATGGCACAACGTTTTGCAAAATGACTATTAACCAGTAACATCAACCAAAGGTCTGTTTGGGCAGATCTGTTTTGGTACTGGCCATGAAATACATGGAGGCAATGGAGAAAATGCGGTGCCTTTTGGTTAGTTGTAAATGGCGCAGAGCTGGGATTTTGGTCCCACAGTTGTTGCAGAGGTGTACCAAGTATCTGACCACTGGAGAGTTGCACCACCAACCATCTCCAAATGGATAAGCCCTCTGAGACTGCAGAGACGGCTCTGGCTTTGTCTCCTGCATGGATTCAGACTGGCACTGTCCGCTGGCTGCTGCAGACTTCTCTGGGCGAAAGAAAGGCGGCTTTGTAACACCGTCAGAGAAGAGCCAGAGCATCCCAGGGCTGTGCCAAGGTGTGGCAGATTTCTTGTCACACCTCTTCAGAATTAAAGGCTCACTTGAGAAGGACATGCATTCTGTTCTTATGAAAAAACAAAAAGGCCTCTGTTTTCCCCCAATGCATTTTATCATTATATTACCAAATCTCCCCTATGAGTTCTTTCTCTGAGGGACCATTTTCAGCTCCAGAGGCCTTTTATGTCATATGTTTTGCCTGCTATTCAGACACAAGAATATAATGTTTGCTCCTTCTTAGAACTTTACTTCCTTCTTAGAATTTAAAAGCACTGAGACACCACTGTAAAACTCATTTGTTACCTTTCAGTATACAGGACAATAGATCAGTCTCTCTTTTTCCACAATGGAACACATTGAGGATTCATTTTCTTTTAAAAGATGGCTGCTTATGGTGGCAGATCTGTTTGTATCCTGACACCTTTCTAGAGACAGAAGTATTATTTTTTCTGATAATCTTTCAAAAATTCTTTAGCAATTGAGTATGCTTGAGTTAGTTCCATAACTTGCAACATATATATTCTGTCTTTGCCTTTTAGAAAAATTGGTCCTAGTACAGTGAGCAGCAGACTTGTGAACTTTACTAAGAGCCCCTTTACATATATGGAAGTAAGATGCTTCCATTTTAAATAGAAGTAAGTTGGAAATTTTACTCCCATTAAAAGTAAATACAGGTAAGATTTATTTATTTATTTCCATTAATATTAAGTTAAAGGTGGTAAGATATTTCTGCTTGGTCTGGCCTTGCTTTTGTAAAGAACCCAAATTTTATGTTGTCATTTCTGCTTCTGAATGTCCATAAAACCTTAATACAGGACCCTGTTCTGAGTGAACACAATTTGCAGAATTACTATTGTGGATGGTAAAGATCATACCCAACATATTTTCTTCTGTCATAGTTCCTTTCCAGATTTTATAATACTGGAAAAGATTTTAGTGATTCCAAAGACAGTACTGAATGAGCCAAGACTCCCAAGGAAAAAAAATAAAGTGTGCCCTAATACGCAAGGGAAAAAATAAGATTGCATAGATCATCTTGAAGTTTTGTAAGA
This sequence comes from Sialia sialis, assembly GCA_009812075.1. Taxonomy (NCBI): domain Eukaryota; kingdom Metazoa; phylum Chordata; class Aves; order Passeriformes; family Turdidae; genus Sialia; species Sialia sialis. Next base: position 39,636,072 of record VRYO01002297.1, on the reverse strand, counting down.
TATTGTTGGTAAGATGAAATTTCTGTGCTAGTTCTAGCAAAAGTTAATTTAAAACTTCCTTGGAACGTGACTTTAGAGTGAGCTGAAGTTGCCCCACAACACTAGAAATTCAGCCATCCAGTCTCTCCATAGATATGATTCCATTATTTGGATCCACGTAACTGTCTAAAAATGAGAACTCTCGATTCTGGGTTCACCTCTGACACTGACTTCAGTTTTAAATGGCTGTGTACCTCCTTCCCCTCTCTTGCTTCCTGTACAATTTATTTTTAGGACAGAAGTACATGGGGCATCCTTGGGTCATAAAGCAATTCTATACCGCATGCTGGAGCAAGAAATAGGATGTGTAATGCACAGGGCTGCACAGACCAGCTCAGATTTCTGGAAAAGCAAAAAGGTCTTTCTGGAAGAGAGAACAGTAATTGTGAACATGGCTGTGGCTTGAAATACATCATGATGAAGATACATGTCTCTTAGGTGGAAATCAGCTCAGGAGATAAATTTGCCTCTGTCTTCTTGTGTAGCATGGAACAACACTATGCAAATTTATATGCTTCAGGCTATAGGCTATGTACTTGCAGATTCATAATCACAGCATGATGTGTACTGCACAAATACATTTATACTGCATTCAGACTATGGATAGTTGTTACTGAAGTGGATATCTACACCAGCATCCCCATTTACTGTGTATGAAAAGTCAAACCTGTTGTATATGTCTGTGTGATTCCAAGCAGAACCAATTTGTTTGTTGCTTCTCTTCATCATTTATTTAGATCTCTGAAATAATCACAGCGTAATAATCCATTAGAATTACCAATCCCTTTCATTTTAATTCTGATAAACTTCCATAAAAAGGACTTTTAGATTTTAGATTTTAGGCAGAGAGAATGACTTAATTGCATGTCATCACAATTACACAATCTTTCTCTAATATTGTAATTAACACAGATAACATTGCTGATTTTCGTTTTATTACAAGTGAAGCTCAGGATTTCCAGAGTGACCCAGAAAACGTAATGAAAGAGCTAGTTTATTTTAAATAGATGTTAAGCAAATTTTACATCGATACAGCAACTTACTTCAAAAATGAACTGTGCATAAGCACATGGTCCAACATCTCATTCCCAGCAGATTTTCTGTTTGGCCAACATCTGATTAAGAAGTTCCACTTCTACTTAACAGTTGTTAACTGCTTCTAATGAATGTCTGTCTGAAAATATATTGCTGAATATACTGAATATACTACTACTGAAAATATAATCTTTGGCCTTTGGTGCAGCAAGCAACATCTGCTTAAGTTTTGACTAAAAATAACACAGACAGAATTTTGGATATCAAGATGATGACTTTGGAACTTTAAAAGGTACAGTAAGGGCACAACCTTGCAACAGTTTTCCACATTAGCTTTCAATTCTCTGAACTTCACAGGCATATATACACATCTATCTAAACCACGGTCAGAAAATGGAAGGTGATATTTCATTGCGGAAAGTCAGTACTTGAGTCTTTGCAGATTGCAATGGTTGCATAAAATACTGCTCCAATAAACACAAGATATTATAAACATGACATTATAAATAATATGCCACAAGATATAGGTGAGGACACCATTAGCTTTCAATACATTCTTTGTGCATTTATTCTAATAAATTCTTTAATTTTCTTGGGTAACAACATGGCTGATTAATGAATAGCTAATTAATTGAGCTATTATGAACTGAAATTGTTTAAGTTTTGTTCTTGTTTTATATAAATTCAACTTTTAAAATTATTAATTTGAATTAGCTAGTACAGGAAATCTTTCTATCTTTTCTCATTTAAAATATAATTCAATGAAAATATTTCAATAGCAGAAAGAAAAAAATTAAAACCACACGGAAGTAAAAACACTTATTTTACTTTCGTAAAAGAATCAGACAATTTTGAAGTGGTTCATATATATATATATATATATATATACACATATATATATACACACATAGGAAAAGAAAAAAGCTTTGAGGTAAAAGCACTCAAGTATATAGTTTTAGCAGTGTTAAGGAGGATTTGTATGATGAAAAGTAAGGCTAAATAAATATCCTTTGCTATTCGAGCTGGTTAATAAAATTTTAAAAGGCCAATTTGTATGAGACTAATCTTTTTTCCTCTGAATGTCCAAAAAAACCCCTTATATTTCCGTATTTTCTATTTCACATTTTTCCCTACACCTTGGTTCACCAGATAGGCAAGGAACATAAATGTAAATAAGGATAGCTGACAAGTTAAAGTGTGCCCTTTGGAATATGCATGCAATACTACATCCAGATTTCTCTGCTGTATTTTATAACATAGCCATTTAATGGCAGTTTTTCAGTGAGGTGCTGAAATCAAATACTGTTCACAAAATTCCAGCAGAAACACACAGTCCACACATGCAGTATTAAAAGATGTGAATACTGTATAGTGAATTGCCAGAATTACTGGAGCTGTTGCTACTCTAATGGTCAATGCTTCGAGATGCAGAGACCCCCAGACAGCTTCATTATTGTATCAACCCAAAATTCGAAGTTGTTCAGACATAGCAGAAAACTAAAATGTGTGAGCTCCTCCTGTTCAGTATCAGAAGTTTTTAAGGCACAGTGCAAGACCAGTGCAGGTTTATGGTTTCCTAGATTCACACCTGTGTGCCCACGGGCTCCTCTCCTAATTGCACTGGGTGGGCTGTGTGGTGTCAGCAAGCTTGCAGCATGGATGACGCTTCTGTCATTGTGGAGTGGGTGCTTCACAGCTGCTGCAACCACATCGAAATCACAGAATTACAGACTCTCCTGAGTTGGAAGAGATTCACAAGGATCACTGAGGTCCAACCCCTGGCCCTGCACAGTGCAGCCCTGAGAATCACCCAAGAATCACCCTGTGCCTGAGAGCATTATTCAGTTGCTTCTTGAGCTCCTTCAGTCTTGGTTCTGTCACTACTTCCCTAGGGACCTTGTTCCAGTGACAAACTGCCTTCTGTGTGACAGATCTTTTCCTTATAACTAGCCTAAGCATCCCCTGACACAGCTTCATTCCATTCCCTTGTGTCCTGTCACTGTCAGCAGAGACAAGAAATCAGTACCTGCCCCTCTACCTTCCCTCATGAGGAAGATGCTTTAAGATGGAAATTATCTCATCTGGGAACATTTAGTAAGATAAGATAAAATAAAATAAAACAAAATAAACCAAAATGCCATATTTTTGTTGCTACCTGAGAGACCTGAAGGCCATTTGCTGTTGGCAGATCTTCTGATGACCATGAGAAATTATTCCGCTTGCACCGATGTGCAAGAAGGCAAGAAATCTGTTTAAGGAGAAAAGATCAACACTGCAGGGTGATGGGAAAATTTAGTGTGTGAGTGGCTTCTGGCACTTTCTCCACTCTTTGGTTTTAAAAGGAAGCAGTTCAGCATCACAGCCTGCTTGCACATTTTTGAGGGACTGGTCTCCCAGACCTATGAGCAGCATGCAGAATGAACAGTGGCAGGATAACAGGTACTGTTAAACCCACGAGAACGGATTAAAATGAACCAGTGCTGGAGCTTATAACAATCAGTTGCTAGTGTTATAATGGTCTGGCTAAAGAATTCAGCTCATAATAAAAGGAGAAATGCATGTGTAGGTTTTAGCAAGTGCTCACCAACATTTAACAGAGAGCAACAAAAGATTACCAGATTGTCCTGGGAAGGACAGATTTTTCAGCGCAGATGTTTTCAAGGACCAGTTCTTCTTTCAATACAAAACAAGATGGATTATTTGATGTAAGCTTCAGCATCAGACCAGGCAATGGAACTTAAGCTAAACTAAATCAAACACTGTTGAAGGGAAGGCTCCACCATACACCATGTATACTGGACAGAAGCAAAAATATGATCTACCACAAAAGGACAAAATTTCACACTGAAAGGGAAAAAAAAGAAACAATGTTGTGCAGAATTACCTGAATGAAAACCTTAAGATGCTCATGATTTATTGCAGAAGGTACAACTGAACTGCTGCTCTTTGAATGAGACTGATTCCTTCAAAGTCAACCCCATGCTGAATGCACCCCACTGTATTTAGCCAGAACTTTTTTCTTAAAGGATAGTCAGTCTCAGCTAAGTATAACAAGAGTCAGAAGAAGCAGTGTAAACCTTGGTAATTGATTTTAATTGTTTAATCACTGCAATGGAAAGTTATACCTAATCTTTTACTTTCAATTTGTTTTCTTCAATTGATTTTATTATGCTTTTCTTCAAAAGATTAAAGAGCTGTTTGATGACTGGTAGTTTCTGCCTGTAAAGAAACATATACTCTGTAAATAGAATTTCATCATCCATTTTAAAGATGTAAGTACTTTGGCAATCCTTCATTATCTTTGTGTCATATGCAAATTTGGGATTGCTTTTATGTGCTTCTCATCACTGAGAGCTTTCAGTCTATTGTAGTACTGTAAGTGCTAGAAATACATGTGTTTTATGATGATTCCCCCTGGAGAAAGGCATTTTATCATCATTGTTTATATATATATTTAGATCTGTTAAACTTCATGAGTGCTGTGTCTACTAATTTTTTAATCAGACTGTTGTGCACACTCAGATGAATGGATTGGTTCTACCTATATTGTGTCTGTCTCTACTATGTCTTTATGTGCTGTGAGTGATATCCTCTCCAAGGATATTACATTTTGTTTGACAAGATCTTTTTTCCATAAGACTCTGTTGACTGATAGTCATTATTTACTTTCTCATTAGTTCTCTATAAAACAGCCTGAATTCTTTATATTTTTACAGGTATGTTGGCCAGACCAACAGACCTGGAGATCGACTGCCTGATGCATGGAGAGCTAAGCAATATTGGCTATTCCAGGTTCAGCTGCCACAAGAGCTGAATTTGGGTTTTCTCAGTAGAGCTCCATATAATGCCTCTCACCCCCCAAGACTGAACCCTCTCTGGATGGCAGCAGTTGTAGTTTGGTGTGCATTTTCTGGGGAGTGCTGGGCAGTCCAGGAACTTGAACACTCCTCCAGACTTTACTGAAAAAAGCATCAGCAGAATAATCATCTTGGCCAACACTTTGTTACTCTGGGCAAACTGTCTGGGCTTTCCTGAGTGTACATTATTTTGCTAGCATCTACACTGGTGATTAAAACCTTTCTTTAAGCAGTCGTGTAATGAAAAGCACTTTGACATTAATATGTGATAAAATATTTCCTTGCTTCTTTGCAAGTAAAAATGAAAAATATTAGTTACATGTAGATGATACAATTCCTCCAAAACCATCTTCCCCTGGCCCCTGAAACTTACTATAATAGATAAGGTCTCCTCGATACCAAGGCTGAGCTAAATTCCTTAAGAATTTAGTCACTTTTCTAACACCTTGGAAGATAATTGGTTAGAAATTAGTTTGTGTAATTGGTCAGTTCACCTTTAGAACTTTTGACTTAGATTGGATGCTGTTCTTTGTGTAAACTTTTTATTGGCTGTAGTTTGAATCTCTCTTGAACCTATAAATATGACTGTCTCCCCTTTGTCTCCAAGAATCCCTGCTTGACCCCCTTCGCATGAAATAAAGATTCTTGTGGAATGTATCAAGTAAGGCCTCCGGTCTTTCTCTGCTGGCTAAATGTAAGCTGCTGAGAGTTAGCTGAATGATATTAGTGCTCTCAAGTCTTGGTAAAAAACATACCAGAGACAAAAAAGCAAGTTACACAGTTCACACCATTATATTTAATAGAATTTTGATATTCATTCCCTGTTCAAATATTCAGTCCCTTTTCCCCTTGAAGCAGCAAATCTGCAGTGTACTATAGGTTTATAAAAAGTCAAAACTTGTATATTCATGGTACTGGTCTTATAATATTTTGTTTTGAGGTGTACATGAAAGGCATCTTCTGCTGGAAAGGGTTATCCTGTTGTTATCTCATTTTTAATTGCTGCTTTATTTTCCAAGTCTGTAATAAAAATATAACATAAAAAAATTATTGTTTTACTTCTCCTTGGATGAGGAGTGAACACTTTCATCCTAAAACATGAAGGGCATCGATTTCAGAGAGTTTCTGCCTCAAAGCATATGAACCTGACTTTCTAGTGGCTCACATTGCAAGAAAATGAAGGATCAGGTGTGTAAGTTACCCCTGCTGAATATCTTATTTTTGCAGCATGTATCTGTGTGTGGCTGGGCATAGGGTAGAAGTCTCATTCATGGATACTTTTTGGATTTAATTAATAACCTGGATCTAAAAGCATGCACGGAGACCAGTGCCAGCCAGGTGTCTCATCTGAGCAGATACTCTTGAGGCAAGCAGTCTGGCAATCTCAAGTTGGACCCAGAGCACACTGTGCAGGAGCAGAGTTCTTTTGTGTATCTTCACAGAGTGATGTTTCTGCATAATGTGTTACTCTTGACTTAAAAGATATGATTTTTTCACTTTTTCTTTTTTAAACTTTTTTTGGGCATTATTTTAGATACAAATATCTGTTAAAAATGAAAGAAGTGTCCTTGGGAGGGATGAGAGTACGGAGCTTGGTGTGTCTCAGGTGGGATCAATTGGATCAAATAAGTTTGATCAAAAAGAATTTAATGTTGATAGTTTTTTCAGCATTGAGAGCACTGGTACTGCAGAGGAATATTGTATTTTGTTTGCTTTAGATTTTAGATGTATTACTGCTGAAGAAGTTGTCTAAAAGTTTTTAAAGTAATGAACCAGTGAGATTTTCCATAGAAATCAGGATCTTGCAACATATCCTTCCATGTTCTAAATTCTCAGGAAGCTAATTCCACAGCTGTAGCTGGTTTATTCCAGCACTTGCCATTTCCTGGGCTTTGTAAGGTGTATTGCCAAAAGCATTAAAATCTAATCTGAAATAAAATGCAGTAAGCGAGTGTAAAGAACAAAAAAATGGGAAAAGGAATTTAACACAAATTGCTTTCTTGAGCTTTGATTAAACTGAAGTATTTCAGTCAGTCTCCTTGAAAGCAAATTTTTCAGATTTAGAACTATGCAGAGGAGAACAGTAATAATTTAAAAGTGCTTAATGTTTTATGCAGAAGTTTTTGTGTCTGAAAAGGAAAGGAAAAGTGTATTATCTAAAGATGACTGTTTACACCGCATAGCTTATATTACTCTGGTAATGTATTTCTGTACTCTACACTTGGATCATTTCTGTATAATTTCAAAATGAACAGAGATGCAGAGATGAAGTAGCTTAAGATAAATATTCTTCAAAGTTTGTGATGGTAATGAACATACCAGTACAAGAGTTCTGAATAAATTCAGTGTGAAGCAAATCCTTTTTCTTATTCATAAGATTTTGAATACCTGGAAGTGAGCTAAAGTGTTCCCAATGCTTATTTTGAGGAAGTCTGTGAGTGGACACTGCATATTGTATTCTACTTTTCAATAACCTTCTGGGGCATTGAGGCGCTGTAGTTTTTGCTAGGAGTATCTGTAAAAATGTTTTAGTCTGTCCCTTGGATGACATTTTGGGGGAGGCTTGCATGTATTTTTCAGTTTTACTCACAGAACATAATAAATGGATGTTGGATTATGGGTGCTCCATAGCACAGAGTAATTGTGAGATTTCAAGTTTGTGCAAATGCCTTCACTGTAGCTTAACCAAGACTGATGGTAACTTGTTTCTCCCGAAGTAAATTTCACAGCACTATGGAATCAGCACTAATATCCAGCTCGTGTTTTATCCTGTTCAAAAATATCATTGATCCAAACTGCCCCCAGTTTATCATCTGCAAGGGTGTTTTGTCTATGTACTTCTACTGTTCAAGTTGTAACACTGCAAGTGTGGAAGTGCTGCATTGTTTCCATGTTCCATGTGGTAGTAGAATACCTGTAACCAAAGTCTGGCATGTCTTACAAGACCCTGCCTGCATTTATGAGCCTGGAAAAAGCTACTCCTTTGGGCCAGAGCAGAAACAAGTGAAAGGAAGGTGCAAGTAATAAAAATTGTCATCACTTTAAAGCCATGGAAACAAGGGAATGAAATAAAATAATCTGGCACTCACATTCTATTGCAATTTAATGGACTTAAACTTCTCATACTCAGACAGAAATCTAAAATTTGGGACCAGATTCGGAAAAGATTTTACATATTGAATGAAGATATGCACAGAGTGATATTTTTAGGAGCATCCTGGCTGCTCAGCACAGTGACATCCCTACATTACAGCTGGAGCTAAGTAATATCAAAAGTAGGTAATGTGTTTGAAACTCTCCTGCATTTTTCTTAGGTGTTGTTTGCTGTCAGTGACTCTTAATTTTCTGACCATTTAAGAGTACTTAATATTTCTATTTACTATTATTCAGGGGGTAAAAATAGTATACTCCATCCTATATTAAGAGGCTAAAATAAAAGACTCCATCATTTTTATAATCCAGCTGGTGTATCTATGTTTGAAAACAGGACTTTAAATAAACCAGTAGAAATAGTTGTGGTTTGTATGTATACAAACTCTTTTTTACAGTATGGGTTATATTAAGACTTTAACAGATAAAGTAACTACAACCCTGCCACTTTATGAAGGAACTTGGTGTAATAAAGAAATTAATTTACCAAATTCTATTCCCAGAAGAGAAGAGTACAGTGAATCAATAATATAATGGTATAACATAATAGTATAATGTAATACAAAATTGCACAATATAATATAACATAATATAATTGTTTAATTAATTAGAAAATTTTATCAATTAGTAGTCCAAAGGAAGGGTTGCAAACCCAGTATGAAGACTCCCAGTTAAATCAGTTCTCACAAGCTACTTTCCAGACCCAACACTTTTCCAAAAATAACATTATAATCTTCTTGATTAGCAAATTCCCTAAGTTCTCGTCACTATTAGTCAAAAATTTCTTCACTCTCTTCCCAATAGATGCAGTGAAGAGACAATGATCATGGTAAAAAAATTACCCTCTTCCCAAAGACTGTCAAATGTCTCCTTACAACATGATCTCATTGTGTTAGTAGCTGCCTAGTTAAAATTCCATGCAGCTCTTTGAAAGCAGAAGATGATATGCACTGTATTTTAATGTGCTGCCTTACTCCTATTAACTAAATTTGTTTGATACCTACAGTGCTGTAAATAACTGCTAACAATCTCACAATGCCTAATATATTCAGCAACTCCTGATGTATAATGTTTTTTTTTTGTAAAATGCTTCATTGTTGTAGCTAGATGTAGCTCTTGTGCTCTGATATATAACTTCTCATGTGGAGGAAGCTGTGAGAGGGCTGTCTTGTCAGATGGGGTTTTGCACAAGGTATCCTGGGTGATTGCTCAGATATGAGGGAAAATGTTATGATGGTTCTATCATAGGAGCTTCTTGCTGCCAAATAAATGAGACAAGTGTGGCAGACTGATCTGTGCTCCCCTGTGTTAGCATTCATGAAAAACATCTGAAAAACTTACACTGGGATTTGCCCATAAGTGTGAGCAGGGATTTGTGAGGAATTGTGCCTCTACCTAACATATAATGCCTTCCAGTGTCAGAAATATTGATCATTGTCTCTGCCCTTGTGTTCAGCTGTCCTGTCATGAATAAACATCTATGAATGGAACTGTAACAATTTCCACAGAATAAGAACACTAGTGTCTCTTGTGTGCCAATCAAGATGTCTAAGACATGGATCTTCAGTTTTTTCCCATCTCTGAAATTGCAGCATTCCACAGAGCTTTTTCTTAAAAAATATGTATTTACACAGAGCATGCTTTGTTGCTTTTCTACATAACATATAGCATGGGGTTAAACTATGGACAGGTAATTAATTTCTTAGATAAATCTTATTTTTTCACCATTCCTTTTCCTCACCCATTTCACCATTAGTTATGACCATAAAATAGTCAATTAGGATTTAGTTATAGTCCAGACTCTGGCAGCACGATTTCACTCACTGAATCTTTCTATAGTATTTTTTAAAGCTAAAGCCACTGCTGAATATGAATTAAAACATGGCTATAACTAATTCCAAAACATTTTCAGAGAAGATATAAAAACAGGTCCTGAATCTGATATCTTGAAGACTGAGTAAATGATTTATAGATACTGCCTACTAAATTAGGAAAAAAATCAGGATGTTTTTTTAAATGTTAATTTTAAAAAAAGAAGAAGAAATAACATCTGTTTGGGAAAGATCTAAACCAAGAGCTGTTAATTTTCTCCAGTAGATATCTAGCAGACATTATGCTCAGACATCAAAAACTTGTATAAAAAGAGAATGACAGCATTCTACACAAGCTAGTCTCAGTCTTTGCTGTGGGAGAATATCTACCTGTGGTGTAAATGATGAGCTTTACAGCAAATTTTGATAAGTTTGAATTTGGTCATTTTTTTTAAATTCAAGAGGAACGAAACTTAATATAACTTGCAGTTAGCGTGCATGACTACATCTGTTTCTAATCTGAGTAGAGGTGAAACTCAAAGTGTTTATTTTTCTAGTACAGAAGCTTTACCCTGTCTGAAAAGGCATTCCCTTTTAGGTAGCCATCCATCAGGTAAATTGTGTGACAGGCAGGGTTCACAGTGTTAGTGGTGTACAAGTCTGGCTTCACAGGCTAAATCTGCTTAGTAGGTAATTTGTAATAATGATAATTAATGGCTTTCAGATCAGGTCCATACCAGGAATATTGCAATACAAATCATGTGACTTTAGACAAGGCTGTGTTTCCAGTAAATATTTTCAGCTTCTGATCAGAGAATTTGGCACATGCATAGGTTCACAGGATGGTATGAAGGATTGGAAGGAACCATCAGAGGCCATCTAGTCCTTCCTCCTGCTCAGCACAGGTCCAGTTAGAGCAGTACCTTTCAGTGTTGTTTTTCTTCCTCCATTTTCATCGGGGCTTTCTCTTAACCCTGTGAGATATTTGGTGAAAAGGTTGCATTATTCTGTGTTAGTAGAATGAGACTAGCATATCAGGGTCCTCCTCATCTTGGCCTCATGGATCCTAGTTTGGCACAATGAGACTGCAAAGAATTCCTGGAGGCACGGTGAGAAGCTCACTCTAATGAGGCATCAGATCACTGCATGGAACAAAGCACTGGATTATTTTTAAATACTGTGTCTCTGTTCACATCAATTTAAATGACAGGCAGATATATTTTTAATGAAATCTTTTTACACTAATTAGTTTCATGTCAAAAAGCCAAACAATAAGAAATAAATGAGAAAAACAAACAATTTCTTTTAAGAATGGAATTATTACAATACAGATTAAAGCAGGACAAATGTTCTTGTGTAATATATGTTATGAGATAACTTGATTGTTAGGTACAGGGTGTAACTTCTGGTATTTGATGTGGATGAGAGATGTTCATCTTACATTTGCAAATTTCTTTTGAGACCAGAGAGGAAAGATTGGAGATAGAAAGAGAGTTGAGAAATAAGATTCTTTTTCCCTAGAAAGAGAATGAAGAAAAAGTGGGCAGGAATAGTACAGTAATTTCACGCCTATAAGGTGCACCGGAATATAAAGTGCACTTCCAGGTAGCTGGCAAGCCCTCTCACTTTGTCCACATATAAGGTGCATGGGTGTATAAGATGCACTTTTTTTTTTTTTTTTGCAGCGAAGATCTGGCTCCCAGCAGCCCTGCCCCGCCTCGGGCTGGCCCGGCTCGCACTTCTGGCTTGGCAAATCTCCGAACTTTGACCATATATAAGGCTCACTGGCGTATAAGGTGCATCACTGGGTTTGGATAAAAACTTCAGTCAAAAAGGTGCGCCTTATACACGTGAAATTAGTGTAATCTAACTGACAAAGAAAGAGAAAATATATATTAAAATGTTGCTTTCTTAATTAAATGGGTAAGTACCGAAATATCCAAGAACTTTCCTGTTGGCATAAATGAGAAGACCTTCATAATTCTTTTTTAATGCCACAGTGCTCAGGAACAAAACAATATATTTTCAGCCTCACCTGCTCTTGAGAATGTTGATGTTGTTCTAAAGTAGAGGAACAAAATTAAAAAAATAACAGCTGGCAAGAATTTTAGAACAGAGGATTGGAAATATAAGGAGTAAGAGAAATATGAAGAGAAGAAGCATGAGACTGTAAAACAGAAAATATGGTGAGAAAGGAGTAGGGAGAGGACTTGTACAAAGGAGGAAGAAAACAGTAAATGTGATCACTGAAAGCAAAAGGTAGAGAGCATTGAATCATCAATCTATCACAAGGGATCCCAACCCCATTTAATAGACAAATTTGCATGAATGTTCCTGTAGTGAGTTCAGATATTGCACTTTGAAGAAGAGAGGACTTATTTATAAATTATTTTAGACTGTGCTGCGTTGACCCTGGCTGGATGCCAGCTGCCCGTCAAAGCTGTGCGATCACTTTCCTCCTCAGCTGCATGGGGGAGAGGACACACAACAACTCGTTGGTCAAGATAAGAGCAGGGAGAGATCACTCTCCAATTACCATCATGGGCACAACAGATTTCACTTGAGGAAAGCTTGATTTAATTTATTGCAAATCAAATCAGAGTGGGATAATGAGAAATAAATCAAAATCTTAAAAACACCTTTTACCCACATCTCCCTTCTTGCGTCTTTACTTCACTCCCTATTTCCTCTCCCTCCTCTTCCTTTGCAGTGCAGGGCAACGGGGAATGGGGGATGCAAACAATTTGTCACATATTGTTTGTGCCATTCCTTCCTTTTCTGGGGTAGGACTCCTGACACTGCCCCTGCTCCAGTGTGGGTCCCTTCCATGGGATGCAATCCTTCAGGCATAGCCTTCTCCTGGATAGGTCCCCCATGGACTCCCAAGTCCTCCCAGCAAACCTGTTCCCATGTAGGTTTCTCTCTCCATGGGTCCACAGATCCTGCCAGGACCTGCTCCACTGCATGCTTCCCTTGGGGCGACAGACACGTTCAGGCATCCACCTGCTCCATCAGGGGTACTCCATGGGCTGCAGGTGGATCTCTGCTCCATGGTGGACTTTCATGGGCTGCAGGGGCTCATCCTGCCTCACCATGGTCTGCACCATGGGCTGCAGGGGAATCTGTTGTGGTTCTGGGATATCTCCTCCCCCTCTTTCTTCTGCAGGGCTCTTTCTCTCTCCTCCCCTGCTGATGGTACTGTTGTGCAGGGTTTTTTCCCCCTGCTTAACTGTATCACCCCAGAGATGCTGCCACCATTGCTGATGGGTTTGGCGTTGGCCAGTGGGGCCAGCGGGTATTGGCTCCACTGAACAGAAGGGAAACTTCTCGTAGCTTTGCACTGCAGTCAGACCTGAAAATAAAACCTTTCCATACAGATCCAATACATAGGCAATTGACTGCTCCTTGTAATCCTGGCTGTGGCCATTCTTTTTTTGTAGTCTGTTAATGTTAAAATTAAAAATGAAGTATAAAAATTGTCTGTAGTGCAGGCACTGATGCCCTGAAAGATTTAAGGTTGAGAATATATATTTTAAAAACTTGACCTAAAAGCAGTGTTTTGATAGTGATAGTTAGTGATATTGAGCTGAGAATAACTAGAAGATGGATTTTATTCTAGTGGAAATAAGTGTTGGGATGAAGCAAAAGGAGAAGGCAGAGAAAAGCAGTGAGGCAGTGAAAAACCCCTAAGAAATGAGATCAGCATGCTGTGATAATGTATAGTCAGTGCTGTGGTACATATACTGTAGAAAACATCTTCTTTTGTGTTTCACCTTCACATTGAAAGCAAGACATATCCAGGAAGTTCCATGGGTTGGGAGCTTCACAGCTAAGGCACCTTTCCTCATGGAAAGGTGGAAAAGTGTTTCACAGGCATTATTATTCCATTGGCTAAGGAGGATGCTCCTCTCCCAGGTTTTGTACAGTTGGTAAGCTACCTGTTCAGAAGAATTCTGTGGATCTTTTATTAGAAGTAAAAAGTACTAAGTATTGTTAAAAAAAATTCTACTAAATTTATCAACAGTTGAGCCACGCTAATTTACAAACTATATAGAGAATAATTCGCTTTCAAAGCCCTGAGTTATTTTCTTTTAAGATTTTCAAATTCATGATCAGTACATATTTATTAGTTCCCTTCCTATTCATAACATATGGCTGTGTTATTTATTTGGTTGCTTTCTATGCAGAAGAGGTAATGTAATTTTAGTGAGAACAACACATTTCTAGAAACATGTTAAATTCTGTAATTTTATGTGACAAATTTTACCCACTTGTGATACCATTTAATAAATGCATTTTCCTGGTTCTGTTAATTGAAAATTAGAATATATTCATGTTATCTGTAGGTTGAACAGTGATGCAGTCACAAGAATGAAGATTAGAGATTCAGATTGTGTGCATGTGCACACATACATGTCTTGCATTGAGGGGAGAGAAACTGCTTTATAGATTTTCAGAGACATCTCCAATTTAACAAATACTTGAGCTTAGGTGTCTGTCTCTTAACTCCCATTGAGAGGATTAACTCTTGGAACATTCCTGAAGCTTTTCAACAAGCTTCAAGGGCTGCTGTGAGTTGCATATAAAAAAATAAGCAACTGGAGATCCATTTAAATGGAACCTTGTTAAAAACAAATTCTCATGAAATCAGTTTTATGTATAAAGCCATTAAATCTGTTTTCCCTCTTCTCTGGATCTGACAAGACTTCCTGCTGTGTCTAGGCTCAATGAATGTAGCTTTCTTTTCCCTCATAAATTATTGAAGTTACTTGAAGCATCTCAGCTCTGTTCATTTCTGCTTTTCTTTTCCTTCTCATAGCTCCATGAGAATATAGATTAAAAGGATTTCTTTAGACACTGTTCACATCTAAAAAACAGAGGTCAAGCAATAAAAAGGTACCTGGCCTTGTCACTCAGGAGGTCAGACATGCTGAATGTAAACACAGACATGAAAATTTACCAGGAGGAATGCTTGCTGGACCCCAAAGTCTCTGTAAGGGACTCATGCAGTTGAACTCAAGTAAAGAATTTGTTTGACACTCTCTCTACTGTGGCACTCAAATGGTCTCACCTGCAGTGTGTTGTGAAAGAAGTACAGTAGACTGCAGTCTCAGCAACTCAATAACTCTTTTTACCTACTGGTAAAAAGACCCCAAACCAAACCAAACCAAACACCACAAAGATTCTAAGATGTTTTGAACATGCTTTCCAGCTATTTTATTTCTGAATATGCAAGTTGGTATATCTGTAAAAATGGATGGTTACAGCAATGAATAATGTTCTCTGCTTTTGTAGAATTTTCCCTTTGTAAATCCACCTCAAAAGAAAAATAACAATTAAAATTTAGAGTTTCTTGTTTTTTTAATTCTGAAATGATGCATTACAAATGTTTTGTAGGTACAGTTCATTATTGAAAAAGCAAGTAATTTTTTGCTCTTTAATAAAACATAAGCTAAAGTATGGTGGAATTGAATGGATAAAACAAAGTACCCAGAGATTGCTACCGTAATTAAAAAGTAAACAGGCATTTGATTATATTGCTTTAGAAGTGAAGGGAATTGCAATTGCTGATATTTCTCAATAATTACAAGTCCTGAAGATATTTTGTTCTCCCTAAAAAGGGGGACTAAACAAATCCTATGAGTCATTGCATTTGCATAATGACTTTCAAAGTTTAACATCTGGAAACTCTCAGGAAAAAGAGTTGGTTAAATGAGAATGAGTGATCAAACAAACTTAATTTTTAAAGAATCAATTGTAGAATGTAATCTGAAAACTCATTTGATAATTTGAAAAATAATTTGAAATTATTTATTGAAATTACTTGGGTTTTTTTAAAATTCTAAATTCAGAAAATCCTACTACTTGGATTTATATTTGTTCAGTCCCTATTGGGTTGAATGAAGACCTCTGACTAAATAGTGCTTTGGTTCCGCTCTACATAGCTGCTAGAGGAGATGATTTAGGACACTGAAATTTTGCAAAGTACTACACTAGGTAACAGTGGTGGGTTTTAACACAGACAATAATTTTCAAGGAAGAAATAGTAGAATACCATGGGTGAAAATGAAATAAATTTTCAACCTTTAGAAGTTTTTTATAAGGAGTCCATTTAAGATTAGTCAATTCCTAAATGAAATTGAAGTCAAGTAGTAACTTAAAATATAGTTTATACTATAAACTATATTTATATTGAATAATAATCATAGTATGTACTATGAGAAGTCTTAGATTCAGTTTTCACCTGTTGTTTGGATAACTATTTAATTAATTTACTCAATATAATCTTAAATTAAATATACTTCTAATGTATCTTAAGAATAATTAATCACATAAAGCGTCTTATAATCAATACATATGCAGTGCCAAAGAGCTGGGACAAAATATTTAAAGGCTTTGGGACAAAAAGTATGTTTTATACACCTGAATGACCTTGAATTTCTGTAAGTAAGGGAAATGTTACAAGAAACTTTCTTTACTGTTTTCAGTTGTTGGATTTTCTCTACATTTTTCCAGCTTGTGGTCAAAAGCACCTTACCAAGATTAAAAAAGCATACAGTGTAATCCAAAATGCAGAATAGGCAGCTGGAAAGATTAAAAGGCTGAACCCACAGGTAGAGGGATTGCAAAATTTAGCAGACTTTTTCAGGATTTATTACCAAATAAGAAATATATAACTCATAGGATTATATCACAGAATAAACATTATCTCTTTGAGCTGAAGTAAAACTTCCTAACAGCTACCTGTCATGGGGTGCAAAGTGTCTTACTCCTCATTGTTGACCTTGCCTCTTTAGATGAACCGATATAAAAAGTCAACTATTTTACAACAGAATATTCAAAGCCGATTGAAAGTAACTTCCAAATAAAATAATAAGCAAAGCTCATTGACATATACTATCAAAGTCAGGTTATTTGTCCCTAGAAATAAACTTCGTAAAAATTTCCTAAAATAGCAGCAATTTATATTGCATAGATCCTCTATATGTATGATGCATGTACACTGTGCATGTGTGCACACACAGAAACATTTACATGTATGGACACACAGAGAAATGTGTGCCCAGCTGTACATTTACTCATGCTTTACAGGTATGTACACAGGCAAAGCAACACTTTTTTGCATTAGTGGTATCCTGGACCATATGGGTATGTATACAGTTATATATATGTGTATATGTTTACATATATACATGTGTGCATAGACACACACATAGATACATAAACTATAGGCTATTACTCTGATAGCCATATACTTTATTAATACTTTGCTACAACTTTGCTACCACTAAACCTGACTACTTCTAAGGCTTGATCTTAAAGTACAGTAATTTCACAATTATAAGCTGCACCTGATTATAAGCCGCACATCCGGGTAGCTGGGTAGACCATGGGTTTTGTCCACATATAAGCCGCACCCGAATATAAGCTGCATTTTTTTTTTTTTTTAAAGCAAAGATCCATGTGCGACAAAGTAATGAGTTAGTAACAGAATCACGCCAGTGCGGGGTTTAGTGTCAAGTGCTCAAGTTGCAAACAATTTTCATAAACCAGCAAAGCCTTTAAAGGCAGCCCCAGGCACCCTCCCCAGCTGGCTCTTACTTCTGAGTTGGCATTTAGCTGGAATTAGTCCATAAATAAGCCACACCTGATGATTAGCTGCACTACTGGGGTAAACTGGATTCTTCAGTGAAAAAGGTGTGGCTAATAATTGTGAAATTACTGTAGTCTAATTGTTAATATATGCTAATACAGGGCATGTAATCTGTAAGAATGTTTGTTTAGATATTTATTAGGAAAAATAGCTGATCTTGCAGCTTGATTTCTAGAAGATGTGGACATGGCAATTTCAATTAAATTTTCAGCATTTGGCCAAGCTAACTAAATGCACAAGCTTCTGATTTACCAGACTATCATAGTCAGCTGTGAAAACATTCCCTGATGTGCATAGAAATCGTGTGTAACATCCAGAGAGGCTCAGGGAACACAGAGCAGGGAATAATAAAAAATCCAGTAGTTTCTGACAGCCTTACAACACAACCCCAAATAAACTGTTCTGAAGGCAAGAAAATTACATGAAGATGTTGGGAAGTAAGCAGTAAGTAAACATCTGATTGCTTACAGGTGATACTCCACCATGCATGTGGGGCATTGGAAGAGCAGAGTTATCCATTTGAGTCGTGGACAGTAGCACATGTGGACCTGCCCATCTCAGCCCATCAAACCTTGAGAAGGTGTTACGATGAGCATGTGCATGTTCTCAACAGCAACTTGGCAGGATTTCCAGGGGATTTATTAAATCTAAAGACAGTGGGTTGGCTGTAGGTGGTGACTTGCTAAAGCAATTGACCTAAGAATTACAGTAAAAGTGTTTTGCTTTAAGGGTTGCTTTACTTTTCATAAGGAAAACTGGAGGGAAAAGGAGAAGTGCAGGCTTGACGGAGAAGAAATGGAAGCCACTGTTTGGTAAAGAAAGGTTTGAAGCAACATTTCCCAGTAATTCACACCCTCAATATCCCATAAACCAAACATTATGTGATGTTACCCCAGGAAAATATTTGTACTTATTTTAGAACTTTCTCTGAGAATGATACACACAAATACCAGCTGTGTGCTCCATTTTCCTTCTTACTTTTTTTCTACCTATATTCCCTGTTGTTTTAGCTGAGCTGTTTAAAATGCCTCTTATCAAGCTCTGGAAATTTTCTTATTCTAATTTAAAGGCAGTCACAAGGACCTGGGATTTTACCTCTCAAATTTGACTTTCATCAGATTTGCATGTATTGTTTGGATGTTTGGGAAAAATATTCAGTGATTTCCTTACTGCTTCTAGTCATAGGAAGATTTCTCATGTCCCTCCTGTAGTTACACAAAGATAACAAAATATGTGGAGATTATTCAGTCAAAAATTCATTAAAATCTCCCTGAATATTTTAAATTTTTCTTAAAAGTGTGGATTAATTGGTATTAAAACTATTTTAGAACCCAACCTGTGTTTCACAGGTTAGCAGTAAAGATTAGCAGTAAAGGATTAGCAATAAAGAAAAATACAAGTACATTTTATATCCTGGGAATCAGCCACTGAATCCTACAGCGTGACAAAACCAGAAGTCTTTTTCCCAGTATAAATCAATAATTGTTTTAATGTCCTGTGGGTGTCAGAATAAGAGTGAAACCTGATGAAAAATTGTACCTTGAGGAAGTATCTTGGCAGCCATCACATAAGTTCCTTTTCCAGGACAGAGTAATTTTTGGATTTTTGAAGTGAAGACTGAAATAGATAGAAGGACTTCTAGCTGCTTTGAGATATAAGAAGGAGCTCAGTATGCCTTCATCTGTGTTTCAGAACCAGGCCCATTTCTGATTTTTGCACAGCATATAAATTATTTCTGGAATCAATTGTCAACATATATTCCTGAGATCAGCTCCTTAGTCTGCATAAGAATGACTCTAAAACTGAGCATGCAGGCTGGTGTAAAGGATGTGGAACTGTAAAGTAATGATAATCTTTTAGTTTGAGGCATGACACTTTGGCAGAAATTATTGAGAGAGGAAAAGAAATTTTCCCTTTGGACAGGCTATCCCATTATGAGGTTTCTTGTATCTTTCTTTTACTTAAACATCTGCTGTACTAGGTAATCATTTATATGGCCCCCAGTGCTTGTCCATAATCGCATGGTTCACATCATTCATTTAAGGTCGTACATATTTGCATATAAGGCCCAGTGCTAGTGAATGAATATACCTTAAATGTAATTTCTCAACTGCCACCCCTTGCTTCCTGTCAGTACCCAGGGTGGTTAAAACCCCCTGAGTTACACTTGCCATCGATATATATTTGCCAGAAAAGCTACAAGGCCTTTCTGCTCCCATGTCACTTCTTTCCAGGAAGTGGAGAGATGCTTTCTCCCATAGAATGTGGCATGGCCACCAACTTTCAGCTCATGAATCCAAGGTGTGATGGCAGCACACATCTACCAATCCTTTAAATTATGGTTTGTATTGTGAGCAATAGGCAACCAAGGTTTCCTGAAGGAGTTTCTCCTCTACTATCCATTTATGAGCAGGTAATTGAGCACAGAGGGAACAGATCAGTGTATCAAAGCAAGCAGTGTTTGTGCCCTTATACCAAAGCAGAATAGTTTTTGCAAGTTTGTCTTCTGAGTGAGTTTAGTGTGGTCCCCTGGACTAAACATTCCTGGCAGGTGTGTGGTTTGAAGTCAGTCACATCACCACCATCTAGAACTGGAGGAAAAGCTTCTAGTACCTTAAAATGCATTTGAACTGTTCTTAGTTCTGTGTATTTTGGATATTTTTCAGTGCATACTAGGGGACTTACTCCACTTCTAAATCTAAACTAAAAAAGACTCTGGTAACCACAGGTAAATGAGAAACAAGAACAGAAATAAAGTTGCCACCCTCTTTTAAACTCAAGCTTAACTGTGTTACTTGGCTCTGATGCGCAGAAGTCATTAATCTTGCCTACATGTATGAGCACTGGTGTATCTGTTTTCTCAGGAGATGCTTATCCTGCTATGGCAGTGAGGCATCAGGCTCTTCAGTGGGAATGAAATCAGGATAACGAGCAATCCCAGATCTATGACTTTCAAGAGTCTGCAAATGTCATTCCTCTATGAATAAAGTATTTCCCAAGTTATTTCAAACTGGGATTATCTTAAAGACCATAAAACGTCTAACAAAACTCTGTTAACACAAGTGCAGAGACCAGATGGGTATTTTTATGCAGTTTATCATCCAGCAGCTGTAAAAGCTAAGGGACTGTTAAATTTCACAAGCCTTTGTGCAGCTGCAGCTGGGCCTGCTGGACCCACTCACATCTAATGGGTAGTTGGAAGAGGTAAGCTGTGAAACTTGACAGCATCTTCATTGAGAAGTCAACAGATAAAATTCCTAACAAGGTTAGTGTGAAAATCTTATCCTTTCCCTGCTTTTAAAGTGATGGCACTGCCCTGAGTTCTGGCTTATTAAGGGCATCCTTGGTGCAGGAAGTCTGGAGGCAAGCACAGATCTTTTGCAAAGGAGAATTGTAAGTTAAAATTTTTAGATATATTGGGGCTACGATCCATCAGTTTTGTTTTATCTCAGGCATTATTGTGGAGAGGATCAGTGCATCTAGATCTCTTGATCTCTCATTACAGCCTACCTGCATGAATTACAGGTTACCCAGGGAGATTTTGGAGTCTTCCTCACTGAAGATACTCAGGAACTTTCTGGACACAATCCTGTGAAATGTGCTCTGAGATGACCCTTGAAGAGGGAGGTTGGATCAATGACTCTGATGTGGTTCTGTTTGACCTTACACATCAGCCTTGATTTGAGCTATGTATGGCATGCTGAACTGTATCAAGAGAGGGTATTCCTTGTATTGCACATAAATTATTATTATTATTATTATTATTATTAATTATTAATATTATTATATTCTATTATTTCTATTGAAATCAGAACTTTAAGGTAATTTGTATTTTGAAAATAATACAGCCCAGTATCCTCAGATTTGCCCCATAACCTTTATTCCTGCACAATATGAGGGCTCCAAATTCCACTAGAAACAAGAATGGGAAAGTAGAGCTCTTCATGCTAAATCTCTACTAAACTGAAAGAACCTGTAAGGGAGGGGCTCTGACCATCACCTGCAAGGCTCATGAAGATTCACATTATCTTCATCATCTCTGTAAGGTGCTTTGAAATAAAAGAGAATGTCTGCTGGGTACCAAAAAGCACTGAAGTGATACCTGTGAGAAATCTGACTGACTCCATCCATGGTAGTGTATTTCTGCTGTTGTTTCAGTGCCTACCTAAGAGACTACTCACTACCAACTCATTTCTGGTGCATCAAATGTATATTGCCCTGGGTCTTAGTGCTTCCTTATGTGACTTCAGGGCATCACTGGAGGATACTCTCATGCTGACTTCTCAAAATGTGATTTTCAGTATAAGAGCTTGAATGCCATCCCAGATCAAAGCTGGGTTTCCTGTCCTGAAAACAAAACAATCAACTAAAAGACCCCAACAGCCTATTATTAGTCAATTTATTCCTTTTATAATAATATTTTTTTTATTAATTAAAAATGT
This sequence comes from Sialia sialis, assembly GCA_009812075.1. NCBI lineage: Eukaryota > Metazoa > Chordata > Aves > Passeriformes > Turdidae > Sialia > Sialia sialis. The sequence goes on along the minus strand of VRYO01002297.1, from coordinate 39,614,084 downwards.
TCATTCAAATATTATAGCTGAAAATGTGTAAAATATTTATTAGAAGCTTATATTCTTATACTCTCTATGTGTATACACAGATTTTCACACATATTGGTACAGAATATAGATTTTGTTTAAGTCACTTGTAGATCCTTCATGTTTGAAAATTGGAAGACCCTGAAGATTGTTTTGTTTCAGTATGTCAGAAAAGACTCTGTTGCTGTCATCTTACTAAGTGCATTTGATATCTTTTGTGGTATAGGGTGAGCCTGAACTTCACAAAATTTGTCTTATTATCATCCATCACCACTGCACTCAAATCATACTGGGCAAGAGAACACAGGATGCATCTTAAGTGTGATTACACTGAAAAAAAAATGAGGCTGTGGATCTCTGTGCAGCCTTTGTCAACAGTTTGTATGAAATACTTATTTTCCAGGCAGAAATATGATTCTTTTTTTAGTCATCTTCCTTTTTGCTATTAATGAAGTGGAACAGTGAAAATGAATCACCACATAAATTATTTGAGGGTAAAACTGAAACAGAAGCAAATATTGGTTATGATTTTACATGCAAATAATCCTCTATGCAGCTGTAAAAATAACCCATTTTTTATCAATTCAAACTCTCTCATAAGACAGTAGTGCCTATATCATATAAATTAAAGCCTAATAAGTACTTTGTCCTACATATATTTTTACCAAAATAAAATCCAATAATCAAGTGCCCATTTAATATCTATATTTACATTCATATATTACATAAAATTTAATCTCTAAATTCTACTGGGATAATTTTTTAAATGCACTGTGTTTTTCCCAACAGATTTTTTGTAATGGTCATTTTCAAAACTGATTAAAACTCATCTAAAAATACTTGGTAGCAAATTTTGTTATGCATCTCCCAGAGATGTTGACAGTTTTGATACAGGATATTGTGAGAAGTCTTTTGCTGGCAAAGAGGGCTGACTGCTCACTTTGAGATGTGTGATCTCACTTTAGAACAGCCTCAATTTAGGTAGCAGGATATTCAACCAAACATGGCTTTCAATCAGTGCCAGGCTGCCACAGACAATTTTGAGCTTTGGGTGGAGGTTTGAGGACTAGAATGTGAGGGGAGTGGAATAGTGACAGTGTCCTCAAGCCTCATGCTGCGACCTGGTCACCGTGGAAACTAAGGAGGCATGCTATGGGAAGTTTGCATTGCTGAATTGAATTACAGTAATTTCACAATTATAAGCCACACCTGATTATAAGCCGCACCCCCCGGTAGCCGGGTAGACCACAGGATTTGTCCATATATAAGCCGCACCTGAATATAAGCCGCACTACTGGGGTAGGCTGGATTCTTCAATGGAAAAGGTGCGGCTTATAATCGTGAAATTACTGTACTAAGTCTGAGATATACCCGTAATTTCAAGCTGTTTTAATATCCCTGGACAGTCTCTGAATTCAAGGGTGACTTGAGGCATGGCACCTGGATTTCATTTTGTAGAGAGCCTGTCATGTAGGAAGGACTCAAGACATCTTATCTACCTTGTACTGGTCATGTGATGTTACCATAATAATAAATTAAATAGATGAAGGCTGTAGACCAGGAACACTTCTGAGGCCTACCTACACACTGGGTAAATAATTTTTAAAAATGTGTAAGATTTATGAGGTTTCCTTATTTCAGTAGAATTAAGGTACCACCTTCACAAGTATGCACAAGTGCCTGTAAACAGCCAGTTCAATCATTAATTAGACTGGCATTAGGAGTAATTCCAGCCCCCCACTATCACAATGCTTGACAATGTGGATCTCCCTGTCTGGGAGGGCAAGGCTGTCTCTGTCACTACACCAGTTGCAGCAGTAATGCTAAAATCACTGCACCCAAAGCCACTGGTTATTCTGGGTGCTGTGGGTGAATGACGATAGAAGATAACCCTTGCTCTAAAGAGAAAAAGTGGATGGAAAAGGGAGAGAAAAGACAGGGTGCGAGTGTCATCATTCCCATTTTAGAAAAGCAAAAGTGCAATGTAAAAGGTTATGTAAACAAAAAGGTGTTGTGGATGTGGGATTGGGAGATGGATGGGATAAATCTTCTGTTAAATCTTACTGGTTTTGATACCTGCATTTTAAGTTGCCCTCTCTAGAATTCTGTGAGGTGAACTGCAAAACAAAAAGCAACTCATGTTCTTTTGGCTGTATATTGACACTCTTGCTTTCCAGCTGCCCTACTGCCTATTCTCTGCATAGATGAATTCTATGTTACTATCAAGCTTTTTCATGGTTTTTGATTTTTCTTGAGTTAATGAATGCCCTGTTTGCGGTAAAGAAATAACAGGATTATAAAATGTTATAAACAAATTTTAACATTGAGAAGGACAGGAAAAAATATTGCTTTCATCGTCAAAAGTACTATGTGGGACAGATTATAGACATCTGTGAAATATCTTTCTTATATTTGTTTTTTTGTTCAAATATATTATTAATTTGGATTCTCTTGCCACTGACAACTTTATTTGTCTTGCTTTTTCATAATAAAGGGTGTATAATAAAGGCTTCTCTGAATTTATATAAAGTACATGTTTCCAGATAATGGCTTCATACATGCAGGAAAATACTATTTAATACCTATTTAAAGGAAGCCTCTCTTGAGCCACTGATGAAGTTGAAATTATGGCCCCATGAGAAGTATTTTGCTGCCTTGGTTTTCTCTGCCTACTGATGATGATATGGCCTTAAGGCCTTTTTGAGTCAGCTGCATGCAGTCTGTTGGGTTTTTTTTCCTTTGCCAGGTATAGAAAGCTTTCCCTTTTTCAGATTACAAGATACAAGGAGATTACAAGAAAAAATCCAAAATTCATGCCTCTGAGAAGGACAGCACTGGCAATATATAGATTCATCTCAAATACTGCCTGTATTGCCTGGGAAACTCAACTGGGATCCATTGATGGTACTAACTTCCCTGGCTTACTGTACAAATCTTAGCAAGGTAGGACAGTTTGGATTTCTATAAAAATGAGGTAAAACCAAACCAAATTGAACAGTTCTTTATCATTTTCTTTTGTAATATTACCTTGAGTTTCAAAAACTTCTCCTAGAAAAAATCAACTAGGACTGTTTACTGCCTTTGCAATAGTCGGACTTCCCTCTTTGAGAAAAGGACAAGAAAAAAATACATTTAAACATACTGGTTTTATTTTAGCCATTCCTTGAAACAGACACAAAAAATACCAACACAAGGCTTTGAAATTCAGAAAATATTATTCTATACAAGCTTTCACTGAGTTTCAACTACAAAGGAAATGCAACTAAGAAAAAACAATGCCACATCAGATTCAGCCCCAGGGATCATCTGATAATAAAGTAACCTAGAACATTTTGGATGCAGAGGACTTCTCTTGGAAATTCTGCTGAATGAATATCTGCATTATTACAGTTTCTTTGGTGGTTCTTTACAGACCATCATAATTTTCTTCTGTTTTTGGGGATATGTTCAAACCATTTCTGTCCATTTCTACTCAGATTAGTAATTGCCCATGAATACTGATTTATTGTACTGTGCAATATTATGGATCCAGCAATACCATGAATGGAGAGCCCTACCTTTTCTTTTAAGTGTTTAATTCAATATCACTTTCTGACATCTTTTTTTAAGTGTGTAACAAAGCTATTTTCAGAATTCTTGTAATCTTGAATATCTTGTAATAGTCTCAGTTCATTAACCTCCAGTTTTCACATAATCTGTTTTATCATCTCTAACAGTTTATTGACACAAAGCTGAAGTGCATTAGGAAAAGTCTAATATTTCTTTGTGCAATCAGGATCTTGATCAAAAAATCATGCTAGGTACTGAATGACAAGCTTAAGGCAATGCCTAAGTTATTTCTAGCTCCCACAATAGAGACTATATTTCAAAATGATGGTTTCCACTATCTCTACTTAAGCCACCACAGTATTTCAGATAACACTCAAATACTTACTTTTCCTAGTTTTCAGGTTTAAAATATCCCACATCTGTGAGAGTTTTCTGTTTGATATGCCTGAAAGTCCCTCTTTGGCTTTGGAGACTGACTCACTGTCACTATTTCGTTCCCAGCTCCATTGAGATCTGAATGAGCTGATTCCCTAAAGCTTCCTACATACAGTAGAAATATCCCAGTTCTCTTACTAGAGCACTTGGTAATGATGTAGAATGTATGGATAACTCTGCTCAGTGTGCGTGCCTGGCTGTGGGAGACAATTTTAGGCTGGAGAATAGGTGCTGAGAGCTGGTAAATTCATCTTTATGTTTGACCACCTATTTTGCATATCCTTTGGCGTCTTCATCTGGGAAAATATTCTGGGATGGGAGTTCCAAGTGATGCAGCAGACCCTAGCATGAGGCAGTCTGGACTGAACACTTTTCTGATATGGAACTAGTGTTGCTGTATGCATATTTCTCCATATATGTATGCATGTACATGTATATGTATATACACAGATTTGCACACATATTTGTAAAAAGCAGAAGAATCAGAGAAGGAAAACAGATTGTAAAGGAAAAAGATCTCTGTTAGGTTTTGTCTTCAGACAATTACTTAATAACCATCTAAAACAGGCCAAATATGAAATGAAGCTTCACTTCCCTTACTTGTGGTAAGAGGAAAATTTTTACCAAGATGATTCTTATTTGATCAGAATCGTTGCTTAGAAAGACTATCTGCAACTGTCACAACTGTGTCCAAAAGGTTTAACATTTCTGATTTTTAAAGTTCAAAAATTAACTTGTTAGTATCCACTTTAGATATTTATGTCATTCAGGGTGGTTGAAGTATTAATTCTCACAACTTTGTGGCTGCACATGCCAACTTCATCACCTGGTATTCTGCTTTTAGCTTTCATTTTGACAATTCCTAATAAAGGCAAGAATTTTTCTCTTTTGAGCTCCTTCTCATATTTTCCATTGTCAAGGAACAGAAGCACAACACAGCATCCCTGTGCAGATCCTGTATAAGCCTCGAATGCTAAAATTTATTTTACTTGTAGCTCAGATCTCTTCTCAAAGAAATTATCTAGTCCACACTTGGTTCCACTTTCAGCCATGCAGAATGTTGTCCCTATGTATACAACTTTCTTATAAACATTATACTCTGAAACATGATTGTAGGAATATTACTGACACAGTTCTTGCTTTCATTTTCATATGAAATGGCTCCATTATATGTTATTTTGTTTGAAAGTCATTGTTTTAATCATCTTTGACAGAGGAACCCTGCCTTCAGCTACATGCTGCACATAGTTAAGAGTGAGTCTGCTTCCAAATGCAATTTAATCTGATTACTAAATAGAGATTGAGTTCCTGAAACATGTCTATTATTCCTCTGAGTCCTAATTTCTCTTTTTGAAATTACTAGCTAAGGGTCCTTCCACATGATGTGTCTGTTTTTCCACTTCTGCTTTCTTGACAAAGAAAGTTGTCCTTGTGCATCTGTACCCTGAGAATGGTTTTGGTGGGTGTCTGTGCTGAGTCAGTCTGACAGATTCAATGAGTAATGATTTGATTCATGCAGTCAGACCTTGGGAGAAAAAGAAAATGCATATGAGTAGAGAGACTTGTTTTAGACAAAAGCTAATCAAGGCAAACCCTGACACCAGCGTAAAGCATTTTTGTGTTCACAGCTCCAGATGTCCCTTTGTTTAATGTGCCCACACAGTCCAATGTTGAGTAGCATGAGACCAAAATACTAAAATCTTAGCAAGCTTTTAATTAATGGGTAATTTTCAAGGTAAATGGATTTTTCATCTGGAAATATTTTAAATCACTTTATTATTAAAACTTGAAGGAAAAAAAATCTTGTAAGATTTAGATTTGGGAAAACATGCCATGTATACTGTTTTTCTTCTATGCATACGATCAGATCTGTTCTCCCATTTCTCCAGCACAAAAATCAGTGTTTATGCCTAGAGAATAATAGCACCTTTTCAGCTACAAATATTAGAGGTTTGCTTTTCTCTGCTCACCCTGTCCTTTGGGATGGCAGAATTTAAGCCTGTAAAAGCCAGGGCTGCAAATCAGAGCTGTCTTCTGCAAAGATATACTAATTAATTTTCAGGTGAGTGAGTAGTGGTGCTGTCTCATTCTAAGGGACATTATTTTCTTAGGTGTACTTGTCAAGTAATAAGTCTTTAAAACCACCGTTGGAATGGATGAAAAGTAGAAAAATTAGAAGCAAACTTCTGTTACCTCATTAGAAACTCTTTGCACACACTGCAATGAAATTACTTGCAGTTGTCTCGAAGAAAATTTTAAAGACTCTCCTTATTAAAATGATTCTGAAATTGTTTTTAACTTTGAAATGACACACAGGTTCCTTTTTAAATTTGCCTTTTGTTTAAAATTCAATTTAATAATAGGGAAGATCAGTCATACTAGGAAAATAAATGAAACATAATGAAAAGTCAAATTTCCAAACTTTTAATATAGTTGCTCTTAGAAAAGGTGTAGGCTGAAGAAATAATAAATTTGAATAACCGCCATTAGGTGGATCTGAGATTAAATCATGCAGCAAAATACATTTCCATGGTTGTGGGAAATTATGGTCATTTTGGCAGATGTTCTGGAGACTGAATTCAATTTTGTTGTTTAATGTTTGCCATTAAAAGATTTCATAAAAGCATTATTTAAATACACAGAAACTGTTTAGCTATTTTGCTGAAAATCAAATACACAGTTTTGCTCAGTTTGCAATTTGCTGTTTCCAAAAATAGCAACACAGCATAAATCAGTACACTTTTGAATTTATTTTACTTCCTAGTGCATAAATAGCTGGCAAAATGCTGCAAGTGATCAACTTCATTGAGAATCTGAAGCAAACATATGAACAGCTTTAAATGATCACATTATGTTTTATGCCAGTTATTCAGCACACTTATGGTGACCAGAAGTTGCAGCCCTTCAAGCTAAAATAATGATGACATCACATTACTGCAACATCACAAAGCATTTCACTAATCCATCCAGGCAACTCGCATTTTGAGATTATCAGAGTGAACTAAATTCTTGTTTCATTTTGTCATTAATGACTCAAACCAGCTATGATTTGATGAAACACAGATCCTTTAAAAATCCCTATATCTGAAGAACATGAGGAAAACAAGTGAGTGATATGTCTCTGGCAGAGAGTGGGTAATTAGAGAGAGGCCTGACCTGCACACAGACACTGCACTGGGCTTTTTTGAACAGTGGAATTAAGTCAACACATTTGGCCTGAAAGATAATTTGGGCACTAAGAGTGTGGTTTTTGCACCCAGAATTGGAAATCCGGCTGCACTAACAGTTACAGAAGACAAATTATCTGCTCAAAGTCAAATAAAATCCTCTGAATCCTGAATTGTACAAACATATTTAAGAGCATTAGTGACAATTATGTTTGGAAGATTATAAACCTTTAGATTAGACCAGAAAAATGAATTTAATTATCAGATGAGGTGTTTTATAAAGATGTGTTTGTGGGTGGACACGAACTGTTGCTGTACATATGAATGTGGACAGTTTTTGAGTTTCTAAAGTGATACTGGTTAAGAATCACTGAAAGGTATAATCTGGATTTCTTCAAGTACATCTTGATCTGATCTAAGATGTGTCTTAGGAAGGGCAGTTTCAAAGATCTTACAAGCAATAAAACACTCACATAAGACCATAATTTTTTTCAAAATCCCCTCCAATTCCGGCCTTTCTAAATTTCTAAACCCTTTCTTTATGTGCAAATCCATTGGCAATTTTTGTGTGCATAAGGTATCGCTTCAATAATGATATTACAGTAATTTCATGATTATAAGCCGCACCTGAATATAAGCTGCAGGCTTTTTTTTTTTTTTTTTTTTTCCCCTGCGCGGCAGGGTGGGGGTGCTGCTGAGGAGCCAGGCAGCACCAGGGCCGCACTGGGAGGGGCGAGCTGCCAGCGGGAGACGACAACGCCGGGAGTGGCGGGCAGCGGGAGCACCGGGGAGCGGCGCTCGCTCACCCGTGCAAAGGGATGCCGCGGGGATGGCGCTTGCTTGCTCGCCCATGAAAAGGGATGCAGTGGCTGCGGCACTTGCTCGCCTGCCCGTGCAAAGGGATGCTGTGACGGCGCTCGCTCACCTGCCTGTGCAAAGAGAGGCGGCGCTGGCATGCCTGCGCAAAGGGAAACGGCGGCAGGAGCACTCACAAGCCCACCCGTGCAAAGGAATGTCGTGGTGGCGGTGCTTGCTTGCCTGTGTGAAGGGAGGCAGTGCCGGTGGCATCGGCTCACCTGTGTGAAGGGAAGCAGCGGAATCGATGCCTGCTCCAAGCGAGGCAGCGCCGGCGGTGCTCGTTCGCCCGTGTGAAGGAAGGCGGCAGTGGCGCTCGCTCGC
>VRYO01002297.1:39579486-39595316 GCA_009812075.1 Sialia sialis | reverse complement strand
TGATTTAAAATAGATGGGAAAGGATGATTTACTCTCAATGTAATCACACACACAAACACACAAATTATGATTTCTCCCACTGCCATCCAAAAGACATCCAGGTTTCTGTTCTCACTCACAGTTCCTTTCCTGTCATGGGGCAGTTTGAGGTAAGAGCTGAAAACTGGGCAGGAGCACAGATGGCCAGAGGGTCTTAGTAGCAGCAGGGTGTCTGGAGTGGCTGGAAAAGCTGGTGAAAACAGAGGGAAGACACTGCTCTTTCTTCCAGCACTACTGGAAGTCTGCTGTGAACTTTTCCAGGGGAAACCCCAGAGCACTGGGAAAGGTGTGTCCCGGCTGGTCAGCAAAACACATTGCACAGCCTCCCTTGTAGCATGAATGGAAAAAATGAGAGCAACAGATTTTAAAGCATTTTTTTCTAACCATGTTATCAGTTTCTTAGGAAAAAAATTGAATTAAGTAATTTATGTTGTGAGTGGAGTTTAGGATTTACAGTGTAATTACATGGCACTGAAAGTGAATCATGAAACTGGTTGGAAAAAAACATGGATATACCTTCTTCACTTTAGATTAGAAGTAACTCTTCATATGTTACTTAAATACTAGGATATAGAATAATAACTCTCATATAAGGAGCATTTTCTGTCTTTCCTGTGATGTAAAAATTCTCCCTTCATTGTACATCTGAGTTAGGTTTTGTGGAAGAATCCACATGCTGCTTCTCTTTTTAAATTCTTTGACGGTCTTTAGAAACAGATGCCACTCAATCCCAGCATGCAGTGAGTGCACATCTTTCTGGTAGTAGTAAAAACAATTTCTTATTAATTTTTTTCACTGTTATATTTATAAATGTTATTATTCAGGTTAATTTTTATAGGCAAAGGCTAAAATTACAATATGTCACTTAATGTCATGCTGATCTGTTTTTTTTTTAAGGAATCCCTTCTATACTACTTCCAGCTAAGAGGTCTATATTGAGGTTCTATTTGCAGAGTCTTGTGCAGTGGTATAATCATGTACTTTCAATATTGCTTGCTTTGGAATGCAAGTGGCGGTTAATTGAAAAATAAATGAGCTGTTTTGAAGAAATGAGACAAAACCAAAATAATTGAACGAACTTTTAAAGTTTTCTCAGAAAGCCAGTTAGAGTGACTATATGATGGCATGAAAATTAGTAGTGACACCCATAAATACACTCACTTAAAACCGGGGAAATTAGTAAGTGACTGCATCCTTATTCTTAAACTATGCTTGTAGTAAAATTGCATAATTTCCCAAATTCTTGAGTTGAAAATTAGTGATGAAAATACCTGTAAACATTTTTCCCCCTCCGTTGCATTCTTTACCAAGAAGCAAGTCTACATTTGAAGTACAGATAATTTGTGAAATTATTTCTTTGGTGCCCTATGGTTTTATTCCTATAATATATTTTGGGATATGATAGTGTTATTTTGTTGCCAAAGAGACTTGCGGAGCAGTAGACATATCGAGTGTATCTTCTCTAACAAAAAATTATTTTCAAAAACTATTTCAGTTGTCAATATTATCAAAGAGTGTGAAAGTGTTTATTCCTTCCAACCTTTTCTTTCTCTTTTTCAAAAAATTATGTGGATGATTAAAATTCAGTTTAGTGTGGGAAATTTAACAGTTGAGATTTTGTAATAAATACACACAGAGCTAGTCATAGACCACTGAGAATGTCTCAGGTGGCTTTTCAGCTTTTCAAAAAGAGACTTTTTTACAGTCAATGTTATTTTAGCTAGCATTTTTCAGACTTTCAATGTATTTTTTTTCATTTGGGTTATATTTTCATAGAATGACTCATTAATCTCCCTTTCCACCTTAATCAATCAGCTTGTTAAAGAGAAAATTTCAGTTCAGAATTAATGTCTGTGTATGTGCAGATCGGGGGAGAAATGTTTTAGACAAAATAGAATTTCAAACTAGCATAGTTTCACATGGCAAAGGACTGGAGTGCAAAATGCCATTTTTTTCTAGACTCTTTTCCAAGGACCAAATGTTAATGCTGTCCTTGTACTTGGGTATAGTGTTAAAACAAGATCCATATAGTAACCCTCCACCTTCCCTTCATGGCCAAAAGGATGGATGCTATTGAACTTTACAGTGCTAAGTGCTTGTCTTCCAAAGTAGATAAATTTTAAGTTGTCAGTAGTAAAGTCCCACCTAAGAATGGCTGCTTTTGCAAGAGGGGAGAAGATAACTTTTTATTTATTATTAGTCTGAGGAGTTATGAACCCATTCCCATTATTTCCACTATGTAACTCAGAAACTGTTCCTGAGCTTAAAGTACTATTTCTTGTTCTGCTCCTGCTTGATTGAAAGAGAGAGCTTGTTGTGGAGTATATGTCAGGGTATATAACTTAAGTTAAAAACAGGTTCTGGTAGATGTAACCCAGCCTTCAATTCAGAAAAAACATCTGTATGCCATAGACCTGAGTTGCCTTCATATCAAAATAATTTCATTTCATGTATAACTTTTCATAGTAACAATCCTGATAATGTTGTAGAAAAATGTTCTTCCACAAAAATTTTTTTCTCCCAAATTGAGCTGACAGGATACAATTCCAGGAGAGAAATTATTTGTTTGTCTGAAGAAATCCCATCTTGGAAAGAAATTGAATGAAGTTGTTGTATCTGGTTGAATGGCTGAGTCTTGGGAATTTGTACGATGCCTGCATGCGTTTATTTGTTTTAAACTTTGGTTTAATGCAGGCCATTTCATGAGGAGACTGTGAAAGGATAAAGTTCAGTTTTTTGTCATTTTTCAGTGACAAAAAAATCTATAAACTGAACCTATAACTCATGTTGTCATTCTACTAAGCATAACTGTAAAACTCCTTTTAATAACTATTCTACTGCAATTTAATATTATATGCATGAAGAGTGAGGCTGCTTTTGATAAATGTTCATTATAAAACAGAGATAAAGATCTGTGCTGCCATTATTTTTTTTTTAAGTAGCCAAAAGTTGTCTTTACAATGAATATCCGTCTTTGGCTGTGTTTTGAAATACTAGTTTATAATATTTTTATCTTTTTCTAAAGGTGAAAACATTTTTCTCAGTCTAATAATATCATGCCTCAAAAACAACCTGATCAGAAAAATGAAACCTAATTTTAATCTTAATTTAGAATCTTTAAAATAGATACATAATCTTTCATGCCTTCATTGAGATAAAGTAGTAAATTAAATAATCATGCTGGAACCATTCCTAGATTTAAATACAGAATATTGATTTACATTGTCTTACTTGGCAATCAATCTTTAGCTAACCTTTTCTCAATATTTTCAAGGAATTCTCAAAAGAAATAATTTCTTTCGTCTCTCTGTAGAGATATTAAATTATATGCCATATACCATCTAAATTGAAAGACATATAAAAGTGTACAGACAATACACAGAGGTATTCCTAGGCTTTTGATCCATGCACTTCCTTTTAAATCCACAGAATTGAAGTTAGGAGAAATGGAAATGTTTGGAAGCTATTATTCTCAATAATTCAGTGGAGCCAGAATCTTCTGGTGCAGTAGAAATTAAATGACAATTTGAAAAGAGAATAGGGAAGCTGTTCAATAATTCTACTTAATCTAATTAAATTCGACCAGAAAATAAGGCAGAGTGCAGCATTTTCTGTATTAAAGAAACATACATTATTATTTAGTTAAGAAAAGCCTATAAGAAGGTAGACTGATATTATTTTAAAATATTAGGTTAGATATAAAAATATGTAAAGATTATTTTTATAATTTCACTCTCCTACCATTCATTTGTTGTTTGGTTTGGTTTTATTGGGGGTAGAAATAACATCTTTCAAAGCTTTTTTTCAAGAAGAAAAGTTGAATTTTATATTTTATGACAGACTTAAGAAATTTTGTTCTTAAATTCTGTTGGTTCATAATTGACAGCAAATCAGAAGAGAAAGTGGGCGTACACTGCTTTGACACAATAAGGCATTTTTGTTTGCTCTCTGTTTTGGAATTATTATTTCCAACATAAATTCACCATAGAAATATTGAATAGAGAGATTAAGCAACCAGAAGATAAAAATAAAGTAAGAGTGTTTGTAGCCCAAAATAAATGAAATGCAAAAAGAGGGATCATTTCATAGTCTAAAAACTAAAGTTAGTATTTTAAAAAATTGTTCCTATGAATATTAGTACAAAAAAAGAGATCTAATTTTTACAGCTAAAGGTTTTGTAGTCTGCAGAACTGCAGAGTATGCTGTTCATAGCCTTTTCTATTTCTATCTCTAATGCGAATCCTTGTCTCTTTTCCTCCCCAGGCACTCCACGCACCTATTGCCAGCTCTCCTTGTTGATGGGAACATAGTAACCATGCAAGATGTAGCCCCATCATGGGGAAAATTGGAATAAATATGACTCAGAGCCCTGGTAAATTCATACTGATTTTATGCTCAGGCATGAATTTTTATTTTTTTTTCCTGAGGCAATATGCTCTTGAGGCTGGAAAAGAAACTCAGAGTCCTGGTGGACAAAGTAATGTAGCATCTTCACATGTTAAATGATGGCAGGAGGTTTGTTTTACCATCTTAACAATTCAGGTTGGTAGAATTTTATGGTTGCCATCTTTTTTCTTTCCTAGACAACTAGGTGTAAAACCATTTATTTCACACATAGGAATATAGAAGCACAAGTTGATTTAAATAAAGGTATATAGAATAGGATTTTTGTAATTTTTAACTCTGCATTTGATTGTCTTTGCCATAACTACCAGCATGAAAAACTGAAAAGTGAGACTATAATAAAGAGCGTGTCTCACAGTGTTTGACTTGAATATAACATCTCCTGTGCATGCTGACTTAAAAAAATCTTGACTTTTTGCAATAATCTGTGGGCTGTAAAGTGATCAGCTCTAGCATGTGGGCATCATGAATTTAGAATTATCTCATGGGAAATCAATAGAGTTCTTTATTTTTTTTTAATGTTTGAACATAGCACAGAAGACCAAAGACATATGCCAAGGATAAAAATTTAATCCAGCAGAAATGTCTGCAGTAAATGTTCAGTATGTTGTCCCAGCTGCCCTAAACTGCATTACAGGTGAAGGCAGGAAGCAATCTTCACTGCATTCCTGTAGTCTCTAATGACTCAGCTGAAGAGAGGAACAGCATCTGAGTTTCAAAATCTGGTGACAAGCATAAAGGAGCTTTGGGGAATGGAGGGATTGTATCCTGGGAAGATATAAAATTACTTTTACACTGAATGGACTGAACTGAATGGAAAAATTCTAAAGTCATGGGTTATCCCTGGTGAAAAATGAGACCTCTTTTCCAGTTTAAGATAGGCCTGGAGGACGAATAATTACAGTAATTTCATGATTATAAGCCGCACCTTTTTCATTGAAGAATCCAGCCTAGCCCAGTAGTGCGGCTAATTATCAGGCGCGGCTTATCTATGGACAAATCCCAGCGAAATGCCAACCCGGAAGTGAGAACCGGCTGGGGAGGGCGCCTGGGGCTGCCTTTAAAGGCTTCACTGATCTATGAAAACTGTTGCAACTTGAGCACCTGACACCAAACCCAGCTGGCAGCAATTCTGTTACTAATTTGTTACTTTGTTACACATGGATCCTCGCTTAAAAAAAAAAGGTGCGGCTTATATTCAGGTGTGGCTTATATATGGACAGATCCCGTGGTCTACCTGGCTACCGGGAGGTGTGGCTTATAATCAGGTGCAGCTTATAATTGTGAAATTACTGTATATATTTTTATATAACTAGAAGGTTTCTGCTATTTACCTGCATTTGAAATTGAGAATTCATACATAATTATAAATTCAGCGTCAGTGCCAATAACTGCAGTAAAATATGTGTTGATGGAGTAATACCAAGTAGTTAATTCTAGTTCCTAAACTGTTATGGATTTCCAAATAAGATGTTGTGAAAAAGTAAGTAAGTTTGTCAGAGAGAGCTGAAATGTAGCTGGTGAAGCTATTTATAACTTTTCTGAGTTTCAAGTGCAACTGGACAAAATAACAAAAAACCTACCAGGCACTGCAGAAATATTTCTTTTATTTTCAGACAAAGGTGAACATGACCTGCAAAAAAACACCCCTGAATTTGGGATAAGAACAAAGGTCTTCAAATTTTGGTGTATGAAGTAGGATTTGTCATTTAATAGTCCACTTCAAAAGCATTTTCTGTGATAAATATTTTTAAAGCTTCAGTGCTACTTTTAATTATGAAACGAAATCCTGTTTCAAACTGATTTTTGCTTTGGTATAGTTTGTCTTATTGGAATTACTACTCATGAAGAGTGGAAAAAACATTCTCTGAGCTAGATGAGATGTTCCCACTCCCATTTTCTTTGAATCAGGACATGATGATTGGTACAGCTTGTGTCCTTTAATTCTTGTCTATTTTTTCTCCGCAGAGACTCTCTTGTTGCTTGTCTTCCTTTTCTTTTCTGTGTCTGTTACCTGTTCATCTACAGGATTTAACAGGATGCAGATAACCTTCAGCAGGGTATCTGTTACAGCTGCACTGGGACAGGAGACAGGTGAGTTTGCCAGTCTGTCCTTCCTGGACCTCCTTTGTATTCTCTTCCAGGGCTGTCCACTTCATCCCTTCCCAGTTTTAACTCTCTAGAAATAAATATTTTGTGATTATTCAAAACAACCAGTGTATTGAATGAGTAAAATATTACTGAAATGCATTTCAAGACCCCATTATTCAGCTTGACATCTAAATGTCTGCCAAATTAATTAAGAAAATACTCTAACATAAGTTATATAAAAAAACATCCGATTGGATAAAAGAGGACAATACAGTGCATTTTATCTTCTTCTATGTGTATTACTTATAAACTTTTAATATACAGGTTTTTTTCCATAATAACACAAAATACAGGATTTCTCCACAATGTCTGCATTCTTCCTCTGATTATTCTCCTCTGGTTATTATGAAGAGTCAAAGGAGAAGACATAATCAAACTTTCCACAGCTCTTCTTCCACTGCCAAGACTTTTTTCTGTTGTGAAAGGATTGGGGTTTATTTACTGACATTTTCACATCCAAACGATTACGGCTCTAAGGAAGAAGTTATTAAGTTCATTTAAAAGATGTGTTCTGAAGTCTCTCTTTTCCAGTTTTCTCTTCCAGTAGACTTTGATTTACATATATACCGGGCCAATTTACTACTTCTTGAATCTCTCAGATGTTACTACATTCTAAGTTTTTGCAAACAGTTTTTTCTAATTAACTTTACTCCGTTTCTCATGTAAAGATTTGGTCTTCAGGTAGTCATGTCAAAAGGATGCCTACCTGTGTATGAGACAGCTGCTGTAGTTCTGCTTATCAAGTGTGCCTGAGATAGTCACATGATTTCTGCTCAGCTGTGAAGAGAAAGTAAGAGACAGTCAGTCAA
This sequence comes from Sialia sialis, assembly GCA_009812075.1. Classification (NCBI taxonomy): domain Eukaryota; kingdom Metazoa; phylum Chordata; class Aves; order Passeriformes; family Turdidae; genus Sialia; species Sialia sialis. Next base: position 39,587,913 of record VRYO01002297.1, on the reverse strand, counting down.
AGAGTTATTTCTTCATTTCTATGTCATCCAGGAAAATGTGCCATTCTTTTTCAAATTGCTGGATGAGTGTAGGCTGTGGGAGAGAGTTACTTCAGTCTATTTCTTTAGATTACCCTTCTCTGTAATGCCTCTAGAGACCATATCCTTGGGAAGATTTTAAAATAGATGTGTAAAGCATATTTTTGTGAATTAAGTCAACAGATATAACAACAAAAACCTCATATCTACAAAAAAAAATTGAATCATTTTTATCCTGTTGAGGAATTCTTTCAGAGCAGGTATCTTGGTGAGCAGCTGCAGTGGTAGCTGCAGGTTGACCTCTGGGTGATGGAAGCCCCAGGCAAGAGGCAATGAAGTGCCCATTATTTCCAGAATAAAAGGCACAGGGATCTGTGACCCAGCCAGGTGACTGGGCTTTCAGAGACCCAGCAGGACCACAGAACTTCTCCCTCTTAGACTGGGAGGGTATGCCCAGGGCTTCCTTTGTTCAGGGTCCCTTCTTGTAGGCACTAGCTGGAGCTGTTATTTAGATAGTTAGTTATTACAGGATTAAACAATTTTAAGGATCTGGACATCTGAGACTCCTGTGGGAAACCTGGGATTGAGCTGGTAAGGAAATCTTGTCTGTGAGAAAAGAAGGTAAGTTCTTCTACATAAGTTCCTCAAAATTATGTTTTCTGATCTTATCACAGCACTAAAATGTCTTGCAAAACTAGTAAGATATGGGTGGGAGAGAAGAGGAAGAGAAGAATGATGAAAGTAAAATTGCACTCCCCTACTTTTGACATGTAAGTTTATTTCATGAAGCAGGTAAAGCATGGGCACAGTCTGAATGAATTAGTAGGAAAGAATTTGAGACTTGAATTGTGTTTTCATGGGCCAGGAATGTTTTTCTGATGCTAAGTGTCTTAGAAATGACAAGGCATGTCTGCCTAATCCCAGGTAGCTAATTGCAACCTTGAATGACTTTAATTTAGACAGCTACGAAGGACCACTATTTTACCTGCATGGAAAATATATGAGGATAGGAAAGATGAAATGAAAGATTATCTTGATCACACAGATAGCAAGTGTTCTGTATATTGACATCTGTTAATGCACCTTCAAGGCTTTTGCTTTTACCCTAACCCAGATAGCAGCATTATTTGAAGCTCCACTGCTGTGCAGAGGTACAATAATATTTCCACACCAGGATTCTTAGCCACTGACCCTGAAGAATGACCTTCCTTGTGGTGAAGTGCCTCACACAACACAGAGAAGCAGTTCCTGATACCCCTCCACAAGGAACAGTAATACGTATTATTATAAAAGTAAAATGCTTCACCAGGCTCACTCTGCTGTTTTTTCTGCAGCTCCCTTTGTGCTTTCAAACACCTTTACACAGGAATTCTCCTAGCTTCTGGGATTTCTAAATAATTTGGTTTTTTTGAAAGCCAATCAGCAATAAACCAGTAAGGGAGTCCAGTGTTCCAGCACTTGCCATGCTCTTTCCCAGTCTCTGGACCAACTTCCAAGATGCAGATATCAGGATGTGAAATAGGACTAAAGAGTAGGAGCAATGTTCCTAAGCAGCCTGCATGGGGCTAAGTTTTTCGCATCTTTCAAAGACTTTGCACTTCATCTCAGTTACCTGAAGGGGTTACTATTTACCTTTACCTCTCATTGTTATGGGTTAAGCTGTCTCTGCCCACAAATGGATTGGCCTCATTAAAATGGATATAGGATTCAAGGCATTACATAGATATCACATTCCTCCAAGCTGGACCCCAAAGTATGTATTTCTGAACCATGACAACGGGAATTTGTTTAAACTTTAATTACATCAATTTTATGATTGCATGTACCAGGTTTTCAGTGCTAAGATATCCCTACACTTGAAAGGCTTTACCTGCTTGCAACTCTGCTGCACTGTAATCCCACTGGTTCCTGTTGTGTCCAGACTGGATAAGAGAGAAAGTGGTTTTCTGGCCTTTTTCTAGTTACTTTTTATGTACTTGTCCTTTGCAGGTCATGCTGGCCCACTTAATGCCTTCACTGTTGCCTCTAAGTTCATGTATTTTGTCCAGATGCACTGATCTCTAGACTTGTTTTTCCTTCTGTTTCACACCTTGTCTTGAAATGCAGGACCTGAAACTGGCACTGAAACTGACCCAGTGTGGTGGCATAGAAAGATCACTTTAGAATTGTCTCACACCATGCATCACTTTTTCAGCACTGCGATCTTTATGATTCAAACTCTGTCTATAGTCCTCTGACAGCTCTAAGAATGATGCAGGAGGTGAGAGAGGTCACCAAACAGGGAGCCAAGAATACAGCAGTAAGAGTAATATGCTCTTTTGAGAGTGGGAGCACAGACAGGGTTGACAAATGGATACAGGCTATGATGGCAGTCCAGCAGGTATTTAAAAGCATTTTGCTGCCATCTAGTACTTTGTGTTAGTAGAAGCAATACTCTTTGGAAATACACTGGGAAAAGAAAAGAATAACATACAAAACAAAAGGTACCAACGCTAAGTATGTGGCTTCACATGTCAGAATGGAAGAACATATTCTGCGAGCCAATGCTTCACTGTGGGATATTCTGTCCATAGGGGAATTAAATCCATAATGTAGCAGTATTTCTGTGAATAGTAATATGGCTGCTCTAACTTGCTTTAATGCTGTAAGCAGAAGGAACAAACTGATTTCTTACTGCAGGATCTTTGAGATGTGCTGTGTATAGTGCATATATTTTCCTGGTCCATGCACTTTTCTCAAGTCACCGGTTTAGAGTGCTCTCTGACAGTCTATCAAGTTCAGTTTCACAATGTATCTGTGAAATGTGTCCATCAAAACATTGTCCCTAACACAATCCAAGGACTTGTTGGATGATATTTTCCTTGTACTCCTCCTGCATTGGAAATATATACAAAAAGCCTTTCATTAACACATTGTGCACAGTGCTCTGGCATATTCTACCAGCTATAAAGAAGAAACCCTCAACTCAATCATCTCCCTTCCTCATTTGGGTAGGCAGGAAATACCACTATGAATGAACCCTTATTCTATTGAATTCTATACCCAGAAATACCTATTTCCTTGTAAAGTACAAAGAATATCTGTTTCTATTCATGACAGATACTCAAATAATCCTTGCTTTTATGCTAGTATGGCAACCAATTTTTATTTTATTTCACCAAATTTCCTTCATGCTATTTAAGTACTATTCAGCAGACTCATGAATTATGTCCTATCATGATATAATTACCTGGATTTCCTGAAATGGACTGCTTGTGTCAAAGTTACTGTCTCTCAAGTAGCACTCTTGAAATATCCTTGAAACTTACATGGAATGGACAAGCCTAAAAATCACTTTTAGGATATCCTAGAAATCAATTTACTCATTTCACCATCTAAATCTTCTGTAGAAAGAATTTGTATTCTTTTCTACATCTGTTTCCAAACAACAGAAGAAAAAAACCTTCATACATGGGACATGATGAAAAAATTTAGGAGTGTTGTAAACTGTGCAAATGTCTTCCATAAGAATTAGCATTTATGATACACATATGTTGCTTTACCACAGCAGCTACATATACATGTGAGAAGGACACTAGTCTATTGCCATTTCAAGAATAGGTAGTTCTCTCTATTGCACTGTAGCTGCAGATCCCAAAAAAAATTTCTGGCAGTCTGACAAATAGAAGTCCTTCATCCTGAAATTTTGTACAAATTCTCTCCTCTTGACCTTGGTTACACATATACAGCCCCAAGAAAGACTGACAGTACATAAGTAGATGCACAAATACAAATATGAGTAAGAGGTGGGGATTTTGCCACCTTCTCTCATTAGGACTAAGTTGCAGCATTTTGCAGCTGTGAAGAGAGAGGCAAATGCAGGAATTAACACACAATATATTTATCATTAGATGATACAAGCATTTTTTATGCAGTGAGGTATTTTGACCTTCCAGATAACATGCCTTCAGCACAGTAATATCAAATAAGGATGTTCAATTTAGTTTCACACTGTGATTCTGTTTCTGAAATGGGTTGTGCTTGGAAAAGGCTCTGTAACCTGTCTGCATCTACAGACAACAGAATATAAAGGGACTGTTTAGTCTGCATGACCATGAGCCTTGGATTTATATTTTATGTATAATTTAAATCCTCCAAAGTGCTTTGATTGCCTTTATTTTTAGTTCTCATTTGGAAGTATAAGTATTTGCTGCAGGGTTTTAAAACATCTGTTGTTTTTTAGCACAAGAAATGATGGGTATTGGATGCTTGGTGTGAGAGAGTTATTGGATAAAAAGATACATTAAAATTGACTGGCCTACAGATTAGAACCGGGTTTGGAATTCAAATGACTCTCTCTATTTCACATTAAGGGAAAGGAGTACAACATTAGAGACACTGGAAAAGTACTATTCAATATTAGTTTTGACTTGACAAAAAATATTTATGAAATTGCTCACTATTCAAAAATATGGTTGGGAAATTGTGTATGAGCACAAAATGTGATTTTTAAAAAAATGACTGGCTAGTAATTAAGCTCCTTTCTAGTTCCCTTCTTTTTCATAGTATTTTGCTGGTTATTGTGCTTACTGTGTTATGAAATTCACTTATCTAAATACAACATTACTTATGTGAGCTAAACCTATGTGTACTATATGAAGACATTATACTCAGGCATAAGAATGTTTTTAGTACCTTTATGTTGCTTATTTTTTACTTTATCTTAGAGAAGAACATTAAAGGTACATGATAAATTTAGCTCTGTTGTCATCACTAGATTTTTTCCTATTTGTATTGTAAGTGAAAGAAGCGTGGCACTGTTGTGTCTTCCATTACATGAGATTCTGTACTGCCAGTTGCTAAAAGCCTGTGGGCTTCACTATGTGCAAAAGGATGATGATGTTGGGTCTGACAGAGGGCACAGGGACAACTGCTCCCATGGACAGCGCTCATTCACAACATAACTGCACTTGTTGGACCCACATGAAAAACCATAAGGGCAAAAACAGCTCCAACCATGCAGAACAAGGAGATATCAGTGCATAATTTCCCTGGGCTGTGTATCCACTTGGTCTGCCACTACAGAAGAAATGACAGCTTTTGGAAAGGAACAAAAGAGTGGGTCACTTTTGCGTTGATTTCCTGACACATTGTGTGTTTCAGAGCACAGGTGGGAGGGTGGTTGTATAAAAAATGTCTTCCCCCTTTCACTTTAAGAGTTGCCCCACATTGCTGCTCTACTATGGTTTTGTTTGACTGACACCACAGGAATTTTGTTGGATTCATTCAAACCAAATTCTTGACAGTTTTGCTAGCTTGAAATTCTGGTGAGGTAAAAATTTGGCATTCTACAATGAGGCAGTGGACAAAACTTGTAGGAATTGATATAAACGTTAATATCTACCCAAATTTTCAGTGTTTTCTCTGCATATCTTTGTGATCTTAGGAGTATATTTAAATACATACTAATAATGTATTCAGAGTCTATTACTGAATTTTAAAAAGAGTTTCCATTAAATCATCTGCAGGAAGTTGCTGTGGGTGATGAATTTTGTCAGATCTAGCCAGAAATAATTTCATTAAATAAATGAAGATGTCCCAGAGAAACTTAGGGGAAGAAGGAAGGAAGAAGAGAATAAAGCTAATCTTAAAATGTCTTTAGCCATTTAAAGTAAAGTAAAGCCAGATGTTGGTGAAATATGTACTAATTTATGCATAAAAATGGGAAATTTGTGTTTCATTCTAAAACATATGATTCATACTTTTATATTCTCCAAACAAAGCTAACAAGAAAACAATTCTACCTTATCTCATTAGAAAGCATGCAATCTTTTCTCTGGAATTAAACTCAATGTGCCACTTTATTGGAGAAAGCAACAGGGAATTCTTTTGGTGTGATGTAAGACTAGTGATGGTCAAAAACATTAGGATATGGCCTTTACCTCAGTTTATTATATCTTACATTTTCTGGCCTGTTTTGGGCAAATCTCTATAGTCTTTGGAGCCTGTGTTATTGTATTTTCCTAGTTCAGCACTAATATAGAAAATCTTTTGAAATCTCTAGATGTAGGGAAGAGGAGCTGATTCTGAACTGGCTATTTAATTACAGTAATTTCACAATTATAAGCCACACCTGATTATAAGCCGCACACCCAGGTTGTAGGGAAGCCCATGCAATTTTTCCACAAATAAGCTGCACCGGATGAAAAGCCGCATTTTTTAAAAAAATTATTTTTTAATTTTTTCCCACGCAGCAGGGTGGGGGTGCTGCTGAGGGGCCAGGCAGCGCCGGGGCTGCACCGGGAGCGGGAGGGGTTAGTGCCAGGAGTGGGAGCGATGGGGGCCCGGCCACTTGCCGGGAGCTGAGGGGCAGGGAACGCGGAACGCCTGTTCCCGTCTTCCCCGCTCGCTCTGCACAGCTGCTGAGGGGCAGGGAATGCCTGCTCCCCTCGCGGCTCATACTTCCACCTTGGCAATTCTCCTGAAATTGTCCATAAATAAACCGCACCTGATGATTAGCCGCACTGCTGGGGTAGGTTGGATTCTTCAATGAAAAAGGTGCGGCTTATAATCGTGAAATTACTGTACTTAAGCCTCTAATCTTAGTCTGAAGGTATGAAATCTACTTAGCCAGCTACTCTGAAATAAGATGTGGGAATAAACCAGAAGAACTGGTATTAATGGTTGCACCAATGATGTGTAATGCTAAAGCTACATATATTTATTGTCAAAATGAATCAGTTAACTATAGATATGTTTGTCATGCGAGCTACTAAGTGTAATAGATGCTAATCACAAATTGCACTGTAGGGTTGCAGCAATACATAATTTATGTTACATTATTGGCAATACTGGGGTCCAGCCAGGTGCCTCAAGAGAAAGCAGGAGCAAGGAAATCCGTAATGTGGATCATCCATTGATGATTAATGGAGAATTAACAGCATTTCATGACGTAAGCATGCAGCACCTTAATATTTCAGAACTTGACCTTTAAATGACAATTGCCTGCTTCTAGCTATCTGCTTCTAATATTTGAGCACTAGTAAATTTTAAGTTGCTGCTCAGCTGCTTCTTAGCCATATGAATGACTAAATTCCAAACTTTGAACATTCCTAAAGATTTTTGAAATATCTTCCAAGCACAGTAAATCTTAAACTGAGTGAGACCCCCCTTCAAATCAGTCCTTTTCACTGAGCTCATTGGTGGGATTTGGCCTCCTGTGTGTGCCTGAGTGGATGAGCAGAAAGAGTATTTAAAATCTCAGAATAGTTTTCCTTGATACTCCCTTGATTGTAGAAGAATGAAAAAAGAGTGATGGAGACCTGTAAAAAATATTCTGCCTTATTCAAATGCTCTGGGGAAAAAAATAAGTTTTTGCTATTAGCTCATTTTGTGTGTTTACTGACCCCTCTGAGCCATGGAAGTGATCCTTTACCATCTATCTGCCTCCTCTACACTCAAGGAAACCATTGTGTTTTGCAGGGAACCTGAGTGCCAACTCCCAAGGACACCATTAATGGTGTTGAAGTGTGCCAGTGCTCTGTTTGAAACATTTTCATGATTTGAAACATTTTCTCCTATGGAATCTTTGGCCACACATGAGAATTTGATGGTGTGTTGAGACAGCATTTCCCATGCATGATGAACTCAAGCTTCCTAAAAGGACAGTGAAATAGTACCCTAGTGGTGCTTACAAAAATTTACCCTCCATGAGTACCAATGGAAACCACAGAGACAGGATTCAAAAGAGAAAATGGCTTTTCAAGGCATGACTTTTTTACAGGTATATAATTTTATCAAGATCTTAACCTGGATGAGAAGATGTACCAACTCTCAAACACAAGTCCAGGGACAAAGTGTTTATTTATTCCTTTTTTCAAGATCACCAGTGCTTAGAATTGAACTATATAAGAAAAGCAATTTTTCATATTTCATTTGCAAAGACCATAAACAAATCAAAGCTCTTGCAAAGATAACATTCTTATGAGATGTACACCTAATTCTGAGAGCAAAATATCTCAGCAGATTGTACTTTTCAGTCATAGAAAGAAATGATCGCCCTTATATCAACCATTCTTACCAGGAAAAACACCCCAACAATAAACCACATTATGATGAAAACATCTGTGCCACCTAATTTTATTTCTCAACATCTCTGTGTGAAATTGCAGGGTTTGTGTTTTTTCCTTTAAGGGGGAAAAACAAGCAGCTGACTATTAGAAAGAGAAGTTCATAAAAGAAACCTTTATCCAAGACTTGTAATAGTTTATAGGCTTCCATCAGAAATCAAAATACCAAGTGAACAGCTAAAGAACTAGATTGAGATGCAAGGGGAATCAAATACAGAAACACAACAAATGTGAGAATATATAGAATTTTAAATGGCAATAAAAATTAGTGTATACTGTGAAAGCTAATGCGTGTGTAAAA
>VRYO01002297.1:39563582-39578263 GCA_009812075.1 Sialia sialis | reverse complement strand
GTGCGGAGTTTAAAAAAAAAAAAAGAAAAAAAAAGCTTGTCTTATATTCAGGTGCGGCTTATATATGGACAAATCCTGTGGTCTTCCCAGCTACCTGGAAGTGCGGCTTATATTCAGGTGCGGCTTATAATCGTGAAATTACTGTACATAAGCAATATTGGATTTCTGCCTTCATCGACCACTTTTTGAGATATCGATAACAATAGGATTGTTATTTAGCACTGATGTGATTCTACACAATGATCATTTAAAGTTTATATTATTAGGTTTATAATTAACTGGGTACAGTTGTCAAGACCTCGTAGGTCTGCAAATCTGGGAATAGCTACACTTTTATTTTCAGTGCTAACAGAAATTTGAAAAGAGTTTTGGGAGACACTGGTTTTCAGTAATGTCTAGTTCCATGTTCAGAGCAAGCCAACTTAAACCTGCAATAGCTCTAAAAGTAGTGTTTGTCATTGTCCCTTGGCTGAATGGTCCTCTGAGATCAGGAACTTCTATACTGACAATTGTTTTTCGAAGATTAGGGTTTTGACTGAGTTGACCTGATTAAATGAAAAATTAAGCATACTATATTAATATATAAGGTATAATATAGATATACAATACATAATATAATATATAAATATATAATATATAATAATTATATATACATGTAAATGCTTCATCCTTTTGCAATTCCATTTTGCAGAAATGCTAAAAAGAAGGTAAACAAGAACATAGCTTGTCCTCCTAAAAATGAGCTTTTACTCATTTCATACTACAAAGAAGAATATATATGAACTGTCATAACCAGAAATCTTTCTTTAATCTTTTATTTTGTTTGTATGGCATTTTTCAGAGAGACATAAGAGGAGCTAGAAATATGCAAAGATTCAGATAGTGCTTGAAGAAGACCAGTATAGAATAGAATAAATTTTTAGGACTATATGTCTGTTGGGAAATCCTTGGCTAAGTGTTTTTGTTTTAATCTAGAGAAGATAAAATTTCTATGGTATTTTTGAAATAAACTAAACTAACCAATAAATTAAACTAACCAACCAGAGAATTTGCATTTACCTTTTTTTATTTTTTTAATTGGAGCAATTTATAAGACATTGTATTGTGTATCTCTTTATAGAAAAGGCTGAAGATATAGTCTTCACCATTTTACACCCTATTAGAATGGTCTTACTTGCCCCTTTTATATTTCTAACTTTTACCTAAAAGTAAAAATTAAATCCTGAAAGATTTGATCTGGTTGTTTCCACACTTGGACATACATTCCAAGTGACAAATTTTATATGACTGTGCATATGGTTTGTATTACTAGATAAGTCTTGCTCTGTATAAAATATTTGACATAAATCATTGTATATTTCAGTCTTTCTATTCCAGAGAGTCTAAGAGTCTCAGACATCTTGTAATGTCAAAATCTATGTACTTTGTAGACTCATTTGAATTTTTTACAGGACACCTTATTTTGCTCATACTTTTTATAGTATTGTCATTACAGATACAATTTATCTTTTATATTTGGACAGTAGAACAAAATTTAAAAAGGAAAATCAAATTGTGAAGATTTTTCTCATTTGTGCAGAAGTATTAAGTTCTCATACTTTTGATATATGTTCTCACACTGCTTAACTATTGTTTTTTTCTTTCTTTCTTTCTTATTGTCGGATTATATGCTCTTGGTTTCTGTCTGCTTTTTCCAGACTCACAGTAGAAATGGGTTCAGTGTACTTTTTATAGCCAGCATGAGTCCAGGTGAAAAAGATTTGCTGTCTGTTTTTAGATAGTTATATTATTTCATATTATTTTTCCTGGAATCACTCTTTCAAATCACTGTTTTTTGTCTTCTGATATACTTGAAAAAATTTTCTTCGTATACTTTTTTTTTTCTCTCTACATTAAATTGTGTTATAAACCAATTCCCTCATTTATCTCCAACCTACAAATATCACTTTTAATTTATTTTCAACTTGCTTATTTCTTTTATATTGATTTTAGTATTTCTTTTTCAATAAGAACTTTCCCTTTGTGTTAAAAGCTGTTGCTATAGCTTCAAATGTCCCATTAAATTGCTTCATAGTAATAATGCATAGGAAACCCTTAAGACTGTTGGTTTGACCCTAAACTGGAAAAGAGACAGGAGATATAAAGCCAACCTCTATCCTGCTTCATTTCTTTCAGGAGCAACAACACAAGAAATTTCAAAGAATGACTGTATTTGGTAAAAAAGCCCAAGTTTTAATGATGTTCATTGCCTGTTAATTCAGTAATATAAAAAATTTGAAACCATCAGTCTTTCTTTAAAATAATATTTTGCAGACAATCTAAAGTAAAATACTGTAAGAGAACAAGTGAAGCACTTTTGGTCCTGGGCCAATTACCTCATCAGGGGGTGACGAGACAACTGCATCTTCCAGCAGCCTAGATTTGCACCCCACTCTCTTGGGTAAGATGTCAAACTTCCTTCTCTTTGGAATAAACAAAGTGAATTCCACAGAGATGGCAACTTTCTTGGTTTTGGACTTTTGCTATGAAAGACAGTGATGACCTTTTTGTTGACAATGTGGCAATATACATTTTTTCTTCATTGATTCCACCAGGTGAAATGCCTGAATTTTACTTTTTTGAGAGACATGAAGGTCTGGAACTTAATATTTTTTGCAAAGTTTTCTTTCACAGAAAAGCTATGCCCTGTATGGCTTGTGATGACACAAGGAAGAGAAAGAGCCTCTTCACAAGCACATATGCACATATGGGTGAAATATTCTTTTCCACAGAGTTTGAGCATCCAGTAATATTCCCAAACAAAGGTTTTTGCTAATTGATTTGCATCCATAATTGCTAGATGGAAAAATAAAACAAATAAAACCAAATAAAGAAACAACAGTATAATAAGTCCCGAAGTAAAATCTTGTCTCTTTCTCTTAAAACATTTTTCAAAGTCTCTACAGAAAATTAAACTTGGTCTGTGTTTTATATGTAATTTGCTCTGCATATAACTGAGGTAGAAAATCTCTGGGTAAAATTGGCTTTTCAAAGAGTTTCTTGATAAGATCACAAAAATAAACCAAGCTCAGTTATCCAAGTGGTCATCTTAACAGTGGGCATGACCAGAGCAACACTAAGAAACTCAGCACAAGCACGAACTGATAAGTATTTGGGGTTTTGTTCAATTTTTCCATAACAAAAATGAGCTTAATATAGTACTAGGCTAAGCTCATAGCCCTATAAAGCAGAAAAAAGAGACTGTTCATTTTATTTTTATTGAATAGATAATTTTTTCACAACTCACTTATTTTTAAAATCATGATGGTAGAGAAAGTAATATATTTTATTCTTCAAATAAAAAAAGCATTTTCATTAACACTGATTATGAATTTCTAATGGAAAATACATTTTTTCTGATCTTACTATCACATATTTATGTAAAGAATTAATTTAACCAGAAAGAAAATCGTTTTAAGAAAAAAAATTAAGTAGAGCAAAAAAAAAAATCTAATTAACTAAATTACTGCAACAACTAAATGAGTAATCTTCCTTGACTTCCTGGCTCTTGAAAGTCTTGCTACAATGTCCTATTAATTTTCTCAATTATTAATATTATTAGTTGAAAAGCAGTGACTTTTAAAAATAGGTGTATTACCCTACACATTTTTTTTTGTAGCCAGCTATAAACTATTCTGGGTACATTCTAAATAATAAAAAATCACAATTATCCTTCTTTTTGCTCTGCTCCATTTGGCAGAATAGAGTATCTTACTGATAATATATATTTAGTTGTAATGCAACATGGAAAAAATCCAAAGTAAATAGCTGCAGTAATATATATTTCCAGTGCAGAAAATTTGCTCTGAACTCAGACAAAGCAAACAACAGTCTAGGTGATAAAGTTTGAATGTCAAATAAAAAAAGCTGTGTTTTTATCATTCTGATTTTTAAGTGTGTTTATTCAGTAATTCCAGCTTGGAAATTCTTTTTCAGATCTGCATGACATTCGCTGTTGGAATGACTCCAGGGAAGGACCACAAAGATGCTCAGAGGGCTGGAGCACCTCTCCTATGGAGTCAGGCTGAGAGAGCTGAGGTTGTTCAGCCTGGGGAAAAGAAGGCTGTGGGGAGCAACTTCCAGTACCTAAAGGGGGCTACAGAAGCACCGGAGAGAGACATTTTACATGGCATGCAGTAATAGACAAGAGGGAATGGCTTTACACTGAATAGGAGTAGGTTTAGGTTAGATATTTGGAAGAAATTCTTGATGATGAGGGTGGTGAGGCACTGGAACCGGTTGCCAGAGAATCTGCCAATGCCCCATCCCTGGAAGTGTTCAAGGCCAGGTTGGACGGACCTATGAGCGACCTGATCTAGGGTGAAGTGTCCCTGTGGCAGGGGGGTTGGAATTAGATGGTATTTAAGGTCCCTGCCAACCCAAGCTGTTACATGATTCTACAGCATGATTAGTAAATGTCATTTACTCACACATATATATATATATATATATATATATATATCACCTATATGTAATTTAAGCCTGTGGACAGTAGGATGCTTTGTCTCTCAGCAACAGGCATCTGGAACTGTAAAACTATAATTTCAGATAACTCTGAGACTTTCTGTTTCAATTTAAGTGTTTCATCTTCTGAAATGTTTACTTACATCCTACAGGTCAGAATCATCAGCAACTTCCACTGTCACCCAAACAGAAATCTATTCTTATAGCTCTAGTCTGATTTGGAGGTGGCCTCCAGGCCATCCTTGCACTTCATCCCCTTCTACTCTATTTTTCTCTTGTCTGGCTACTCTTGTTTTTTTTCTGCAAGGGTCTGTTTCTTGGTGTGAGACCTTTTGGGACACTTAGGACAAGAGAAAGCAGCCACAGCACTAATACTACTGTCTCTGTAGGGGTCTTGTGCAAGGTCAAGAACGAATTTCTGAGCTGGTTCCTGATCTGACATTCATAGAGAAGAGTATAACTCCTTGACCAAAATAATGTCTTCAGTAGAAAATAGAGAAGAAATAAACTCACAGTCACTTATCTGTTCCTTTGTTAAAGCAACAGGGATTACAACAATTCTACAACCAACTTTGAAATGCACATTTGAATGGGCTCAGCAAAAATCTGCTTTTTAATGGAACATGTGTTTTATATGCAATGAGACAGCTGGTCCAAACAGACACGTCTTGGCAGAACCTATTTCTACGGCAGTGAGACACAAAATCAATGTGAAAGGGAGCTAATTTTAAATGACTCATTAGCTTACAAATTTCACTTCCGTCTGAAGATATTTAATCTGTTCCTGGTGCAAGATGGATTGTTGAAATTTATATTTGTGAATTATTGTAGTTAATTAATTTAATAGAAATGACAAAAGAGAAATGGACCCTAATAGCGCTTTTATTCAGAAAAGATTCTGTTGTACCTTAGCAGTCCCATTGACTTCATACTTCACTCTCAAAAAGAGCAGGTAGATTGAAGCTGATGTTTGCAAATGCCTAATAGGTAGTAAATAAATGTATCAGACAAACTGCATCCTCCTTCCTAGTTTGGTTAAATATATAGGATGTGGATCACATACCCATCTACAATACTGTACTTGAGTTTAATTCCTTTGGGGAAAATAAAAAGAATTCATATTCTTGGAAAAAGGGGAATTATTAAGAAATCAGATGTTCTGAGATATTATTCAATAAAATAAGAAACAGAGAAGCTGGCACATTTTGCAGACATTCATTTTTAGATAAATGTCATTATATTATTTAGATGAATTTCATTATATTTCTGCTTATGGTCTTAAAGAATATGCTCAATAACAAGCTGAAATGTGTGTAATTTTGCATGGGGATTGGTGCAAGTTCAAACAGTGGAGCTCACTACAAAGTGTTAAGAAGAATTATAGAAAGACAAGGATAAATTACTAATTTCAATTAAAGAAACTGTGTTTGCAAGGCAAAGCATCTTTCATATTTTCAGGGAGAAGATATCTGACAGAGTTTCCTTTTTCCAGCTGTTTGCTCCAGTAGATAACCCTTCTTAATTTTTTCTGTAAGTCTGACTGAATCTGACAATTGTTTCTGTGTCACAGATATCAGGAACACTATGATTTACATTAAAGGGCTAAATTGCAGAGTGCTGTGATATTTTATAGTATTTTCCTTTCTTTAAAACTTACTGCAAGCCATTAATAAATTCATTTTCCTTTATTTATATATTGCTTTTATTTCTTTTTAATTTGTCTTTCATTTGTATTCTTCCTGAAAGAATTAAAAAATTAGGTTAAAATTTAAAGTTTCACTGTTTTGAAGGAAAAGAAAATTTATTAAAGGCTTTATTTTCCATCCTGAAATTATTCTAGTAGGAGGTTGTCTCCTCTCTGTTTTTCGCTGTATCTGGGCACTTATCTAAGACTTGTTTTACAAGATCACACCAGTAGAAAAAAAAAGAGTGAAAATTGACACTACTTAGTTTCCTAGGAGATGTATGCAGAAGACAAGGTGGAGGCTGAATCATTCAAATACAAACTTTTTTTTCAGTCAGAAAACTAATTAGCATGCAAAACTTAATGTCTATATAGGCTGAGCTATCTCAAAGGTCAACCATTTTCCATTGGTTACTTATTCATGCTCTGTTTCACAGTTTGAAGTCATCTGCCAGTGTGAAAACAGAGGTTCATCGACCCATTAGTTGAGTCTTTGGTATCCTTCAGGCTGTGATGAATGATTGTCCACCTAACTGCTGCTCTGTGTTCACTTTCAGCTGCATCACTGTTCCTGGACATCTTTCTGCTACGTAGGAGGCATTAGTGATTTTTCAATGTTTAAAAAAATGGGTTGGAAAAGCAACCAGAGAAAATTTTCCACTGTCATTTTTTAACTTTGCTTTAATACTCAAATCAGAAAGGATTCAGAAGAGGTTAACACTCCTTTTTGTGGACTGGTAAGGATAAAAGTACAGTAATTTCACGAATATAAGTCGCACCCTTTTCATTGAAGAATCCAGCCTACTCCAGAAGTGCGGCTTATATTCAGGTGCGACTTATTTACGGACAATTTCAGGAGAATTGCAAGGCAGAAGTAGGAGCTGCAAGGGGAACAGAGTTCCCTGCCCCTCAGCTCCCGCCCCCGCCACTGCCGCCACTGCCGCCGCTCCTGCTGCTCCCCCTGCTCGCGTGGCTGGCACTGGGCGCTGGTGCCGCTCCCTGCTGCTGCTGGCACTCCCCGCCGCTCCCCGCCTCCAGCTGCTCGCTGCTGGCCAGCCCCTCCTGGCGCAGCCCTGGCGCTGCCTGGCCTGTCAGCAGCACCCCCACCCTGCCACGCAAAAAAAAAAAAAAAAAAGGTGCAGCTTATATTCAGGTGCAGCTTATAATTGCGAAATTACTGTATAATAAAAGACTGAAACATAACATTATTTATGCTACATTTACTGTCTGCCCAGCATAGTTTACTGTTGAGAGCTTTGAGCTAGGTAACACAGCTAATGTCTAGTAAATTAGCTAGTGGCACTACACGGCAATATGCAGTTTTGCATACCAGGTAGCAAAAATGTTATGTTTAAAATTAAATTTTTCCTTTTCAAATTACAATTCAAACATGACAGAGACAAAATGCTTCCCCTTTTGATGAACACTTCAACTATGTGAAATTTTGCCTGAGAGTGCTACTCCTGGGACAGACTGGCCAGAGAGCTATGGTAGTATTGATTCAGCTTCTCCTTGCCTGCTGAGTTTCCTTCAGAGCACAGTGTGGCACAGACACTGGCTTAAAATAACTCTCAGGTGAAGTATGAAAATGTTCCTTCATGTTGTCAAAACAACAGAAGACAAATGGAATACAAAGAATTGGCAGCAGAAGGTGCTGCATGGCACAGCATTCCAGCATTCCATATTCAGCCCTATCTCCTTCAAGTTCTGATATAACTTCTGTTTTATCTTTACAACACCCTTCCACCCTAACATAAGTGTAAATCATTCACTTGCTCTTTCCATTAGAACCCTGCTTCCTCCAAGACAAGCAGCAAACTAGTCTGTAAGCTCCTGGCAATCCCAAGCAATCTGCTCTTCAGACTCAAGCCACTCTGATTCTGCTTGGAAATTTTCTGTATTCCCATAATTCACTTCAGTCTTTCAATTTTTTGTAGAGTGATGATTGATGAGTTACCTGAGGCCTTATTTTTATTTCAAGGGCTGTTTTCTACTGTTTTCTTTGATTTGCCTTATCCTCTACCATTCTGTTCATTATTTTACACTGCTCTCAATCACTATCTCCAACACATAAAAGTGACTGAAAGATGTCCCAGATCTTCAGCTTTCTTATGAAGAAGGAAAAAAATCTTGATATACTTCTACCATTTTGTCATTTTATTAAGTAATACCAACTTGGTTAACTATGGCAATAAGTTAATATCAAAATACTTTGTATGAGTGTGTATTGGCAAGTTTTTTGGGACTTGCATTATGAAAACTTTTTCTCTACTTCTTTCCTATTAGTCCACTGACATCACTACTGAACTGGCTGCAAAGTTTTCAGAGAAGAATAGAAAATATTTCTGACTGAAACAGCAGATCTGATGATCACTTACAGAGGAATTCAATTCCTTTCCAGTTCTCACAGAGAAAAAAAAAGAAGCAAAACAAATCCCCAAACCAAACTCAACTATCCCAGCATTGGCAGCTAATGGCACTTTTTCCAATTTTTTTTCATTCAGGTATCCATTGTATATGGGTTCAGAGAGGAGTATTTGATTGCTTGCCAAGAGCACTTTTCAGAAATCTCAGGAAGACCAGAAGTTTTCATGAAACCTGACCAGTAGCAGTTGAAGAAAGCTTAGAGTTTGACTAGAAGTGTGATGCACCTTAATAAAAAGTTAGCAAGACTTTAGTGATTTTAATTTATACAGGAGGTTTCATAAACAACTTTGATTAAAGTGTGACAGTTCAATGAATCTGTAGGTATGATGCAAGCAGAGTGTGATCAGTCTTTGTTATGAATGCAGTTAAAATGACAAATTCCATGGTATTCAGGAAATTAAGATGGTTGTAGGACAAGATTCTGGAAATAAAAAAACCACAGCTCAATAAAGTCTCCTCTTAGTCACATATCCCAATAGATAGAGTACTGAAATAAATGAAAAAAACCCCTCAACCCTGTTTTAATTCATAAATCGCAAAAGTCATAGAAAATTTCATATGTATAACTGCATGCAATTTTAAGACTCACTGATAAGGTTCAAGCTGACTTAAGTACAATTAAAAATATCTGAAAAAGTGTTTTTGAAATGAAGTTAGTGGAAGAAATTGTATCCTTCTCAAAGGATTGCTTATGTGAAAGACAAAAAGCCATTAGGGTGATTAGAGACAGCATAAAACTCTATTAGAGATGCAAGGTTTTTATTGAAATTGGTATCAAAAGGATTTGCACAAATACTGAAAATCTATCAAACTGCTTTTTAATTGAAAAAAAATTATTGTAGAAGAGAAAGCAGATCTATTTATATATTGATTATTAGGAGTGATTTCCATATGGGATTGATAATAAGTCTGGATAGATGGTGTTAATTTAGGTAAATTTTGCTACCAAAATAAAGGATCTTGGGAATACTCTGAGTTAATTTCACCAGGATGAAAATATATTTATTCAGGGAGTATCATTTATTCTGATTCATGATCTGGCTGGTGGAAATGTTCTGTTCAGCTTTTACTCAGGAAAATGATAAATACATATGGTGGAGTTCTGGTCTTCCAAAACATAACATTAAGTAATCTTACATCTCAGTGCAATGTAATGAAACATGTATACCTAAACTATATCTGGACTTCAAATCAGAGTATTTGGTTTAGAATATTTTGATGTAATTGATCCTGAATGCTTTCCAGTCTGAAAGGAAGTGCAGTCTTGCTGTGATGGGGACAACTTTCTATAGCAATTTTTCTTTAAAAACCTCAGAAAACCCAGAACCATAATGTTCATAAAAATTTCTGTGCATAAAAATAGTTTAAGCAACTATTCTGGAGATCAACTACTTTTAGAACCAGAACATTTTTTGAGAAAAAAAAAAAAGAGAAAGGGCAAAACCAAAGTCCATACTTTCTTCTTGAGTCTGTTGGTATTCTCAGCTGAAAGCAGCCACGACATGGTTTCAGCAAACCTTACAGAAACATCCGGAGAGAAGCTATCAGCATTTATTGGCCAAAAAACCCCACTTTGCAGCAGTCTCATAACATTTGAAACTGATTAAATAAATGATGAATTGTGGATTTGGATTCTTATCTGAATGTACTAGAGCTGTAGCCTGTAAGGTGTTCTGTTTACTAGGTAAAACTTGTATTATGATTAATTTTCTGCTAATAGTTTTAGTTCAAGTGCCCTCAACTGAAAGATATCTCAGGAAAAAAAAAAAAAAAGTCTGACACATTTAGAAGAAAAACTGTAAGCCAAAAGAACACATTCAGAAGATTTTATGTATCCATCTCATTTTACCTTAGCTTTCAGTATCAGAGATTAATTTATCTATTTTATTTATTTATTCAGAAAAATGCTCACAGTTCATGAGAATGTAAATTGCTGTTTATTGACTTTGTGAAGGGAATTTCAAAGCTGCACTGTGGACTCACAGTGTCTGAAACCAAAGAGATAGCTTCAATGCAGGATTTGAAACACAAAGAAATTGAGAGAGATGTGTGCTTTACTTATGTTCGTCAGTTTCCTTTCATTTCAAAAACATACTTCTGGTTTAGTTATAACATCTAATTACTCAATAAAATACTTTCTGAATTGTGGAGCTAGTGATGTCATGCCCTTTGTGTCACCTGGAGTATTTCAGGAGGGGAAAGTATGTTTTTTAGCACACTATTTTGGATGCTTGTAACTGCAGCTGAGGTGTACTGATGCCATAGAGGCCCCATGAGATCCAAACCAAGAATGAATAGCTTTGAAAGTGTGAAGAGAATTTCCATCTGGAAACTCTTCTACAAATTTGAAGGATTGGTTGATAGATTTGGAAATGTACTCAAGTGTTATCTTCAAAGGGGCCAAAGTACACTGCATATCTTTCTCAATGGATTAATGAGTTGTTTTTCATATGAAGTTCGTGACATACAGAACAGAATACTGACCTGTCAGCAGATGTTTGTGGGCTGCTGTCAGGTTTCTCTAAATCAACTACATAGGATTATTATATTAACAAAACCACAGACAGCCTTTTAGAAACCTTGGTTTTCTTCTGCAGATGTAGAAGCTTAGATTGTTCAAAATGATTTCTAATTTAAGTAAAAGTTTTCTTTGACCACTCGGAGCTTGGCGTACAGCATTGAAATAACCCATGGAGAATGAACCAACTGACACTTAAGCAGAAGGAAGAGGAAATTAAATGAAGATGATTGGATAACAGTCTTTAGGTGCATGAAAAGTGACTGCTTGGTTTTCTAATGTATCTTAATCACACCAGGAAAAAGGAAGTTCATCCAAGGTGTAGAACAAGTTACCTGATCTAGCGACTAAAGCACAACTACAGTTACTGTGAGGAGAGTGTAGCATGTCTCATACTGAGGGTTTTTAAGAAGAAGCTTAAAAAACGTTTCTCAATATCTCCATACTTGGATAAACCTGCCTTGGGCAGAATGATTGATTTGGTTGGCCTTGCAATGAGTGATGCGATGAAAAGAAAGTCCTCAGTTTTTCTTGTTCAGATCTTATTTTTTATTTTGGGACCTCTGATTTCACAATCTTTGAGCTCTGTAACTGTCTTTTAACAGAGGTCTTTACAGGCTTCTTCACATAAATTCTGTAGCTTACAGACTGTTATTAGCATTCTGAATCAAAATTTTAAAAATCAATATTGTTTTTTCCAGCTGGGAATTCAGTTCAGAAAATGCATGAAGGAATATGCAAAAAATGAAAGGGATTAATCAGTACCATGATTCTATAGACCAGTTGGCTTGTCACACAGATTATTGCATGCAAAAGACATCTGTTTTATATCCACTTTAATTTAATTTGATACCCTGGAGTAAAGAAGCTCAAGTATACAAATGGATTAGAAAATACATTATTTCACTTTAATCTTTCAATGTAATGACCAAAATGTCTGATAAGAACCATTGATTGACTGCCAGCTGTGATAAAATACCACAAATGCAGTTGTGTAGGGCTGTAATGCTAAAACTGCTTTGTGACAGTTCTGATTTATTGAATCCAGCAACAAAGCTTCATGAGGAACATATAAAGTACTAATCCCAGTTAAGATGACTCAATTTCAAGTCAAAGAAAACAAGAAATACAAAAATAAACCCAGATCTCATTCCTGGCTGTGAGGCTGTGGAATTGGTCTGTTTTTTCTTTCTTTGATAAAAGTTGCAAAGCCACATGTCTTCTTCTGATTGTTGCAATATATTTTTTGTTATCATTTTTCATTCCAGTTCACAAAACCACAGCACAGCATTTACAACTCTGAAAGAAGAATGTGTGGAAGGAAGCGTGTCTCCTTGGAGTACTGACTTCCCGTAGGTTCTTTTTCTTGCTACTCAGATCTATTGGACAGAAGAAAATTGTCTAACATCCAAACCTTTCCTAAACAACAAATTTATGTCAAAAAGCCCCCAACTAAACAAAAAACAAACACCTTGAGGAGTGTTTCTGAAACACCACAGTCATTAAAGGAGACAATTACATTAAAAGTGTGTCCAGAATAGTAGCAGACATCAGGCATTTTGTTATCATTGTTCTGGAATGGAGTGGTAATTGCGGAGAAATAATGCAAAACATGACATTGTGTGCTAGCAGCTATCATGGTGAAAAAATGCTCCAGAAATGCACAAAGGCTTCCATAAACATTATGAGTTTGTTTAATTGACTGTCACTCTATTTTCCAATAGGATTTTGATTTTGATTGTTTGGTTGGTTTTGTGGGGGTTTTTTTCCTTTTTGTTTCCCAAAACATTTTGTGAAATAGTTTTCTCTAATCAAAGACAGTGTTATAGTTAACAAGAACGAGAAAGAAACAAAAAGCCCCTATAATAATAGAAACAAAATATCTCATACAGGGATAAAAATGCGGGATTATTCAAGACTATTTCAGTAGGTTAGATATTTTTAAATTATTTGGACTAAGTGTCATGGAGGAGAACTGGTTGAACAAGTCTTCAGACTTGTGCCTGGTGGCTTTTGTTAAGGACTCACAGAGCTCAGAAGACTGGGAATAGATGTGAACAACCAGAAAGGGAAATAAAAAAAACTTAGAATGATTATGGTAAGTCAGATGTTTATGCTTCAGAATACCTTGTCATAATTTCTAGAGCCTCTAATGGGAAATACATTTAATTAATGTATTGTTTTGTTAATCTTATAATCCTACAACCATCCTTACAAGAGTAGGAGTTGAGTGATGCCCTATGTAAGTAGCTTGTACAGTTAGCCTGTTTGTTGTTTTGTACTTGGTGAAGACATTTTCAACCTTATAACATGTACATGGAATGGCAACATTGCCCTATATCACCAGATAATGTTAGGAAGTAAAGAATCCTCTTTTTATATAAAAATTTATTTTTTTTTTTCTTGTAAGATAGTGAGTACTGGAATGGATAATTTGTCCATTCACAACAGAGGCATCTGAAAAAGACTGGAAATATTCAAATGAATCTCAGTTATCAGACAATCCTAATGTTGATATCTAACTGGTTTCTGCATGTGTCAGTGGCCAAAACATGACATATTCTATGTAAGGCTTTACAAAGATCTTGAATTGATTTCTGATATCTCTGGGTTGTACTTCATACAGAGGTGTTGGTGATTCTTAACGTCTCACCTACTTGTGATTTGTGGCATCCTTTGTAAATGATGTTAAGAAGATGATGAAGTTCTGTGAAAAGGTCTAGAGGTGTCTGCTTGGTCTTAGCCAGTTACAGGAAAGAATTTCTAATTATCCTGGCCCTAAATCTTTTAGCTCTGCCATATGAACACAAAATCTGTGTGCTTGTAGCAGGTAATGGAGGCTCACAGGATCCTCCTGTTACACCTCATACATATAAAAACGCCTTTTATACATATAAAAACCTTTTTAGTCTTTGTGCCTAAAAGCAGCAGGTCCTGCTTTTCCATCTAATTTTGCAGATTTTTCGCTTCTAAATAACAGTAATTTCACAATTATAAGCCGCACCTGATTATAAGCCGCACATCTGGGTAGCCGGGAAGACAGCGGGATTTGTCCATATATGACCCGCATCCGAATATAAGCCATGTTTGTTTTTTTTAAAGCGAGGATCCATGTGCAACAAAGTAACGAGTTAGTAACAGAATTGCACGATCATGGGGTTTGTTATCAGGTGCGCAATTTGCAAACAGTTTTCACAGACTGGTGAAGCCTTTAAAGGCAGCCCCAGGCGCCCTCCCCATGCCACGGGCCCTGGCACTCCCGTCCCTGCCGCCAGCCCGCCCAGTTCGCCCTGCCTGCTTTTCCCAGGCTTTGCTTGATATTATGTTCTCCCCCGGGGCTGCTGAGAAGCAGAAAAACAAACTCCTGCCAGAGGAGGGAGGAGGCAGCGGAGGCACCGAGGCCGGCGGCAGCTGGAGGATAATGAGGGGGCAGAGGAGGAGGAGAATAAGGAGGAGGAGGAGCAGGGGGCTACTCCGGGGTTTGGTGCTGAGCATCGCTCCCTCCGCCTCCCGAGCGCCGAGTGACGAGGACTGGCACCTCAGGAAGTT
>VRYO01002297.1:39473332-39562582 GCA_009812075.1 Sialia sialis | reverse complement strand
CTGGGATTTGTCCATAAATAAGCCACACCTGATGATTAGCCTCACTACTGAGGTAGGCTAGATTCTTCAATGAAAAAGGTGCGGCTTATAATCGTGAAATTACTGGAAAAAAAACAGGAAAAAAATTGAACTTAAATGTAAAATCCAGAAAAGGCAATCATTTATTTTATGCCTCATTTCACTTGAAAAGTTAATCTAGATGCTGTGCTGGCTGTTTTCTTTTCAATAATTGAAATATTACACAAAACATAAATAGAAAAGGAATGCACATTTACGGCCTAAATTAAAGTGCTTCATTCTGCATGGTTCACCTTTTTTTGTCTATGTGAGTCTTCTAAGGCCTAATAATTATGTATAGGCAATTACAAAGTAGTAAGTATTATTTTGTGATGAGTTAGATGGCTTACAGTGTGATTGACAAATCTGTGCTGCAAACAAAGCTGAAGATAATTCACAAACGCATATTTTCTATCAGCAGATTATTTTTATTTTCATGACCTCCACCCCTTAATGGTATTTCTTCTCAGCTTAAATCAATGTTTTGTCGCATAGATCACTATGATGTGAACATCAAATAATAATTGGTAAAATTTGGCCTGAAATTTTCTTCAGTTCTCTATCTGCTATTTTCTTCAATGACTAGCTTCAAAATATATTTTTTACACCAGTAAGACTTCACTATAATGTGATGCTCTGATGAGGATAGGGCTCCTCCTTAAGCTGTGAAGTAACAAGGGCTTAACAAAACAGTTTGTTTAGGTTTTTTAAAAAATCTCTATCTGTATATGTGCCAGACAAGCACTGTCACCAGGGGCACCAGCACACTAACTCAGTCTTTAACTTTATTTATATCAAGCATTCTAAAATATTGCTGTTAGCTCTTGTTTTCCTTTAGGTGTTTTATTCTGACTAAATAAATTGATAACAAATCTCTGACATTTCTGCAGCTCTGTCATTTTCTACCAAGATTAACACTTCTTAATTGTTCTAATTATGGGTTACATACTCACCTCGTTAAAAATTTGCTTCACTTTGCCCTCAAAAAAGCATGCCACTTGTAGATGTTCTTCTACCTTTTTTTTTTTTGCTAGGGAAAGGTCACTTAAAAAATTTATGGGATGTAGGATGGAAGGAGATAATGTGGTACCTTTGCACCAGCTGCTCAGTCTGTGTTTGTGGGGCACTCAATAACATATGGAAAGCACTACTGTTCATCATTTGCTGTGGAGAGAAAAACTACCTCTTTCAGCTGACATAGAGAGCACAGAACAAAACAAGAATGGTTTCTTGTGAAGCCTCAGCAAGTGCCTTTCACCTGCACTGATCCAAGGTTCACCTAGAGAAGTTAAATTGAAATGCTGCCTGGAAAGCTGCTGTCAGAGTGCAGGAATGAATCAGAACCCTGAGAACTCTTGCCAGTTCTGCTGTTTCTCTTCTGGCACCGCACATTCTCCAGCTCTTACCTGGCTCCTGCCTAAAGGCAGAAGAAATCTCTCTACCTTCACAGCCCCTTCAAGTGCAGTAACACTCTAGTGACTGTCAAACAAAGAAACACTCAAATTCTCCAATGGGGACATAAATGTGGAAGAATGGACTGGACCAGACATCATATAGAATGTTAAAGAGTGCTTTTAATAGTGAAAATTAATAACAAAATATGTAACAATTTTGTCATCAGGGGAGAAAATACCCTTCCAAATTGTCCCAGAAGCTAAAATAACACGATTTTACTGCATCTTTTCCAAATGTAACTTAACACTACTCTATGAAGTCAGACACAAAGTCTTTTATAGTTCTTGTATTTCAAAAGTATGACTGGAAGAGATTGACAATGAAAGCATGTCCCAGTCTGCTTCCATTATATTCACATAGCTACAAAGACATTTCAGTTACTTGAAACTAGAGCTCAGTGTGAGAACTTGGGATTATCTAAGTATTAGACAAGCACAAAAAAAATATATTCTGAATAATTTAAAACAAGTTTTGAGCACAACAAAAACTTTTCCTCAGAGATGCTGTAAACTAAAATATTTTCCCACAGAAACAGTTTTTGTGGCTTAAGAATTCTGTTCATATAAAAAGTGGTGATTGCTCTTCCTAACTTCCACTAATAAAGATTTATCTGGAACTAACTCAAATTGAAACTTTTTTTTTTAGAGAGTTTGGAACAGTTTTTCCCTTGCTTTTTCTGCCTGAGGCTTTGCCTGCCCTATATGGCACCTCACTAGGGTGGACATCAGGAAGCTCTGGCAGCTTCTAACAGGAATGTCAGCTAGCCTTGACCCATGGTACATGAGGTCTTTGCTGCAGTGTCCCTCTGGTTAGGGAGAGTAAATAACTCTTGAGATGGTGCTAGGGAGTCACGGGCACAGGGCTGCAGGTGTGTTCCCCTCAGTCCTCTGGTGAGGGAAAAGAGTTGAAGAAGGAAGGCAGTGACACTGGAGATCAACAATTGCTCTGTTGTGGAGCAAGTGTTGGCAACAGTTTTGGTTTTCCTTAGCCATGGGAGCCTGTTGGAGCACATACATACATATCTGAAGAGAGGGTACAAGAAGAGGGAGCCAGAATCTTTTCAGTGATGCTCAATGACAGGACTAGAGGCAATGGGAACAACAAGAAAAGCAGGAGGTTCCCTCTGAACACATGGAAACACTTTTTCACTGTAAGGGTGAGTGAGCACTATCACAAGTATCCAAGAAAGGTGCTGCAGTCTCCATCCTTTGAGGTTTTCCAGTTGTTGGCTTCACATAAATTGACAAGTGTAAAACTTCAAGAAAAGATGACAAGCATTATGTTAGGCAATATTATTAGATTTTGAAAAAATCTAGGGGATGATAGGAAACACTTTAGAAGTAAGTCTTTAGAAACAGAATTCTGTACATGATAAAGAAAAATTTTTAATGGATAAATCATCTGGAAAATCATTTAGTCTGGATTAACAAAATTCAACAGACAAGAACTTCTTTGGCAGAACTCAGTGAGGCTCTATACAGAGATATTCTTGTCCAGAAAGTTTTAACATTTAAATTATCTAGTATAATGATTTTGGAAGTGATACCCCCACATCAGAGGTATTTTTCAGTTGCTGTGTTTTTTATATGTAGCTGTTTACTGTTAATGTATTTTTTCCTCTTGCGCTGTAAAACATTTTTGTGAAACAGATGGTAATTCATATATCTTTTTCAGATAGGTTTTTTTTTAATAGCTAAGCAATAGGAAGTTAAGTTTATGCAGAGACATTCCAGTTATTTTGAAGACTAGACAGATTCAAAAAGATTCTAAACAAACCATCTGTGAAAAAAAGTCCTCTCTTTTCTTTTTTCACATTAAGGAAGATGAAGAAAACAATTTCCCCCCGTAAAAAACAGTTTTCCCACTCTTAGCTTTAACCACTTTCCCCCCCTTAATTTTTATTATAAGAAGAGAATCTTAAACTCAGAAGATGAAAGAGATAAAAAAATAAAGATTCTACAGGTGAAATATTTTGGCAATATGTGTATAGGCAATTTTTATGAGGTCAGAAAGTTATTTCACATAAGTGGTGTATTTTATTGATAACTTCTGTGTATGTAAGTTCTTAAAAAAAAACAGACACTAACTTTTAAAAACCCACAAATTTTATTTCAGATTATGCTCAAGACAACAGTCTACTTTCATATTTTCCCTCATTAACTGTTTTATTTTGCCACTTAGAGAGCCCAGTTATCCTTTAATTGAGCTGAAATGTGTAGCTTTGCACAGCTGCAGTAAAGCTGAAATTCTTATTTGTACTCTGGAATCTCTGGAACCCAGAGAGACACATAAAGTTATCCCCTTCCGTCCAGCAGCAGCCAACCAGTTTATTTCAAACACTCCTAGTGGTGAGGGTTGGTGGAAAAGTGTGCAACTAGATGACAGGCACTCTGAACAGTATTTGGAGAAGAGAGTCACAATTTAGGCTCTTGTGGACAACTAGGGAAAAAAAAAAGAATTAACTGGTCTTTACTACCAATACAGCCCAAATCTAAAAGTTAAAAAGTAAAAAAAGTTATTAAAAGAGTGTTAGAGCACCAAGCAGAGCTGAATAATGGTGGTATGGTATGGTATAGTATGGTATGGTATGGTATGGTATGGTATGGTATGGTATGGTATGGTATGGTATGGTATGGTATGGTATGGTATGGTATAGTGTGGTATGGTGTGGTATGGTATGGTATGGTATGGTATGGTATGGTATGGTATGGTATGGTACGGTATGGTAAGGTATGGTGGGAAGATATTCTTTACACGGCATCAGAAGGCCTAATAAATGTGTCCAGTGTGCAGATAACCCATCATTTAACTTCAAAAATCTCTTCAAATACATCTGAAGGGTTTCATGTCTTCAAATGAAAATAGAGAGGAATCACGGGTGTGAGGGATGGCTGTGCAATTTCACATGTGGGATCAGCAGATGTGCTCTTCCCTGTGCTGGGAAGAATATGTCAACTTATGGCACAGAGAGGAGATGTATAAAAAAGTGTAACATTTATACAAGACATCCTAAAGAGACACAGGAAAATGATTATGAGCTCTTGTTACCGTAGGTATGTGGGGGTTTTTCTCTCAGCTGTTGAAAAACCTCAACGAGGCCACACTCTTATCAGGGACATGGTGGATCTTAGGCAATTTATTCACAGTTCTTCTTCTACAGCTTCCCCTGTCACTATCTATCCAATAAAATGAGCCCACATGAGGAATGTAAATCCAAATCTCTAGTATGCTATTATAAAATAGTACCTATGAGCAGTTGGCTGATATGAGGTAGTTATCAAGAATGTTTTGTAAAATTCCTTACTGAGACATTTCTCAAATGAAATTTTGAGAAATTGCAAAGCATTAAGAAGATGTTTGTTGATTGAAGTGCATATAAACACAACATTTTACAGTATCCCCCATGATAAAGCAGCCTATCATGCCTCTGGGGTTTCTGGCTGCTTCTTGGAGAAGGTTATGCAGATGGGGAATATTGAATATGAGAGTGCTTTTGTTTTTTGTATAAACAATTTTGTATTTTGCTTTCATTGTCTAGAAATATATTTTAAGTTGTAAGGAAAAAGTGAAATGTTAAGATATCTGTAAATAGAAAATGCAAAATTAATGTTATTTGAATGCACTTGTGCAACTGTTTCCAGTAATGATCCAATATTACAATGTCTTTCTTTCATTTGGGAATGCAAGCTTTGGCAATTAGAGCCCAGTCTTTTGCAGACTTTTATGTCTCTGATATCTAAACAAAATAGTTTCAATTTTCTGTTCTTATCAAAATCTTTTCAAGTTTTAGAAAATAGTTAAATTATAAAAAAATACCTGAAAAACCAATACCCTGACTTCCTGCCCTTCAGAATCACCCGAAGTATTTTTTCTCTCCAAGTCTAATGCTGTCAAGGGGAGGCACAGTTTTTCCTTCACTTTGTTTCAGAATGTGCCCTAACTGCTTTAAAAATCACATCATCCAGAACACTGTGTGCTTAAGTCTCTTCAGGAAATTACTTTTTCAGCTCACTAGAGTTCTGTCAGTGCTTTGTTTTAGCTGGAGTGAAGCAGCATTCTTAATGAGAACAGCCAACTAATACTCAAAATGAAATTACATTGGGGCTGACCTTTATTTTCCTGAATCGAGACAATTTGACAAAGCTAGACAAGTTGGGTAGAATAATCATGATGAGGGTGGAGTTAGATTTTATTACTAATTAATTTCTTGCGATTCTTTCTGAATCCTTGGGCTTTCCATATGTAAACAGTCAAAGAAATGAATTAATTCTGGCAGCAGAGATCTACCAACTCTTGCTGTGTGAGCCAGAAAAACAGTTATTACTAATATGATAGGTAGGCAACCAGGCTCTTTTTTTTTTTAATTTTTTTTTTTCCCACTTAGAAAAAATTATTTTACTATCTTTTACTTTCTTTTACATTTTTCCATGTCAAAAGTTACAGATAGCTCAAGGGTAAAAAAAGATCAAATAATCTCAGAAAAACAGCCTAAGTACTTTTTTGGTACATTTTCTTTATATTCCCCTCATGAAAATAGAATTACTGCATCAACAACAACAAAAAAATTAATCCTTTATAAATTTGTATTACTTCTCTGAAAGGTATGATAAGACTGAATTATTTTGTTATTTTACTGTCTCTGGGTAAGAGGCAAGGAAGATGGATGTGACTATTTTGACACCAACAGGCAGAAAGTCAATTCTGGAGCACATTAAGCATGTCTGTACTGGAAGTATAGTGCACAGTCACTATGAAAAAAAGAGGATTTACCTGTTTTTAGAGGGAAAAAAGTTAAAGATGAGTAGGTCTAAGCACAGAGTGATACATCTGTAACAGCTAAAAGATGAAAGCTGAAGAAAAGACAGTGCTGGTAGAAAGAGAAATAAGTGAGCATCTTATTGAAAAAATGAAAACTTTTATTTTTATTTAGGAAAAAAAATCTGCGAGATTAGAAACATATTTTAGTGGAAATTTATTTAATTTTATAAAATGAGCTACATGCAACAGCAGTTAGGCATGCTAAGTTTAATGCCGACAGGGTTATAGTCAGAGATGATCTCAGAAATCCCTTTTATTCTTGATCCATTTTACATGCAGTTCTGAGGAAACAGCATCCTTCATAAGCTCATGAATCCCATGGATCCAGCAGTGAAATTGTGCATCTATTTTTGGCAGTGTTGTTGGAAGACCAATAAGGAACTAAATAACCCATTCTAATGAAGATGTTGGCATTATGTGAAAATTAAAATGGTGTAATTTTAACTCTAGAGAAAGTAGTGACTGAGAATTCTCTGAGTGACCGTGGTTTTTTTTCTACTCTGTATCACTTTTATGTTTTCTTTGCTAAAATGAATTTTTAAAAATAGGTTGATCAAACCAGAAAAAATTCAATGCATTTTAGAAATTAATTGAAGAATTATGTTGAATTTTAAGGCAATCACTCTTGAGTTCATAGATGAGCAAGAGAAATAGGTACTGACTAGGAAGTAAGTTATATCAACAGGCTACTTTTGTAGGACTAGACAGAAACAAAGTTTAGTTACTACAACTTAGGACGCATGACTCTCACCATAAACGCATCTTTAAAACAGCCTAGTGATTTTCTCTTCCTTTTCACGTAATTGCAGTAAGTGAAACACTTTGGAGTGTACAGGATTTTCTCGTGCACCACTCTGCATTTTAAGCCATTGCTAATACCTACACTATCAAAAATTCAGAAAGAACAGACATAACTGCATTTCGTGCACCATGTTTTTCATTTTTATTATTCTATATTTTAGCTGTGGAAATGACTGCTGGAGGTCCAACAGCACATGTTGGCCTGTGTGATGCAGGCTGCTTTCTGCTTAGTCCTAATACTTTCCTAAATTGTTTTTTTGGATCTCGCTGTGATGAATGGACTAACAGTTAATTTCAATTTTTTTTGAGGCAATATTAATTCTTCACTTCCCTGTCTCTATTACTTTGCTAAGTATCAGACCAATTTGTCAATTCAGACAAATGTGTATAGGAACATTTGTGCACAGAGAAAGGTGAAAGATTATTGATCTCAGTGCACTGGTTTTGAATTCTGGTACTAACTTCTGCTGTATTGTTTTCTCTACCTACACGTAATGATGTACTTCTCCTGTACTTGAATGATCTTTACATTTTCATTTTAACAATTTCATATCCAATGACAGCATAATCTGTTTATGACAATAATTTGTTGCACATTTGACTTTATAAACTGAACATGAAATCAAATTTATCTCTTATTCAACCTTATCTACTAAAAATATTTTCTGTCTCTGTGTATTTAAGAATTTAAGAAAGAGGTATGTGGTTGAAGGAACTGTAGACAGTCCCAAGCACATGTGTATCTTGCACATCTCTCAAGATTAAAGTTTCTTTACTCATAATTGCTTGGACACCTGCTCTTTAAGATTTATTATCTCTATTTTTTGCCTTTAGTGTTGGTTTGCCAAAGCCAAAACTATTAGTATTTAAGATGCCTGAAAATACAGTCTGTTGCTTTTTATAGTTGTTTTTGTTGCATTTCTGTATTTAGCCAGTAGGTATTACGAGCTGAATGCTATTCAGCCAGGATGCTATTTTGGTCTGTTCTTTATATTGATCACCTTTGCTGATACAGAAAGGTCTCTGTGGAACCTTTTATCTATCTCTGCTGTTAAGCTAATCAGATGTAACAGTACAGTAAAAGTGTTTTTATTAAAAGGTGCAGATGAATTCAGCAATATGAACTGCATTTTTGCAGCGCAAGGTGAACACACAAAACTCACTATCAAATATTCATTTCAAGAACTATCTAGAAAAACTTCTACTAAGCGCGGGAAAAACCCCTGATTTAGATTTGTCTGTCTTCTTAGAAGTGTCAATTGCCACTGCCTTGTAGTTGGGGATAAGCAGTCAGTTTATTGATTGGCCACAAAATGACATTTTCTATAATTTATAATTTCTATAACTTTCTATAATTCTATAATTCTGTAATTTTCCATATCCTCAATAGGTCTCAAACTCAAAGTTATCAATTTTTCCTCTGCAGGAGGTTCCAAAATTTTGCAGAACATTTACACACATGGTTGAGCTTGAAGGGATGTGTCAGACAATTAGGAATAATTATTTAGAACAAAAGACTGTGGAAAAAAAAATTATTGCATAGACACTGCTCTGAAATATTCTGGTGTGGATTCCAGCTTCTGAACCTTTTGGCTTAGCTCTGCATTCTTCCTGTTCACTCAATCAAGGAGTGCAGAGGTATTCAGAAATTTCAGGCCTTTGAACCAGAAACAGGTTTTGTGCTTCAAAAGACTGGAGAAAGCTCCAGGTAGAGCTTTATGTCCCAAATCCATGCTAAAGAAACAGCAAAAATTGGGAATGATGCTTAGATTATCAATATTTCTCCAGCATTTTGTTTCTCCCAGTCCAGTGTATGTTCAAAAATTTCTAGGGCATATGATATGTAGTCCTCTCAAAAAGTCCCTGTTTTGAGCACAAAATATTATCCTGTGCTGAAACATAGATAAAAATTACTTGAAACGAAAATTATGTCAGGTGAGGAGTGTCCACCAATACTCCTTGGCTTACATTAAGCTTGTCAGCAAGTTCTGCTAGATTCAAAAGATCCTCTTCTAAGGAGTCTCACAGGTCTTATGTATACATGGGAGATTCTGGAGGTGTCAAGAACCCAGATGAGCTGACAGAGTCAAATATCAGAAAGTCAGTGATACAATGATGGGTCTTTGAAAGAATCACTGATTTAATTGGTTTACCTAGTCTCACATCCTAGTTATTATATGATGAAAGTCTATATCCATTAGTGGGAATGACCTCTTTTGGAAGAATCTGGGATCATTTTTAGATTTGTAAATGTTACAGCTCTGAACCATGGTGTAGCAGTAACGAGCATGGAAAACATGGAAAACATCTAGTGTCTATTATCAGAAAACCAAATGAAAACTTAGATGAAAATCATCCAGTTTCAGTGAAAGCCAGATATAGGTAGAGTAAAAAACTTCAGGAAAGAACTGTCTTTCTGTAGCCAGCAAGAACTTTGCTTATAGATGTCTAAAAGCCAGAGACTGTTCTAATATTTAATTGACTAAAAGACTGAAATGTAGAACTTTTGTATCTGATAGAGTAAACAATACCCATGATTCAAGCCCAGTTGGCTCAAATGGCAAGTTTTGGAGAAAAAATGTTCTTGTTTCACATTGCTCCACTCCTACCTGTGCCTGAGGAATGGAAGGAACAAAGCTCTTGTTTTAGTTCTAGCTCTTGTATAACAAATGTATTAGTGATAAACTTGTGAAGATCAGATTGCCATAGCTATCTTACATTAAATGCATGAAAAAAGAATGAAGGAAAAGCTTTTGTAAAATGTTCTTCTGTAGACATAGAAAGCTTAAGGTGTCTGAAAGATGTCTGAAAGATAAAAACCTTGGGTTAATAAAGATTATAATGCAAATTTATTTTGCATACATTTCCATAAAACATATTTGGCATGTAATATTTCATTCCATCCCAGACTAAACTAATCAGGAGTATTTCGAAGAGAGCAATCCTGGGTAACAACTGCAAACAGCACTACGTTTTTTATCCCTCTCACACAGTTGGTTCCACAATGCTGTCATTATCTGAAGAGACACAAAGCATCTAAATGAAGAATATGCTTTTCATTTGCATGTATGCAATATCTACAGTAGCTGAAAAGATGATGATTTCCCCTTTGGGGAATGATGAAACTCACTATTTGAGAAAATGACTGTATTATCTGCCCAGTTAATTATAAAAGCATCTTCTTCCCTTGTCTTTTGTGGTGATACTTTAATGTGGGAATGAATGACTGAATCTATTACACATTTTTCAGTTGAGTTTAAAGTATAAACATTTTCTGTGCTGCACGTAATACACAAAGGAGTTGAGCTTTGAAGTGATTTCTTTTTTAGTTTGTTTTCTTTAATATCAGTGAGTTTATAATGTAGGGGCTGGGCACTACAAAGGGCTGTAACTGTGCAGAGTTGAGCAGAGTTAGGTCTCAGATATGTGACTCTGCTCACTTGAGCTGTGCTGGCTTAGTGGTAGAGGTCAGCTTGCAGCAGACATGGACATCTAAACATTAGGTAAAGAATTTAAATGAAAATGCCAGATCAGTGGCTAAATGGAGGGTATGAAGCTGGTTACCTTCCCCCTGGGGACACATCTCAACTCAGTTGAGTCCTATTGGATTTAAATATAGAATCTGTAGCACATGACTTATTGCTGTTGGGGAATCTGCAGAGTTGTGGTCATAGGAAATTGGAAGAAAATGCTCTGATTACAAAGCATCTCAGATATCACTTATTGTCACCATTTTACAACAAAATGCATCTGCGATATTCTGCTAACTGTAAACAAAACTGTGTGAGACACAGGAATGGCAGCTTGAGATGTCTGAGTGTGCTTTAAAATGTTCCAATGTTGTATGATTTTCTTCTATATATTCACTTAACTCTATTTTGTAAAATGATCTCCCACATCATATAGAAATGAAAAATATGCTCCAGGTTTTTTGAGAGATGCTAATGGAAATAGATGCCTAAATAAGAAGAGTTTGCAACTTCTGCAAAGTTCAGTGACTAGGAGGGTCCTAATGCCTGTAGGACTTCGAGAATTTGGTGAGTATTAATTCCTTGTGGAAGGCAAATATTTCCATATTTATTAGTATTCAATACTGAAACGTGGACAGCAAATAGCTTTCTGAGTCAGGAGCTCTTAGATCACTTGCATGTTTTAATTCTGTGCTGCCTAATATGACATCTGGTTTTGCATTGGGAATATGAACACAGTAATTCAAGCTTTGGTGTTTATTATCAATAAGTCATTACTTAACTCCACAGGCCATGTATCAGGTAATGTGCAATGGAGAACAATTGAAAAATTAATATAGTTCATAATCAATGAAAAATAAGACTGGTTTATTTTGGGTAAAAACTGACTTTTGCATCTTCACATGTGAAGACTGCTTTCTACTTGTACACAACCCACATTTTCAAAAACTGGCCTATTCATCTGTTTTGAAACTGCTGCTGTGGATGTTCAAAATTTCAGTGTAACTAGTTATTCACCACCTGACACATAAGTCTGGATTCACAGAGATTTACATTGATAATGCAAAATTTCTAAATTACATATGTGGAAAATTTTCTTCATTAAACTTCTTCAGGAGGGCCTAATGCATATTCAGTTGGTTCCAGTTCAATATCCTATCTAGTATGGAGGGAAATACTGATACAAGAGATGAATACTGTTTTAATGCTAACTAAAATTTAATATTAATATTTCTTATTTTGTGTTTGTATTAGTGGGTTTCATGTTAGTGGATTTTGTATTTTTTTCAGATGTTATTGGGAATTTTATAATCACCACTATCTCCATTTTAGCGAAAACCTGGAATAAAGCAGTGACATTTAATCCAGAGGAAGATGTGGCAACTAGAATATTTTGAAGAAATAAAAGATATTGCAAACAAATAAAATGGAAAGTGTAAAATGAAATTATAGTTAGAACAAATAAAAAACTCCTTTTGTGTTAACAGTATCTTTTATTACAGTAATAATTCCAAAAAAAAAAGTACATGGGAGAATATCCACACCCTGATTACACCTTCCTTTCTCTGTCATTGCTTAGGATAGGAATCCACATGTGTTATGACAATAAATTACAGTAATTTCACACTCATAAGCTGCACCTGGTTATAAGCTGCATTTCCGTGTAGCCGGGAAGACCACACAATCTGTTCATACATAAGCTGCACTGGGTGATAAACCGCACTCTTACTTTTTTAAAAGCGAGGATCCATGTGCAACAAAGTAACGAGTTAGTAACAGAATTGCGTGAGGGGTTTGCTGTCAGCTGCTCAATTTGCAAACAGTTTTCACAGACCGGCAAAGCCTTTAAACACAGCCCCAGGCGCCCTCCCTGTGCCGCGGGCCTGGGCACTACCGTCCCCGGTGCTGGCTGCTGCGGCTCCCCACCTGCTCGGCAGCGACTGGGGCTCCCTATGCCGCCCAAAAGCAGCTGCTTGGTGGGCTTGGCTTCATGCGAAGCTGGCAGCAGCGACGCGGCAGCTGCCTCTCCAGCCAGCTCGCACTTCTGGGTTGGCATTTCACTGGAATTTGTCCATAAATAAGCCGCACCTGGTGATTAGCTGCACTTCTGGGATCGGCTCAATTCTTCAGTGAAATAGGTGCGGCTTATCAGTGTGAAATTACTGCAACCTTTTTTTAAATTTCCTTGAAGCAGAAGAAATGTAGTCCTTAAACCTTTCATCCAAATGAAAAATACTGCAAGATTTTGAGGGCAAAAGGTTGTAGAAGTCTTAGTATTTCATTGTGATCAAGTTGATAACCTCAGCTAATAAAATGCAGATAGTGGCTTTAGAATATCACATGTTGACAATAAGCTCACTCTAAAGCACTTTTCACTATTGTTGCTATGAGCATGTCTTGATGTAAATGGCAGTCAATACCACTATTCAAATAAATGATCTTAAATTAATTATCTTAAGGGAGCATACCTGTGAAGTAGCAATGTAAATTAATAGAATCAGATGTAGATTGTTCTTGTGGAAATTTCATCAAACTAGTATATTCTTTATTACTGTTGTGCTAGCAATTTCTGGAGCATATTAACATAGCTTTTGAGCATATATTTTGGGGTTTTTAGTGGTACAATAATTTTCTGTGCAGTAGGTGCTTTGCATGTGTCTCCAAACAAATGAATGCAATGGCAATTTGAAAACAGTCCTATCATATGATCAAACAAGTAAATGTGCAAATAGAACACTATTTATTTTAGGAAACTGAAGTATTGCTACATTTTACTCAGAGAAATAAATAAATATGCCAAGGTTTCTTTTGTTTGTTTCCCCCAGTTATTTTTAGCAGATTGTATCATGGTCTATCTCACAGAATCAGGAAAGGATTCCCATAGGGCAGAAGCAGAAGCAGAGGTTAAGATGCCAGCCAGATCCATAGGAAAAAAAAATTAGTAATTAGTTGTTGTCAGCCATTATTTTCTGTACCTCAGATTCTCTAAAGCTGTTATTTCCATTGGAATTGCCATACAGAATTTTAAAGGATTACAAAGGGTTTAAATACCTGGATCTCATTTTTGGGGGGATATGTGAATCTTAAGAACCTGATAGTAATTTTTAAAAATTTAAAATATTAAGAAATTATGGGAATTTTAACAGCCTTTTATAGTTAGGGAATTCTCAGAAATTCTATGTATCTGACATTTTAACTTCGTTTTTGAAAAAAAAACAAATAGATATTTCAGCTGAAGCATAACATAAACTCTCTTATCAAATAGCAGTGGTAGTCAAAAGAAGAGTAACCACCAACAATTATCACTGCCTTTGCCATGTTTATTTTAGAGGGAAGGAGCCACTGAGCTACAGCTGTGATATAATACAGTCTGCTTCCTTAATATAGTAGGGAGGGAATCTTGGAGAAAGCAGCAGGATGACTGGGGAAACTGAAAGTCTGACTTCCAATGAAAGATTTGTAAATCTTTGCATACATACATGAGGTATCAGAGAAAGAGTTTTATTTGTGAAGAATCTCAGAGATTAAAATCCTGAGAAAAAAAATAAGACCAGCAGAAGGAACATAAACAGATATAGATTCTTTCTATGAGCCAGAGGTATGCTTAATTTCACAAATACATCCTGTTCAATGCTGTAGGTTTATGCACACTAGAATAATTTCTAGCTCATTTCCTGAAGGTTTTATCTTCTTAAGATTATTAGCAGCAATTTGCTAGTGTAAAGGAAATTAGCTCTACACTGATAGTGGTCTTCAAATAAGAAATCAATAATAATTGCTCTGCACATCAAAGAATTCGATTGGCAACTGTTGAAACTTTTCATTTTCTAGGATAATATTGCAAAATGAATACAGTTATAGTCAGAGAATAATTGCAGCATTAAATATAGTAGATTAATTCTCAGTGTTTGAAATGGAGAGGCTTTAATTTAAACTTACTATGATTTACCTGTTACTCTTGTTATTGGGATGAAGTAAAATGTAAATAAGAACAAGTATGTTAAATCACTTCCCAAGTATGATGAGAAGCTGTATATGCCAGTAATTTGTAGCAAAAACTGGAGGAAAATCTCTGGCATATCTTTAACAGAATCATGATTTCAGTCATCTTTGTAATTGGCTTCAGAGAGAAGAATTGAAGTAGAGTCCACTTTCCCTTGGGCTGATGGAGTATATAATTTTTCAAATTGAATCCTTTGTTACATTAACAAAAGAAATTAATATATTTAGCTACATTTTCGTAAAAGCAAGACGTTTCTTTTAATATTTTTTTTAATAGGGTGATAACAATAAAGAACATAACTATTAAGGTTTTAAAAGGGGATAATATTTTCATGGGATGAAGAAGCTACAACATGCCTTCCTTAGTAATACAAGGAAGTCAATTATGCAAAAAGCACCCTAAATAAAAATAGAGGTAGTCTAGTAGCTTTAAACATTAAATAAATTCTGTGATCCTAAAAGCAAACAAATTTTGGAAGTATAATTTAATAATATGTGAGATAATTTGTTTTCAAAATTAAAATGAAACCTGTACATTGTAAATAATTGTAATAAAAAGAAAATTAGCTTTATCTTTTTCATATTTCTTGGATTTTTTTATTCCATCACAAAGCAATGTAAAAATTACATGTGTTGCAAGGGCAAACACCTATGGACTGCAGAAGGTATAAAATGCTACTGAGAAAAAGGACTGCTCCTCCAACACTGAAATTTGTGAGCAGAAAGAAATAATTGGTGGTGTAATCTCCAGTAGCCCATTTCATTTCATTGTGTATTCTTCAAATATATAACAAATACATAACAAAAGGAAAACCAAGAAAACGTGAGCCCATTGCTAAATGGAAGGGAGACCTGGTAACAGAGGTTGTGGAGCAGGCAAAATTAATGAAATTCTTCTTTGCACTAGTCCTCATCGACATGTCCAGCCCTCAGGAATCTCCCATCCGAAAAACTGAAGTAAAGGAATGGAGACTTTCCCTTGGCCAAGGAGGATTGGGTTAGAGAACACCCAGGCAAACTTGATATCTACAAGGCCCTGTTGGGAAGTATCCATGAGTGCTGGGAGACTTGGCAGACACCACAGCAAGGCTACTCATTATCATTTTTGAAGTGCTCGAGAACTGGAATAAAGCAAATGTAATCTGAGACTTCAACAGGGCAAGAAGGAGGACCCAGGGAACAATAGGCCAGTCAGCCTCACCTCAATTCCTGGAAACTGATGGAAGGCCTCATTCTGGATGCAGTCTCTATGCACATGGCTGAGAAGAAGGTGTAGTCAGCATGGATTCAATAAAGGTAAAGCATGCTTGACCAACCTGATGGCCTTCTATGATGAAGCAAGTACCTGGATGGATGAGGGGAGAGCAGTGGATATTGTCTACCTTGACTTCAGCAAGGCTTTCAACACTGTCACAACGTCCTTATAGGCTTGTGCTGTGTCTTTTCCAACCTGACTGATTTCATTATTCTGGGGTGTTGCTTATCCTTGTATTTTCACATAAAAAGGGTTTATGGAGCAGGAAGGGATTTTGTTGCAGGATAAAACTGTACTGGGAGCCTTGTGGAAGATGACTTCTGGGATTCAATGATGCTGAGAAGGCCATGTCTGTTCTACTGGGGCTCTCTATTCCTATATGTAGAATATAAGGCTCATAAGGGAAAAAATCCCAACACTGAAGTGAATCTGGGTATTATCATGTTCTAATAATACTGTTAAAATATGATTATGTTATTTGTTTTGCTTTGTTTCCCTAATACTGTAAAGGAATACTTCTGATTTTGGCTTTTGAATATTTGATGCATATGCTTGGTGCTGAATAATGGAAGAGGTGACAGGCAAAATAACATAATATAGTATCATTTTACAGTGGCTAAATTAATGTGACAATTTAGTGTTAAAAAGTGCAGTGTGTATTTATATTCACTAAAAAAACCCCTGTAAATTGTAACATATTTGCACCCCAGATACAGTGGAAGACATGAATAAATATTTTAGCATCTATATTAATAGTGATCTTTTATTTTTATAGCTTGAAATGAACTGAAATGCCAGTGGTTAAAATAAAAAGCAATCTCTTTAAGTACATAATCTTTTCTCAGAAGTCATTCCAGTCCCCAGCCATAATTATGAATGGTCAATCTTCAACCTCTGTTATCTCTATTGTGTTCTGAATTCTTGTTTGATGTTGATAAAGCATTTCAGAAATTAAAAAAAATACAAGACAAAACAAACGACGATGAATAAATCTTAAGTATAATTAATATTATGCAGTCAACTTGAACAATGTCCTTAGT
Organism: Sialia sialis; assembly: GCA_009812075.1. NCBI lineage: Eukaryota > Metazoa > Chordata > Aves > Passeriformes > Turdidae > Sialia > Sialia sialis. Next base: position 39,545,684 of record VRYO01002297.1, on the reverse strand, counting down.
CTTTCAGAGAAGGCACATGACTATGTGAATAACTTAATTTACTGGCATAAGGAGTCAGTGATGGAGTAGATACAGCACTTTAATGCAACACTGAGATGAAACTTACCATTACACACACTAAATGCTATATTTAACGTGTAAAACAATTGGAGAACTTTACAAGATGGATGAAAATTGATTGGATAATTTTTGATTTTAATCAAATTATCTTTAGTTTTTTTGCATAATTTTTTGCATGGCCACTGTTATATTTATTTCATTTTTTTCAGATATGCCTATATGATGTTCTTTGTATATGAATAAAAAATTTATGCAGCAATACCCAGGCTGCATAGATTAATACCTTGGAGTATCTCCCCTATTCAGCTCTCCAGCAGGAATTTCCTGTGCCTTCTCCTACTTCCTCAGAGTTCCTAAAGAAACAGAAACAAAACACAATCAATCAAACAAATAAAAAAATATAAAAGGCAAACAGGAAAAAGACACATTACATAGTAGATTTAATAACCTGAATAAAATACATTGGACATATATTTATTTCTAACCAGCAAACAAATTGCCTAATCAGGTAATGACATGCAAGAGGAAGTGTTAGATGAAAGAGCCTTTGTTTCCTGTCTCCAGCATGTTTTATCAAAACAGAGAAGGCTACCACTGAAATATAAGTTTAGAAAAATGCAACTGTATCTGGGGAGGAAACATCCTGTTGGAAGGGAATGGAAATTGTCCTAGGAGATGAAACCAAAGTTTTCAATTGGCCATTAAAACAAATTGAAACTACTGCAAACCACACAGTGGAGATGTAATAAAGTATGGTTGAGTGAGTGAGCTATTACATTTTACATCCCACACTGATGAAATGTTCTTGCAGTGTTATGCCAGAATGACTTCATAGTAAACTATGATAATCTGTGGAGATAGCATTTGCCTGGATAAATGTTCATGAAGCATGTTTGGTCAGTGAGGCCTGTTTATTCATTCCATGATGCAAGTATTTCTGGAGTTACTGAAGATATTAAATAGTAGACTAGGAAGAAAAGAAAAACTATTCCATCTCATAAAGATTGGAGAACATAGACAAAACAAGTTTTGGATAGTAGAGTCCTACTTCATTACTGGGATGTCTACTTTAATAGGGGTTTCCAGACAGTTTGCCAAATCTTGCATTGAATCAAAGAATCACAGAAAGACTGAGGTTAGAAGCAACCTCTGAGGTCATCTTTAAACCTCCCTACTCCAGCAGGACCCCTGCTCAAGCACAGCCAGTTGCCTGGGACCATGTATAGGTGGAGTTTTACTCGCTTTAAGGATGGAGAGTCTACATTACCTCCAACCTGTATCAGATCTTGGTCCCCCTGGCAGTAAATAAATGTTTCCTCATGTTCAGAAAGGACCCTCCTGTGCTTCATTTTGAACCCATAATCCCTGGTCTTGTCCTTGGGGATCACTGAAAAGAGCCTGACTCCTCCTTCTTCATTCCCTCCCACCAGGTATTTGTGCACATTAACAAGATTCCTCTGAGCCTTCTCCTCTCCAGGCTGAACAGTCTCAGCTCACTGAACCTTTCCTCATGTGTCAGATGCTCCAATCCTTAACACTTTGTGGCCTTCCTCTGGATTTCATTCAGCATATCCATGCCTCTCTAGAACTGAGAAGCTCAGAATTTGCAACAGTGCTCCAGGTGTGGACTGGCCAATGCTAAAAAAATAAGGACCACCTCTCTCCAGTTGCTAGCAATAATTTGCCTAAAGCAGCTCAAAATGGTCTTTAGCTTCTTTGCAGAAGTGCATTTCTTCTTATTTACCTCACTATTTACAGCACTGCTTGTCTGACACCTTTTCTGCAGACAATTCAAACAAGGTTCTGCATCTCTGTTAATAAACTCAGCATCAACTGACAGTCACATGCAGATTGCTCCTAGTGAATGTTGGATATAATGATACAGTAATTAGAAGTATTTGCATTGGCCTTGTGTGCAATTTTGTCCAAGATCCTGTCAGGAGGAGAATGGAAGGTAGTTTTCACAGTATCGGAAGCATCTTCTAGGGATCAAAAAAACCCATTCTACTGAGTACTCCTACAAACAAAAGTTGATGATCTGCTGAAAAGAGCATACAAAGATTTATACCTTTGTATCTCCAATGGTCTCAAAGGACAGATTATGCTCATTATTGAAATAGCTTTTTTTACAGCCAGCATGGTTTTATTACCAGAAGATTAAGCAAAGTTCTGAGCAGTCTGCTTGATAATACCTCACCAAAAATATTTAAATGAAAATTATTATCAGATTTTTCCAAAGACAGCATGACTTTTATGGTGGTTGTCACAGTAAAAATAGCAGAAAAATTGAGTAAAAACCCCTCTAAAATCCTTTTTCATCCCTTCATGCTTCTGCATCAAAAGTCAGGATACGGTCATTGGTGGTTTGGATTACTGGAAAGAGTGGACAGAGACTGTGTAGTGAAGTACTTCAGTATATGGGAACAGAGTTAACTATTTAACAAGGAATTCTTTGGCACAACTAAATATAAATCTAGTTTCCCTTAAAGTTGTCTGGGTTTGCTAAACGAATTCAATTCAATATTTTTAGGCTCTTCCACTCAAAGCGAAAAATGTACAGTAATTTCACGATTATAAGCTGCACCTTTTTCATTGAAGAATCCAGCCTACCCCAGTAGTGCGGCTTATATTCAGGTGCGGCTTATCTATGGACAAATCCCAGTGAAATGCTAACCTGGAAGTGAGAGCTGGCCAGGGAGGATGCCTGGGGCTGCCTTTAAAGGCTTCGCTGGTCTATGAAAACTGTTTGCAACTTGACCTGACACCAAACCCCGCGCTGGCGGAATTCTGTTACTAATTTGTTACTTTGTCGCACATGGATCCTTGCTTAAAAAAAATAAAAAATGCAGCTTATATTTGGGTGTGGCTTATATATGGACAAATCCTGTGGTCTACCCGGCTACCCAGATGTGCGGCTTATAATCAGGTGCGGCTTATAATTGTGAAATTATTGTAATAAAGTTTCTAGTGAAGGAAAATGTAATTATTTCTTTTATGTCAAACCAATATTTTATGCTATCTCAAACTTGATACAGAAACCCTCCCTTGCAGTAAAGAAGGAACCAGTGGTTTCTTCTGGAGGTGTAAATGATAAATTCTTATAATACATTACATTTCTTCTAGATGCTATTTCTCATTTTCTTTTAAAAGAATCAAACCTAAGTATGTTCCCATTCTTTTCTGTAAGGTCTACCTAGCAAGAAATATACAAGAATAAGCACATAAGGATACTATTTCATGCAGAGCTTATTTATTTCCAAGAGATTGGGAACTGCAGGTTATGCTTTAAGGATTATAAACCATATAGCTCTATTTTCAAATTTTGGGATTTTTTTGATTCATTAGCTGAAAATAGCTGAAAAAGCGCATTTTAACTAGGTACTTAAACAAAATTTAAATATTTGACAATGACTTTATTTAAAGGGAAATACTCCGGTTTTTATTTTTAGTAAATTTTTGATTATGATTTCTTACTGCTGTATACAAAATTACAAACACAAAAATTTCTGCACAGACTGTCCATAACCTGCGTAATTTTTTTTTTGTTTTTTTTTACTTCATATGAACTTTTGAACCTCTTATTTTCTAGTCCTCAAGATCAAATAAAGTCATGCTCACCTAAATTCCCATAGAAAGGCAGTACTGATATAGTACTGATATTCAGTGAATCCTGTGGAAAGTAAAGATTGAGCAGGTAGGGAATACAGATCAGAACTGAGATCATATGTAGTGCCAAGTCAGGCCTGACGAAAGAGAGGTTATAGGAGAGGACAGAGATGAAATCATATTGCTGAAGGGTTTTCTTTTGTGGCTGGTGGCTGTGACAAAATTTTGCCTAACATATAGCAACCATTTTATTTCTTTTTAGAAAAAAATGTAGATTAATTGTCAGTTCTGAAGTTTGTCTTATCTTAATTTAGTCCCTGGAATTATTCAATGTTGAGTTGGTTGGGGTTTTGAGCAACCTGGTCTAGTGGGAATTGTCCCTCCCCATGGCAAGGTGTTGGAGCTTGATGATTTTTAAGACTCCCTCCAACCCAAACTATTCTATGATTCTGTGATTTGCTAATCTTGTTTGACAGGCAGCACCTTTTGTGCCCAAGTACAAACCTTTTCTGTGACAGTGGCTCAAGCATTTACTGTCCCCCTTTCAGGTTACTCAGCTTCCATGTGCACACAGAATGTTTGAGCTCAGGCTTTTCTTTCATTCCAGCCAGTGCTATCAGCATGATCATCCCCAGAGAGCATCTCAACAGCAGGTTTTGATTTTTTGGCCATATCAGGTCTCATTAGCTCTTCTAAGGGTCCAGGAATCAACAACAGGATCCCTTGTCCACTGTCTTGTTGCTTAATGGCTTGTGTATAATTTAGAAATAACTCTATCAATTAAAATGTTACTTGGTATTACAATGATTTAATTCACTGTAGCTAGTTATATAGTTGTCATGGTGACAAAGGAATTGCAAGCATAGATTTTTTATTTTCATGTTTAGCAGCCAAAATAATATTTTCCAATTCCAAATACTCGGAGCTAAATGCCTGAACTCACAAATATCTTAAACTCTCAAAAGCCTGAAACATCTTAGCCCTCACTGTCCTCTGTAAAGATATTTTCATTCTGATTTCTAAAAGTTGGATTTGAAATCCACGAAATAATTTGTCATAGACAGAATCTTTGATTTCAATTGATACAAATGTCCTTGGGAGACAAAGGATGTATAGAAGACAAAGAATATATAGAAAAATAAGTCGTAGAGTTTTGCATGCTTTTAAATTTCAAACACCTTGGAATTTTTGTAAGTAATGCACCAATTGTAATTAATGGTCTAATCTGAGTAATTCAGTCCTTACATAATTTTCATGTGTCAGTGGGTAAATCTAAGCAAGGATTATATTTATTGTGAAGAAACTGTTTCTCCTTGTGTTATGTATTTTTCTCCTTTGGCATAAAGGTTTTCCCTAGGTAGCTTTGAGGTTGGAAAAGTAATGGCTGAATATTAAATTACTTAAATATCACTCACTATGCAATAAAAGTGTGCTAAGGAGTATCTAAAGTTTCTCTGCTTATTAATAAATAAATACATAAATACATAAACCTAATTACTGTCAGAGGAACCTTCCGCTATTCGTTTGATCTTTGAAGTAACAGACGGAAATCATTAGTGTAGATCTAAGAAGTTATTGTTGTTATTTCTGAGTGCAAAATGGAACACATTCATTAGCTAGTCTTAGTCAATGGCATACACACATTTTTAAAGGCCACAAACTATTTAAGAAATCCCTATTCACTGTGTCTGATTTTTTCTTCTGCTTCAATTTTCTGATAACAAGTCAGTAATAATTTTATTGAATAATTAACATGATAAGCACTCTACGCTTTCGGAGGAATTCCTTTCACTGTTTGTACTGTAGTTCAAGTTTCAGACAGGTCTTAGAAAATTTAATCAAATATTACAGTGCAGTTTTTTTAAGACAGAGCAGAGGTTTTTAATAACCTCCTCCTTAAAGAACCTGAAAAGTTCTTCAAGGATCCACTGGAAGAAATATTATTTCCATTTCACAGAACATCAACATCACTGCTCATTTCTCCAGGAAAACTTTTCATAATGAGAAATGCTTTCTAATTTGTACTTGTAGAGAAAGTTATGTTTTCATAGAAAAAAGAGGACTGTCGTAAAATGTGGGCACAGAGTTCTACCATGAAATTAGTGCCTTCTGTGAATAAAACAACAAATAAGAAATTTACAGAGTAATTGCACAATGACTTAGTTCTTAATCTCTGCTTGGAAAGATGAGATTTTAATCTTGCTTTTCATGCTTAGGTAGCAAAACATTGGAATGTGTGCCCAGAGAACTTGTGCAAACTGCATCCTTGGACATCTCAGGGCTGCAGCCCCAATGCTGCAGCTCAATCATCATGGTTGGCTTTGTAACAAATTGGGGTTTTAGAATATGCACCTTGGAGGCTGAACCAGATAACTTCCAAAATTCCTATTCATTCTAAATTATTTTAGGATTTGATCACAAATTTTGATTAGATTCCCAGACTTGCTCTGGGTGTGTTTCAATTTTTAAGAAAATGTAGTTCTGCCAAATTTTTTGTTAATTGTATTTCTTCTTTGATGCTGCTGCCCAGGTCTATGCTTGCTGGTCAGCAGACTCCTGTGTGTGCCTTGCACAAGTTTTGTCTCTATCCAGACACTTAACTTGCAGCATCTCTGATGCAGTCTTGACAAAGTGTTTGAGGTAGTGTCTTATATCTTGAATCAACTTTCTGGCACATATAGAATCATAGAATTGTAGAATTGATTGGGTTGGAGGGCACCTTTAAAAGTCATCTGACATTCAACGTACTCATCAAGAGCTCTGAAGTGCTAGCACCCACCTACTCAACAAAAACCTCACTCTTCAGGGATATTTTCTACACAACTTTTTAACACATAAAACATACAGTATTAAGCTTTATGTGAGAAAGTAAAGTCACAGAACTGTAATAGAGCATATGTGCCCTGTGAGAATCCATGAAAATAATTGACTTTGCACTGTGGGTAAAGGCATGCAAGTGCCTAGCATCAGCTCAGGATTGTATTACCAGCTGAAAGATGTGAACAGGGACGCAATGGGTAGTTGCAAATGCCTAGTGAATGCAGCATGAGAGAAATGGAATCCTTCTGGGTTCAATATCTATCAAATCGAAAGTCAGCAAGCACCCACACTCATTAGGGTTTTTGCCTTTATCTGGGGAATTTCCATGATATGAAATGGATAGCAAAAATCTTTTAAAGGCAGTTGGAACAGTTCCAAGACTTGATTAGTCTGTGTTTTAGGGAAGTTAAAATCAATTTGAGAAGCAGAATGTATTGGAACCTTTCTTAAAACAATTGGGGGAGGTTTTTACTCAGACCAGAAGTGCCTCCTGGAATCGCCTTTCCTAAACTAAACCAGAGTGTTCTGCTTAATGATTCTGACCTTTTACACATTCTGTGTCTAACACACATTGTACTTCATGGACTTTTCCATGCTTGGGAGAGATATACAGTGGAGATCTACTTGACACTTTTTTTGTCCCTTGTATGCAACTAAGATTAACAGATACATGCTGTCATGAAAATCTGGACTTTATCAGTGGGAAGAAAATAGGAGTATCACAGGTATATCCTTTCTATAGATTTTACTGTGTATTGTATTTTGATTCACAAAATGGTTCTAAAATTAGCATGTATTTTTATCTGTCTGGGTTATCCTGAATAAGGTTTCCTGGATTTTTTACTGCAAGATAGAGAGAAACATCCCATTTAGAGATTTCTTAACATTCTGAGTTACTTTCAGAATAACTTTTAAAATTCCCCTCTTTAGAGTGGAAAGAAGAGGAAATGTCATCAGTGGAGTCACCAGACTATTATTCAATAGATATATTTGAAGGGAAAACACTTTGGGAATCTATTACTATTAAAACCAAATAATATTTTTCTCTCACTAATAGCCATAGTGATGCTTAGCAGGTATCTTTCTCTAATCTAATTGAATGCTAAAGAAAGCTTTAGAAAAGAATTTAAATAATTCTGCTGGTATTTTTGCATTATTATAATCTAATTCTCAGAAGTCCTGTGTAAACAGTTCAGTCATGTATTCAGAGGTCTGAAGAGAACTTAACTGTGTAAGATTTTTCAGCTTTTCAAGTATAACTACATGTTAAACATCCACGATTATTTCAGCTGAAGAAATTGTAAATCTCTCAGATCATTGAGACACTTCTGGATCAGAAAAAACCTCATGTTTTTCAGATATGTATCCACTCTCCCAAGATTCTCTTTTGCACACGTCTTCCAAGATGCTGTAACTGTACAACATGGAGCTCAATTTTCTTTCTTAGAGCTCTGTCTCCAGCATGTCAGCAGTGGTTCTCTGGCCAACTGCTTTTAGGTGGAACATATCATAACAGCTCTGCTAGCCTCACCTTGGGTGATTTAACCTAACTTCCTTCACCTAACTGCTAATCCTTGAAAGAGTAATTTGGCTGAATATGACCAAAATTACTTGAACTTTTATGACTGAGTTGTTGATGGACAGTATGATAGCAAAAACAAATTTCCTTTATGAAACTAGGCCAAAACGAGATTAAAAATCTATTTCCTTTGACAAGGATTTTTATCTTATTCTGCTCCTGTTGGTATCAGCACTGTGTCATTTGAATCATCGTGATTCAATATCTTTGAGTTATGGATCATCACCAGAGTGTATATCTCATAACACACATCTTTGTACACTTATCTGCAGATGACTTCTGGGAAAAAGAATAATCCACTCAGCTACTAATTTTTCAAACATCCTTTGGCATATAAATAGTTTTTTAAAAAATATTGATGTTGGAATGTCTCCTTGTAAGCAGGAACTCAGCGTGAAATGGAAACCTCATCATGGTGATTGAAAGTGGTAAGGACTGATTTTTACACATGCACATTAACTATTTCTGAATTTGGATGTCTGTTGTCTGCATGAAATTAATTGGTTGTGTGATCAAGAGACACCTGTTTTATGATTCAATGAGATTATGCAAAATAGCTTGGATTACAATAGCGTTTAAATGGGATGAGCTATTCAGAATTAAAAATGCTGGAGACAGCTTGTTACTTAAAGTGCATAGAGTGACGTCCTCTTGTCTGACAGCTTCTGAGACAAGATTTATCCAGGGTCATTAAAAAGTGTCTGGACATTCTTAAGTTTTCCCCATGTATAGTAGAGAAGATGGGGAAAACAAGGACATAAGGGAGAAGAGTGTTTGTACAGAATAGCACTGTCCAGCAAAAGCATAATTTTCTTTTCTAAGCAATGGTTCAAGGAACATCTGCTCTCAGGTTGAAACTTTCCAAATAGGAGTGGATTTTGTCACCCTCTCACATAGAAGTTTAATTTTGCCAATTTGTACTGCACTACGTTATTTTGGCACACCCATGGAGTTCAAGAGAATATAGACTGCCAGAAGTGACTCACAGGAAAAGCCAGGAGCTGAGGGATTTACACATTATTATCTATGGTTTTAGTTACAGAGGCATATTTAAACTGCTTATGTATCCTAAGTGGATTGTGATTGTAAAAATACTAAATTAAAGCCCAAATTCAATATCCATGACTGAGGTAAAAGGGGATTTTCTCTTCCCCATGTGGAATAAAGTTTTTGACATTGAAGAGGAGGACAATAAAACAGAAAAATAATGCTACTATTGTGTCAGGTGTTACAGGTAGATCTAGGGATCATTTTATTGTGAAATTAATTTATACTACTTTCTAATTTCTGGTACTGCAGCAGAAAAGCATAAATCTATGATAAAGTCTGATTCTGGCATCAGCATTCTGAATTTGGATACATGGCAATCTACATTTCAGCTAAAACCGAATTACAGAGAATGCAAACTGAACAAATCTGTAAAGTTAATTTTGGGATACTGTTTACAGTATGTGGTGAAAAAGTTGCTGGGGAAGATTGTGGGGCTATTGCACTTCAATCACAGTATTTCTTTAAATAACAGTATTAAAGGAGGGAAAAATGCTGCAAAAATGTTTTCTCCTAGTCTTATATACTGTACACAGTGGGCTGAATGGGAAAAGGAGCTATAGCAGGATTTCTTAGCAGTTCTGGAAGAAAACACAATGTGTTTGTCTGGAGGAAAATTCAGAATATATATCCACTTTGCCCTCCTACAAGACTAAACACCTCATTTTGCTTGTGGTCTGGCTGGTGAGAAAAGACCCTAACATTTTTTCACTGGCTACATATAGGTCTTATTAGCTCACTTTAGTTAACAAGAAAAAATGATTTGGCTTGAATCCCAGCTTAAGAAAACGATCTGTAATCTGTAACTGAAGATAAAATGAGGGTGTGCTCCTTACTGTTATTTTTCTTCTAAATTTCTCAAAGAACTGACTCAGAATAAATCTATATCAAAGTTATTGAAGCATTTTTTATTCATTCCTGCTATATAAATACAGTTTGACTGAAGAAATATGGGAGTATTTTTTTCTTTAAGTTTTAAAGTTGATTATACTGCTCTTCAGATATACCAGATTTATGGCAGTGAAGCCTAAAATCCTCATTTTATTCACTTTACATCAAAAGTTGTCTCCACATTATTTTTCCTAGAAGGCACCTAGAGGAACATGTTTAATGAAAGAAAATAGAATGAATCAATCTCTGTGTTCATACAATCTCTTGTGTTTGTGCTGAAGCTTTAAATGTGTCAGTTGCTGCTTTGTTTTTGAGACACCACTCCTATGGAAAACCAACTGGCATTCCCTTCACACAGTCAGACAAGTTTGGAAGGGATGCATATTTGAAGTAACATATTTCTAGCTAGGGAAAATAAAATATTTAGTATAGGTAATCCTGAGTTTCTCTCAATCTCTAGACATGGGAAGCACTGCAATTACCAGCTAGGTCATCCTAACAAAGGTCTCATTCAGGACATGCAATACTGTGTAAAATGTCCCAAAAATGGCTATTTAGGATTCAGCACTTCAGAGTTTAAAATGTCTTCTTGCTAACTAAAAAATATAATCTATTTGAATCTGAGGGAGTGGGGTTTTTTTTGGTTTTGGGTTTGGTTTGATTCTCTGATTCATCAGTGGGAAGAAAAAGGCACTACTGAACAGGGAAATGAGGGTAAGGAGGCTACTTAATTTAAACTGCTTAGCTCATCTCTTAAAATTCTAAGCAATTATCCTTCATCTGTGTGTGTCTGGCTGATATTCAAAATATTCCAAGTAATGCCAGTTGTGTCCAAAGACACTCAGCTGATACAGTGGATCAGGAAATATAAATATATAAAGTTATATATGTTGAAGCAACATTCAGTTATGTATGGCTTAAATGCTAGGAATCATCAGTTTACAGTGCAAATTATTTTGTTTCCCTTTTGCTTGTTTTGTATTAGTACCAGTTTGTGAATATTTATTATGTTCAGAGATTAAAAAAATTGATCAGAGTCGCTCTCTGAAAACGAGAAGGCAAACAAAACTAAGTACACAACAGGCACACAACAGGTAGGATAGAGACTCGACACATTGTACATTATTTATTTGCTATCTTTGTAAAAGGTTAACCAATTCCAAGGTGAGAACACCACATATTCATAACCCTGAAGCTCAGTTGGTGCATACCCCACACAATTTTCTGAGTCTTGTTCTTTAAAAAAATTATATCTGAATACTGATCTGACTCAGCCAAGCAGATGCATTTCCTCACAGCTGGAGCTGGCAAAGCTTCAGGCAATTTTCTGCTCCTGCTGTGCAAATACTTATTCCATGTCACTGTCACTTATTCTGCCTCTCCAGAATAGAAATAATTCAAGTAGTAAAAGACCCTATCAAACTATCATAGCAATTAGACTATGTGTGTAAAAGCACAGAGGAAACCCCAGAATTCACTTATATTCTAATGGAAAAAAGAAAAAAGAAACATTACTGATCTCCCAATCAATACCATAGAACTTCTTAACATCTCCCTTATTGTTATTGTATATTAATGAGATCACTAGTCATTTCCATCAATCAATACTTATCTAATTTTGGTCTACAACTATTTTATCACAATGAATTTTTTAAAACATGAGGGATTCAGAATATTTAGTAATAGTAAGAAATTGATAACAATTTAGCTGAAATGTATTTTGTCCAGCAAGCAGGTACAGCAATTCTTATAATTAAAAAATTCTTACCCAGTTCTGGAATATCTGATTTTTCCTTGAAGAAACAATTTCATTTGTCACAAGCAAACTGAAAGGAAAGGCGAAGGAAAACTTAAAAGTTAATAAACACTAATTTTGCTGCAGTTGAATTTGCAAAATTTCCCATCGGCTTTGCAGGAAACAGAATTGGTCACATGAGGACAAAAGAATATTGAAGAAATTAATTAGTCTTTCTACTAAAATTTTAGGGCAATTTCTTTTTATCCACCACTTAATTTTTCATTTATTTTGGGGCAAAATAAAATCTTAACAAAATTCTGAAAGGAAACGTTTTACTCTAAATTTCACTCATTGCTGCTATTTATTTTACCCCTGTTATCCATGCTAACGTCTAAGTAATCAATATAGATATGCTAGATAAATGTTTAAGGTGCAGGAAACAGTTGTGATATCAATGCTTGAACAAAAAAATAGAGAACTCTATAAATTCTCTTTCTTCTCAAGAAATTGTTTCATGTAAATAGAATAGTAATCAGAAAATGAAGAAAATATGAAACTTTTCCAATATTTCTCACTTCACTACACTTTTATGAAATCAATATTTTTCTATATTAATATTCAAGTTAAGAAAAATATTCTTTTCTTCTTAAGGAAAACATGAAAGAGGGAATGAATTATTTTAAAAACTTTAAGGGACTTTCCATGCTGTCTGAAACCAATTTTTAAAAAAACAGTTGAAAGGTGGTTATTTAATGCTGTCAAGTCTGTCTATTTAGATTTTTTTCTCTGTATTCTTCCATTATTCAAAGAAATAGCTCAAAAAGCTGCAGTGAAAGAGCCATGAGGTGTAATAAAATAAAGAAAATAGCCCTATGAGGGAGGCAGTTACTACTTGGTTCACAGTTTCCTTTTCATCCATGCATTAAGAGTTTATTGTCAGCACTGAAGACTTTTTTTAAGAAGTGCAAAAGATGAAGTAGGACAGATATGATGGGCCCTCAGTGTGTTTATGGAGATAAAGAAAAAGCAGAGATACCCATACTAGAATATCTTGAACTTGCAGTGTTTGAAAAATTTTCAGCTTTTCTTTCTTTTCTGTTGCCTTCATGCTCAGAGTGAGCTCAACAGTGAGCAGACATAAAGCAGTCTCAAGTGTTGTCTGCTCTGCCTGACTGAACTGATGGTTGTCTGACTGACCAAAAATTAGTGCAGCACTTATCTGTACTAACACACGACCAAACATAGGTATTAGAAATTTGAAGGAAGAGAATTTTACATTTGCAAAGAACACTGCGTACAAGAGGCCTCAGGATCATAGTTAAAAGTGTGCTTTACTGACATTTCAGTCTGTATAATATTAATTCAATTTCAGTCTGAATAATATTCTTTCATTATGGACAGCAGAAACTCAACTGAAATTGTGCTAAAGCATATTTCAGAGATTGTTTGTTTCAGAGCTGGTGAAAGATGCTGTTAAAGAGTATTTTACTTTGACCAAAATATGAAGACAATTGCCTTGAGTAAACAGAAATTAAGATGGACATGTTAAATGAGAAAACCATAGCAACCCCAACAATTAAGCATTTCAACTCCTACCAGAAGTCTCATGTGGAGCAAGCTGGAAACAATGTTGGAAAAGTCGTTCTAAAAATGAGTAAATTCACTCTTAGCCACAGTGATTTTATATGATTTCAGAGGCTCTAGAGGATTCAAGATATTTGCAAAACATCTTGTATGCAGACTGCAGATCTGTTTGTTCTTCTGTCACCTTTCCCAACATCCTGTAATTTTGTTTTGACATGTAATGGTTGAGTACAATACTGATTTCTGAAAAAGGCCCTCTCCTATTTCCTAAGGGAAGAGACATATGCTTTATCTCTTTCCAAGAGGGTTGATTTTTCTGTTTTTCTAGAAAATAGCATAGTAGGAAATAAGGAAAACAAAAAGAGAAGAAAAGAAGTTCAAAAGAAAGTATTTGCAGGAATCAATAGGAACAACAGGATTTAATTGGGTCTGGCTTGGATGGTGTTAGTTTTCCCCATAGGAGCTCTCAGTGCTTTGTAACTGTATTTGGAAGGAAGCTGATAACACAGCAGTGTTTTGGCCACTTTGAGCAGAGCTATCACACTCGTCCACAAAGGCCAGTAGGCTTTGAGAGAGGGGACATAGCCAGGACAACTGGCCCAAACTGGTGAAAGGGATACTCCATACAAAGCTAAGAGAAACAAGGAGAAGGGGTGGACTATGGTGGGAGTAAAGGTCATTTTTGGTTTCAGATTTTAACAATAACTTTAAATTCTGGTCAATTCTAACTTGTTTATTGGTTTTGTTTTGTTTGTTGGTTTGTTTTTTTTCCCCCCTCATTATCTCAAGGACCCAGATACCTCCTATTCACTCCCAGTCTATGATTTACCATTTTAATTTTATTTTAGCTTTCTGCTCAGAAATCAAGCACAGATTCTAGGAAAAACAGAATGCCAAAGTAGAATACTTGATATCAAAAATTCTTTTTTTCTCTGCATATCAACAATGTATGACTGTAGAAGCTCTTCAGCTGAAAAGAGAAATCTGCATTTTACCATTCAAAATTCATAAACAATAACTTTCCAAGCTACGGGACATTTTTTGCATTTATCTACTGCTATGCGCCTTTCATACCTGAAATTATCAAGATAACAGGCTCTGCTTTTGAAAGACCCTGCTTGGCTTCTACTGCTTATTCTCTTTCTCCTTTTGGTGATAACGTCAGCCTGGTTCATGCCCCAGCTGATCAGCTGTTGGGCAGGGAGTCAAGTACCTCCCAGCAACATTTCCAGACCTGTGGCATGAAGAGAGCCAAAAATTAACTCTGGCTAATAGATCTTATTAAAAGCCTACTCTTAAGCTCATTTAGACACCAGCCAGGCTTTAGTCAAGCTAAAGCAATTAAGAATTCATGGATGAATAATTCAGATTAATTTCATTTATTCTTCATGCTTTACAATATTTTAATGAGTTAGAGATTAGCTCATAGTCCTTGAAAATTTGTAACTGTGTTAAACTAGGCTGGAATATATATGATTCACTTCTATCTGATAAAAACATTACAATTGGGAATATGCTAATCATGTTGCTGGTATTATGGTAACAATTGTAATAGAAAAACAAAATTAGTTTCTGTTGAATCATAGAAAAGCTGCTATTTACATCCTTAGGAACTCATTTAACTCTATGCTTTACTTGTAAATTTTAACCAAACAATATATACAGAACACTTAAGAGTTATGCTAACTCAGGAAAGAAGGAATAAAAGTAAATAAGTTGAGTAGCCAAAAGACAAAAAGGAAAAAAACCAGCCCAAAACTAAAAGAAAAAAACACCGACAGCTAATCATCTCTGAAGCATTACACTTTCTATTTAAAAGTGCTTCTGAACATTTACAATTACTAACCATTCAAACACTAGAAAATTGAGGGTGAATATGGTACAAAATAAACCCTGACAGATATCAATTTTTTATGACTAAGAAATTATAGCTTTCCTATATAATCTTTTTCTCTTGAACTGACAGCTAGTTGAATTACAGAAGTTATGAATAATTGTCTTATGATTATAAATTTGTAAATAATTTTGAATTATTTTCATTAAAAAACAGTTGATAATTGTTTAGTTGTTAATACCATGAATTTGATTTTTTGAAAGTTCTTATTATTGGCTGAACTGTTCTCACTGACTTAATGAAAACTTTGAAAAATATCCTTTAAAACCTCCTACACAAAACTGTCCAAAATGTAGTCTCACACTACATGAAGAAGAAAATCAGATCTATCCCAGCCAAAATCAGCACACCAGAGATCTTCTTTCAAATGGTGTACTAGCAAATTCTCAAAGAAGGATGGAAATATATGTCAGAATGAAAGAACCAGAGAATCCTCTATATCAGGAAGGACCTTTTGATTATGTCTAGTCCAACCCTTCTTCTCAGTCAGAGCCAACTAGAGCAGAACCCCCAACATCACATCCAGTCAGGCAACATGATCTCATGTTCATTCAATCTCATAACAAAACTGTATTTTTGTTGTGTTCAAATGGATTTTCTTGAGGTTTAATTCATTCCAGTTGCCTTTTGTCCTATCACAGGATGCCATTGAGAAGACGATGACTCCTTCTTCTTTTCCTCCCACCAAATATTTACATCCATTGATCATATTCCCCAGAGCTTTCCATTCTTCAGGCTGAACAGTCCCTAGATTTGCAACCTCCATAAATAAGAGCCAATACATAATGCAAAAGAAGCAGGGAATTTTAAATTTTTTATTTAATATTTAATATTTAAAGCTCTTAATACCTCAATAGCCTTGGATGCAATGATAAAGATATTGTGGATTTTGGGATCCTGCTGAGCACTTTGCAGGCTAGTAATAAGAAAAAGGTTTTAGATTTTAGAAGAACATACTTCATCTCTGTGAGGGATTCCATGGGAAACTTCCATGGAGAATTAAAGAGCCAGCATGCTGGGAGTTTTTCAAGAATAAGCTCCTGGAATCACAGTTCATCCCCTTTAGAGGTAAGGGAAGTAGCCAGGGCCAGTGACCACTCAAAACCAGAAGAGAAGTGCAGCAGAGATGGAAATGTGGACAAATACCCATGGGAACTCCAGGGGCATTGCCAGGGCATGCAGAGATGGGATTAGAAGAGTAAAAGCTGAGCTGGAGGCATTGACCACCTCCTTAGGGAGCCTATTCCAGCATTTGACCACCCTCTTGGAAAAAAAAACAAAACAACTTTTCAATAAAAGTCTTCCCAATGATCAGTCTAAAATTCCTCTGATGCAGCTTCGAACCATTCCCATGTCCTGTTATGAGATTCCAGGGAGAAGAGATGACCACCTCCACATCACCTCCTCGGGAAGCTGCAGAGTGCAATGAGGTCCCCCTCAGACTTCTTCTCTCCAAATTACACTAACCAGAGCTCTCAGTGATTCCTTCTGGCTCTTGCACCAGCATTGTTGCCTTTGGTGCTCTGGATGCATTCAAGGATGTAATGACCTAGGAAATCCTGCTTCTCTGAGGACATGAAATTCAAAAGGTCTATGGGGTTTCCTGGAGCAGAGCTCTATCAATTGGACCCAAGACACTAATCAGCTAACTAAAATCAAAGCCCTAATATCTTTTGCACTGCATTGTATTTTAATTTTTTTCATCATCTTGTTAAAAAAAAAAAAAAAATTATTGATTTCTCCTTTTGGACAATGTAATTAAAATTACTCTTAGACTGCACTGTGAATTTTTTTTGCCTTTCTGCTTGGCTTGTTTAGTTACTTACTTAAAATCTTTATTTTTCTTTGTTAGAGACAATGGTTTCCAGGTACAAACATGCATTTAAAAAACAATGGATGAATGAAGCATAGATATCTTGAGTACTACATATAGATTGCTCTAATGGTATCTGAAAGATGGGAGCTTATGCTCTGAGGCATGAAAAGTGAGGTCTTTTATATCATTGAAGGAAACAAGTCTTAAAACTTTCCATTAAACACTTAAACCTGACCATTTATTTTAGTAATTGTTATAGTTCAAAGTTGAAAAGCATTTACTAGCTTCCAGATTAGAAAATAACGATTCTTTAAAGACCTTTAAAATATTTTTGAAATAGCAAACACCTTTATGTAAGAATTTTTATAAAAATTCAAATAATTCATAATATTAAGTTACTAAGTTGTAATATCTATAATTTCAAAAAAGCTCCTCTCATTTTATTTCTGAATGTATGACCTTTTTCAACTTCAAGAGATCACATATATACCATATATATCCCATCTAATTAGATAAATCTTGCTTTTAAACATATTGTACCTCAGTCATGGCAGGTAAGCATGGGCAGGTCAAAATGTACTGTGTAAGATCTCACTAAAAATCAATATTCAAGTAATGACTGCAAGAAAATATATTTTAAACGGATTGATTTCACTTATTCTTTTTCATTGTCCCATTGGAATGTGCAAGTTATCTTTACTTAGCTAGAAAACACAACATTCAAGCTCATAAAATATGTATGGAGCCATCCTCTGATGACAAAGACGAGGAGGCTGGAAAATCATTGAGAAACTCTGTCTCCTGAATGTCTCTGCTCCCTGTGGCAGGATGGTGGTGCCCACACACCACTCACTCGGGGCACTGTTGTGACTCATCCCTGACACAAGGAATGTACATGCAGCTTCTAGTCCTTGCACATTTTTATTGTATCATTTTCCTTTATTGGCTGATGTGTGCATTCCTTAAGGGCCCCACTAATTTTAGAGGCACATCAGATTGTGCCTCCATTAGCAACTTGGTTCAGAGCAGCAGCTTGATTCTGAAGCCCTGACAGTGCAAATTTACTTGGGAACAGGGCTCAGTCCTCAGAGTAGTTTTTATGCAGAAGAGCTAAATTCTCTCCATGGGGATCTAAAGTGAGAGCTGTGCTTCAAGAGACTTTGAGCCAGTGTGACTCAGGCTCCTCCAAGACCCTCTGAAGTGAGCAGCAGACAGCTTCTGATCAATCTTGAGAACTCACAACAACCTGGAATATTTCTAAAGCAATATAGAGGGACAGAGACTGTGAAAGTCTTTCTGGTTGCCCTCTGCTGCCAGATTTCAGCTCATTCTTCTGACTCTGTTGCTCCTCTCTCATTCATCTCACACTTTTTCAGGATCCTATTTCTGCTGTTGTCTGAAAACATTATTTTGCTGTCTCTCCCCTGATCTCACTGAATATCTTAATGTTATGAACTTTTAATAACATTTAAAATGATTAATTTTTTTCATGCCATGTTGATACTATTCATCATTTGGAAAATCCCAGGAAAAGGAGCCTTTGGCAGTGTCAGGGGTTGTTAACCCCTATGTGTGAAAGATGACTGTTTCTGGGTACACAGCACAGAACTCATTACAATGATGGCAGCGTCCTTGAAGTCATGCTTTGAAAGTACACACTTGTTCCTTGAGCACTTGAGAGGTCTTTGACTGGAGGAATAAGTCATTCACTCTTCTGAAGTGACTTTCCAGGGCTGGAAAACATGAGAAGCCTGAGGAATATGCAGACCTATCTCTGCAGAAAACACTTGCAAATCTGCATCTCACAACCACCCCTGAAAGGTTTGTGCCAGCAGCACTCTTTCTGTGTCCTCTGTTATACAAAAGCATGATCAACCATTTAGAGATAGGCCCAGACAGGACTACAGTTCTTGTACAGGCATCAAATATGTGCAGATATGTATGCACTCATGTAAGAATGAACAGGACAAATGTCCCAATTCTTCTCTGTCTTGTGGCTCATGAAATTCAGAACTCACCAGGAGATTTTTTATTTGAGCCTCACTAGTATCTGTTGGAAATATGTGGTCCCTTCAGTGTCCAGCCCTAAAGCCCTGAGCCTAAAACTACAGCTAGATCAACCTGAAGTTTGTTAGTGTCACACTCACATACACCCAGTCTCTCTCACACATACACACACCCACATCCACACCCACATCCATACAAAAAGTGTCTCCAGTGGCTGATCCACAAATCTTGTCCTGCCCTCCCTGCTAGTCTGGCTTGAAGCATCACAAATATCAGACAGAGAGATGAGAACGATCACACTGGCAAACAAAGTTGATCATGTGCAGCACTTGATCAGAAAATTGTTGTGCTCAGTGTCTGCGCAGACACTCCTGTAAAAAAGTCCAACCAGAAAAGAGAGAGAGGAGTTGTCTGTGGAGGTGGTAGCAGACCTTGCAGGTTGACAGGAATTTCAGTGTCCGGAAAGCAGATTGACAGAGGCACAGGATCCTCTGTAGAGGTGGTGGGAGCTGCTAAAATGCTTTCTGGAACCTGCTGGCTCTTCAGTGCTTCAAAACTCTGCTCCCAGGCAGCAGCTGGTGAGCCAGATGTTGGAGGAAAAAGTAACTCAGATGATGAAAGGGTGGATTTCTCTAACTCCAGGGTCTAATCACCCAGCTAGCTCTCTTCTGCCTTCTAGTTCCATAACCTTTATCAATTTTTCCCCCTCTTGAGCTGCAGCTGCTACTCATGAAGTTCCCATGAAGCCTCCTTCCCTTTCCCTACTCCCTGGAGCTCTTCAGTGAGCACAAAGCACATATATTCCTCTCATCCTCACGAGCTGAATTTAGAATCACATTCCTGCCTTCTCTAAGGCTAACTACCCTCACCAAGGTGCAAGAGCAGTATTCACACTGCAGGAGAAGGATGTTTCCCAAAGGGTGTGCAGGCAAAGCCATCAGCCATTGTACAGGTAAGGTCAAAGAGAGCTTTGGAGCTCTGAGGAGGCATGATGAAAATAATCACACCTGCCTTGAAAGGACTGGTGTAAGAGTGAGGGGGAAAGCATGCAAATCTTGAAGAGGGGAGGAGAATATGACCCCACTCCTTCATTCCCACTCTTTTTCTTTAATCCTTGGGAAGCTATGCTTTTTCAGTTTTTCATTGCAGTTAAGCATATTTCTTCTGACATACTCAGTTCATTCCTGGATATATATTCATAATGTTCAATAACCAAGGAGCAGAGATTATTCTTGCTTCAAGAACCACACTTTCATGTGATTCATGTTCTCACAGAGGTTTTGGAGGGCTACCTGTTAGAAATGATTCAATGTGGATCAAGGGCCTCTCCACAGTGCTTGCAGTCTTTTGCATAGGAACAGTGGATTAACATGAAGTCAGCATTGGGGCATGCCATCTGGCAACGTGCTTTCCATCATTTTGGGGGCAAAGGGCACAGTTGGAATAAGTGTGGCCATATGTGAAGAGTCTTAAGACTTACCAACGTGGGATAGGCATGCAGGAATATGCATCTCCCAGGTCATACACAAACATCTCCCCATTGAATCAGTCTATTTCTTCCTAAGAGAAAATACTGGTACTCCCTATTAATCTTAATAGAATACAATGCAGGACCTAAAAGTTCTGGATCTCTCAGTTTTAGAGAAATGAGCTGCTCCAAACAAATTTGTTCTATTTCCGTTGGGATGACTTTGCTTCAGTCATTAAGAAATGGGCAGAAACCACTCCAGCATTATGTATGAGTTTGAAGAAGTCCCTTTTCAACCAAAATACAAGTTTCTAAGCATCTATTCTATAAGTGAAGAAAGTGAAATTGTGTTCTGTATTGATATTAAGTGATTCTATATGCAAATGCATCTGAAGTAAAATAATGGATAACTGGCAAAGCAGTAGTAAAGAAAAAACTGAGAGAGGCATAAACATTGTTTATGGCTTAATGTTGACAACTAAATTATCAGAGCTCTGTGTATTAGCAATTTAGGTCACATTAGTAAGAGTATCAGCCTGATTCATGTAGAGTAATTAAAAATATTTCACTGATGATAACTGAGGAATTATTCAGTCTCTGCAACATACAGCACTTTTTCAATGAACTTTTGCCCTTAAAAGTTTGATTCCTTACATCATTCTTGTTCAGTTTTTCCTCAGATCTCAAAAAACCTTACATTTTTTAACTTTATAGTGAAGGAAAGTAAAAGTCATGGTTGCCTTTTATCTAAACTGGGTTAACAATACAGTGTTTCAATGTTTTAATAATTCAATCCTAGTGCGTGAGCTTTAAAATGCAGAAATTGTGTGGTTTTATGATGTAAAAAACCTACATTTCCCTCTCCTATTGAGCCATCTTGTGGTTAATAATTGTAATGTACTTTTGAATACACAACTAACATGATGGGAAAATTTATTCCAGTATTATTCCAATATTATATTATTAAGAGTTCTTTTTATATTCTAAAGCTGGAGAGTCCTGGAGTTATATGGATTCTCATAAACAGAGTTTGGGAAACAGATTTTAATATAAATATTAATACATTTCTCATGTGTTTTAGTTATTACGACCACAGTGAATTTCAGTTCTACTATCTTCTTGGTAGACTTTTCTGCTATGTACAGTGGGAAAATGATCAATTGTGTGACAAGGAGCCAATAAGACATAAATCATAGAATAGTTTGGGCTTGAATGAACCTTAAAACTGCTTAAAGTCTGCTCCCCCTACCACGGGCAAGGACATCTTCCACCAGCCCAGGTGAACAACAAAAGAGATTTCTTTCTTGCACTACATGTATGCTGTATAATATAGATCACACAAAAGAGAAAGCGATATGTGAATGCAGCTGTATTACATTACTAATAGGGATTCAGTGAAAGAACATTATGGGGAACAGTAAAACCATGGGAAAATTTCCATTAAAAAGGAGTCAGGTCATGCTGTGGAACATCTTAGAGCAACAGTGAGTAATTCACTTATTAGTCAGAACTGAATGAGTCTCATTCCTTGTACTAGTGACTGTTCAATGGTTAAGCTCCATGTAACTCCACGCATTGTGAAGCAGTTCTTTTACAGATTTTGTAAGCCTTTGACAACATTTGAAACTCATGTGATATCTGGCATAAAATGGATCAGTGGCAATCCTCTGAGGGGAAGAACAGAGCAATGAATAGATTTTCTAGGAGCTGTCTGGAGCAGCAAAAATGAAAAAGAGGTGTAAAACATTTCACTCTTTCTTCTCAAGCAAGACATCTCAACTGAAAGACAGGTCACCATAGATGATGGTGAAAAGACAGGTAATCCTGACAGCAGTTTGTTTGGAGTCCTTGACGATTTACAATTTCTTGCTTAATTTTGTCAAGGGATGCTGACTAGGCAGCTACTGAAGAAATTCAATGTCCAAGATAAAAATGTAATATGTATGTATACTATTTGCAAAGAAAAAGAAAACAGCATCCAAAAGGAGAGATGCAAACACTGGAAGACTTCGGCCTTACAACAAATCTGGCTGGTTGTGTGAGAGCCTGCTAAGGAACCCATATTCTGGGAGAAGTGATTGAAGGAATATTACTGGTTCATCTTGACAAATTAGTAAGAATTTATGAGAGAAGGAAGTCACTGAATTCAAACTTATGTTTATGAAGATTGAAAGTGTTCAGATTTTAAAATGTGACAGGAAATCTGTAACATTACTTGTGAAGAGGCCTGATAAAATACTCAAAATTAAAAGGAAACAAATCAACCCAAATGAAGCCACTATGATGTGTGTGTGTTCATGGACGTGTTCATGGGTGTGTGAGCCTTCACAAGCATGCACAAAATGTTGGTTACATTGGCCAAGAAGACAGCTAAGTTTTCACAGTGGTGACAAGACTGAGTTATCTGAAAAGCAGAAGGGAGATTTGTTAATGGGTGCTGTCTGTGGCAGATCCTTAGTGGCATTACTAGTATTGTAAGGATCTGGGAGTGTTTAGTCTGGGCAAGAAGAAACTTAGGGGAGACCTCATTCTTCTCTAAAACTGAAAGAAGGATGTAGCCAGATGGGGATGGCCTCTTCTACCATGTCTCAAGTGAAAACATAAGAAGAAATTACCTTAAACTGAACCAGGAGATGCTCAGATTAGATATTAGGCTTCAGGGGAGCCAACAGCTTCATCTTTTACAGTTATTTGTGTTTCTTTAGTGTTTTATAGGTATAGAAAGAAGTGTAGAAATTAATTTAATTTAAAAAAAAGTTGGAAATAGGAATGACTTACAGCTTTCTTTTGTGATTACAAAAGGATTTAGAAAACAGATTCTAAGAATATGTTCAAATGTGACATTGAATGACTGACTGGTTTTGATAGGTGTGTATTTGCATACAGCTGGAATACTCTGTGTGCTAATGGAGAATTAGTTGCATTCTCCTTTGTTAGGAAAATACCCAAATACTCTGCTATCATTTCACATTTATCTGTCCTTCAGAGATTTAAATAATATGCTAAAAAAGTGAGAGTGAAGGGAAGAAAGGCTCAGAAACAGGGCAAAAAACAAAAACCCTCTTTTAACAAATGCACAGTTGTCTAGATCATACTTGAAAAAAGGCATAAGAGGACAATATTACTCCAGTGACATGAACAGAGAGCCCTTAAAAAGACACAAGTGGTGCAGGACATATTTCCTTTAAACCACCTAATAAAACATATTAAGAAAATCCTCATGAAAATGAGGATTCATGAAAATTTTTAGAAAATTTTAATAATATTTAACTGCCGATGTAAAACTGATTCAGTACAGATTAAATGGACTAGATAAAAGAAAAAAAAAAAGAACAGTGAAATCTATGGAGGTTCAAGACCAATACATCAATAAAAAACAGCAGGGTTGGACAAAGAATGATCGCTTTCCTTACGAATGTACCTTTATCTGGCCAGCAGGTGTTTTTGCTCCACTGTTGCCCGTTACAAGGCTCAATAATCAGTTTGGCAACGCACGGAGCAATTTTGGCGCTCGGGACCGGGGCCGCTCCGGCTGCGGATGCGGGAGGGGCCGGCAGGGGGCGCGCGGATCCCGAACAAGATGCACTTTTCCATGCCCCTTTTTTTTTTTTTTTTTTTTTTTTTTTTTTTTTTTTTTTTTTTTTTTTAATGTCTGATCATGACTTTTCGGGTGTTTACCCTCTGGACAGCCAAGTCCAAGATGCTGCAAGAAAACTTTAACGCTGCATTCCAAGTAAGATCAAGAAATTTGCAGTTTAATTTGCAGCCTTGTGGAAACAAAACAACATCCTGCACTCTAAAACTACCTTGGGATGGATGCCTAGAAAATTCTTTGGGATTTTTTACCTTGTAAATGTATTGTGACGTATCTATCTTTTGGCTCACTGGTACAATATGCACGTTTTACAGCCAAAATGATAACAGACTGTGAAGCACATTCAGTGGGATAACTGAAGTAAAGCAATTTTAATTCTAAAGCTTCCAATGATGTCGCAGCATAACAGATACTGTATATTTTTAAGTCTTCCTCAAGATTCACCAAATCTGATGAATAAAAATAACTGAAATGAAAATATTATTATTTATATTAGTGCTCCAGATTTGTCATTAAACAGTGTTCAATAAAACATTTTAATGCCCAACAGTCATGCTGAATAACCAGAAATCTCTCTCTTAACAGAGTACAAAATGAATGACTGTTGCTGTATCACAGCATAACATCCTCATTGGAAGACTCTCTGCAGAAGTACAAAGTTGAGTACCACAGGTTTTTTCTGTTTCAGAGAACACACATGGGATTTTATATTTACGCTGTACAAACCTGAATTTTACAGAATTAGGCTAGGGCTCTCATGAGAATACACTCTCTTACAAGATTTGTAGCACAGCAGACTTTTCTAGTAAAAACTCAATTAATATTTAAAAACAAACAAACATACAAACCCAAACCACAACATTCACACATTTCCTGTGGGACTTCACTACAGCAAAAATTAAAGTCTCAGTAAACTAAAAAGCTGCTAAAAGCTACCACCACATTTGGTAGCCCCAGAAGGTTTTTGATATGGGTCTAAGAGAGGGGTAACTATGGAAATAGTGCCTGAGACATGCACAATCTCTTCCTCCAAGAAAGTTCATGGAGATTCATAGCACAGTGTCTGCCTTTTAGTCACCATTAGTCATCCTCTTAGTCACCCCTTTTCCTTTTATGAATACAGAAAATTATGTGTCCTGGAACTATTCGAGAGCTATAGGGAATTTCATCATTCTTTTGCTCTCAGCAGCAGAATGTCTCACATCTCTTTTGGGAGAGAGGAAAGGGAACTGATGCCTCACAGTAGCTACAGTGTTTTCTAAAACTTCGAGTTTTAAGGTCCTACAGCATTTGATGGGCTAGCAGAACTATGGGTTTTATAGGGTTTTATAGAACCCTATAACACCACACACTTTGGCACTGTGGGGAGGCTGAGAGAAAAACAGCATCACATTCCTTTCTGGAAGCACCAACTGTGAATTCCCATAGAGGATGATGCACTGCAGGGGCAAAAATGCTTGAAAAAAAGCCTTCTTTCCAGTGTAAATGAAACAAATAAGCATGTCATCAAGTCTGGAGATGTTGTAAAGACTATTCTGAAATGTCTCATGTATTAACTAGTCCAGTCCTTGGTTATCAAATCTTGCCGTAAAAAACCCATTCACTTTGTCCTACAAGACAACTATAAATCCAGGGAGCATTTAGGAGCATTCCTTTTTAAAGACCACTCTTAGATTATTCTTTCAAGAAGTGCATGGTTTTTCTTCTGTCTCTCTTTAAACTGTTTTAGGGTTTTTAACTTTGTCATAAAGTAATAAAAATAACCCAAGAAAAACTTACCTTCTTACTTGAAGAAGAATGATCTTTTACTGCACAAGAGCATTCAAAAAACTTGGAAAGATTAATTCATTATTATACTAACAAGTATAGAATTTAAACCCCATTTTTCATAATGTTAATTATACTGATTAGAATAGAATCTAATTATTTTTAGTATAGATTTCCCATACATATCCTAACTTCATCATATGCTTCTCTGTGAGGACATTAAGTCCAAGAGCAAGTCAACACAGCAGTAAAATAAGAAACACAAAAATCTTTTAAATTTTTCAGAATTTCAAGGTTCAAAAATGACCCATTTAATTATTAACTGAATTTATTTTAGAAATCAAGCATTCTACTTAACACATGCACACGTGGACCCAAAACTGCCCAGTTTTCTAAGTAAATGAACAAAGAAATAAGAAGTAATTGCTTTCCTCCTTCAAGGAAGGTTGACAAAATGCAAAAAAATGCATATTTTGCAAATTCTACTGCAAGCTGGATTTGCAGAATCACTAGTTCAGGTGGAGACTTACTTTAAATTGAGTCTGAAGAAAATAAGTAAAGAATTACTCATAGAATTTTTATGATTTTGTCTTTTTTTAAATTTTTTTTTCTTCCTGGTAAAAGGGGAACAAAAGTTGTAAGAACATCTTCATCTAATATTTATGTAAGAGAATTTTTCTACCAGAGATGGGAAATGTTCACAAACATGCGTATTCTGGAGTGAGATCTGAACATTTTTACTCAGCTCTCCGTCTTTACAATGGAGTACATAGTCCTAGCAAACATGCCATGCAAGATTTCATTATCAGTCATTGCTTTTCCCTTCCACCAGAGCCCTTGCATACCCTACTTTAGCTAGCTGAATGTTTAGCAGATGAAAAGGTCTCCAGAAACAACTGATTGGAGCACTTGGAAGTTTAAAAAATGTTTAAATCAAGCAGCAAGAGACTTAGAAGTAAATGCCATAAATGCCTTATATAAGTGATTGTTCTGTGGGGCTTCTGTGTAAGTCATGTTCATAAACCATCCAGCCTTGAAACATCCTGCCTTGGCTGTATTTGCTACAACATAAAATCCTTCTGGTTTACCCTAATCCATCCTGCTAGTTCAAACCTCACAAACAGCACCCAAGTTGATACAGTGAGGGTGAAATACCTGTTTGGGCTCAGGCGCCCACCAGCCTAGCCTCAGAAGCTGCCTTTAGCAACTTTATCAGCAGAAACACTGGCGTCTTTAGTTTTAGGGGCAGATATAAGTATAGGTTTCTGTTGGGGGTTGGGGGTTTACTCTTTCCCTTGGTAAAAGTTGACAATTTTTCCCATTATCATGTTAAAAGAGCTAGCAGGGCGGCCCCGGAGTTTTTTAATTGCTCAAGACAAAAGGAATCGGGTGTGGGAGGGCTGTCCGGCTGGCTGCTGGTTGAGTTGCTTTGTCCTCCCGGGGAAACACTCGCTGGCCCGAACACAGAGGAGAGAGGTTCTTTTTCTGTTCTGTAGTTTGGATCTGCCCCTAAAATGCTACCAGCTTTTGCTTCTGAGAACGGCTCTGAGCACCGGGACCCAGGAACAGTGAGCGGACTCTTCCTTCACCCTTCTTCCATCTGGGATGCGGCCCTGCCGCCTCCACCTCCCTGCTCCTGCTGCGGCCGCGGCTGTGAGGGGCCTGCCCTGCTCTCCACCACGACTGCGTGGAGGAGAAGAGTGCCTGTGACTAGAAAAGGGACTGAGTGTTGTTCTGTTTTATCACTGATTTTCCATAGCTGATGTTGTTGTTTGTCTTGTAGATATATCAGTAAAGAACTGCTACTCCTAAACCCATACTGTTTTGCCTGAGAGACCCTTAATTTCCAAATTATAGTAAACTGGGAGAGAAGGGATTTTTCACTCTCCATTTTAGGAAAAGCTCCTGCCTTTTTCTGGCAACACCTGTCCCCTAAACCAGGACAATTTCAGAGATCAGTGTTTAAGCAGAGGTGATTGAGGTAATCCCATGCAGTGCTGAGATTTGGAAGCCCCCGGGTGGCTCTAGCTGTAACTGATCATCCGAGATTTGCAAAATGTATCCTAAATCTGGATATTTATTTTTCCAAACATATACAGTCTGGCTTGTTACAGTATTTAATGAATTCCTTTTAATTGCATTAGAACCCCTCCTCACAGCAATAAGATGGAATTGATGCCCCACATAACTGGTGTGCATTTCATCGCATATTGTGCAGACTGAGACACCCTCTACTCCCACCCTCTTTTACCCCAACCATTACTCTTTCCATTTTCTTCTAGATTCTACCTCCACATCCAAAAAGCACAAACCCAATAACCCAGTGCCAGATTTTTCCCATATATGAACACCTTCTCTTCTAAATTGTAATGCAAGATTCATATTAGATTTTATGTGGGACAGGTTTGAGTTGTAGCCTCAAAGCTGAAAGCTTACATTCTAAAGCTCAAATTCAGCATTTTCTTTTGCTTTGCCCCAGCTGGTTGTAAAGGATTTTCTTAGGATATTGCACTGCTTGGGACTCAGACTCTTTCCCTCAGACCAGGTTTATTAAATCAAACTACATTTACTCATTTGTAATTCCATCCCTTTAATCTTCAAAAAATATTTCTCTGAGGCTTTCCTTTGATATCTATCAAAAGGTGTGGTCTATTCCGCTTAAAAAATGGAACAGTGGAATGGATGGTAAGAGCAGGAAGACATAACCATTGTCACTCTATTTTAAGATGAGGGCAGACCTTACTGGTTATTAAGTCAGAGTGAAAGAATAGCTGCTAGAGAGTTTAAATTAAAAAAAAAAAAATCTACTTGAATGAATTCCAGGGAAGATAAGAGAAGTATAAATGATATATTCCATTATAAACCTTGTAATAACTTAAAATTGATTAGTGTTTGAGGACTGATGGATAACTACAAAGCATTACTATTATAAAGCAAAGTGCAATTTTTTGATATCATGCAACTACTTCAAGATATCTAATTTTTTCCTCTTTTACAATATTCATAACAGAAATAAAGAGATATCTGTCATTCATGAGAAATGAGTCTAGTTCTGAAAACTATATTGTTAGTCATATCAAGTTTTAATGGAAAAAGTGAAATAATGATTTGGAAATAGGGGGAACCAGGATCAGAAGGAATGGTTCACAGGAGGTCTCTATCTGCTTGGAATCTCAATTGCAGGCAAAGGGAGTTCAGCTGCAAATATGAAACTTAAGATGAATATATTCAATGACATATGGGAGAAAAAGCCCATATAGGTAAACCACAATTTAGTAATGAATTCCTGACTAGACTATTTAGTCTCCTCCTCACTATTTTACCCACTTGGTGTATAAGAACTTATAAGGCAGTAGTTAGAAACTGGGCCATGGAAAATGGTTGCTGGCTTTAAAGAATAAGGCAGAGCCTCAGAAAACATGTGCGATCTCAAGTTACCTTTTACCAAACAATGAATAAAATATTACATTAGAATAATACAATTTCAAAACCAATTTTGATCCCAAGGCAATTCCATTTAGAAGAACATTCTTTCTGTGATTACAATGTTTTAACAAAACCAGCACAATTTAGGACAGTAGTTGAACTATTTCATTGGAATCCAATGTCCCAAGTATGGCCAGCTTCTTTCTACTTCTTATTTTTCCAAAGAAATAAATTTCTAAATAATTAAGTTATCTTTCCTGTGTTGAATTTTCAGATTGTGGCAAACCTTACCTTTAATTTAGGCTTCTGACTGGCTTGATAGGTACAAGGATGGTCAGACTGAGAGACAGATAGATATGGACAGGTCTCTGACAGAAGTGTGATTAAATTGAACACGACAAAGCCTCTTGAGAACCAAAATGAAGCAGGGTAATGCACTGCACCTGTTGAAATTGTGTAAGGATGTGTGGTGGCAACACAGATACCAAGGTCACTGCATATTATAAAAACATCCTCCCCCATGCAGACTTCAAACAAAGTTTTTCTTTCTCTGACGACCTAGTTAAGAAAAAGTGCTGGGAAAATCATTGATTTCATTTAAATTTGAGTTTCCTGGCAGGAAATGAACAAATTCATTTAAGAAGAAAAGTGAATTACCAATTATTTCTGACTGGTATTTTTGTAAAGCTCTCAGTAACAAACGTGGACTTGACAGATTTCCAATGGAAATGCACAAACATGGATAAGGGCAGAAAATAATTCGGCTGACCCATGACTAGTGACCACTGATAACTGCTGATACCATTTGAGGTGAAATATGACACAACCAGGAGAGTTTGCATGTTTCAGATGAGGCAATGGTGGATGCATGTGCTGCACTTTTGCAGTTTGAAAAAGAGCTTTGAGCATCTCAGACTGGGTGGAGAGACTGAAAAGGTGTCTCTTTAATTTTCTAGTTTTCTATATTGCATTCAGCCAACATAAAAGAATAGTTTCAAAATCTAAACAGAAGGAAACTAAACTCCTAATAGACAGATTGCAATTTTTTCCTGTAATTTGCAAGGGAATTGTTTATTTCAAAGGCGAAGAGAATCAAATTCCAAATGAACTTCTGGCTCTCTGTAAGATGCCATCCAACATGTCCAGTAATTTCTAGTGATCTGTGGTGCAGAAGGTAGTTTATCCCAAAGCAATAATGACAGCATTCATTCTAACATCCTATTGTACACATGAACTGAATATTTTACACAGGGGCTATAGTGCTACCATCAATTCCAAACGTTATGTTCAGAGCTAGAATAATTTTTGAAAACTTGATGGAATAATAACTTATTCCTACCGGTATAATGGTCATGGGGAGGGAGAGTTGTGAATGTTGAAACTAGAATTCTCTTACAGATGACTAATACTTAGCCAGACACTGGTTTGATAAAAATCAACAAATTTCTCAGGATATGTTGCAGATGAAGAAAGAAATTATTTCTCAGCAGAAATTGATTTTGACAGAGGCCATAATAAGCAGGCAACATTAAAAACTGGTGAATAATTTAAATGGCAATCTAGTCAACATCTAAATAGATTTGAAAATAGAAAATTTATATAGAAAACATACAGTTTACCTAATTTTTCATCTCGCATCTTCAAAAATAATAATAAGAGTCCTAACATGACCTTAGCAGAAATAAAAAATTGCTTATGGGAAAAATTGTAATTCACTCATTAATTCTGAAGCTTTACCGTAATAAATTGAATTACATAACAGATATCAGAGCAGTCTTGCATGATTTATTTTCTTGAAGTGTGATGTAATCTATCTTTTAAAGTGTTTCTGAACATGAAAGAGGAAGTTCTTAGGAGTATAATGATTTTATATTGGAACAGAGCAAGAGTGTCTCTACTCTGGGAGTCTCCTTTGAACAGACGCCACCAGAAACTTCAGTGGCAACACTAACCTTTGCATAATGCATAGAATTGTCTGAATCTGTATCATGAAAATGAATTTTTTCTCGATTCTAAGTGGTGATCACTTTGTTTCCCAAAGTATTACAGTTGATTGATGTTTTGTATTGTTTGGTCTTACTTGAGGCCTAATTGAAGAGAGAAGACACATTTATCCCTAGGAATGCTGTTTATATTCTCATCTTAATTACTCCAATATAATTCCAAAGTAACTTCCTGAATATTAATTCATTGCTCTGCCTTGAAATTGATGTAAATGGATCTGAAGTTAAGATCTGAAACTTTTATTAGGATTTAATCCACCTCCAGAGTAAATGCAAAATTATACAGCGGTTAATACTAGCACCGGTGGACATAATATTTTATGTTTATTTAGACAGCACCTTTGATCTAAAGCACAAGAAAATGAAAAAGGGGGAGCAAACAGAGAAATAGAAATGGCAAACAAACAAGGAAGTAGGAACAAGTTATCAAGTGCTGGTGCAGAAAGGGATCAAAGAAGAACCATCAGGTGGTCATTAAAATCTGTGCTAAAGCAGTGCTAAAACAAGTAAGAGAGAAAGACAAAATAAAAGTGAAGGATGAAGTTAGGACAATCACCTGGAAAACATCCTCTTTGGGAAAAGATCTCTTTGTGGACAACTGCACTATTCAAAACATAAAAAAAATGTTTAACTTGTTCCCAAAATTCATTAAATAATTTCATTAATTCAGCACTGCCTTTGGTTAGTAAAAGGCAAATCTTATACTGCCAGAGGGAAATAATTCCCTTGTTTGGGAGGAATATTTGTAAACTGAATGTTTGCATCTTAAACACTGTGTTTGCATGAAGATATGAGCATTAAATACTGACAAGACAAGAAAAATACTGAATTTCTTAGGATATTAGAGTAAAAGAAGCTGCCATTCTCCACTACTTTGCCTGCAAGTTATCAGCTGCAACTATCAGGGAGAAGTTGTCAATCAACTCTATTGCAAGGATGAAAGAGTGGATGGTGCAGTTTAATTTTATTATGGAAATTGATTTGCATCTTTTATATGTCTTGATTGAAAACTTTCCAGGTAATGGCATTGAAGAATGCTCATAAAACTGCCATGACTGTGGTAATAACTATTATTATGATCGAATTTAATAATAAAAAAACCTGCCTGCGAGATGGGCAATATGAATAATTCATGTACACTGTTGCTTAAAATGTGATAGAGAGAAAAAGACTTGTAGGAAAATTCTTAATGTATCCAGACAGGGATGATAATTGGTTTTTGCAACTAAATGAGTACTTCATGTACAAGACAGCACTAACAAGGCAGGAGAAGAAATTTACACATTGGGGAGACAATTTCATTTATCTGGATACAGCAGGATAAGTGGAATAAATGTTTTTCCTTAAAGGAATTGACAGAAAATGCATATCCTGATAATAATTAGTTTTGTTTACAACAAGAGAACAACAGAAGAGGAGACACAATAGAATCTTTTCAATATGCAATAGCATATGTGGCATATGCTCTTGTAGGCCTTACTTATGCCATTAATCAACTACCTGCAAGCACTGACCAGATCTCTTCCAGTGCTGCCTTTTAGTTGCAAGCATAAAAAGCAGACCAGCATACGGAGAATTGTTTCACAGTTGCACTTTATTTAATTTTCTTTGATTCCTTTTAAGTACACTGTACC
Organism: Sialia sialis; assembly: GCA_009812075.1. NCBI lineage: Eukaryota > Metazoa > Chordata > Aves > Passeriformes > Turdidae > Sialia > Sialia sialis. The sequence goes on along the minus strand of VRYO01002297.1, from coordinate 39,512,749 downwards.
AGATAAGCTTCTGCTTCCTGCTTTTATTGCCTACCATCTGGTGGGAAAGGCATGGAATAGCAGAAAAAGAGACAGGTGACTAAGAATATTTTAGTGGAAGGGTCTGAAGTTACAGCAAGCAAGAGCTCATCAAGGGGAGCAACTTGAGGAACAGAAAGCCATGCAAGAACTCATATCTTACTCTTGTCCAAAGGCAATGATCAAGTTTGAGAGTCGTCTTCCCACTTGTTGATATAAGTTGAATTTCTTACATACCTCCTTTTCAAATTACCAAAAACAAATGAAACCAGTTTACCCCTCAGAAATGCATAGGAAAATCCATTTAAATAACACACCAAAAGTAGTTTAGTAAACTGACAAAAAAGCTTTGGAATTGGATATAGTCAAAATCCCTGTAAAAGCATTGCGCTTTACCCATTTCTAATTCTCTCTTACTTGAACCTGAGATCAATGCTCTTAGTTCTGGCTTGCCACCAGGGTCTCTGATCAATGTTGATAAAACAAAATGACAATAAAGAAGGCTTTGAAAGCCACTGTGAGAACGGTGGGAAAACAAAACAAAATGAAACAAAACAAAACTGTATTCTTTTGTTATGACTATGGCCTGTGCCTCTGTGTGCTTCTTTATGATGGATTACTTTCTATGAAGATTAGATCTAAAGGGAGTTACACTTGAAAAGCTACACAATAATTCAGCTAAGAGGCATCTCAATAAGTACTAAAATAAAGTTGCTTATTTAATATATCTGTGCTTGCATTGCCAAGACTAAGATCTTTAAATGATAAACCCCCCAGAGCCCTCTTGTCAGCTAAAAATTCTGCCCCATGATGTGGTTTACAGGATGGATTGGAAAAAATGGTTCCCAAAACTGCTATAGTTGCAAACTATAGTTTGAAGTCTGACTGTTCTTGTTCTTCTTGACCATTTTTAATATAGCCATGGGGAAGAAAATCTCGTGTTTCTGGAACACAAATAGAATCTGGACATTTTGTTGATTCCACAGTAACATTCTTTTCACCTTTGTTAATTACATTGGAAAAATCAATATCAGAAAATGCCATAGTGACATATCAAAAGATTATAGAAAATCCAGTTTCACTTCATTAACACAGTTTCTAGAATTGCTGCTTCTGCATGTTATTGAGTTGTAGTGAAATACTGAAAATCTGAGAAATTAAGGCAACATACTCCTGTAACTTCAGGGAGAAAATACTACAAGAGAAAACAAGACTCTTGTCTTCTCGTTGAGAAAAATAAACAAATAGTCTTTAGCCTTCACAACTGGAACTTTTAAACAGCTACTCATTTCCTTATTGGGAGGGGGGGAAAACAAAGAAAGAAAAATCCTCCCAGACATTACCTGATATGCATTCAAAATAGACCCAATACATTCAACAGACACCAAAGAGAAATCTTGCTTATATGAGCATCAGAAAAAGTGACTATTAAAATGTCGTAGAGGAAAAGCAGAAATATTTGCCTAATTTAATAGTTATGGTGAATAGCAAGAGAATGCTTCTTCTGTATTCTTCTGACTTTAAAAAAAAAGAATAATAATTCTTCTAGCAAGGAGCTTTTATTCTGGCTAATACATATTTATTTTTCATACCAAGGTATTGTGGAGGAAGACAAAGTTTTGATGAAATGTGCAAATATAGAATATTCCCTCTGGCATCAGAAGTAGTACAGGTTGGTGCTTGAGATCATGTGTAGGAAATGGGTGACATGGAGAGAGACAGCTTGTAACATCTTCAAGGCAAGGAATTACATCTAACTCTTATAGATAATGAAATTTCTGTAAATTAGCCGTGTCCAAAAGTTGCACAACATAAGAACCAAATTTGTACAGCTGATTTTGCAGATTTTATGAACATTTCAGAATGAGACAGGAGACATTTGAGGAAAATAGACATTCTTTAGTCTCTGTTGTTTACACAACTTTTAAAAGGGAAAACACAGAAATATGATCCAGAAAAATTACTTGCATAATTTTTGAATCCACTGTATATTTTGGATTAACTTTCCCTTGTGCCTACAAGTACATTCATGTTCTACTTTTTGACCTAGACTAATCCCTTCTCTGTCTCTTGACATACATTTTATAGTAATTTTCCCTTACAGCTCAAATTTGACTTCCATGAATAATGGGAAAGACATTTCTTATTGGGAAGGCCAATCGGTTTATGAGCACTATGAGAAAAAACTTCCGGTCATGAGGTGTTATTGCCATACCAAGGGTTTGCAGGAAGGAAAAGTGATGGGATGTCACACTGTCTCCTTTCAAAGGTTTACAGATGAAGTTCAGATCATTGTTCAGTCCTTTGTTCTCAACATTCAGACTTTTTTCTTAAGGGCAAGATGTTTTTTTACAGGAGAAACAGACATGGATGTCAGCTCAGACGATATGCAGTATGACAGTTGCTCTTTGGCAACAGGTTAATGGTCTCATTTCATGCCTCTGGATTTTTCCTACAATTGAAGTTACTATACACACAGCTTCAGGCTGGGGAAAATAAAAATTAAATGATTAAGTGAATCTTTTGTCATTCAGAAATGCTACTTCTTTGCAAGCAATATGCTCTGCAGAGCAGATTAAGGAAGCCAACACGGGAAGAGAGGCTACAGTTTAGTAATTTGCTAATTGAGCAAGATGGCACTAGTCCTTGAGTTTAAAAAAGGAATTTTAACTCCTGGCTGTTTGGGGAAGGGTTGAAGAAGAAATAAAGGGCTCAGCATGAGTGAAAGAATTGTTAGCTTTCTCTCAAAGAGTCCAAAAGATTTTTATTCCAGCTGAGACAAAAGTAAAACAAACCATTTAGAAATTTTCAACGTATCTCATAAAGTTGGTATTACATCAAACAACTTCTGAGATGATTGACAGTGAAAAAAAAGGCAAAGCAAATAAGCAATACAAATTTCTTGGGTAAGTCATTAAGTAAATGGGATAGAGCCTGAGATTTCTTTATTTCAAAAGCTCCAGTCTGTACTGTCAAATCTAAAAACTCTCCTCTTTCAGACTCCTCAACCAATGAACCCTTTCCTCCATGCCAATAAGAACGTGTTTAAGTTACCCATGAACATATAAAACACATGGGTGGTCTGCTTTGAAGTGCCAATGCCTTAGATTTAATATGTTAATAATATGCTAATAATTTATGCATAAAACAGGTTGCATTGAAGGAAAAATCCAATATTGTCAGTTTCCATGACAACCAGTGTGCTAGCAGATTACACTGTCTCACATCAGATGGTTGCCAAGGTTGTGACCTATTTCTTAGTTTTAATCATTTCATTTGCAGAATTTGGAAATGCTACCTGGAAAACAAATGATAAAATATTGCTCATGGTTGAGGATAGTCCTTCAATATAAAACGATCTTGCATGCTAAATTAAACACTAGGCTTAGAATCATAAAAGGAAGCATAAAGTCATAATTCCAAGAGTGGAGGAAGGCACGGACAGTTGTGTGAACAGGCAGTGGGCTGGTGTGCAGTATTTTAGAGTGAAGTTAGTGGTTATGTACAGCTTATGTCAATAGCAGCAACATCTTTCATGATTCCAGGGTGCTCAAAGCCCACTCCAACCTGACCTTGAACAGTTGCAGGAATGGGACACCCACAACTTCTCTGAGCAGCCTGTTCCAGTGACTCACCACCCTCACAGTAAAGAATATTTTCCTAACATCTACTCTAAACCCACTGTCTGTCAGTTTGACACCATTCCCCGTTGTCCTGTCACTATATGCCCTTGCAAATAATCTCTCTCCACTTCTCTTGTAAGCTCACTTCAGATTTTCTGGGCTGTGAGCACACACTGCAGGCTTTCATCCACCAGCACCCCCAAGTGCTTCTTGGCAGGGCTGCTCTCCATCTGTTCACCCCCAGCCTGTGTTGGTACTGTGAGATGCCATGACCCATGTGCAGCACCTTGTACTTGGTCCTTTTACATATCATGAGATTCCCATGGGCCTATTTCTTGAGATTTTTCAGGACCCTGTGGACGCCATCCCATCCTCCACGTCTCAGCTGCACCATTCAGCTTGGTGTCATCTGTAAACTTGCTGAGAATGCACTCAGTCCCTTAATCTGTGTTTTATTAATGAAGATATTACATAACACTGGCTCCAGACAGACCCCCAAGGGACAACACTTCTCACTGATGTCCATCAGGCCTCTGGGCTGTGAATCACTACCCTTTGGGTGTGACCATTCAACCAATATCTGACAGCCCAGCATTCAAACCCAGCTCTCTAATTTGCAGAGAAGGATGTTGTGGAGGACCATGTCAAAGACTTTACAAAAGTCCAGGTAAACTATACAGGTAACCCTTTGATTCTCCACTGATATAGTCGTTCCATCACAGAAGGCCACTAGGTTGGTTCAATGATCGAAACTTCCAAAGATATTTTTGTAATAATGAATGCACATGAAAGCAAGTATTTTATAGGTTGTGTGCCAGAGTATAAAATGAATTAAGTTCTATTGCAGTTAAATGAAAAGGAGTGCTTCCAAACATGAGCATGTGCTGGTGGCCTAGATGATGCCATGTTTTCTGGATTCTTCACTGATCAAAGTTCACTACTGTTCGAGTAACTCTCTCTGGTTAGCAATTTTGTTATTTTTTTTTTTTTATGCTTAAGAAAGGTATCAAGTTGCCATTGTTAAATAAACAAGTTGCAATAGTACCTGCGGAGAAACAAATGGTCCCCCCACTACTTGCTCATTTTACACTGTGTCAGTGTAAAACAACCCAGGAATGTAACAGTTTTGTCGCTAGGACTCTTAGCTGGACTTGCTAGTTGAGTGAAGAAATTTTCCTTTATTTTTGTCACCTATTAGGCTACAATCTTAGAAGGCAATCACTGTCAATCCTGTTGGTGAGATCAATACCACAAGCCCCAGTTCCTGCTACTGAAACCTTGCTTTCTATGGTCCATAAGACAAATAATCCTTCTGCTTTAGTCAGATTGGTCTGACTAAGTCAGTTGAGGTAAAATGGAAAACAGCTCAAGCTACTCTTTTTTTTTCAGTTTTGCTGAAATGTTTATCAGGTGATACAGTTATAATAACTGCAGCAGACCTGTATAACCTCAATAATCCACTGGAAATTGATTTCAGTTATCACAATATGATTAGAGGAATGCATTAGTCTTGAATAAATTATCTCTTTTTACACCAGTATTTTTGGACCTGCTTTGTCATTCTTTTTGGCTTTTTCTTCCTCCACTCCTCTCTTAGAAGTTTTCCTGTTGTGGTAAAAGATTATCTTTGAATTTTAGGGTCTTCTCTTCAGGTTTGTCATACTAATAATTTATTTATTTATTTATTTATTTATTTTTGTAAGAGACGCAAATAGTATACAAGATGAAGCATTGCAAAACCTGCTTCATGATGTTCTATTTTCTCTTCCATTTGTTATTCTTGAACCTATTTTTTTAATGACACACATATTTATAACTGGTCTTCTTTGGGAGTGGAATTAATTGTAAAGAATAAATAGAATAATTAAAGTTTCTGCTTTCTTCTGCCCCAGGCTGGTCAGCTAGTCCAAGCAAAAGGATTTACACAGAACTGTTGGCATAGATTTGAGTTATTTTCTAGCTGCCTGGCTTACACAGAAGTGTATTCTATGTAAATATTTGCTGTTCAACCTCTTCAGAAAACACTTATTACTGTAGAAGAGTCTTTTGTTCATACCAGAACATTCCTGTTCTTAGGATTTTTTGTAGAGAAGAAATGAAGTCTAAAGAATCAGGTAAAATCTCATCTGGAGTACAGCCCACTTTCACTGACATTGAAACTACTTACTATTCATTGACCCACTTGAGAGAAATTCAAGTATGGCATTAAGGAAAGAGAGAGGAAATAAAAAAGTGGGAGGAGGAGAAGAGTATGACTAGCACATACAAGTATCACAGCTATTTTATTTCTACCTACCTCTTGCTATTTAGGAACATACTGGATAAAATATAGTGTTCCTAGAGAGGCATGGCTTGTCCTAGGAACTAATGTCTATGATTTTCTGTGGCTCTGTAGAATCATTTCAGCTGCTCACTGTGACTCTGCCCACATAACATTGGAAAAAGGGGCTCTCAGCAGAAGACAGAAAGGAGCAGAGAAGCATAAAAAAGACAAATATAATACCTAGATCTTTTAGTAGCTGAACACTTGGGATAGTACTTTGGTGACACACAAACTCTTGGTATGTGGATCAGAAAAGCTGGAATTTTTTTTCCACATCTCACGGGTAAACAGGAGCTGAGGACAAGATACTGCTATTTTTCCTCCTGCTGTTAAAAGTAGTGACACCTACTTGGCTCTACAAAAGAGAGTCACATTTCAGTGGCCTTTTGCTAAGAAGCAGTGCTTTGAAAACCTCTTTCTCAAGTGTCAAGCTGGCTATGGGATGCTAGGAGCAATCTGGGGCTGGCAGGGTACCCTGGATGTTAAGCCTACACATTAATTCTTCTCCTTTGATTAGAATTTCCTGAATGCTGGCAGAGAAAACCAAATTGAGCCCAGTCTTAATGAACCCAGTTGTGAAGCTCCCAATTCATCAAAACTGTACTCTTCAACATGCTTTGGTGGATCATTAGTGCCTTGATGAGTCTTTTTCCTATACATGTTTATTTAACATAGTAAGACTACTCTCAAAAATTTCTAGTGGTAAGTCTATATGTTACCTTTTTTAACATCATTATAACAAAAAAACAAACAAACAACAATAAAAACAAAAAGGGAGCTCTTAAAATTTTACTTGCACCATCTATTTCCTTTATCCCTTTATGTGCTAGTAGCATCTGAGGGTAACAGTGAGGTGATACTTTAAACTCCCTGTGTTTATTCCTTGCTTCAGCAAACCATGCCTCAAGCTACTAATTTGTGAAGAGGTGAAAAGCAAAGGCAGGCTGAGGAGGGAGAGACATATTGTGTGTACATGCTTCTTCTGCTCTACAATGTTTTATCCACACAGCTATGTCAGTGAAGAGTGTGAAAAACTCACATATTCTTTGCCAAAATAACTATGCCAGCCAAAAAACCCCATGTGGACTCAGCTATGCTGACAAAGAAGAGTTTTACGGGCTGACCTCTGGGTGTTTGGAGAAGTTGCACAACTATGCAGGCAGAAAAACTCCTTCTGTCGACATACTCTGCCTCTAAAGAAAAGGATCCTGCTGCTACAGCTAAACCAGTATGGATATATTTACACAGTTACACCTGAAATATAAATCCTGCATCTTGGGCAGTGGTGGGGACACTTAACCATGGTAGAAGAAATAATTGTGGCTATTATAAACCTCTGTGAATAATTCCTTAGCACTAGTCAAAATTTGCCTTTCACAATCACAACATCTTATTTTTAAAATGTAAAATTAATTCTACTTTATTGTTCTGGATTTTTTTTTCCCTGCTTTGTCTCTGAGGTATCCATACTACACCAATATCTATCATTAGGTGATGTTTTTCTAGGTCAGTGGTTTAATTTCTTGATTATAATTTATAATATGTCACGTTTGCTGATTGCGTCCTAAAGTTCTAAATTTCCCTAACAGTTACTGGAATTAATGAAATAGTTAGAAATATTTTCATCCATGTCATTTTAGCAACAAGCTCAACTGTGAAAATTTAGATATGTTTATGCACTTTTTGAATTTTTTTTTTTAAACTGCAGCAGATAGAAGGCAAGTACTTGGGAAACTGGCATTGTGCTGAATATAAGTAATTTGCAAAATACTAACAGGAATATCCTAATAATTTTCTGTTATTTTAAGGAAGCAGCTAAGTAAAAACCTGTCAATCAACAGGGTTTGGAAAGAGTACGCAAATTACTCTTTTCACATAATTGTATGGAAATAATTTTGTGTTACTCAATCTTCTTCATACTTGTTTTGCTATTTCATTCTTTTCTTTTCTTTATTCAAAATGATTTGTTAAATAGTCCTGCAAAAACCTAGCAAATATAGATCTCATTCTAGCCTGGAAGAATTCCCAACAATTCTATCTTCCTTGTTGTTTCTTAACAGGGCAGTAACAAAAATATTTACTGCACTTCAAACTTCATAGCAAGTCTTTTATGCCTACTAGTGGTGGTGACATTGTAGGAAAACCATGTGTGACTCCCTTTCGTGCATGTTTACACACAAAATTAAAATGTAGAAAAAGATTTATCATCTCTCTAAAAATACTCAGCTTGGGACTGTGATTAAGACCGAGTTTTTTTCCACTTTCAAGATAGTGGTGGTTTATCTTCCTTGGATTTTGCATTACTTAGGTGCTTAATCAGCATGAAACAGTCAGAGATCCCTAGAGACCCTATATACGCAAATATATACATATACACACACATACATACATTTATGTGTATGCATGATAGTTGGGATTTAAGAAGAAAGGATAAACCATTGCCTCCAAGATAATGTCAAAAGACAGTATAAAAAAACCTCTCCTGAATTGTTTACTGGGCAGAATATATAAACTGTGCACAGTTTTCAGTCAGAGCTAGTCACTTACACAGGAGATCACTGTCTTTGCATTATGGGTCTCATTTTGTCTGTGAGGAAGTTTCTTATCAGGGAATGGGATAGCAGTGGCTAGCTGAAAGTAGTTGCTGAAGATTGTAAAGCACTGTTGTCACAAGGGAAGAGTGAGTTTGGAAGACAGATGAAAGGACAATAAGAGCTTTATTTTCCTGATATTGGTCAAAGAGAAGTCAGAGGTCAAAGAAGCAGGAAAAGTTTTTTTCCAAACAAACACGCACATTTTGTTTGTTAAATCTTTCCTCTCAATTTTTGAGGTCTAAAATAATCCTGTACTCTTGTCTCTGCACAGAGGAATGTCTCTGGGAGGTCTGGCTGTGGAAAAAATTGCACTTAAAGGTGCAGGGCTCTTTCCCTTAACAATGAAGATGACAAATCAGGTATAACAGGGGGTTTCGTAGTGTTGGAGCAAATTAAGCCACTTTTATTAAAGCAAAGAAGGCGATTGAGATCCTTTGATATATCCATAGTGCCAACATCCTGCAGATGCCTCACTTCAGTCAATTAATCAGCCATTTCCCAGAGCATGGCAATTGTTTATGCAATCCACTTTGATATGTTTTATAGCATTTCCTTTAATCCTCCTCAACTTTTCATCCCTGGCAAAAGCTTTATGGTAACATAAACCATAATTGTGCAGTAAAGAAAATCGCCTCATGTTGCAGTCTGCAACTGCTTTATCACCCTCATCCTAACATACATAACCTGCACTCAAACAGCTAAAAATAGGCTAGGAAGCATGCTGCTTTAATAGGACATAAACTCAATGACTTCTTGACAAAGAACTTAACCTCTGTCAGGGACAGAGTCAGAACTATCTAGGGGACCTTTATACTTCTCAGTCAATGACATTTATTGCCATCATAGCTGGCAGACATTTTTCTGAATAGAAAATTTTTCATAAAGACAAAAATGAAGACAAAAGCCCTTTAGCCTTCCTGAGACTTTTTTCTTTTTTCTTTTTCTTTTTTTTCTTTTTCTTTTTTTCTTTTTTTTTTTTTTTTCAGAAACGGAAAGCATTTAAAAAGAAGTCTCTACTATTCAAAATAGCAGCATTTTTCAATTAGATTTGTATCTTTTTATTTAATGGAGACCAGAAATTAAAAATCTACAAGTGAAAACTTGTAAAAGTACAAACACTGTGTTAGAAATAGATCCAAATATTTTGCATTGATGAAGCAAAGTCAAAAAAGTTAATCAGCTACTGACATTTGCTTTAATCCTTTGTGTCAATAATGCACTTCTGATCTGAGTTACTGCCCTGTGATATCCCACAATGATGCTGGTAAAGAAGGTGTGTAGAGAGAGGTTTTTAAGCATCCAGGCACCCTCTCTAGCATCTGCAAACTCCCTCTGCATTGTACCTTACAGAATAAAGCACCATTTACTGTTTTAAGTGTTGAAAACCACTGTGCTGAACTACAACTGTCAAAAAGTAAACTTCGGTCGTAAACCTCAATCTCTTTCCTCTCTCCTTTTTCTCCTTCAGCACTTGCTGGTTACCACTAAGAAAATCTAAACCTGTGGAGAGATTCTGTAGGATTTATGAATAGTACTTTTATGCAAATTAATATATGTCAGCAGGTTTGGTTTTGTTTAGATTTCTGCCCCTCCCAAAGGACAAATGAGATTATCCTCTCCAGCACTTGGCCACAGAGCTTGATGATATATACAATCAATAATCCTGTTCTTTACTCTAACACTGCATATTTTTTGCTATAGGTTTTTTCCCCTTTTTACTTTCTCCTTTGGTTAGAGAAGTGTTATAGATTAAATTTGGATCATTTCCAGTCTTGTGTCCCATACTATACCATAATGAACCTTAATTGGCAGTAAATAGAGAAAAAGCAGTCATCCTTGTAAAGCAACTGTTCTATGGATATATGGTATAACACTAGTGTGGAGGCTGTAATAGCAATGTTCCAGGTCACAGATAGCTTAGATGGAGGACTTTGTCATACTGCACTAATAATAACTCCACTCCAAATTTGAGAGAAGGAAGATGGGCAGGAGCGTCAGGCAGACAGTCCCTCCCTTGGACAGAAATGAGACCATTCTGCTCTATGAACTTGGTTACTTTTTCAAGGCACTTGATTCCCTTTTGTCCTTTACTGTGTTAGTTGGATAAACCTTGATTAGAATATGGGCCATTATGCTGGCTTTGAAACATTTCATACTAGATACTTTTGGTGTTGTTTTATACATCACCAATAAGAGTGGAACAATGAGATTTGGACTTACATACAGAAGTATATTATGTAGAGTTTAGTGCAGGAAGAGTTTGGCCTGTTTTTCCATTGGGGATGATGTCACATGATCCGAGAGTGCTACCATTTTTCAAGTACAGGAAATAAATTTAATTCACTTGACAATTCCTTTTTCTTATCACTATACAGAACACAAGTTATCTCTGAATTCAATTTGTTTGAATAATACTATCAAAAGACACAGAGAAAAATGTACTCACCTTTTGTATATGGCTGCAAATGGGCTGTGTGCTCCCTTAATTCTCAAATATAATAAACCTGGATAACTTTTCAGAGTGAGAAATTGCAACCAGGTGGATGCAAATTCATTGCCCAATGACAAATTAATCTGCACAGGTATGATACATCTTTTTCCCCTTCCCATTATGGTAATTGAATATTCATTACATAACAAGTGCAGTTAATTAGCAGATTATTCATTTGCTGGACAAATAATGAATTTCTTATTCTGAACAAAGAAGAGGGGCAGGAAAGCCAGAGGGAAAGAAAGAAAGCATACATTTTTATAAGGCTATTATTTAAATTAGTTTTCTTTTAAATAAGAAGAGAAAAGGAATCACTGTGGTCCCACAGAAACCAGCAGTAAGCCTCACAGAATATCAGTGGGGCTGGATTTCAGACCTTGTATTTTGAAAAGAGTAGGACACTACCATCACTTTAAAACAAAAAATAAACTTTGTGACATGTCAAGATTTATTCATCTTTTCTTTAATTTATTATGCTGTCATTTCCTAAAGTTTTTTTCTCCAAATACCTGTCATCATCATTCTTTAGTCTCTTTTATAATGTTTAGACTGTAAAGACCTTTCACAAAATTACAGTAATTTCACGAATATAAGCCGCACCTTTTTCATTGAAGAATCCAGCCTACCCCAGTAGTGCGGCTTATATTCAGGTGCGGCTTATCTATGGACAAATCCCAGCTAAATGGCGACCTGGAAGTGAGAGCTGGCCAAGCGGAGAGCTGCCACTGATGAGTGGCCGGGCAGGTGGGGAGCGGGCTTTGCTGAGCGGGGCAGAGCCGCCTAGGAGCCAGGCGGGCTGGCGGCGGGGTCGCCGGGGAGTGGGACGAGCCGAGCAGCAGCAAGGTCGCCGCCGCTGCCAGGCGGGACAAGCCAGGCGAGGCTGGCAGTGGGGTTGCTGCTGCTGCCATGAGGTGCGGGCTGGTGGGGGAGCAGTGCCAGCTGGGGAGTGCCACCCCGCCGCTTGCCAGTCGGGGCCGTCCCGCTGTGCCACCGGTCTGTGCTGTCCCTCCGTGCCGCCGGTCGGGGCCGTCCCGCCGTGCCGCCGGTCAGGGCCGCCGCGCTTCTGCTTGGCGCGGGGCTGCTCCATCCCATCGTGCAGCGATCGGGGCCCCCGCCGTGCCGTGGGGGCACAGCAAATGGCGGCCGGCGGGACCGTGGCAAGCCGTGGTGAGCGGAGCCGCGGATGAGCAGCGGCGACTGGGGCCATCGCCGAGCAGGGCAGGCGAGTGGGGCTACGTTTAAAGGCTCCTCTGGTCTGTGAAAACTGTTTGCAATTTGAGCGACTGACAGCAAATCCCACAATCTCATGCTTCTGTTACTTGTTGCACATAGATCCTCGCTTAAAAAAAAAAAAAAAGGTTCGGCTTATATTTGGGTGTGGCTTATATATGACAAATCCTGTGGTCTTCCTGGCTACCCGGAAGTGCGGCTTATATTCAGGTGCGGCTTATAATCGTGAAATTACTGTAATATTTTCCCCTTGTGTATTTGTGCACGGTGCAGTCCTTGCCCATAATTCAGACTCTTGCATGGTATATTCTTGTCATCACCAGCCAGAATGAAGCACTTTATTGGTATAAATTGACATGTCTCCTTTAATGGAAATGGAGCCAACCAAATTACCTTGATAAGGAACAAGCCTTAATATTAAAATTAGTTTACTTAGACATCAGTATTTAATTTTTTTTTAATGGGTACTGTAAAATAGCTTCAGTTTCTTGCTGATACCTGTTATCCAGAAATTTACCAGAATGTTCAATGTAGATGAGGCAAAATGCATCTGTGATATAATCCTGCTAATGCCAGTGGTCTTGTGCCAGATTTAATTGCATCCAGCATCTTTAAGCTGTTCCAAGAACAAGCTCTCACTGCAAGCTCAGTGGTGAGAGGAAAACATTTCAGTTCTAGATGAAGCTAGAGCTGTATTGTGTGCAGCTCCGTGGCATGAACCCTTTGTGGATGGTTTCCTCATGTTGTGGTAGTTTATCATTAAACTGTAACCTGTCAGCATCTGTCAGAATGGTTCCGACATTGGCTAACTTTCACGACCGTGTTAAAGTGAAGGTATCGGACCAAAAAAATTATATAGTTGGAGGAAAATTTTGACAAATTGAGGGTTGAAGCAGAGAGCAAGGAAGTAGGAGGGAACATGGGGGAACAAGCACAGAATACAAAGCTAAAAAAATTAAAGCTTTCAGTTAGATGGATCCAGAAGTCTAGGGCAGGGGAAGTTGGCTGGAAGCATCTACTGCTTTAACTTAACAAATGCTCCATTTCAAATACATTGACCTGAGAAGTTCCTGCTCTCCAACAAATGAGATTGAATTATATTGAGTCTGAAAATAGCTGCATCAGCCTCTAAATTTATATTTAGCATTGTCTAATTGGAGATTAGTACCTCATAATTTACTCAGTAAAAATTCATAAGGCTTTGGAGTTATGAAAAAAGTGGTACTAAATTTATAATTATAGAAAGACAATGGAGAGAAATGACATCTTGAAATGTTTGAAGGCTTTTAGTGTCAGTGCAGGATGATTCTGACAACTGGTCTGATGTCACTGCTGCAGTTGCATACAATAACCTCTAGATTAAGTTATGGCATATATCAGTTGCTCTGTCTTTTATTGATTATTTTAATTTTCAGCTTCCCCTATCGTAGTCTGGGCAGATTAGCCCAGTATTCAAATTTTTTTTCTGTTCTTGGCTGGAATTTATAGAAGCTCCTTGTTCTGGGCAATATGCAGAACTGAAGTTGCAGCTGAGAGATGGGACACATCACACCAAAACACCAAATACACAGCTCAGCCTCATGCTAACTCCTGGGTCTAAGAGCTATTTTCTCATCCCTTCTCTTCATTCCCCACTCTACCAATCTGTGTTAACTGGAGCAGCAGTAGAAAGTGAAATTGCCTTTGCTATTTTTACATATGAGATTATGTAAAAAATGTGGAAGATTGTGCCTATTTATAAGGGTAAGGAAAAAACCCTCAAACCATTAATTCAACATGGGGAGTGAGATTATTTTCTACACTTTTCTCCCAGTAATTACTGAGGTTTTTTTTCACCGATAATAGAGGAAGTCCAGGTTAACTGGATCTGATTGCTGCAGCCTTCTACATATGGGCAGACAAATACCATTCCTGAAGGGAAGTTTTACGTGAGAATTGGTTCCTGAGGCTATCACAGACAGAGAGTATAAGTAAGCATAATACTTTTATTCCTATTGAAATTCCCATTGAAAATTTCCCTAATACAGAAATAATTTTACAATTACAAAATTCACAGTTAATGTTTGTGCCAGACACAAAATTAGATCAAAGTCATAACCAGAAATGGCTAGGAACTTAAAAATGAAACTATGTCTTGATGAGCTAATAATTTCCCTTAAAATTAATATTTTTCAAAGGTAAATGTCAGTTTTGGCAAATAGTCCTAAAATTCTGTCAGAAAAGCAATCTGTATGGCACTGCTCTCTGGCTTATCAACTTCCAGAGTCTTGGTACAAAGTTCCAATTAAAAAAAAAAAGAAGAAATCCAAGCAAAATGTTTCTCTGTATCTGACTTTTCTATACTTCTGTTCTGTTCTTCAATAATGCTTAATGAGATAACAGATAATTTTAGTGAATGGATAATATTGTTTGGGTGCTGATAATATGAAGTAATAGAAGAATTGATTTATTCCCCTATAAACTTGAATATTTTTATCCAGTAAAAAATAATGATTCCATAAATCAGAAAATGTTCAATTATTTACCTGTTCCATATTTAGTTCATTTGGAAGGAAAGGAAATTTACCTTGGCATCTCACAGCACACAGAAGGGAAAATAAGCTTTGCAAAGTAACTATATTACTAGAATTTTGTTCTATTACAGGAGGAAGATAGGATTAGTCTTACAACTTTATTTAAAACTGTATTTAAGGGCCAATGCTGGATATGGTATATCAGAACATGCTTTACCTAAGGGTGATGGGTGGAAGAATAGGTTAAAAGCTGTTTCCAGGACATTCCTTTTTGAGATACTAGTGGTGAGCTTCAATACGCTCAGTTTACCTTCTCTGTCTCTAGCTGGTTTTGGCTAGATCAGGACATTGCCACATGCTGGAGCTGGAATCGGAAAATTCCAAACTTCACATGCTGGGGAACAGGCAGTGGTGGTGAATGGGTGCATTACCCATGTAAACGTGGTGTGTGCAGCTGACCTCCAGTGAAGAAGACTCTGAACTGATGAGTGCTGCTTGCTGGAAAAGAGCATCAGGGAATGGACTGCTTTATGTTGACGTTGTTTCCAAAAACAGCTGCTCTGGGGTCCAGCCAGAGACAGACCAGAGAGGCATTTGCTTGCTCCTCACTAAATCAGCAGGAGTTCACCACTAATGCTGTAATATAATATTAATTGAGTGAATCACTCAATGGGGACTTGAAACACTAATCTTAAAGAAATTAAGATTTTAGTAAAAGTTAGAAGAAACTGGGCTTGAGATAGTTACCTGAAATTTAAATAATTGATTGCCTGTCGATTTATGTTTGCTCAGCTGTGCTTGCAATAGGAAAGGATGAAACTGGTAGGTAGGTCCAACGAACACGAACAATTGCAACCAGAAACTCATTCTTTGCAAAACTGGAGGTGCCCCAAAAGCCATTTGTATTGTCATTAACAGAAAAGGTCAGGGCGAGGAAGACTCGCCTTACTTCCTCCTTTAAAGACCCCTCCCCGTAAAAACGACCCCAGACTTAATTTAAGAAGCCAATCACGCATGCTTAATAGCCATTCAAGCTAATTACCATAGGAAGCAGGGGATGGGAGGGGCTGGTATTATGAATATGTATTTGTTTGAACCTTTTGTCAATAAATAGACTCTGTGACCACCTGTAATTTTGCAGTGCGTATTAGGGGGCTACCCCACGCTGCTGCCCAGCGCTGAATAAACATACCCTTTCTAACTTTAAACTGTTAGAGAGTCTTTTGTCCGTCACAGTTGAGTATCGTTGTTAGACCAATACTCATATTTTAGTAAATCAGGACTGATAACAACTTATTTCAAACTTGTAAATGAGTGTCCTCAAGGCCAAGCCTTCACTTATTGTACTGTTTCACCCCACCAAAATAAAGTCCACATATGTCAAAGGTGGAATGCTGATTCAAATCAGCCTTTTGAGAAACATGAGGATGTTGCATGTTACAACCAGAAACTGAATACCACTAATAACATGAGACAGAAATAGTTCTTGGAGAAATTCATTACTTCAGTTATAATCCACCACTCAGTCTGGAAAACTCCATGGGTTTCAGGGTGTAGTTAATATCCCACATCAATCTGCATTCAGAAGATGTAGGAAGTTTTCCTAGAAGGATGCAAGTCCTGCTGAACAATTTCATGTGCAGCTCTGTTACAGAGAATGAAGCTCAAATGGTTGAGTTCTGTGTCAGAAAACAAAGCTTCATGGACTTTAATAAAGTACTTAATATTTGTGGAGAATAAAGAAAACAAGGTAAGTGGACAGGTTATTGCATATACCACACTAACAGTTTTATATTCAACAGCCTTGGCAAAAAGGGAGTCCTCCAAAATAGAAAATACATAGTTTAGGTCCCAGCTGCAGAATAGGGACTTGAGCTCATCTCACAGCGATTTCATGAGGCCATGGGTATCTCTCAGGATCAGACCAGAAGTCCCACTCTGCAGTTAAGAAACTTCTCCAACGGAAAGTACATTTGGAACATATTTTCAGGAAGTGGTATATGCAATTAAAATATTCCTGATCACTCCTTTAATTTAACTCCCACTTTTAGTTAGTGATCATGAGTTGATCATGATTATTGTGGTCCTTTTTCTGCTCATTTTCCATGTGGGTTTTGCAAGCATAAAAGGATTTCAGGACAGTTGCAGAAGGGAAAGGTTGAAGTCAGTTCAGGTATGGAAAGATTAAAATTGTAGTGAATAGTTTTCCTGTAGTGGTAACAGCTACTGTGAGCAGGTGAATGAAAGTGCCTGTCTGAGGGGTAAAAAAAAAAACAGAGCTTGAACCAGACATTTAATGATAAGGGGCTTCAATGAAAATATGTGGTTCGTATCTCGTGTTGAAACTCACACACGTGTTGGTTACATGAAACTCTGCTGATTTCTCAAAGCCTCAGTTATTGCAGAGTCATTTCAGATGCTGCTATCCTGGTTAATTAATATCAGATGTGCCATATGAAAGTTTTACCAGTACAGCTAGGTGAAAATCTGGGAATGTAGCACATCCTTTACATGAAAAGAAATTTCTGGCAGACAGTGAAATATGTGAGTGATGCACCAGCTTGAGTATTTAGAGCAGAGTGCAATATGGGAAATTCAAACTGAAATGTTCAGTGGCTGAGGATCCAGTATAAAGACTGAATGAGCAGCATGGAAGTCATAGCTCTTGCTGTATCCAGGAAAAATAAAATGTTAGACTAGGGATTCTGATCCAGTAGAGAGCCAGCAGAAAAAATATAAAGCAGGCGGAAGAACAGTAGATATCCTAAGAAAGGGACCTGAGCTCAAAGACAGCACCATCTTCATAATCCAGGAAAAAAAGAAAATAATCCAACAAACTCTCTCTGGTCTTGTATTTCAGTTATTTTACTGATTCATGTTACTGTATGATGTAGCAATAGTAAAAAGTGAAAAGTTAAAGGGTATTTCCTCTTCCAGGTGTTTAATTTCTAAAAAAACAAAGTTAAAGAGACACAATTTGCAGACAAGAGATTGTTTCAAATGCATGCCATGTAGCACAGATGATCATCCTGTACTCTATTATAATCTTGCTATACTTCATATATCTGTATCTATTATTTGCATAACATTTATTCTCTAAAAAGATAAAATTAAAATCTGTATCCCCAAGAGCTCAGGGAGGTCACCAGTGTGAATTAATTACTAACCAAGTAAAAGAGCTGTACTCCAAGGAAATTTTGATCAATTCTGATCTGCATATTAATTGATGGCTCATTCAGGAAAGTGTTAAAAAGCAATTTTTAGTCAGGGAAAATGAATTGATTCAGAGGAATTGTTCTTAAGATAGATACATAACTATCCATGTTGGAAGGGAAAATATTAAGAGTCAAATCTACAAATATACTGCTACAGAAGGAAAAAAGGAAACCACATGTCTGCTCTGCAAAGAGAGACTGGTCTGAACAAATGCACATGTGTTTCCATCATCATATCAAAGAAGAGTACTTCAAAGAAGGGAAGAATTGGAATAGGGGTAGATATATCCTGAAAAATACTACCTAGAAGGAGTAAATATGCAGCAGAAACTGCACCCAATTAAAAACTACTAGGTAACAGGAGTTGTTGTTTAACTAAGCTATCTGCACAAGAGGACTGCATTTTGAATTGAACAGTTTCATTCTTTAGAGAAGGACTATTTTCTATTAACTAAACAGACCCAGAAAACCCAAAGGTTTTCTTCCCTGAGCTGTATCAAACATAATGTAATTCAGGATTAAATCATCAATACTTTTCAGTCTACTCTAGTTTACCTGTCAATGACTCAACTGCTCCGTCAGCCTTCCATCATGAAAGCCTGGCACTTGCAGTATGTCCAGGGACTGGCAGAATCAGGTGGTTTCAGACCTAGAAAAGTGTGTGTGTGTGTGTGTGTGTGTGTGCGTGTATGCACGTTTGTGTGTGCTTATGTGTGTGCTTGTGTGTGTCTGCTAAGCTGAAACCCCTCACAAATGCACACCCAGAGAGTGTTGTGTTTTCTGTGCTGTGTTTTCTCTCTATACTGAGCTAGCTAGACATTCAGGTACAGCAGCTACAGAGCTTAAAGGAGTCCATGACATCTTCAAGGATATTTGTGTTCACTTAAACCACCAGCAGGCAGAAATGTAGTGTGCACTTCAGAGCACCAAGTTCTTCCATCTCAACAGCCTGCTTGCACAGTGGGACACTGGGTGCTGCAACAGCATTTGTTTTGTGGATCTATTTGAGGGATAGCTGCAGGGAAAATCTGTGGCCTTATATAAAAATTGGAATAAAAATGGCCGCTTGGGGCCATATGCTGTATATCACTGTCAGCAGTCAGTAACAAAGCCTGGGAAGAAGATGTAAGAGGTTTGCATAGTCTTTTTCCTTCCAGGACTTGAACTAAGAGGGGTAAGGTACATCATTGTGTTTGATAGACTTTGATTGGTCCACTAATCATACTCCAAAATATTATCAGATAGTATTCCAAAATAATTTATAGTTTTTCCTTCTTTTTACCTCTCCAGTACCATGTATCAATCAATTCCAGAATGAAAGTTATGCTTTGAATGAAAATTTGGGTTTCAAAACTTCTGCTGGATAACTTCAGTGAGTGAACATTATTTCCTCAATATTATTTTGAATTGAACCTTGGACCAGTTCTTATTAATTGGTAATGTTTTATCTGATTTTCCAATTGCTTCTGACACTGGACCCAGTGGAATTGAAAAATACCATGATGACATCACAGTTCTTTTCCTCAGGTGGCTTTAGCTTAGATGTAAAGAACCACAGTGGACTGCATAAAGGAAAAAAATAGCATGTTTACTTTTATTAATCAGTCATTAATGAAGCCTGTTTGAATTTTCAATGCCTGCTTTAGTTTCAGCAATTGAAATTAACTATATATCAGCTTCAAACTTTGTCATTCCACTTATACATGTTTCTTTATGAGCTTGTTTAAAATATGATGGAATAGTGCAAGTTCTCATATAGATATTTTACGCACCTCCCTTAACTGTGAAATTTAGAGTGATTTTTTAATTTCTATAGTCTGTATGCTTTTACCCCTAGTAAATTCAACAAATAATGTAGAAAACTTTCAAAATATATTGAAAGATGTGCATACTAAAGTAACAATAACCCACAGGTTCATTGATGCCTCTAAAGAAATGTAATATGTTGGGGGTTTTTTTAGATTCAAAAAAATCCCATTTTTTTGAGGGATGACTTATGTTTACATTAAGCACTTCAACTCTTCATTGGTATATTATGCTTAACTATGAAAGATTTACAGTATCAGTTTTAACACTTTTAACCAAATTAAATAATAGTTCACGTTTCCTCAGTAACTCTGGGATCTCTTTGTAAACATCAGCATTACATTTTCCATCTTCCATTCCTGTACTGCTCTGATCTTGAAGCAATACTGCCCCAAATAATATGCTGAAAAGATGATTATTCAACAGTTCAAATCAGGCAAGCCACACGTCACAGCCATAGGAAAAGAGCAGAGTTTGAGACAATAGGGTGACAGAAATACCTTTAAGAATTGGGGCGGAAGTAAGTACATACGAATTTCTGCTGCAAAGCTGAGTGGGATGGCAGCTTCTGAAAGAGACACCAGTGTGTGGTGCAAATGTCAAGGTGATGTATTCACGGTGAAAATACAGTTGATGGTAGCTATGTTTCTATGATTCTAGTATTCTGTGTTGGAAAAATCAAGTGCAGTAATTTCATGACTATAAGGCCCACTGGATTACAAGGCGCACTTTTTTTTTGCAACGAGGATCTGTGCACAACAAAGTAACGAATTAGTAACGGAATCGCATGATCGCGGGGTTTACTGGCAGGTGCTCAGTTTGCAAACATTTTTTACGGATAGGCGTAGCCTTTAAGTGCAGTCCCAGGTGCCCTCCCCGTGCCACGGGCCCCGGCGCTCCCGCCTGCCCCCAGCGCCGGCTGGCACGGCTCTTGCAGCTCTCTTGGCTCTCACAGCTCTCGCGGCACGTGGCTAGGCTGGCTCTCACAGCTCCCGGCTCAGCTCGCAGCTTGTTGTGGCTCGCACTTCCAGGTTGGCAAATTTCTGATCTTTGTCCATATATAAAACGCACCGGATTATAAAACGCACCGGATTATAAGACGCACTTCCAGGTTTTGATCAAAATTTTATGCTTTAAGGTGTGCCTTATACGTATGAAATTACTGTACTTGCCCTGACTCAAAGAAAAAGTTGCAGTCACTTAACAATATCAAAATATTTTCTATGAGAATGCAAACAGTACTGCCAAAACATAGCCATGGCATAGGCATCCTTTTATCTCCATGAAATATGAATTCTGTATTTTAAACAGCTACGTCAGAGCAATTTCTGAGTTTCATTCCAAGAATTACCAAATGACCAGATATCTCATGGCTATTCAGTGAAGAAATAGATGTGGATAAGAAAGAATAAAGTCAGACTAACAAAAGCATAAGTAATCTCAGGCCTTTGAACAGAGGGGGAGACCACTGGTGCCACAAGGAACTCCAGGAGCAGGTAAAAAAAAGGATGTCATACAGTTCCCTCACATTAATATTCTGAATGCTCAACTTGAATGGAAAAGAGACATTTAAACTGCTACCTTCAAGCTTTCCCATATTTGCAGGATTAAAAACATTTATTCCTTTTCCTTGGAAGAGGAAATGTAGTTTTTCAGATATTGAAATAAATGAGCCTAACTACATTTTTTGAGCAGTCTGCTTCCCAACTGAAACTTTGTTTTAGATTACACCCTAGCATTTTATTTTAATTTCTTTAATATACATTACTGTGGGGAATAATTAAAATTAATAGGTATTAATGTGTCTAGTGCCAGGAGGAGTTTATCTATGAGTGCTGTAAAAATGTCTATTACAGTGAAACTCTATCCTACACCAACAAAAGCACATTTCAGATCAACTCACTTTCATCTGCAAAGAAATCAGAACTAAATCTAGAATATAATAGGTTGCTCAGTCACTGAGACATGACAAGCTGTTTACCACTTATAAGAAATTCACTGATCAAAACTATGTAGAATCTTCAGATATAAAGACCCTGCTGTTAGCTTTCATTTTTGATATTTGTTAGTTCTGCTTATACAGCTATAGCACAAAATAACCTGTTATCATTATCAATGTATTACTTTACTCCCAAATGAAGTAGCCCTACGCACAGTACTGAGGCTGAGTAACTTTTTTCAAGTAATCTGCTCAAACAGCCCTAATTAGAAAGAAAACAGATTTTAAATCTTTATTTAGGCTGAGGGAGGCTAATGGGCATGGAGCAACAAATAAGGAGCACTAAGTTAAAAAGTTTTTGGAAGGGTTAGGGATGTGACAATTGTGTGAGTCACATTTCCCAGCACTGGATTTTGTAAATGTGGTTTGGAAATGAGAAGACATTTTGAATGGCTGCCTATCACACAAGACCACCCATTTTACAAGGCTTCAGTCTTCTTGGGCTGTATTTCTTCCCTTCTCTTCTCCTGCAGTTTTTCCTCTCATTATTCTGTAGAAGAGTTGCATGCACAACTTGACAACTCAAGATTGAGGATGCTCCAGAAATCATCTGTGATGCCTGCTGGATATCAGCTACTGCTGTTTGATACTCAACAAATAGAATATTAATCTTTATGCAGCATAGCTGCATAAAGGATCAATCAAGTAGGCTGCTAGGGATTAGAAGAGAGAAATTGCAGCCTGGGATCAGAGTTGTTATCCATTTATTCTGGAAAGCTGTCACTGACCAGATGTTTCAGAGGGAGACAGACCCTATGGTACATGGACACTCTAAGGCAGTTAAAATCAGACCAAGGTAATTTAAAATAATGTCTTTCTGTGGAGCTGTTAAAAAAGATCTCTATCCCCCT
Organism: Sialia sialis; assembly: GCA_009812075.1. NCBI lineage: Eukaryota > Metazoa > Chordata > Aves > Passeriformes > Turdidae > Sialia > Sialia sialis. The sequence continues at coordinate 39,490,086 of VRYO01002297.1, read as the reverse complement.
CTTAAACTGCCACCATAATTCAAGATTTCCCTTCCCTCTTGTTGCACAGGAAGAGAAACAGATATTTATCTGCTGTAGCTTAACTTGTCTTCCAATTATCATCACTTTCTGACAAATAAGAGTAATTATTTAAAACTGCTTATTTCAAATTATGTTCTAAAATGTTCTGTTTCCCTTAAGCAATAATAGATACTTGAAAAATATTATGTCTCATTGTAATGGTTTCGATCAAATGAGAAAATGGTACTGATAACACCATATGATTTAGAGATAGGAAGTTGAGACTCAGTGGGAGGTATCTTTTAATTCAAAATGCTATTTCTCTCAATAGCAAAAAAATGAATACATTTTCAAAACATAATTATATTTATCAACCTAAAAATATTGAAATACTCTTTTGTTCAAGAAGCAAAACAAAATATTCTATGAAAACAAATTTCTATGAAACTGCCTCTGCTGTGAATCTTAAATGCTGATAGAGAAGTATTTTGTTTCCATTTCCTTATGCTCACGTTTAAATTTATAAGTAATGCCTTGAGATTTATTGTCTCACAAATCAAAATATAATTATTAAATTTAACATGTGGAGGTAGTTTAATTCTATTTTGTATTTAGATTTTATTATTAAGTGTGAATAAGTAGGTTATAATGAGTTTAAAGTATTATTTTAATATGCAATATGTTTTAGGAATGCATTTAACTTATACTGTACACTTTAACAAATACAGTACAAATTAATTAATATTCTTTATTAAAGGTGGAAAGAGAGTAATGCTGTGAATTCCTTATTTCATATCACTTGTAATTGTATTTCTTTGCATGTAACAAAAGTCATATTCAAAAACTGTCATGATCAGGAAGAGAATATGCCTGAGACCTTAAGCCATTCAGTCTCCACAGTCTCAGACCCAGTCTGTACAAATGGTGGCATTCTCACCAGAAAATTTTGTAATTATATCCAATCTTTTTTTCTTAAAGCTGTGTCTCCCAAACCACCTTAGCACCTAATGCTGAAGGGGAAAAAAGGCACCTCTAAATGCTCATGCATATAGGACAGGGCGAAGGAAACATGAGGCCAGAATTGTTCAATAAAGATCAATATTGAAAAATCATGATAAACAATCTCTGCCCTGTACTGCTGGCCACTCTATTGCTGATCCAGGCCAAGATGTCATTGCTCAGCAGCTGTTGACCAGCATCCCCACATCCTTTTTCCCTGGGCCGCTTTCCAGCCACTCTTCCCCAAACCTGTAGCACTGCCTGGGGTTATTGTGACCCAAGAGCAGGACCTGGCACTTGGCCTTATTGAACCTCAAACCACTGGCCTTGCTCCATTGATCCAGCCTGTCCAGATCCCTCTGCAGAGCCTTCCTGCCCTCCAGCAGATCAACACTCCTGCCCAAAGATGTGTCACCCATGAAATTACTGAGGATATATGCATTCAACTTGCCCAGACCATCAACAAAGATGATCTGGAGTAGTCCCAGTACTGAGTCTTGGTGAACCCTACTAATCACCAGCTGTCAACCAGCACCATTCAGTCCCACTCTTTGGGCCCAGTCATCCAGTCAGTTTTTAGCTCAGAGATTGCACCTGTTCAAGGCATGGGCTGCCAGCTTTTCCAGGAGAATACAATGGCAGTTAGTATCAAAAGCATTACTGAAGAAAAATTTCATCTCAATTTCCCTAAGAAGTCTTACAAGAATGTTACTTGGCCCCACGGTGTCCATTTCTAAAGTGGTTTCAGTCATTGCTACTTCACTGCAAAAGGCCTTTTCTGATTCATCTACATTATCTCTCAGAAAAAAAAAAAAAAAAAAAAAAGAAGCAAAAAGCAAAACAGTTCTCAAATGGGTGAACACAAGACCAATTTCAAGTTTTCCACTGGAACTCTGTGCTTTCTAAGGGCTTCTGTACTTTGACATTGTTAACTCTCTCTCAGGTTTCCACTCCTGAGGTGTTTCAATGGTATTAGAATCAGCCTTCTTGTTCTGCTATCACTGGGTCTTATTTTTCTTTCTCCTACATTGCCACACCTTAAGTTTTCTGAAGAATACATTTTCAACCGAATAGACTCCATTTCACCCTTCTAAAGCTGAAATTTTTAGTTTAAATCAACCCTCTAAATGCTTCCTCTATAGATTTCATTCATTTGACTGTATCTTTTAATTTCTTCTTAAAAGTATTTTTCACTTTTAAATTTTCTTCTCTCTTTGTAGCAAAAACTATTGCAGAGCATATTTGAACTTTGTTGCTTTTGACTTTGTGGCTGGAAAGCGGCCCAAGGAAAAAGGACGTGGGGATGCTGGTCAACAGCTGCTGAGCAATGACATCTTGGCCTGGATCAGCAATAGAGTGGCCAGCAGTACAGGGGAGAGATTGTTGCTTATTTACGAATGCTAGATGTAGATGTATTATATCACAGACACAATGATAACTAGATTTTGAACTGAGCTCTGTGCTTTACTCATTCCTTTCTTACCTTGTAAATTTACCTGTGAGAATATAGTATTTTTCCATTTCAGGTGTCTTAAAATGTATTTTTCCTATTCTGTCTTAATGACTCCATGCTAATTTAACTGTGATGCTCTCCATGGAGCTGAATGCTCCTTTTATAACTTTTTTCTGCCTTGATGTGATTTCCCTTAATATGTTTTTGCTACTTTCATTCTCCTAGCTGGCTGATTTATTGTACTGATCTTGTTCTGTTTTTATTTATTCTGTTTGGGATTTGAACCCACAGAGATTTTTGTTTTCCAGTTAGGCAAAAGACATATTGGTCTGCTTTCTCTACCAAGAAAAAGGAGTGCCTTGGTGTGAGACCTTCTCCTCCTTGCTCCATATTTGTAAAAACTTCCTGAGAATAGCTATCTCCTCATCTCATTGGCAAATGGCAGTCAAAATGATGAAATATCTAAACAAGGGAAAGACTGTTGGTGTGTTTGTTCCCCAGACTGGTAAGGGAAAGATTTGAAACTAAATAAAATCCTGAGATATTATTACTATGAATACCAGGCTTAAGACAGACTGATTTTTTTTCCCTTTGTTCTAGATAAAGAGGAGGGTATTTCCTTTAAAGCAGAAAACATTCTAAAAGAAGATTTGTATTTTGTTTATTTTACAAAAAAACATTTTGATACAAGAAAAGGTAATGTCTGCAACAGTACAAAATAGCAGCTTTGCCTCATGACTCAAAAAAAATCTTAAGAAGTATGAGCATTTCCGTGTTACGTTTTCAGGCAATGATGCATGACATAGTCCAAGGTGAAAATATTTTATATATATATATATATATATAGTATATATATATTTGTATAAAATACAAATATAGAAAATAATAAAAAATTATACTCAAATCCTCATAATTTAGCAACATTGCAATGTTAGGATACAAAAATAAATAAGACATTTTTAATATAGTATATTTTCCTGAAACTGACTTCTATGATAGTAAGTTATTTATAATAATGTCTCTTGAGTAAATTTATTAATGATTCATTCAATAAAATTTATCCTGACCAAGGGGTCTTAGTCCTGTTTTTGATGTCCTCTCAGGCTGCTATAAGATTATGGCAATAGAACAGTTGGAAGACTGTTCTTAGTAGAAGTTATTTGATCACTCCACAAAATTGAGTATGCACGAGGATGCACATGACTTGGAATAATTCAGACCAAGGTAAATTACAATGCAATTTTCTTTTTCAGTTTTCAGAGTACGAAAATATGCGTTGTATGGGGACACAATGAAATTGTGACTCACGGGAAAGCTGGAAAGGCTAACTAAGTGTATCATGCTTGGATAAGGAGTGGTTTAGAGAGCCCACTATCCTTAGTGTATGACATAGGTCAATATAGCAGCAAATCAGAAATATATACGTACAAGGATATTTCAGAAACCTCAAACACACTAGAACAGAAATATCAAAATCAGTTAAGATAATCCCACTGAAGCACCAGTTATTCACAGTAGTCGCAGTATTTCCTTTGATGCTGTGAAGAAATCTTTCAAAATAGGAAGTGCGTAAGTAGTATTAGAATAGGTCTGTAGTGAAGATCTTTCTATATTTTTCATCCTACATCTGCAAAAAATAAAAAAAGTAAAAAGAAAAATAAAGACAAAAGAAGCACATATTTATAAAGTGTAATTATGGTAAAATTTGAATACCAGAAAGCTAGTACCTAAGTGAAATGTTTGTTTCAATTGTCTCAGCTGTATTTTGCCAAAATAGATTTTAATTTAATTGCAAGCATTCTTTAAAATAAATCATTATCTGTGTTGTCATTCAAAAATTATAAAACATTAAAATGGATGCAACATTCAGCAGTATTTAGACAGATCTGAAAACATTCAAAAACTGTGTATTTTGTAGTCTTTAGATCACAGAATTTTATGCAATTTCTAGAAAAACCTTTTAGATCAAAATATAAGCCAAATTACCCATAAAAATATAGTAAGTTGCTAGAGGAAAAGAGAAGAAGCTTTCTCATTTCCACATTTTCCTGAAATTGGAAATGGTACAAAGATGCTTAATTGTCATTGTGTCAGGCTGTGTCTTCAGTCAATGAATTGCACTGAGATAGTGAGATATCAAATAGCATCTTTCCAAAAGGGGGAAATCCAGAAGTCCCCAACTGGATATGACAAAGGTGGATGTGGTGTGTTGCTTGGCACTTTAGAGAATCATATATGTAACAAAAATATTCTTTAATGATCAAGAATGACCAAATACAAAATTAAGGGAGGTGTATTGTGGTACCCTATGAAAAATTTAAAGTTCCTTTGTGTAACATGTAGTACAACTATAACATACTATATAATTGTTTGAATTTGATTGTCTCTCAGCCAAATTTAAAATTATCAGATAAATTAAAAATGTATTTACAGTAATTTCACAATTATAAGCCGCACCTCCTGGTAGCCAGGTAGACCACGGGATTTGTCCATATATAAGCTGCACCTGAATATAACCCACACCTGAATATAAGCTGCACTTTTTTTTAAAGCGAGGATCCATGTGTAACAAAGTAACGAATTAGTAACAGAATTGCTGCCAGCTGGGTTTGGTGTCAGGTGCTCAAGTTGCAAACAGTTTTCATAGACCAGCAAAGCCTTTAAAGGCAGCCCCAGGTGCCTTCCCCAGCTGGCTCTCACTTCCAGGTTGGCATTTCACTGGGATTTGTCCATAGATAAGCCGCATCTGACAATTAGCTGCACTACTGGGGTAGGCTGGATTTTTCAATGAAAAAGGTGCAGCTTATAATTGTGAAATTACTGTAATTTAAAATCAGATAATTATCAAATGCCTCCTCCCCAACTTCTTTTTTTCCTCTTCTGAGTCAGTAGCATAACTAACTTCTGTAACAGAAATTATATTCTGTCTGAGTATTTTTTTCCACAGCTTCTTTTCTACATATGCACTTGCTGCCTGTTGCAGGAGCTGCTAAAGGACATGGTGTGTGGAGGGACACAGCTGAAGGCAGCAGAGTCACTCTGTAACTTAGAAAGGTGAAGTGCAGCAGGTCACAGAGGCTATGAGCAATAAGTGGATTCATTTGGTGATCATGGGATTTACACAAAATCTGTGCGTCACTCTGGCTTAGTGTTTCTGACATATAGCTCTGTACAGTACCTCATTGCTGATATAAGCAGTTTCCTCTGTTGCAAGAACTTCAGCTCAAACCATTTTCCCTCTCGAATATCAGAAGAAAAAGAAAATCCCTTTTCCTTGGTCATTCTCCATCTAATCCACCTGTAGATATAATGAAGATTTGCATAACGTTTTAGAGCCAAGATATAGTGAAACAAATTTTGCAGCACAGCAGAACAACTACCATATTTATCATCAATCCTTTTTGTAAGACTGCAGCAGAGAAGGTGTGAGAAAGGTGTTCTCTTTTTCCATATAAATGCAAACACTTTCTTATAGACACAAGAAAGCTGATTTTCATTATCACTTGACAACATAATTTATACCAGCTACACTCAGGTGGAAATGCTTGTATTTGCTGCAGAAATACATTGAAGACCTTCATCACACATCCTAGTTTTCAAATCATGTTGTTTAGAAGATGTTTGTGTGGTAGGGTTCCAAGGATGACGTAACAAAGAGCTTCTAACTGTATCTAGGGACATTTTTCATTGAGACTGTTTTCCTACAGCTATCTGTGTGCAGTCTGTTTCATTGCAAATAGTGATTGGCCTGCAGTGTAGCACCAGTCATATCAGACCTGATCTGATTGGAGACAAGAGGTACCCTCACCATATGAATTGTAATTTACTTTACAGGTTTCAGGGATAAGTGGTTTTAAAGGCAGGAATGATTTCTCACAACTAAGCCATCAGATCTGCCAGTGAGACCAGAGAAATCCAGGCTACCTAACTGCTCACTGTTAGGACAAATTCCTAAGAGGTTTCGGAAGAGCAGTCTGGAGAAAGAAATGCAACCCAGACTGTTACCTCATGGAGCATTGTCCCAGTGTGCTCCTCCTGGACTCAACCCAACCTTGCTGTTTACACTCATATGCCAAGCCCATCTGGTTTCACTAAGTTCCTTTAGGTTTTACAAGGCTCCAGTCAAATTCCTTGGCTCCAGCTTGCAGAATGTGCTTCCAGGGCAGAGGATCTTTATCTGCTATCACTTTTTGGAAATGGATCCCTAGCTACAAAAACTACTCTAAGACCCCTAGAGGTCCCTCTGCATACTTAAAAAGCTTAGCTTGGTTCTTGCTTGGATCCTGACACCTGGTATTGATGTCAAAGTAGATAGTTTTAGCACTCTAGTATAACTTAAAACTCTATGAAAAGGACCACATGCTTTTTATTCTCCGACGGTCTGGGACTCCAAACTGTGTGAGCACATGTCATCTGAAGAAAGGAGATGCAAACTTTTCAAGACACTTCAAAACTGACATCTCTTCCATTTGGATAGCCCAGGAAAGAGCAGGAGCAAAACCAGTAAGCATCTACTGATTGTTTTTTTCATTCATTCACTCAGTCATTGAGATAGAAGCAAACTTCTAAAAAATAGTAGTTAGTAGTGAACAATTTTTTTTTTAAAGGAGTAATTAGATTAGGACTTTTGCCTTACACATAGTTTCCTATCTGAGGGCAACATTCCTTCACACATCTGGGCCAGCAATCAGCAGACCTCTTCCTACACAAGACACACTCTCCAGTGAATTTGCTTACAACTTCCCCCTCTCAGCTGTTGTGTTTTCAGACACTTAGCAAAGCTACCTTTTTTTTTTTTTCCATGAACTTTTTTTTTTTTTTTTTTTTTGTCTATGGACTATTTTACTCCCTAGAATGAGTTCCCTGCAGTGGACCTAGAGAAAACTGCTTTTGCTGAGGATGCTGTTATTGTATTTCTGTGTTTTGGGAAGATACACTCATCTACTGATGGTCACCAGCAACTGTTCTGAAAGACTTTACTGTGACTAATTTATAAGCACTGAAGTATTTTATTGATTACACTTATGACACTTCTGGGATACGGAAAATTACTTTTCTCAAATAACTGAAATAAATATAAATACACATATGTGTGCATCTATATATACACCTATGCATACATATACATACAGATGTATATATGCGTACATCTATAAGAAATATATAAAAATATAAATTATAAATATAAATGGTAGATTAAAATACATATATTTACACTTGCTATGTATTTTTTACAAATTTTTTGAGCCCAAACAGAACTCAGAAGACTTTAAGCAACATGGGAAGAAATCTTTGAATCTTTGAGGCTCAAATTCCAGTTAAATTTGAATTTCTGTTACAGACAGGCTTTAGTTTCCCTCTCAAATATTTGCTTTGTCCCATGATTTAAAAATTAATTTCATTTTGTTCCCTTCCTTTTTAAAAAGTCGAATATCAAATTTGGTTTGAAGCCTTTCCTGATTTTCTAAAAACATCTCCATGCACTTGGAAAGTTATATATATTTTTTCCACTGAAGCTATAATAACAAAACTAGTAAGATAGATGGGTAGTTTGTAGCTGTCTAAAATGGCAAGTCAGGTAAAATAATTTGTGCTGAGAATGTAATTTCCAACCTAGATTCATTTCAGGAATTGCACTGAACAGTCATGTAAATGAAACCAAGAAAAAGACCAAGAGCCATGGATGATTCTCAGATAATTTTGGAGTAACCTGCTCTTTGGCTGTCCTAAAAACACAATAGAAAATATCACCCTTTTCAACTTTTACAATGCTTTCCTTAATACAGGACACTCAAAACCCAACAAATGGAAACATTCTTGATCTAACTTCTATGGGTGAGAGGAGATGTTTTATTTATTTTCTGATATATTTGTAAAATGTCTGGCATCACAGACAGATCAGATGGTGCCTAACCCTGTCATACCATATATGTATATAACCAGATATCAAAAATATGTTCTAAAAAGAATCCATAAGGTTTCAGGGAAATAAACAGGGTCAAAATTATTCATATTAAGGCACTCAAAAATGTATCAAAGGAAGATTTTGAGATTGCATTATCAAATAATCTCTATCCTTTGATTTCTATAGAAAGACCAAGTAGATTCTAATTCAACTGGATCTGGAAGATCACAACAGTGGTTATGGTATGACAAGCAACATAGGAGAAAACCAGAAACATGTTTAAGGTCCTAAAATGTTAGTAAGATCTGTAACTGTGTGGGACAGAAGTGAAACCATTTCTTCCATTTTAATAATTTTGGGTAAGTTTCCTATGGTGTGACTATTACACAGTGTACAGATGTACTATTTACATTATATATTTCTATAGTGTTATAGTATTCTTGTTCCAGTCAAAGTACAGAATGCATAATGCTCCCATAGCCAACATTTTCCAACATCTTTCTGTTCCTGTTCAGTGCATACTTCTGCAAGTTATCTTCTGCACTCACTTTTGACCTATTCCTCATATTATTTTTTCTCCAGTGCTTACCACTGAGATATATATAGGAGTGCTTCATAATTCCTTTATCATCACAACACCTCTGTTGAGAGCATTGCCTCTATTTTAAGCACAGGGAGCTGAGGAACAGAGAGGTAGACGTGCAAAGTGTACTTGAATGTGGAGTGGCTAATCTGAGATGTTTAAAATGTGATTATTTGCATCTTAAGGTATGACAGAGGAGTCTATTTAAATGTGAAGCACAGATTTAGCTACAAACAAGAGTGCTCAGCATTTCTGCAAAGCAGAAAAGGCAAAAAGTGTGTCTGAGCCTGTGGGGACATGAGCCCCTTGGCTGTACTTTGGCTCTGTGGCAGGAGCCTTCTTTCCTTCCTTGCCTCAGCATCCTGCACCTCTGGGGAGGCAGCAGGGGAATATGATCTGGAATATGATCTGCCACATTCAAACCAGGCACCTTTCTGGACTACCTGAGCATTCATGACGGCAGAGTGAATGTTATTAATCCCCTGTTTAACATCAGGGCCTCACTGTGAAATCTTTGTGAAAGATATTAATAATAATCCTTACAATGAGAAGGCAAATTTGCAGAATACATTTCACATTTTTTAAAAGAACCATGGACATACTGTCTTGGATGCCCAAAATACATGACTAGAAATGGCTGGAAATTGTGAAAGCAATTGTCAGAGCATTTTTTGATGGTTTAACACTGCATCCTGAAACCTTGATTTTCATTCACTAGAATTTACATGAAAATAAAAGTAAAGTATAAAAATTGGTTATATTGGACCTCTTCACTACAGCAATTGAAAAAAGGGATGAAAGTTTTAATATAAACAGAGTTTAAAATAATATCTGATGTTTCCCCTGATCTGCACATGTTGGTGAAAAATGTTCAAATTTGCTTACAGGAATCCTTAAGAACTCACATAATATCACTTATGCATGGCAGGTGGTGTCAATGGTGTACATTTAATTTAGCACCAATATCCCAATTAAGAAAAATGACCTTCAGAGCAGTTCTGAAATAAAATATTGACATGCTTTGAAAGAAAAATAATGGGAAAAACCAGTCAAATTTGGTTCTGTTCTGTAATATTATTATGTCTCTAGCAATAGGAGAATATTTATGTTTCCCTTTTTCATTCCAAAATAATCATGCTGAAAAATGTTTTTATAAATGAATAGGCTAATTGGTGCATGATCACCTGTCATTTTAGAGGATTAAGATTAACAAAAATATAATTGCAGGAGGAGAAGCAAGTCTTATATAAGTGCTTAAAAGCCAAATTATTTGCTCATTCAATTTGTGCCAGCCACAGTGGCACCCAGCTCTCCGTGCTCCCTTTGAAAACCCCACCCTACATCTCTGCATACAAAATATTTTCTGTTTTCAGACATGCATTAGCATGTTCGAACACCCTGGGGGTTTTTGCTGCACTTTACATCGTTCCAGGTGATTTCTGAAACCCCCACCTGCCTTACTGAGTGTTGCTCAGAATTTCGCAGTGAAAGCTGCTTTGGAGCAGCAAAAGAGGAGAAGAGAGCAGTGTGCAGGCAAGCCCGGCATCCAGGCAGGCAGGCTGGGGAAGGTCATTTGCTGTCGAGTGCTGGGGACAGGAAAATGCCAATGGCACAAAGGGATTGCGCTGGGGAGCGGCAGGACAGGGATCAGTAGGTGGCAGAAGCGCTCCTTCTGCTGCTCCTCCCCAGCGTGCTGCGGGCTGTAATTAGGTCAGTGCACGGTGAAGTAGGACTGGGTGATAAATAAAGTAGGTTTTCTCTCCTAGTACACGCTGCAGCTTAATTTCGCTTCTTTTTGGGTGGTGTTACAAGGTGGATTAAAACTTTGAAAGGGAAAAAAAAAAAAAAAAAAAAGCCCTCTTGCCAAAGTAAATGGAATTTAAAGTCAGTGAGGAGTAACAGCAGAAAAGGAGAAATAAAAAAAGGGAAAGATGACTCCTCTCTGGTGACATTGATATTCTGTTCAGAAGAACACTGAGGAGGGGGAGGGCTGTGCAGAGATGTGTGTTAAATCTCAAATCCAAACAGGCAAAATGTGCAGTTTTGCCAACTCTGGTGCAAAGCAATAACGTTCACTTTTTCCTTGAGGTATTTTTGTAATTTTGCTAAGAAAAATGCAGTTTTAGTCAGCAAAACATGACTGATTTCCCCTTCCAGAGATCAGAGTAATGTATCTCGCTCTGGAGGTGGTACTGAAGGTCAAAGATGAGATAACATCTCCTGCATCACTTAATCTCCATCTAACTGGGAGCCACATTACCCCAGAGCTCAGTGTCAGCTCATGGAAAGGAAGGTAAAAGTTGTCAGATCAATTATTACAGAATGTGCTTAATCAGATTCAGAAAGCTGTTCTTTGTGGGTTAAATCATGTTAAGGACTCGATTCTATTTCCAGAGAAGTCAATGCAAACCTCCCCTTGATTTGACTAAGATCAGATTTTGCCCTCAGTACAACATCTGACTTCCCAAAAGACATAATAGAGAAGGAGTTTTCAAGACGAGGAAGACAGAGGACAGAAATTACCCTCTTCCTGTCTTGGTTTTCCACTCCTAAACGTTCAGGGAGAATAACAGACTTTAAACAGAAGGTGACCTGAATGAAATGAACAGCATACAAATATCAAGAAACCAAACAACATTATATGTGCTAAAACATGATTTACGGAGAATCTGAATTTCTGCTTAGACCTAAAATGGTGATGCTTAAACATGATGCTGCAAATATATCCCAAGAACAGGAGCCCTGAAAGCTCAGATCATGCTTTATTTCATTCTCCAGGTGCTTACTTGTACTGTTTTGGCTTGGGGGCTTAGGTAAACAACTCCTGCTTAAAACCCAGTGGGAATTTAAGATAGGTAGAATCTGCAGAAACTCACAATTTGTTCAATTTATTTAAGTGTGGACAACTTACTTTGACAGGATCTGGTTTTAACAATGCACTTTTATTTACTTCAGGTTTTAAGCACAGTAAGGGACTGTGCCTGTGTCCAGTTTAGATAATATCCTAACAATCCAGAGTGAGAAGACAATTCTAGTGGCATGAGATTAAGCATGGATGAGGATATTTGGTATATCTCAGTGGGTACTGCTGGAACCAGGCCTGGTCTGCTGAAGGACAGTGTCTCCCCTAAAGAGCACTTGTCACCTTCTGTTCATAGCCACTCCTGGAGTGGCTTTCTCGGCTCTCTAAGTTATTGCATGGCTTTTGACCAAATGAAGATTCTTTTTTTTATGTACTGCTAAACAGGTTGGACATTCCTGACTTAATTGAAGATTCACTTTGAAAAGAGGAGCTCTAAATCCCACCTCTAAGTGGGTGAGTTCTGCTTTTAATCCCCTTTCTACACAGAACTAGTAGGGATCAGCCTACAGCTTAGGGCACTTTAGTGAGGAAAACTTCAGCCCCCTTTCCACCTTTTGTTATCCAAGCCTGAGCAGGTCTCTGAGTTTCCAGGTGAGCTAAACTGCTCTCTAAGTGGTGGGTACAAGTCTTATAAATCATCTGGCTTCTAAAAGCAATGCAGTGAACTCTGCTCTTCCAAGGGTACATGAAAGTAAGCATTTCATGGACTCAGGTTTCCTTTGTTCAAATGAAGCATAGGAGCTGAGATTTCCTTTGCTCAGTGTTTTTCAGGGATACCTGGTAATTTTGGGAAAGATCACATTGTACTGTATACAGCATAAATCCTCGTGGATACCAAATTGGATAGCAGTGCCTGAAAGACATTACTCTTTCAAGATGCTGAAGTCCTCTATTGGACCTAGGGCTATAACTTTGTTGTTTATTACAGTTAATGAATTTAAGTAGGACACCAACTACATCAGCATATAGATGCTGCTGTGAATTTCAGAGTTTTGAATGAGTTTCAGACAAGAGGGAAAGGTACAATGTAGGAGAGTATTGGTGATGAGGTTTTCCTGATTCATCCTTCCCAAGAGTACAACCTAGTTCTGGTGTCTATAACACCATTGGCTCTGAGGAGTGAGTGAGTATTTTGTGGTGGAAATCTTAGTTATCTCAGCACAAAAATGCTGTGGGCCTGAAAGGGTGTGCTAATGTTAGACACATAGTTCAGACCCTCAGGTGGAGACAGCTTTGAAAGAGTAAAAAGAGTGTTAAAATAGTAATGCCCCCCAGTCCCACCATCTTTATTTCTCAGGTACATCTTACTACACAAGTATGAACTGTTAAGTGCCTGTCTCAGAGAAAATCAAAGACCAGTGCAGACCTACAGGCTTTCTCCTAGAGGTTACCAAATCGATTTCATTTTTTTTCTGTTTCGCCATCAAACAATTTGTATCATCACAGCAAGAAACTTTATTGCCAGAAGATTTGGTCGGGCATGGGAAAGATCACTTTCACTAGTGTCCTTACAGTCTTCAGTCTCCAGCAGCAGCTGGAGACTTCAACTGAAACATGTTGTCCTTTTGTTTGATCTGGAAATCATAAAAAGGTGGTTAACTGCTTGGACTAGTTTAGTCAACCTCTATGCTTGCTTGAAAATTAACTATGTTGAGGATTACTTTCCTTCCAACTGATCTGGTTTCACCACCAGATCAAGATGCATAGAAAGGAGAAAGACAGTGGTAAAAATAGATGGGCATAGTGGACTCTTGCCTACATGTGCTCCCTCACAAATGATAATACCAGGACAGGGGAGCCATCAAAATTTATTTCTTAGAAATTCTCACTGTAAACAAGAGCTGACTGTGGATTTAGAATGCTAAACTTATTATTTGACAACTTAGATCCCAAAAGGATTATTTTTGTTACTACTAAGCTTGAATCTGATGTAGAATGAGGGTTGGATATTTTTTTTCCTTGGTATTTTTAACTGCTCTTGAAAACATTTTGTTGAATAGTAGGAGTGGTTGGTACATTTCCAATTTGGAACTGCTTAGCTCATGAGTTCATAAAATAGCTGCTACAACTGAAAAGTACTGCAGCAGCACAGAAAGAAAACTCTGCAGACTTATAAACACACTATTTTTTCTTCTTAATTGAGGTCCAGATGTTGAAAACAAAACACATGGAAATAAAATAAATTTGGTTACTTAAAAAAAATAATATATTTTAGTTCTTTTATTTGAATGGTGTTACAGAATTTATAATTTATATTTTACAGTTGTGTTATGTGGTACACACTAAGAATAAGTGCTGTGTTACAAAATCACTAGTACAAAATAAGATGCATTTAGCTTCATCCCCTCAACTATTTTCCCATAAGAATAAAATCTTTGTGGTAAGGGAAGAATTTGTGCATTGTGCATTCAGTGCTCTGCTTCCTTATGAGAATCAACTCAAAACAGAGATGCCTAATCTTTCAGGCAGGAAGAGTCTATGCCACAGAGCCACAGAGTCTATGATGGGACCATGTCAGTGTCTCATGCTGTAACTTCTCCCCAGCAATTCGTCATACCCTTGCCTCATGATCTGGTGTACACATGTGCATTGCAGAAATATCATGAGTAGATATACAACACCTTCCCTCTCATGATATTTTCCAAATCCACAAATGCTTGAATTATCACATGACCAGCTGTGTGTATATTCACCACTCCCAGTGTCATTGCCAGATGTGTAGGCTTATTGCAAAGCAGAACTCTGAAAACACCTACAACAGCACCAGCTTACACACCAATGCTGAGGTGCTCCTGCCTCAAGATGTGTATTTCCATCCTAGAAAACCTGTTCAGTGCACAAATATTTTGGGATGACATAATGTTCTGTCATGTCAGTTTAATCAGATGTATTAGTTTCTGTTTATAGAACAAATGGACTTTGCTAATAAAAGATACAGCTACTTGATTTCAAAATCAATTTTATTGTGTGCTGAGCAGGTGAATATTGGTTCACTCATTCATGAACTACCGCATGGGAATGAGATGGTTTGATCAGCAGATATCAAACTGTGGTGAACAGGTTGCTGCAGTTTTAGCCATGAACTTAATTGGCACCCAGTGACAATAAAATAACAGGGGGCACTGCAGGTCAAACTTCAACTCTATCAGCAGAGCCCACTGGGGAATTTTCCAGAATATCTGCTGCACTGTTGTTCTCTTTATTCAGTACTATCAGCTCTTCCCTTTCTTATGAACACTAGGCGTTTTCTTTTAAACCAAAAAAACTCACAAGTGGTTCTATGTGCCAGGACAGTGTAATAAATTATTTGCATAAGAAAGAGTGGTTAGTCTCAAAATACCTCCTTGAAAAGCAAGGAGTTGAATTTTTGCCTTTAATGATAAAGAAGAAGTCTCATGTCACACTTTGTATTTCTTTGCGAGTCTCCTATAAAATAATTTGATTAGAAAAGCAGAGGATAATTGGCATGACAAAAACAAGGACACAAGAAGTGAGGCCCTATGTGCTGTTTCCACAAATATTGCTGCTAATTGTGTCAATTAAATTATCTAATTAGTCTACAGCAAATCACTTGACCACACACTAGCACAAATCCAAAGCATATGTTTCTAAAGAGAAACTAATAGTACCTTAAAAGGTCAGTGTTTAGGAAAAGCCATCAGACATGGCATGAGCAAAGCATATCTGTGATTTTGATAATTATCAAACATATCTTACCATATTGCAGGTGATCTTGCTGCCTGGGATGTGATCTGATAGTAAGCTTTACACATGGCATGACAAAACCCATCCTGGACATATCTGAACATTCTAGGAAACAACCCAAAGCCACGGCTATAGCATGGCAGGGCTGAGCTCACATTACAAAGCTTTTGTGAAAGGCAGGCCATATGTGCTCCCAAAGTTTGGAGCAGAGCATGCTGACCTGCAGCTGCTGCATAGGCAGAGCAGTAGAAGTGAAACTTGTACTAGTCCATCAAATGTTCCCAGGACTACCATCTCATCCACAAGGATCAGCTGTCAGGGCACAGCCCATGCCCAAACCATTGAAATCTCTCACAACCCCAAGGTCAGATGCCTGCTCGAAACAGTTGCTGGCCCATGCTCACTCCCAAATGTGCCCAGGAGTAGTTTAGGTGAATGGTAGTTCACATAGGCCAAAACTAGCTTGGGCTGTTCTGTCACATGGACTGGTCAGGCAGTCCTGCAGCTCTCCAGCACTTTCACTTTGCTTGTGCACAAGCAGTCAATGACACCTATTTTACTCTCTGCATGATGCACACGTAGAGAGTCGCCACCATTTTATAGAGATACAATAAGAAGATTGCAGACATTGGAATCATACGTTTGACTAGGAGATGAGTCCTTCTGCAATCGGAGTCCTTTGTCTATAGAAGATCTTTATCTGTAGTTATAAAAAAGAAGCCTTCAGCTGTGGCCTCTCTCCTGCTGTTCTACACACACAAATTACCCAAACTGGTGAGCCAAGAAGCACTTTCATGAGCAAGATGTCACCTTAGTCTTTGGCAACATCTAAAGTAAGATGTGCTGCCATGTGTAGAGAGTGAGAATGGTCTTAGAAGACTATGGACAATGAAAACCTTGCATTCTGTTATTTGCTACCTTCTGGAACCAGTTGTTTCCAAACAAAAGAACAACATATCATAAGTACTCCATAAACAAGGAGTGTCCAAAGAGAAGTTACAAAAGAAGATACAAAATCTTTAGGGAAATCAATTTGGAGGAAGCTTCTGGAGGATACTGTCATTTTTCATTTGTCACCATTTGTTGTTACTGCTCATGGATGTTTTGTTTGTCACGTCTCATATGTTTAATAAAAAATTGCGTTCTTATTTAATTGTGGTGTCACAAAACTGCCTGAAAAACACAAGCAGTGACATATACAGTAATTTCACACTGATAAGCCGCACCTATTTCACTGAAGAATCGA
>VRYO01002297.1:39461608-39472332 GCA_009812075.1 Sialia sialis | reverse complement strand
AAAAAAAAAAAAAAAAAAAAGGAAAGGTGTGGCTTATCACCGGTGCAGCTTATGAGTGTGAAATTACTGTATTTTAGAGCTGACCACATAAACCCTTTTCTCTGTCAAGGTATAATATACTCTATTATTTGTTAAAATAGCTAGTTTTTAATATAAGCATGTCTTAATACAAACTCAGAAGCTGAATCTTTAGAGAATATTATTTAGATTGTATTGAATGATAATTGAGATTAATTAGTAAGTGAAAAAGTGGAATATGACCACAAAAATAATTCAGCTTCCTAATCATAATTAAATTTTTTGATCAAATTTTGAAGCTGCAGAAATGTCCTCAGTAGTCGTAAGACCCAAGTGTGAAAGAAAATTGTTAAAACCTGTGAAATGGTAGAGCCTTTTTCAGCACTGAAAAGAGTTTTGTATGGAAACTTTTGTTTTCTATTCAATAACTAGACACTCCCCACCAAAAATGTTTACATACCCTCAAGTCAGAGAATTTCTTTCTCTCTTCATAGCTAAAATTATTTCCTCATTTATTTTCTGCAGTAGAGGTACTAAAATTTTGGAATCAAATTTAATCACTAGATAGGGATCTTTAGAACTCAGCAGCAATTTTGTGAATTGTATCATTTTTCCAGAAAACTGCTATATCTGTGGGCCTCTGCCTATAAGTGCAGGAGGCTACTTCACAAAAATATCAGGGTCTAAACTGAGTGCTTATCTAACTTCTTGTTATATAAATATCATACATTTATATAAAGTTGTGAGTGTTCATGTTTTTTAACTGAAGATATTATATAATGACACAGTTGTTCAGGAACAAAGGTTTATTAAAACAGTATTTGTAGATGTGCTTCCAAGGATTGGGTGGGTCTTGCAGAAAGAAAGAATAAATCTTGAGTATCTGTATTACCAGGGAAACACCCTACACCTTCAGCATGGTTAGTGCTCTGTGAATAGTAACAATGATGCTTTGTTTCCCTCTCAGTAATGTCATTATTGCAAAGCTTAATTTTAAATTTGCTGTTTTGTACAGAATTTTTTTTCAGAATCTGTACTTGTAGCAAAGCAAAAGTGAAGTACTTGATTGTCCAGAAAAAATATGGAAGAGAATGATTTAAGAGTGAAAGTATCAGTTTTAGCAAGTGAGCCAAAATTGCATTAACTTAATAATCTTCTCTTCATGCTGACCAGTCAGAAATAGGGATAGACTTGGCACTTGCTACAACAGCCTGGCAATATTTGTGTTTTCTGCTACATCCTTCTCTACTTAGCACCTGCATCTGGAAGATTGGTTCAGTTTTTGGTACCCTGGTACAGAAAAGACATTGATAAGACATTGATTTAGGTAAACCTAAACCTAAAGCCAGCATGAGGAGGCTGCGAGGGACCTGAGATGATTCAGTCTGGGATACAGAATGACCTTATGGCAACCATCTGGGAGGGGTTGGGAGGGAGGTTCAGCAAGAAGGCAGTGTTGAACCCTTTACAGTGGGGCTTGTTTGGAGGGTAAGAGACAACAGAAAGGAATTGAAAAAACAGGCTTGGCTGAATGTCAGAAAACCCTTTTTTCACCATGACAGCAGTCAAGCAGTGGAACAGATTTTGCATTCCCCACCTTCAGGGGTGTTCAAAATTTAACTGGATAAAATCATGAGTTACTTGAGCAGCTGACCCTGTTTTGAGGAGGAGATTGGAATAGAGATTGCTCAAGGTCACTTCCATCTTGAATGATTCTGTGATCCTGTGATTCTATAACTTCAAATAAAAGTGATTTACATATATTTATCTGCAAAAAAAAATTGGCCTGGAGAGCACTTAAATTTAATAACTATCAGTTGGCTCTTCACTCCTAACAGCTTAGCAGTTTTGCACAATATTGGATCATAGAATCATTTAGATTAGAAAGACCTCTAATATCATGGAGTTCAACTCTGAACTTACCACTGCCAATTCCACCACTAAACCATGTCCCTAATATATTCCAGTATGGACCACTGTTCATAAGAAATAACTATCTCGTGAAAAAAGCCCCAAAAGACAGCACTGTACAATATTATCTAATCACAAACAAAAGCCTGTGCATTTTCTACTGTGATGTCTTGGCAGAACATACGCTATAAGTGAAACCAAGCTACTTTATGCCTTGATGTAGTTGACTAACTTTGATCCTACAATTAATTTGGAGAGGGACAGCTGCCTTATAATTAAAAATAAGTCTTGGGTTTGCCAGACCTGAGATTTTACATTATTGGAAACATTCTTCTCGTGCCAATGTATTAGGTTAAGGTTAATGTTTTAGAGTTTAAGGTTAATTTTCCACTGAGGGCTAGGAAGACATTTCTTTCTATACTAGTTTCCCAAATTTATAGATTTCACCATGCACTGAGCTATTTCAACAATGATTGCATTTGTCTTACGCTGTGAGAAATTGCTGTCATGCCTCCAAAGCATGGGTGATCCAATCAAAACAGTAAAAGAGGTTACACTTGGGGTTTGAGACCATTCTACCTGTCTCCATTCAACAGTGCTCCCTCCCTTCTTACAAGCAGCAGCTGCCAAACACGCTGGTTTCTGCACCTCCCACAGGAAGCTCTGCTGGGTAGAAGGTAATATTTTATTGTTCCTGCCGTATCTGCTCTCCAAAGGTTGCTCTCTTTTGCCTCTTAAAGAAAAAACAATGTGCTGTATTTGTCTTGCAGATGATTGGATCACACTACTTTCCACTTGTGAAAAAATCCTCTTGTACAAAA
Source organism: Sialia sialis (assembly GCA_009812075.1). Taxonomy (NCBI): domain Eukaryota; kingdom Metazoa; phylum Chordata; class Aves; order Passeriformes; family Turdidae; genus Sialia; species Sialia sialis. The sequence continues at coordinate 39,469,582 of VRYO01002297.1, read as the reverse complement.
GAACAAGTATTTGGATAGAAATTACACAGGCTCATATTGCCTTCTCCTTTCCTTCTCAATACTTCTTCCACATACTACTTGGTTTATAGATTCCAACTCTGGTTTTGAGTGCAAAGCAGAGTTGCTGAAAACAAATAAGGCTCAGTATAACAAGCAAGTGAATGTTTGTCTTTTAGAGACAAAAATGGCATCTACAAATCTTGCATAGTTGTGATGCTGTGCAGAAACCTCCTTGAACAGAGCAAACTACATGTAACATAACAGAAAATAATATCAAGGTCAGAAAAAGCAGAGAAAGGAAGCCATGGTATAGAAGAAGAAACAAGTCTTGATTTTTCTTCTGAGACCGACTTTCTCCTCTTATTCTATGGTTTTAAAATATTGAGCGTCCCTAGCACACAACCTTTATTCAGTACATCATGAATTCATTTTGCCTTTCTATTTTATTTAAAGATAGATGTCATTGATTTTATTGACTTCTTCACAGACAGTGCAGGTGTTCTAATGAAACTTAACACAAGTGTTACAGTCTCATAAAATCTGATTTGTTTTCTAATTACTGGCCTGCATAATCCAGAAATAATTAGGCATTCATGTAAAGAAATTTCACAAAGAAAGTTAAAATATAGTAATAAATATGCATAAATGATTTTTTTTTCCCTTTCGGAAGGAAACAAATAGTCTTATAGTGACAGATTTAATTTATTCAAATTAATTTTCAGAAATTGGAATATGATGACAAAATTTTCCAAATGCAGCATGTTGCAAGAATTGTCCTGTTTTTAAAATGAAATTGAAATTTTTTTTAAGAAAATAATGTTTTTAATAGCATCTAAGAAGTGCTTATTTTCATGAAGACCAGGAAATAACATTTGTACACTACAAGCCTCAGAAATGGGTCCATTTTCTGAAACGAAGAGGCTTTGTTTGCTGAGAACACTTGTTTAATATGGATCAAGGGATTATGTTGTCTTTATTTTCTGATTAGCAAAATCGTTGCAAATTCATATGAATGGCCAAAGTCTCACTATTTCATGTGCAGAAATTTCTCCTTTATATATAGAAGACATCTTGATGATGAAGCAAATAAATGTTTCAGAAATTACCTGATAATATACTGGAAATGTTCAAAACTCAATACCACAAAAAATTATTCTGGACAAAAGTTGTCTTCCTAAGTGGCACTGACTACTGGATTTCATTAGAGAAGAGTCATCCAAAGGGCTCCTTTCTAAAGCAAGGATAAGTATCCATTGATCATAAGAGGTGCAAAAGCAGCTGACTCCATATATGTGGGTTTTCTATAGGTGTATGTGTGCTGCATTTCATAGTTTGCTTTGCCATCATTCAGGGCTATCCCCATCTTTCACCGGATTCTGCAGAAGTGTTGGAAAGTCCTGGCAGCTTCTTCCTAGATGCATGCTCTAATTAAGCTGTGCCTATATGTGAATGTCATTTAGTGCTTCTGACTTCAGAAACCTCTGTGTGTGTGACCTATGGTTTGGAAGATGATTGGAATGGTAATAGTAGGACAAGAACTATTTGACATTAGTTATTAGAAACAGCATACATGTGCTAGATGTAACAGAAGGGAATAAACATATAGTTCCGTCCCCAAAGAGTTTGTAGTCAAAGTATAGGACAGAAAGGTGTTAAAAAGGAAATCAAGGGGACAAGTAAATAAAGGTAAGATGATTAATCTTAGAACTCATATTGTGGGGCTTCAAGTTCACTTTCTACCCTAGTAATAGCTAATTATTGAATAGATAAACAGAAATTATAGTATCACTCACCATTGTCTACTCAAGTCTAGGAAAAAAAAGCAGCTGTTAAGATCTCTTCAATTCTGTAGTCCACAAAGTTTTCTTTGTAAAGATGGATTATTATGAAGTTGGGTGACATATGAAGTAAAATTAAGAAATGAGAGGGAAAACATTTGAATAACAAGTTTAGAGAATGTTGAAATTATTAAGAGGGAAAAGAAATTTGTGGGATACATAAGGATAGAACACGTATACAAATGAGTGGGGATAAACCACCTTTTATGCCTGGAGTTCACTGAACTTCTTCCATCCTATTGACTAAGAATTATTTCTGGAGCGGGATTTGCAATGTTACCCAGTATGTGAGAATTCCAACTCTCAAACCTTGTATCTTCCTGTATCAGAGAGCATGCAATAATGCAATGGCTACTTCAGGATCACTGTGACAAAACAATATATTGAACACCTATAACAATTATAGCAATGCTGAATACAATGAGGATATGTCATTTCTCCTGACTCTATTACAGATTTTTGTATACACTTGTTTTCAAGGCCTATTGAATTCCACTCAGGTAACTTCTGCCTACAGCACATTTATCCCACAGTGAAAAGCTGCTTGTTGGAAAGCAAACACAATGCGTGTCATTGTTGGTAGAAGACACAGCTGTAGCTTCCCACTTATTAGGCTGAAAATGTATCCTGCACTGTATTGCTTTGGGCTTTGTCAGCACACACAGTGTGCATTTTTCATTCAACACAGGCTGATCTAACCAGACACGATGTGACTCATGTAACAAACGGCACAGGAAAAAGATTTGCTTCTTTAATGGATAGAAACAGGCAACTCCTTAACAACAACATTTGCAGCTGCCCTTTCAGATTTGAGATAACTATGGTTATTAATAAGTACTTGACTCTACATCCATATTGAGTTTCTGCTTGTTTGTTCATTCAGAAACCAGACACATCACCAACATGATGTTTTGGAGACATTTGCAAGCTTCATAGAGCACCACATGCAGATCATACTCTGCCCACTGGGACCCACTGAAACATCAAGGCATTTTTCAGACATGCGGTTCTACCTTGTCCATTTTGTTCTCAGTAGCAGCAGCATAATGGAGACATGAGCAGCCATTAAATCAGGAATTGTTTTCTGCATACTGGAAATGGTGTTTATGTAGTTCTTTTTGTGCAAAGGAAAAGAATGTCCTGACCCAGTCAATACATTTTTCTGGCATCAACTGTTCTAGTTACAGACCTGGCATTACAAAAATGCAGTGCTGAACTGTGCTTATTGGGCAACTGTTGCCAATCCAACCTCTCACAGAGTCAGCGTTTCTCTTTTCTGCAGAGTAAGTATGATCACGCTACTAGAAATGAGAAAGAATTGCTCTCCTAGATGTTCCAAATTGAGCTGGTTGGGAAAACATTCTGCAGTAGCTCAGAAACAAATGAATATCTTTGACAATACCTCATATATATAAAGTTACTTTTTGATTTACTTAGTCACAGACAAAACTCTCAGTGTCTGCAAGAGTCAACAGAATTGGGGGGCTAAAGTCACCAAGAGCCATCTGTGAGCCATGCAGCCACTGCTGTCAGGCAGAGCCAAAAGCATAAGGAATGCTTATCATGCATAGAAGCACAATAGGAGACACCAAGCTTTAAAAAGGAGAAAAAAATTATGGCAGTTGACTTGTGCACTGTTCCAGCTCCCAGGAGTTTGCTGCTGGCACAATGTCCCCAGCTGAAGGTACACTGAGTACAACTTACATTTTGCAGTTAGCGTCCTGCCCAGTCTCCTGCATAGCCTTTAGGCTGCATTTCACAGACATTGTCCAGGGCCTTAAATCAAGGACAATTTTGTTTAATCTCATAAATTACACTGGACACAGAAGATAGAAACAATTAACTTTTGTTCTTTTCCAGGAGAAACTGTTGTCTGCTTGCTTTTGACCTTTTGTCTTGCAAATTAGGGAAACTTCTGAATTTTATGAGAGTCTTTGATGCCAGATTCTGAAAAGAAAGATTGCCCTACTATGTGAAAAATTTCAAAAATTCAGAACCAGGGCCAGTGATGGGTGACTTCTATTTTCATTTTGTGGAAAATTGTCATCCATAGAAGTGGGCTCAATAGGTCAGCACAGTCCTTACACAAAGGGTTTGCAGATACCTTTTTCTTAAACATGCATATCCAAAAACCACACCAGCTGAGCAGCCAGTGAAGTATAAACAGCATTTTCCTGTGAGCTTCAGTGCTTCTTTCTGCCTCTCTTGCTATAGTTCTGGTGCCAAGCTATAAGCGTTATTGCAGTTGCTCAAATACTACAGATATAACCTGGTATTTAACATACATTGAGTGATATATTCGCTGTTATAATTAGTCTTATTATTTTTTGATAGCTTATTACGGATATTAAAACAAGAAAGATTATCCATGGAAGCCCAAGTACAAAGTGATGATTTACATATAAACAACTATTAAGGGGAAAATGTTGTGCTTGAGGACAATAAAGCCTCCGATTTGGATAATGAGTCCAGTGTGATTATAAAGATTCTTGAACCAGTCATAGTACCTTTAGCTACTGAGCCACAGTTTAAAATCCCAGTTAAAGGAGGAAAAAACATTGTTTTGGGTAGCACATGGGCTGCATACACTTCCATACACTTTGTCCCCGAGGACAAAGTCATGCATTGACTGTATTATAAACTCCAAAAGAACATTGAAAGGTCATATTTAATGGACTGAAAAATCCTCAAAGAATGTAAATGACCAGGACTAGAGAACAAGAATTAAAAGCTGCAGATGTTCATAAATAGCCTGGTAGAGCTGTGCAGGTATGAGGAAAAACTACATGTTGAGACTTGGGTAATGTTTAGTCCTTCTGAACTTGGCCAGCACTACAGGAATTGAGTAAGTGATGGAGAACATATAAGCAAAGGAAACATTCATGCAGATAAAATAGCTGTGTTCCCAAATGTTTTGTACAGTTTATGTTCTTCAACTCTCAGTACTTCCCATGAACCAGAACATTTCTTATCACAGAACTTCTAGCTGAAAAACACTCCAAGGCAATAACATTTTGTTGCCCAGTTGTAAACCATATTACTGTATCCACATATATAAGTTGGGAAGAAGTTATCATCATCTATCTGGTTCCTGCTATTCTGGTAAGAGAGCTTTTGAGGCCTTTAAAATGTTTTTGTGGTGTTTCCACTTTAAAGGCTTCTAATGTAGTTTATGCTTCCCAGTTTTATATGTTTCTTCATTAAGATCACGGGTTTGGTTGCATTCTCACCAAAGAGAATATATATAAAGTACCTGTTTGGTAGTACAGGCACAGTATGTTCCTATTTGCTTAAAATACTCTTTCTGAACCTATGTTCTCTAACATCCATCTATTCAAAATGTGCAGCCACAGGTTATGCTTCTGGTTGGAAGATGCAAATGCACAAATTATACAGCTATTTCAGACACGAAAAAATCATTGAGCACAAAAAACTGCAGAAGAGTTGCAATAACAGGAGAATTCAGCTACTTCACTGAAGTTTAGCATATGCTTTCAGCCAACATTTGTGTTTACATTACGCTTTCTTGATGAGGTTAAAGCATATAGCTGTAGTCTACTCAACCTGCTTTTTAGAGAAAATTCATTTGGTATTAGACCAGAAAAGACTGTACTGTGAAATGATGTAACACTGCTCAGAATTTAAAAAGAAAAATTAAAATATGTGAGAAACCACCATGACTTTAGACGTTCATGCTTTTGCACACACTTCTACAGAAAAAATGAGTGTAGTGCTCAGGCTAGTTTTCCCTCTCTCAGATGTTTGTATCACAGCAATCACAGTATCTAGGTGCCAGTTTTGACAAAATTTCACTTGGAAAGAAACAGTTATTATAGGTTTCATTGTGAAATAACTGGTTATGTGTCAGCAGCTGCTGTACAGAACTGCAAATACATCAGTGACTGCGCAGAATGAGTGTTAGAGAGATTTAGATATACATCACTGAATCCTGGAGAGACTGCAGGCATTGTACAAGACTGTATTACCTTCCTATTCTCAACAAGGCTTTCCCAAGGAAACACCTTTAGAGACATCCCAAAAGGGCAAAGTTCAATCCAAAGAAAACAGATTCCTAAAACCTGGATTCCCAGTATATATTTATGTTCTTCAGAATACATGTCAATTAAATATACCTCATTCAATTACCTTTGACAGATCTTAAAGGTATTATAATTGACTCCCTAATTCTAAGAAAGACTCAGATAGAAATGCTAATATTGTATTGGCAGAGGAAACTAGTGCTAGTAATAGCTTAATGAAGCAATTAGCATTTTAATAGATTTATATACAACACTAGTTGCATTATACTGCAGCTACCATTAGTGAAATCTAGGATACTTGTAGTCATTTGCTAATGTAGGTAGTTATCTGATACTTGTTTTGGGCCTTATGAAAATGGATCATTAAATCAATTTCCAGGAAGTACATACCACAACACTTCCAAGTACAATCTATACAAGTGTGTATGTTTTCAGTAAGATCTTTGTATTTTAATTAATTCCTGATAATTTAGTCTTCTGTAATTTGAATTCTTATAAATATATTAGAAAAGTAAGATTTATGTTTCTTCTCTGCATGATACTCTGAGAATATTATCCACTGTCATTCCAAATTATGCAGCTATATGTGTCTTTCACACCCAGGCCTCTTTCTACTGATTGACTAATTTTAAAAATAGTTCGTAAATGTCTTAAAAATGTAGGATTTAATTCTCCTAATAAAAAATACACATGTGCTGACTGAAGTGTATAGAAAGGAAAGGAAAAGTTTGCATTCTTATTTGAATTGTCACCTGCATAGCCAGAATGCCACTGTTTCTGTGGCCATTATCCTTTTTATGTTAAGTCGCTATTTTATGTCGTGGGCTGGCTTTCTGAGTGAAGAAAAAAAAAAAAAAAAATCACAACCCAATAAAGTTTAAAGCAAAACTTTCTCAGATAACTTGAAAAAATCTGACGAATGGCAGCAAAGATGTCCATGGTCTAGATTGTCCTGACATCCAGAGCATGTATCAAGATGTTGGTAATCTAGAAGTCTGACTGCTGTAACCATGGCTTTATTCAACTGTTCCTGGGAAACCTATGACACAACTATTGACACAGCTTCGCTTATATTCTGAACACTTTGGGGTTGATTATCAACTACTATGTGTAGCTCTTCACCTTGATTATTTGGAGAAATGGCTGGATTACAAAAAGGAGTGTCTTTGGGGTTTTGTTTTTGCATATGCTAAGTGTGATTCTGAATGAAATGTTTATTCAAAAGAGTCAGAGATTATTCTTTATCTACTATACATTTTTCTATGGTTTTGTATACTTCTAATATTCATACTCATAGAAGGAGATTTAGAGAAGTTTGGGCTTTCCTGTTCATAAATACCAAAAAGGGGGAAAAAAAAAAAAAGAAGAAAGGAAAGAAAGAGAAAAAAGTATAAAAAAAGCATAGAAGAAAACTTTAGCTATAATTTTTCCCTTCTATTCACTTCATATGTAGTTTCATTTGAAGTTTTGGGCACATGTTGGGGTCATTTCTTCTTTTATCAAAACAGTTTTCCCATCTTAATTAAAATCAGTGGACTATGCAATTCTGTTAGATTGAAGGAAAGAATTTTTTAATTTACATTTAAATAAAACTGATTTTCTGAACTTCTGATATAGTTGCATTTTTAATATCTTGTGCTTCCTATTATAAGTGGTACCACTGGAATTATAGGGAGTCTTGGCTCACATTTCCTACTGCTATCCTTCAGTAGAAGCAGTGTGTTTGCAGCTGTGGTAGTCTAAGAGCAGAGTCAAGGCAAAGCATACAGGTGGAGGTCATTTTTTTATTATTTGTTAAACCTAGTGGTATAACTGGAAGAGACAATTCAAAGAAGTTTTCTCAAAACACTGTACATTTTTTCTATCTATTCCTTCTAGTCTAATGGAAAATATTATTCATTACAGCTGAGAACACAATAATTTTGTTGTGGTATTTTGGGTGATAACCTTCCTGTCTTGATATTTCATGACCAGAGCTTGAAGTTCAACTTTCTAGCTACTGAAAAACTCCAAAGTCTTCCAAAACTAAAAGACCTGGGCACTTTTTTTTAACAGTCTTTCATTTGCCTTCCCCCCCTCTTCCCGCCTCCCCCCCC